>CM038221.1:65385847-66082581 GCA_021442155.1 Cymbidium sinense
TAAATATCTCACCATCAGATGTCGACATATATTAAGAGAGGGTTCACTGGGGATATGTGGAGAACACCTAGAGGAAGGGCTAACCCCTTAAAATTATAAGGCAAGGATTCTATTGGCCTACGATGAAGCAATATGCCTTGGAGTTCACAAAAAAATATGCAAGTTGTCAATTGTACTCTAACCTCTCTCACACGCTGCATGCAGAGCTCTCATCCCTTCAAAGCTCGTAGCCTTTTGCTCAATGGGGAATTGATATCATGGGACCTTTTCGGTAGTGTCAAGGCAACAAAAGTTTATCATTTTAGCTGTCGACTACTTCACTAAATAGGTGGAAGCTGAACCACTCACAAAAATCATAGAGGTAAATGCTAAACAATTTATTTGGAAAAATATAGTATGCCGATTTGGTCTTCCTGTAAAGATCATCACTGACAATAGAACCCAATTTACTGGAAAAGTTTTTACGTCTTTTTGTAAAGATCTTCACATTCAGCTACTGCATACGGCTATAGCCCATCCTCAAACTAATGGATAGATTGAAGCTACCAACAGGACTATACTCAAAAGGGTTAAAAATATGTCTTGAAAAGGCTGGGGGGCAATGGGTTGATAACCTCTCTAATGTTCTTTGAGTTTACCACACTACATCATGAACTCTGACTGGTGAGACACCATATAACTTGTGTTTCAGTATAGAAGCTATTATACTAGTAGATATCGGGATTCTAAGTCCAAGATTTCAATCATTTGATCATGATAGTAATGAAGAAAAACTCCGACAGCACCTGGACCTACTCCCCAAAACTCGTGACATGGCCCTACTGACTGCTTTCTACCACCAAAGGGTAGCTCATCACTTCAACAGAGTAAAATCCCATATCTATCAATGACTTGGTCCAAGTCAAGCTGCAAAGGTCTTCCTCTAAACTCTCACCTCTTTGGGATGGCCTTTATGTGGTTATGGTCAAGCCAAAACATTCAAGCTCAAGAAATTACCAAAATCTCAAAAAATATTATCAGTAATTCCTACTGCATAATTATTGCAACTTTTATTTTGTCTCGTTTATCATTTTCTCTTCAAACTTATATCTGTATTAAAATCATCTTATGATTTTATCACCAACCTTATCAGAGTAATGAGTTTATAGCTTTTTCTTTCGAGCTTGTTGCATATAAATAATCTCCTTCATTTAATTCTCCCACTTGAGAAATGCGCAACTCATGTTGTATCTCAGTCGGGGCATGATCAATCCCAAGGGGACTTGATCAAACCTCTTCCATATTGGCAAGAAGTCAAGTAACACTTTAGCTAATGCCTAGGATAGATCAAAAGGTCCTTGGTGGACATCCCACGGCCTCTTCCATACATGTAAGATGTCAAATAATATTTTGACTAATACCTAGGATAGGCCAAAAGGTCCTTGGTGGACTTCCCACGGCCTCATCCGTACAGGTTAGCGTCGTCGAATAATATTCCGACCAATCACCTCGGATAGGTAAAAATAAAACAAGAGCAGATCACCCAAAATTTTTTTATATCATTGACAACACTGACATGATGATATAAGAAAGAATCAAAATTTTGGATACGAAATAACAATATATAGATAAAAGAAAAAAAATGCATCCTCAAGTGATACTACATGATATCAACGTCCTCCTCACTACTGGGAGATGCTCCCTTAAACTCACTCTGGACCCCTTCATCTCTTGAATTTGGTGAAGGATTTCAGACACTTGGCTGGGAGATAGATTCTCAATACTAGCTCTGATTTTGTGATGTACCATGCAGATTCCTTCTAGGAACCCTCGGATGAAGTTTCCTCTAAACATTGGTGCTCCAAGTCCTTCACTTCAACATCAAGAATATGATTACGAGCTTCTGGACATGGTCCTTGAGAGTATCGTGATAAGTTAGGGAGTTCTTAAAGTCTTCCACTGCCTTCAAAGAGATTTCATTTGCTTCCTCTTCTGACATTATAAGCTCTTTCTCAGAAAGACGATCATGTAATGCTTTCTTCTCTAGTTCGAGAGCTTTCTTCCCCACTGTAAATGCCTTGAGTCTTTTCTTTTTCTGGCGGGTCTCTACTCTCACCTCAATCAGCTCATCACGAGTGTGCTCCACCTCCTCACGCTATAGAGAAAGAGAAGTTGACATGTTCGCTCAGTACACTGCTAGTCGATCCTCCAGTCACCACTTCTTTGGCCTTAACACTCATCTTTTGCTCATACTCGTCTTACAGATATTTTACCTTCACAAATTCAATATTTCACTCATCTAGAGCGACACCCAAATGAGCCATCAGCCCTAATGTTTGACTTACATACAAAAAAAATCATCATAAATATTACACAAAGAAAAAAAGGAAAAGAAGAAAAGAAGGAGGAAGAGAAGATAACGTACTAATTTGTCTCCCGTCGTAATGCGTGCTTTAACACCTCTCAGGAATATGCACTAAGAAATGAATTCCCCATTATGAGTTGAGATAGCTAAACTCTTGAGGTAACCAGGAGCATCTTCTCCGCAAATATTTGATGTAGTCACCTTGACACATGTCTTCTTTTTCTTTAAAGAAGAAATATTGCTATCACCATGATTTCGTAATGGACTTTTTGAAAGAATCCTGTGAATATGAGGAGACCTTTCATCACCTTTACTTGATCTCTTCAGTGGAAGAGCATGAGATCTCCCTGCCTGAATGGTAAGGCCAACCTTGAACATTCTATCTTCAATTATATATTTTCCAATGTCATGTAAGCTTTCTACATCAAGAATATTAAGAGTCATTAAGATTTCATTCTCTTCAATCAATAATGGATCTGGAAGGTCATTCAATTTTCCCATCTCTCAAGGAGGTCCCACTCATTTTTCACAAAAAAGAATCCATTAGACCAATTTTTAGATGGATATCATGCTGAAAATTCTATCCAATTCTTTATAGCCTGATAAGAAACATGTCCCTGGGCATCACATGTGAATCTACACATTCGGCACAAGTATTTGATGTCCAAAGTAACACCACACTCTCTAAAGAAGACAATCAAACCAACGATGATCATTAAAGCTCGAAATAAAAATTGTGACAAAGCTACACTGCATATTTTAAAGATCTCAATCAATTCAGGAGCCAAAGGTAATCACAATCCTGCATGAAGAATCATCTCAGAAATAGTAAAGTATCCAGGCAGAGGTGAACGGGCTCGATTAGACTTTTTGGCAACAATAGCCACCAACTCATTAAAGAAGTGAAATTTCCTGCAGAGCACCATTAAACTATCTGCTATGATAGTGGATGATATATCGTATATGGTTGTCATGCTATGGGTTTTCTTCCGGCCATCATCCAGTGAAAATATATAATAAATAAATAAAAAGAGAGAGAAAAAGATAAAAATCTGAGAATTTTGCGAAGCAACTCACTCACCCCAATACTTGGGCATATCCTTTCGACTCGATGATAGCTTTGGATAAAATTTTTCACCTACGATAAAAGTACACATATATATGAGATAAAAAAGAGTTATTTCTCTCTAATGATAAATTACATGCCGACTTTTTGAGTCATAAGGATGGTTCAATTGACACTTCCCATATGGCGGTTATCAATTGTTGAACCAACCATTGGAGTTTCAAGAAATCCAATTTCTTACAAGAAGAAGTATAAACTATGGACCTTGATCTCATCCAAACCCTCAGGCGAGGATAATTGACCTCTAGGGAAAACCAGCCTCATCAGATGATTGGGGCTTTGATCACCAAACTCGGTTAGTCGATGAAGACAAATGTCTCATTCAAGGAAAAGCGAAGCCTCATCATAAACTACGCCTTGATCACCTCCAAACCGGTTGGTCGACGAGAGTTGACACCTTTTCGAGGGAAAATCGAGCTTGAAATGAGCCTTGATCGCCTCCAAACCCGTCGGTCCACGAGGCTTGATGCCTATTTCGACAAAACTGGATCCAGGAATTACAGGCCTCCAAACGGCCGGTCCGACGTATTGCCTCTTTCGAAAAATCGAGCATCGCAGAGAAACTGTCACTCTTGAGTCCCGAAATTGACACCTCTTTCAAGAGTCGAGTCGCCAGATGAACTACGGTCTTAATCCTCCAAAATCTGGTCAACGGTGATAGGATGCCTCTTTGAAAGAGCCAGATGAGAGCCTTGATAAAATGAAAAGGTTCGAGGGATATTGGAGCGAGAACCTTATATGAACTGGGACCTTGACGCAAAATCTAGTCGGTCTGACGAGGACAGTTGACGCCTCTTTTGAGAGAAAATCGGAGCCTCACCGTATGAGTTACGGGCCTTGATCACCTCCAAACCCGTCGTCCAAATGAGGACGCCGACGCCTTTTGAGGAAAACCGAGCCTCCAGTATGAGTTACGGGCCTTGATTAGCAAAGCGAATGACCTTCTCTTAAGAAAAAGGTCAAAACTTCGCTAACAAAAAGAAAGAAAACAAAAAAAAAATTTACCCATGCCCTTGAATTTTTGCTATATAATTTCTCTTCCAATGAAGAAGAATACTAAAATATATGGGAGTTGTGTCTCCTTATTTGACCATAAGAGGGTTTTTATAGATCCACTGTAAGGGGAAAGAGAAAATAAATTTTAAAAAAATCCATATCCTCATTATAGTATTTAATTAGAAAAAAAACATTATTCTCATTATGACATTTAATTTAAAAAAAAAAACCCCTCTCCTCATTATGATATTTAATTAAAAAAAAAAACCCTCTACTCATTGTGAAATTTAATTTTTTTTTAAAAAAACTCTCTCATCATTATGACATTTAATTAAAAAAAACTCCATCTCTTTAAAGACTAAATATATATATATATATATATATATATCAAATAAATAAAACATTGATAATTAATTAGTTAATAAATAAATTAATACATATAACATATGTAATTACAAATCGTAATAATAAGTAAAGTTATTTTATTTTAAAAAAAATTAATATATTTTGGATGAAATAAGTAATGATATCCAAAATAAAAAAAGAACGATATGACAGAAAATTTCACTAATCGAAACCTAATCTTGATGTCGAAAGCAATCGATTTCGAGTTAAGACTAACCAAGATCCGCTTAAAATATAATTAAAATTTTGTAATATCGGCTCTAAATAAGTGTTTATAATCAAATCGAGCTTCTTGACGATAATCAACTGCTAAGATCTCCTAATTCTGGCTTCATTTGAGTATTCAAATACTTAAAATATATCACATGATCGAAGGAATCATTTTGAGTCATTCGATGGAGTGGTTTGAATTTTGAATATATTTGTAGAAATGTCACTCATCTAATCTATAAATAATTCATCATTTAGGGGAGCCCGCTAAAAAAAGAAGAGAGAGTTCAAAAAAAATCTCCCGATAATCGTACACCACCACGGCCGAACCAGCCGCGCCGGGTTATCGCCACCATCGTTGCCCGCCGTCCAACCACTGCCGCTCGTTATCACCACTCAACCACCATTGACCATCATCGACCGTTGCCCGCCACCACCGGGTTACTACTACCGATCCATCGCCGCCAACTACCACCATTATCAATCATCATCGTTTTCGACCACGTGGTCACCGCCGACTACCGCCGCCATCGCCGCGCCATTCTCTCCTCATGTTCATCACCATCATCATCGACCGATCGCATTTCACCATCACCAACCGCCACCAACAACCGCAAACAACCATTGTCACATAGCGCATTGATTCGGATTCCATTGTCGCTTTCTCACATACAATTTTAATCATATCGGAAAATTTTAAAAAAGATACATAGTGGAAGATTTTCTTTAAGCGATTTTACCACTTCACGGGTTTTTCCATGTAAAAAATTTTGGAGTTCCTTATTTTGTTTTCAACTACTTCATTGATTTTCATCAAGCTAAGTTTTATTCTACATTTCAGATAAACAACTAATTTAATATCTAAATTACATCAATATATATATATATGTGTGTGTGTGTTTTACTTTAAATAAATTGATATTAATAGTATTTTATGTAATTTAAAGATTTTAATATCAAATAGATAAATATAAAAAATAAATATTACAAATAAATACAAACTTTATGATATATACATCTCTATTTTTATCATTTATTTATATTGCATTATTGGTGATAAAGATTTTGCTTGCCGAAGAGAATATGTCCAAAAGTTCATTAAATAATGGATAATATTTAAAAAAAATGGATTGTTCAATCTTACATAATTATTTTTTGGAAAATGATATTTCATTTACCAACAAGAATTACATACAAAAGCAAAAAGAGGTAGAGAACCTCACAAAAAGCAAAAATATCAGCAGAAAAATTCTGTTTATCAGCTGAAACTATACAACAAAAGGGGGAAAGTAAAAGCAGAAAAAGTCATAGTAAAAAAAAGAGCTCAGAATATCCAGCAGAGATGCAAGTTAATCATGCTAGGCTCCATCAGGGCAACCAATGACATGCATAATAATAAGAAACCCCGCGAGAAACAGCGGATTAAGCGGTAAGAGAGGTTGTTGTTGCAAAAAATAAATCATGCCAAGCTCAGGTGCATTCAGGTTGAGTCATAAGAAGTTGATTTATCATCATTGCTCCAAAAGAAAATGAAGGGTGTAAAGATAATTTCCATTTGATGAAGAGCCCGAGTAGCCAAGTCATAATCTCACAAAAAACAGTAAAACAAGTTAGCCCAACAAATTAGAATCCAGCAAGTGCAATTGTGGGGAGAAGAGAGATTAGTTGAAGTATAAATGTTGAATAGCCTCTAGCACATCTCCTTTATATTTCCATCTTAGACTTTGCTATTTAATGGAAACAGATCTAAAAAAAACATCAAGAGATATTATTGAAGATAATCGTTGGTTCCTTTCCATCCAAATACATGCAGTAATAGAGATAGAGAGCAAGTAAAATTTTTTTGTCACCTTACAAGTTAACTCAAAGATAAAGAAGAAGTTGCATTAAGGCAAATGAAAGAAATAACCTATCGGGATAGAGGCTTTAAGGACCTCCATTGAATAGGAGCATTCAAAAAAAGAGATGGTTGTGTCTCATTAACGTGGCACAAGCATAAAGGGTTAACCAAAATACCTTAATTAAAATGTCTTTAGTTTTCAAGCCCTCCATAAGAATTCTCCAAGTAAGAGTGGCATTTAATAGAGTTTTGAACCAAATAAATGTTGGTTTGTAGTGATCTTCAAAAATGAAAATGTGAGTTGCTTTATGATAAAAAGTCCTATCCAACCATAAGCCTAAGAATTATTTAATGAGTAGATTGAATGTTGATGCATTCATACGGGCATGAGCAAATATAGGTAAGTGCCAAGTATTATCATAAATTACCTCACAAACTAGCATGTTTATAGAGCAATTAAACCGGAAAACCAGATCCAAATTTTTCATAAAGTGACAAATCGACTAACAAAGGATCAAAGAAGAAAGATAACTTGCTATTATTTAGCACCTAAGTAATGATCTCATCATAGTCTTAAGTTCTTTAGTGCTAGAGGTGGTGGAGGAATTTCCCAAAGATTGAATTGATGTCAAAAAAAAAATGTAGCTAGTAGAGACTTTGATACCTCCATATGATTTTAGCTTTGCACATCATAAAAGATTCAATGGGAATGCCCATCAATTGATGGTTTGGTAGTGTTTGCCCAAGAGATCGTATAAAGTTTCCTTTCAAACCCAGAGTTATGAAGGAAGGATGAGATTAAGCTCTTAATAGATTTTCTGACACTCTTAGGGATAGAGATGGACCTAAACCGACAAAAAGATAGCTCAACAAGTGAACCAAATTAAAATCAAAAGAGAGTAAGGAAGTTCCAACTAGTCCAATATTGTAATCTATCATAAGAACAAGCCTGGTTTGAATCGAGAGGAAATAGATAGGCCAAGGTAATTCCATGGTAAATTAGCAAGATTAAAACCCAGAACAGAGCTCAGATCAGCCTTTAAACGAGGCTCCACCGATTTTGAGAAATAAATAGTAGATTTAGAGCTATTGGAAGAGAGATTTGTTTCCTGAAAGAAGATAGAAAGTAAGTAAGAAAGGCAAGAAATATTGGAAGAGCTTGCTGATCCAAAAACTAAGAGATCATCCACATAAATGAGGTGAGACAATGCACAAGACTTTTTCCTAATTGGAGAGAAGCTTGATGTAGCAATTAGTGTGTCCAAAAGCCTAGAGAACGCATCCATAATAATAGTGAATAAGTAAGGGGATAAAGGGCACCTTGCCACCTATGAAAAGAAGTATCATAGTTCCCATTTACAATAGAGAAAGGAACATGAACCACACAAGCTTCAATCCATTTGATAAAGGTGGGAAACTAGTACTCTTAATTTGTGTAAAAGAAATTGATGATTCACCTTGTCAAAAGCTTTCTTTAGGTATATCTAGCACAAAACTCTATATTATTTTGATTGAAACCATAAAATTTTAGTCATAATGACATTATCAATGTCCCTCCCTTTAAGAAAGTTGCTTGTGCGGATGAATAATATGGGGTAGAATTAGTTGGAGGCTATTTGCAAGCAATTTGGAGATGACCTTATAAAGGAAATTACAATGCGATAAAGGCCTGTAATCAAATCGATTTAGCATGACACTTTTAGGGGGTAATAATGTTTAAGATGAGGAAGAGTTGAGGTAGAGAAGAAATATTGGATAGCTTCCACTAAAGAATGCCCACTGATATCCCAAGAGTCCTTGAAAAATTGTGAGGTAAAACCATCTCACCTAGGGGTTTTATCAGAACCAATAGAAAAAATTGCAGCTTTAATGTCATCATTGCTGAAGGGTTGAATTAGGGATTGACTATGAAACGTGAGGACCGACAGGGATATCAAGCCAGCCATGATGAGGAGCCCTATTGAAATTGTTAAGAAGGTTAGTGTAGTAGGATATAATCTCTTTAGCCATACCTTGTTGAGAGCAAATATAAACACCGTTAACTTTAAGATTTTTGACAGAATTCTTGTTTTCCCTAATACCGACTCTTTGGTATAGAAATTTAATGTCATATTCTCCTTTAGATAGCCAAGTACATTTAGCCCTCTGCATAATCCATTTATTCTCACAATCTATAGCTTCACTAAGACAATTTTGAGACTGCAGATGGCTTATATTATTGATGAACCATGGATTATCCTGGGAGACTTCAACTGCATCAGGAAGGTTAATGAAAAAGTGGGAGGTCGCACCCCACTCCTGAGTAAACCATCTGACTTCAATGACTTCATTTTATATTATGGCCTCCTTGAAATGAAAAATATGGGTCATGCCTACAGTTGGTTCAACCAATAAATTCAAAATCCAATCAGATGTTTGCTGGATTGGGTTCTCTGCAATCCTCAGATAAATGCTCATCCTCATTCTAGCTGGAAAGTCATGGCTCCACTCACATCTGATCACTCCCCCATTTTGCTTTCTACGGGTAACAAACTGACTCTAAAGCATAGATTTATTTACAAGAACTACTGGAGTCATTGCCCGGATTTTCTTGATATTGTGCAACATGCCTGGAGAAACATGTGGAAGGTGACCCTATTTTTGCCTTTTGTAATCGGCTCAAAAACACTAAGCATGCTCTTAAGGCTGCCAACTGGCATTCCTACAACTATATCTCCAAGAGAATCTCTACTCTGAAAACTAAGCTTGAGGAGTTACACTCTAAATTTGATTCTAATCCTCTCAATATCTTACATAATTATTGAGTGTAGAGACGATATCGATGCCATGTGCGAAAAGTCATGCGTACTAAATAAATATGTTAAGTACTAAATATATAAAATTTTTTCCGGGGGATAATAAATAAGTTTCACGTGTGACGAAATGATTGTCGGTGTAATTTCTAACTTTTGCTTCTAATCGAACTCTTTGTGATAAGTGATTACTGTGATATAATTGTATTATATCATAATATTATTGCAGATATGATATTAAGAATATATTTTAACTGTATTTTAATAAATTTATGATGAAAAAATTATATTTATCTTACTATTTATGATGATAATTAAAAAGTTACAATTTTACTTTATACAATATCTTACTATTTATGATGAAAAAATTTTATGAAATTGAGCATTATGATTTATATTCACTCAAAATTTAAAAAAAAATAAAATCGTAGGAAAACGTGACCCTATTATGAAAGATAAAATTCCTATAGCATAGTTATTAATGAGCCGATTAAATTTTTATATGTTTGTTTTATAATAATTTTATTTTTATTTTATATTTAAATTTTATACTATTATCGAAAACGTAAGCAAATAAAAAATTTTGTAATATATATCTAAATCTTGAAATTAATAAATGCGTCAACGCCACATTGAACATATATATATATATATATATATATATATATATATATATATATATATATATATATATATATATATATATATATATATATATATATATATATATATATATTAGTTTTTTTAAATTATTTGTGTGAACAATATAAATAGGAAACATCATATTTTATTTTTATTTGCGTGAACATTTGAAACAGAGAATATTATAAATTATCTTATTTGTGCCTTTTCTTTGTGTATGATATTTTCATACCATATTATAAAATCTCCATGAAGAACTTAGATGGATAGTAATTTATTCTACTTATGCTTCAATTTTATTGAAAGTAGATTAAAATTTATTTTATAAGAGACATGATTGTGAGTAACAATCAAGATTTATCATTTTGTTCCGAGGATTTGATCTTCTTGATTGCATGAATTTGGATCAAAATAGTAAGATTTTTCAGGCCATTGTAAAGTCTACTTTTCTTAAAAGAATGAAGTTGATTGTCCTTAAACTCGACTTAGAATGAGAGAGAGTAAACTATAGAGAGAGAGAGAGAGAGAGAGAGAGAGAGAGAGAGAGAGAGAGATGGGGGTTGATGCGACAACATAAACTTAGTGGGCCATGTAATTGTCAAGAAAAAAAAAGGTGAATATGTGCAATGAGAAATTGAGAATTAAAAAATACTATACTTTGATTGCTTGGCAAAGAGGTCAAAAGAGAAAAATCACTACCAAAAGAATGAACTTAGAGCTCAATATGATTTGAAGTGACCCCACAATTGAGCCAATCAAAAGAAAATATTCACTATTATATGAGATAAGAGCATAACAAGTAAATCTAAGAATTATGATATAGTTTTTTTCAGTGAAATAAGAGCTAAAAAAACAAGTTAAGGGGTGGAAGGTGAGGGGGGAGAGAGAGAGAGAGAGAATTCAATCAAAGAGATTTCTATTAATGATTCCCACTTCATCCTTATTTCTTATCATGATAATGCTTAGGTAATTACTTATTGTAAAAGTCTTTATAAACTCCTCCAAGCTCTATTAACTAGCAAACTTAATTTTTCCATAGCAAGCATGAAATTACTTTGTCTGTTTCAAGGGTCACGTCATTCTCATCAACTTGTATTTTTTTTGAAGCCACGAACTGCTTCTTTCATGACATAATTAATGATTAATTCAATTAATAATATCTATACTCTTTTTTTTTTTGGCTCATGAACAAAATCAAATCGAGCTCGAGCTTAATAATGCTAAACAAGCTCAAGCATAAACACCATCCTAAAAATCTCGAATCAAGTTCAAGCTCGATAATGATAAACAAGCTTGAGCTCGAACACAGACATGCTCAGCTCGGGTCGGTTCATTTTCAGTCCTAACAAATGATATTGAGCCACTTAAATTTTTTCCAAAATTTAAATAATAGGTATATGTTGACCTCTCCACATATGTGTCATGAGTCAGCCCACAAGTCAAATTTGACGACGAGGTGAGGTGCATAACTTCGGTTTAAACGAAAATCCAATTAAAATCGAACCGAAATTTTAAATTTGGATCGGTTTTTTAATTTTATTTTGGATTTCGGATTTAGTTTTAGCTAAATTCGGTTTTTGGATTATGGATCGGATTTAAAAATTTATAATCCAAAAAACCAATTAGCCGAAATTTACCCCGTCCGCGGTCCGCCCGTGGCCCCGTGCAAAAGTTAAAAGTTAAAACGAAAATCCTTAAAAGTTAAAACCTAAAAGCAAAAGCGATTAAGGGAGGCAAAAGGGCAAAGGTAATGCTGGTTGTTCTCTACTTCTTCGAATTTCTCGACTCTTCATTTTCAATTTTCATTTTCCACTTGTCTGTCGATGTTTTCATTCAATAACTTCTATTCATCTTTTCTCTTTCGCTTCTGTCTCGCAATTATGCATAGCCGCTGCGCCGCTTCTTTGAGTTTGCCTCTTTAATCCAAGCACCCTAATCTAATCCTTATAGTCTGAACTCTCAATTTCTTCGTTCTCTTCTCTAAGTTTTCCTCTCGGGCTCTCGGCTCTCTGAGTCTCGATTCTCACGGACTCGGCAAGTTCTCGACATTCAACATTCGAATGCACAGTTCTCGATTCTCATGGATTCTTTTATTTTGTTTAGTTTTTTCTACTCATTTTGGCTTATTCTTTCTTGATCTCATTATACTTTGATTAGTGCCCTTTAAGTAATATATTTAATATTTATTTATTTATTAAATACAAAGTCTTTCAAATCAGAAATCTACCTGTACCCCAAAAAGGATTTCTCCTTGCAGGTTTTGGATTTTAATTATATCTCTTATAGGTGGAATCCATAACAGAATATTCACAAAATTACATCTTTTTTCAGTATGGTTTTCTACTTTTTTTGGTTGTTCATTGTTGTATGGAGAAATTATATCTTTTGAGTGTGTTTTGCAGACTTGCAGTTCATGGAATCATATTTGTTAATATGATTCCATTTAACTATTCATAAGAAGGTTGATCGATGCTTTGTGCCTTGTGGTTTGTTGGCTGTTACAGCTGGTTTCTATAGAATAACAGTAACTTTATCTTAAATCCGGTCTTATAAATATTTAGGTATTTTAATTACTAGTAGTTTGATAATCATAGCATTATTACTGCTCATTTAAATATTTAGGTATTTTAATCATATATTTTTGATCTTTTAAAACCAAAAAAATCCAAACTTTTTTTTGGATTATGGATTATATTAAATCTTATACGGATCAAATTTTCGGATTATGAATTTCAAAACGAATGGATTAGCAAATTAAAAAACTGATCCATCCAATCCGACCGAATGCACACTCTTAGAGGTGACACTATGCAAATCGGGGCTCAAAATGCACTCGACGTCACTGAAAATGGTCGAAACAACCTCCGATCGATGAACGGACTTCGCCGCCGCGTTCAGAACGTCAAAATTGATGAGAATATAAATATTGCAAAATCTAATGAGCAATAATTTAAGCGCTCGAGCTATCAATTTGTCGACGCATATCGAGTCGAAGTCGACGCAAACCAAACGACTCCGTTCATGAAATTGATCACGCTATTAGCTCGAAACGTCAAAACCTATCAAATGAGTCGCACTCAATCGGATGAGTTTACGAACGCCGACGTCGTATACGCGATGAATTGAAGCAATTTGAAGCGACCCAATCGCCTCGAATTCACGCTATGCATTCAATGTCAAAATTATCTAGAATAAACATCCAATTTGACTAAGATTTTGCGCTTAAATTTTTATCAAAATTAGCATGCATTTCGAGATAAATCTACTTAATTATCCTCTAATTGCACCGAGTCAACACCTTGAAACTTGTAGCCGCCCTCATCCATAACTAACCGCCCATTCTAGCCAATAACTGATCAGCAACCCATCCCTTTGTCAGCCCTCTTCACATGAAGGTCATAAAAAAGGAGATAATTATCTCCTATGCATGCTACAGCTGCCCCGGTGGATATCTTCCACGGCCTATCACTCCTTTGGTCGGACCTTCTCTCTTCATATAAAAAAACAACATCTCCATCTCACTGGAGGAACACACAAAAAGCCCGATCAAACCCTCACCAAGCTGCTGCTCTCTTCTATCCCTCTCGATCTCGATCATACACCAACGTTCAGCCTACTAATCTCCAAGCCAAGCTGTCCTCAGCCAGAGTCTCATGCTTTCCTCCCTTTGAAAAGTAGGCTATCTCAGCCCTTGAAGCCCTCCAATGGCTACCGTTCTTGGAAGAGACTCAGGCCCTCAGCTGCAAATGGTAAGGAGAATGAAGGTATGCTAAAGAAACAAACTGTGGATTCTATGTTTTCTAAAGACGGTGAGAAGAGAATTCTAGTGAGCACTCAAAGGAAGGGGTTTCACAGCAAGATTGTTTCAGTTGGTTCAGGGAACTTAGATATTACTGTAGAATGCATTGAGGAGGATGTAATTAAAGATCTAAAACCGGCTTCATCAGAAGTTCAGAGGCTGATGTATGTAAAGTTGTTAATCTTTGTAGAAATGGGAATACATTATCTCTTGTTTTTATTGGGCTTCATGCTTGTGGTGATCTGTCGATAAACATACCAAAGGCATTTGTAGACTGTGAGCAAGTGAAAGCTCTTATTAGTGTTGGTTGTTACAACTTACTCTCTGAAGAAAGTTCTGATAAAACGAACTCACTATCTAGTTTCCCACTGAGCGATGGTGCCAAACTGTCTGGGTTAACCCTTGGAAGAAATGCATGTGATCATGCTTGTCAGAGTTTAGAGAGGTGGAAAAGCTTGACTAAGAATGCCGCCCTTCAGAATTTTGAGTTGCATACATTTTGTGTAGCATTTCAAATGGTTCTGGATAAGTATTATCCAGAAGCCATTAGATCAAGTCCATCTATTGGACAACAGTGGAAGGCTCTACGATGCTAGAAGATGAGAAGAACAATACAATCTCAGTTGGGTCTGAAAAGTAATATTTGCTTGTTTAAGTCAAAGGATGAAAATAATGCAGGCAAAGTGCAAGCTGATGAAATTGAAGTGAGTGAAGAACATCATAATAGTATAACATTAAAAGAGAATGTATGTGCAAACTAAGGAAGTATTTTCAAAACAACCCTATTGTTATGAAGGATATGAAGTAGATCGATCTTCTATAAGCTATGACAGATGTGTATTTTAAAAAATGGAATTCAGCAAGTCTAGACTACAACGCCTGGGGTTGGAAAGTATGCAGGATGCCAACTTACTTGAAACATGGATGAGAGCTAAACCTTTCTTTGTACGAAGATCTTGTCATCTCAGTAGAGTTAGTAGGTTTAAAGATAGCGTTATGCTCAAGAGAGGTGAAGACTACGACCGTAATGCAAAGAATAACGACCGATTTGGAAAGGAATCGAATACCCTCGGCAGCCTATGTGATGATGAGAGTCAGAATTTTAGACAAACCGAGACTTAAATAAGATTAAATAAAAGTGTTGATGAGCTTAAATTGAACTTATTTGAGAATGATAAATTAAAGAATAAATCTACATGCTTTTATGTAGGTGTTTGAAGACCGTTATGCCGGTAGAGCTAATGGAAGATCACGATCGAATGTATTAAAGACATGCTCGGTAGAGAGCTCGAATAGCCTCGATGTAGCTCTATGAAATGATCGAGGGTTGCCAAAAATTCAAATTGATATGAGACTTAAAGATGATTAATTTAAATTGAGCATAAATTGAATTGAACTAAACATTAAATGAAAATTCAAAGTTAGAATCTAAGTGCTTTAAACTTAAAAATAAATAAAAATTACTAAATTAGAAAAATTCACTCACCAAAAGGCTTGAAGAACTTAAAAGAATCTCCTCCCAAATCAGAACAAAATTTCCTGCTTAGAATTCTCAAACGCGTTTAGAGGAACGAATAAATTGGAGTTATAATAAACGAAGGCCCATCAACTTGATGCCTCATATACATGCAAAAGTAATATAAATTAGCTTGTCAACAAATATGTTCTTTCAAATAGAACTTGTGGACCGAGGATGAATCAAAATGGGCTAATTAATTTAAACGGGATTCATGATGACTTTACAAGCTCATCAACAAACACGAGTGGAGTATTTTTTAATTTTGAGAATCCAATGAATTTGAAACTAAATGTGAAAGCAAATAAATTTTATTTCAATGGATTGAACAAGAGCTGAAACGCCTACACCAAATTCGCAACATATTGTACAAGCGAACAGAAGACGTTAATTAAGGCTTCAATTGAACTGTTGCATGCATTATGAAATGGGCCTATATTCAAATTTATCATCTCAAAATGCAAGCAAATAATCAAAATTTTAATAAAATAAATAGTACACAAATCACGAGATAATCTAATACTCAGATTTGTGATATCAAGATTCGCTTAAATAACTCAATGAAGTGAGCTTGCACACATTACGACATAATTAAAATATAAATACAATGCCTCAAAAGTGCATATATGTTCTAAACACTGATGCCCCGACACTATATTCTTAAATTCAAGTCGAGGATGTTGATTGATTCGTTCTCATAGACCAAGTTTAACAAAACTTAAAAATCAAATGATGTTATTATAATATCTTCAATCTAATAAATATCTGAGAAGCTAATTATGTCATATGACGAAGATCGTCCTCATTATTAAATTAATAGATAATGATCAAAATGAAACAATAAATCACCATGAGTGTTGGAAATATTTCAACCGGGAATTTTTCATAATAATAATAATAATAATCTATTCAATAATGTCAAATCATTATTAAATGATCAAATATTCATATATATATATATATATATATATATATATATATATATATATTAAATGAAAATAATTATTTACATTTAAAGTAAAATTTATCCACTCATCCGCAACCGTTTGTCGAGGGTGACAAATTAAGAAAACTTTGCTCACAAAGAGTCAAAATCAAATATATAATTATTTTCACACTCAAATAATCTTAATCGAAGTGGTCTTGTCCGTAAGTTTACAATAATAATATAAATGGTTATAACCGAGTCCTCGAGGGTTTCATGACATGATTCCATTAAATTACGCCACGTAGCTATGTTCCGAATGCTTTGCTTTGACATCTGAATTATAGAATGTGTTTGATTGGGCAAAAAGCCCTCTGTTAGCTAAGGTACACTTAAGCTTGTCTTCTTAGATAACTCCACCCCAAGTTTATAAGGATTTCTTGGACGACGTAACCCATGTGCGATAAGGATCTTCAGGTTGGGACTACCTCCTAACTAAGTAGACTAGGGACCACAACTAGGATGATGAACCATGGGATGGATCGAGCATCATCGCTCCCCAATCATTCGCTTTAAGTTAAATAATGATGAATTTCAAATTCTTGAACTCCACATCTATTATTATATGCTATTAAGGATCTAAGGACTAGCTTAATCCAAAGTTCTCAAGCATTGAGAGGGTAATTAACTATGCATGCGTATAGAAACCCGAATCGATCTAAAGTCCTCACAAAATGAGGGCAAAATCTCTGGGTAGTGTTGTATCTACTATTCCATCTACCTTCTGAAAATTTTACCGACGCATAAATCATACTCTCTTCATCGAGAGGTTAGTCACAAATTTTCGGAGCCCGCAGATTTTTGGTGACTCCGTTGGGGATAGGTTTCTCTTTCCATCTTTGGCTAGTCAAATATGAGATATAATAATAATGGAGTTAAATAAAAAAAAATTAATTTTTCTAAAATAAAAAAGGAACCAATTATGAATGAAATTAAACTTAAATCAATCATATTCTTATGTCTAATTTGTTTATTCTGTATATCGATGGATCTTCAGAATATCGTTCATCATGTAGTTAGGTTACAGAACAAATATTCATCTCATTAATGTTATAATCAATACTAAGGATGTTAGAGCTACTTTTCAATTTGGTAATGTAGACTTCCCAGTCATTGCTGCTACAAATAATCCTCTACTTGAAGCAAGATACACACAAACTGCGGAGGAGGACAATTGGAATGACCACTACTGCTACTATGGTTCCTCGAAAGAGAGCCTTTGTATTTGAAAGATTGAGTTATTTTAAGGCGTCGGTCATGAAAAGAGTCATCAATAGGCAAAAAGTTTCAATCATATATATGAATGTGACTACACTTGAATCTTCGCACTAGAAGGCATATCAAGTCTCCTATTCTATAGAAAAATTAAGTGGAAGGCAAAGAAGGAGAACAAATGTTGAACTGTGAGCTCAGTAGTTGCTGTCTGAATCACTAGCCATGCGATCAGACTTGGTATCAAAAGCAAGTGTTCCCACTCACAATGAATTTGAAAATATAAAATTGGTGAAAAGGAATAGCTCTACTGGTGATGTTAAGCAATTTTTTTGGGCTCAACAATGCTTAGCTCAACACTTTAGAAGAAATAACTTGAAATTTATCGCTTCGAGTAATAGTGAAGGTTGTTAAGGAAAAAGGCCTTATAAAGAAGAGATGTCAAAGACCAATTATCAGAGAAGCCAAGAATGCTTTACTACAGAAACTACCATCACTGGTAATAAGAACTCAAGATTATTCTAAATAAGTTTTGCATGGTGAGCATCGGAGCGTGACACTTGGACAGCGAGTCCAGGAATCCACTACCGAAAGGTCCCAATAGAAAAAAAATAAATATGGAAGGCGAAGCCTCGAGAAGAACTTCTGCACGGTGAACATCGCATGATGATATGTTCGGGAATCTACCAAAAGGTCCCGTAGAAGAAAATAAATATGGAGGCTTAAACCTCGAAAGAAGTAGCACAAGATTCTTCATCTAGAAGCAAGTTAACTCATAGACAATGAAAAAGAGAAATGCTGAACTACTTGCTCAATAACCATTATTCAAGCAGAAAATTATACAAGCAGTTGTGGAGCTAGAAGTGAGTGTTCTAACCCATAACTAGTTTGACAGCCTAAGATGGGTAAAGCGGAATAACTCTACTGGTCAAATCAAATAGTCCTTCCGACGATAATGTGTTCCAAACTTCTCCAAGAAGGAAACTCTAAACTCAGAGCATATGCAAAAGTGTATCGGTCCTTAAAGTTAAGGAGAAAGGACGATGAAAAGAAAATGCCAAAGTCTTGTTATCAAGGAGGCTAGAGTTGCTTCTCCAAGGAGACTTTCTCTCCCCAAAAAATTTCAACCAATTCAAGTCTCGTACGGTGAGCATCAAGGTGTGACACTTGGACTATAAGTCTAAGAATCCACCGTCGAAAGGTCCCGACAAAAATGTAAGCAAATTTGGAGGTTGAAGTCTCGAAGTGAAAATTCTTTAAAGAAGGATAATGACATGACATATGGACTGTACTCCCAGAGATCCACCACAAATAAAACTTGTTAAGAATGTGTACCTAAAAAAAATATCTTATGTGATGAGATTTCTGACCGTCGACACCTTGGAGCTTGTTGCCAACCATCTCTATATCTTGAGAAGAGGTCGTGATCGTAGTCCTCCATTAGAAATATATTGAAGGCATCAATCGAGTCTGTCCAAGAGGAAGAAGCGATGTAAAGGATACTCCATTCAAATAGGACAAAAATGTCAAGAGGCTTTTGATCAAGTATCATTAAATCTGCCCATTCTCGCGAAGAATCGAAAACCTCTCATCTTGTACACAACAACATTAGAAGAATCTCTACATGCTCTGTTGGTGCAACACAATGAAGAGGGAAAGGATAGCACTCTATATTACATCAGTCGAAGATTGATAGGAGTGAAAATACACTATTCTAAAATTGAGAAGCATTGTTTGACATTAATTTTTTCTTTTCAAAAGCTATGTCATTATATGTTATCTCATAAAGTTATTGTCATCTCAAGAATCGATCCACTGAAGTTCTTGATGACAATACAAGCATTGACATGTTGCTTGAAATGATGGGTTGTTATTACTATACTCATAGTTCTTAAAGCGAAGGGTAAATTAACCTCCTCACGCACCATATTCTAACAGATTGATCGCTCAATGATGATCTTCGATGAGCGTCATGCACATATCAAAAAAAGAATGGGATTGTATTTTGATGGAGCTTCATCCATCAAATACACTCAGCCCTCAAATCTCCCAAAAGCTTGAGCTGGTATCAGCCTCATCTTGATCACGCTAGAAGATAGTATAATGAGGCATTATTACTAATTGATTGAGCCACAAAACATAATGCAAAATGTTGGTAGCAGGTTTGGATGAAGCAATCTTCATGGGAGCTCAAAATCTACAAGTTTATGGTGATTCAAAATCCAATTATTAAGTATGGGCCTTTACAAAATCAACAAGCTTGAATTGACCCACCATCATAACGAGTTCTCGCCTCATGTTTAATAAATATCATTATGACTCAAGTTTTCAAAATAGATTGTTTAGCTAAGTTAAAAGAAATGATGACTATGTTAATATTTGTTGCACTGGGTCTTAAAGCCAATATATCAAAAAAAATCCCTCACGGAAGAGGGGTCATCAATGAAAGCAGCCAGGATGCAACTCACGTTGCTTCTCACACTCCCTTATAAATTGCTCATCAAATCAACAAGATGAGGCTCGGACTATTCAGGAGGCAAGACCTCAATCTGAAGAAACTCTAAGACCACAAAGTGAAATCCTTATAGTATAAGAGAAGAAAGATTATAGACAATACTTTGTCGACTACTTTAAGGAAAGCAAATTGATGAGCAATAAGCCGATGGATGCACAACAGGGGAATTTTTTTAAATTTTATAGCAAAATGTCAAGCTCTCCTTGTGAAATAGAGGGCCTTTCTATTGTATTTGGGTTGACAATGCACCCAAGGCCGAGATCCCCATACACATAAAGTTCACAAGTCTCAAAGTCTTACTGGCCAAAAAGAAAAATTTTCAAGTCTGCAAATTACAACAATTCAAGTTGGAAACACATATTCCATTCATACATCAAATCTAAGGCTCGAGTGGGTGCATAAGGTCGGACTCAATAAGCCTAAATATGGATGAGTCACTGGCAGGTCCGCTTACTCAACACACCACAAAGGCCACAGTAAGTGATCCCCCATCTCATTAGCCTGATGATGAAATCCTCCATCAAGTCCTCAAGTCTAATACTCAAGTAGATGCATAAGGTCATACTCAATAATCCCAAAAATGGTCGAGTCCCTGACAGGTACGCTTACTCAATACGCCACGAAGGCCGTAGTAAGGGATCCCCCTACTTTGTTAGTTCAAAGACAAGAGCATCCAAATATACAAATCCCTCCAACTTGGTGAGTTTGAGTGGCCTAGATTGGGAGATCATCCCTAATGATCATAAGGTAATTTTTCAAATTTCAACAAAACAATCCTCACTCAAGAAGGCACTAAGTCGAGTTTGGTATCAATATCAAATGAGAAATGTCAACTCCTTCAATAACTCTGTTAAAGCAGAAAGCAAATATCGAAGGAAATTCTTTTTTAGCAAGTCCAACAAAAAGCAAAGGACCGAAGAAGTCATCCCAATGTTCATACAAAGCCAAAGGTTAAACTAAAGGAGTTATGTCATCAATATATCCGTTACGCGTAAAGCATAGGACTGATGACTCTTCGCCATTGATCTAACACAAGCTCTGAGGGCTAGGTCATTGGTGAACATCATTTTATAAGCCCACAAAAGAAAAAAGCTGGGACAGAAGGTAATTTTGTATCACCTGACAAGTCTTCAAGACAGTCCAAGACTTTCCTCCATTAAATCCGTCAAGGCACGAAGCCAGGATAGAAGGAAATACAAGATACAAATCTCTGAGATTGAGTCTTCAATAAAGTCGTCCAAGACTGCATAGGACCGAAGATGTTCTCATCTCGCCAACAAGTCATCAACTCCATCAGGTCTACTAAGGCGCAAAGCCAGGATAGGAGAAAAATACAAATTTCAATTTAGAGATTGAATCTTCAACAAGGCCATCCAGCACCAAGCATAGACCAAAGATGTTCACCTACAAATTATCAACTTCATTAAGTCCACCAAGGCACAAAGTCAGGACAAGAAAAAAAATACAAATTTCAAACTCTCGAGAGGAAGTCTTCAACGAGTCCAAAAGTACAAAGCATAATAACAAAGACATTCCAAATTCTCTCAACAATTATCAAAAAGCCCCCTGTTAAACAAGCTGGGGATTTTATATATTTATCTAAGTTGACATTGTGCTTTAAGCTGAGATCCTTAAATAGATACATATTATGATTGAAAAGCATATCATGTCTATTTTGTAGCAAAGAAAATCAAGCCTTATAATGTATTTCTAAACTAATCTGCAATCCCCCTGTTAGACATAAGTTCTTTTTTTTATGATCAAGTCACAGGATCTTGCAAGGACAAGAAGAATCAACTTCTATACATGAAAAGATAGCCTTAAATATCAAAAGTTTGTCTCCCAGATTTGTCAAATTATGAAGATCAAGTTAGAAGAACACCCAATTTTGGAAGCTTCAATCAACTAAGTTGGAAAAATATCAACATCTACATCTTCAAGTCTAGGACTCAGATGGGTTCTAAAGGTGAGACTCAACAAGCCCATAAATGTCTAGTTGTTGACGCTCTCCTCATTGAGCAAGCCATAAGAAAAGGCCACATTGAAGGAGACCTCATTCATTAGTCTGATGACCAAATCACCAATCCACCACAGCTTAAGTCAAGAACTCGAGTAGGTTCTAAAGGTCGGACTCAATAAGCTCACAAATGGCCGAGTTACTGACTCTCTCCTCACTCAACAAGTCGCAAGAAAAGGTCGTAGTGAAAGAGCCCCTGCTCGTCAGTACAATGATGATAGCTATTCAATCTCAAGCCAAATTCATCTTAGTGATTAAAAATAGCCATAATCTAAGATATCTTTCTACTTGATCGATAGACTAAGATAATCTGAGAAAACAACTCTTAACCCAGAGCTGCCTCAAATCAATCTCTATTTTGCCTAAAGGGTGATATCTCAATCTATTTTCAAATGATCTGATCAAGCTCAAAGCACAAATCGAGCCAATCTCCTCATCAAGTCCGTCAAAGTAGAAAGCACAGGACTGAGGAAGCAATTCCATAGCTCACACAAAATCGATGACCGAACTAAAAGAATTTCATAGTTATTCAGTCTGTTAAAGCACACATCACTAGACTGATGACTCAACATAGACCTAGCATATGCTGGAAGGTAGGGTCATCTATACGCACCCTTCAATGAATTCATTAAAGTAGCAAGCACATGATTCATTACGTACATACACTTCCTAACAACTCGATATGGACAAATTAGGTCAGTCCTTCATCAAGTCCGTCAATCCTAAAGCTGGGACAGAAGGAATTTCAAATTCGACCAAGCACAGATAAACCAACTCCCTAGCAGAGTCCTTCATCAAAATAAATAAACTAATTTCTCCAACAAACTCAACCAAGCATGAAGCTAGGGTTGGAGAAAACTCAAATCTACAATGACATAAGAGAAAGAGATCTTCAGTAAAGCCATTGAAATAGAAAGTAGATGGTGTAAGAATTCTTATCTATCTGACAAGTCAATTCTAAAAAATCAGTTGAGCCCATCATTTAGCATGTCCTAAGGCATCATAATAAAAAAATTTTGTCAAAAGCTCAGTAAGCAATGCTTTAAATGATCCAAGTTATGTGGTCAACCAGTTTCAACAAACGTGACTTGCTCCATGCACAAATCACATTTGTTGGGAGGCATTTGTTGACCTCCACATATGTGTCATGAGTCGGGTCAAGCCCACAAGTCAAATTCGACGGACTTCAAAGGTGACAGTGTGCAAATTGGGGCTCAAAATGCACTGGACGTCACCGAAAATGGTCGAAATGATCTCCAATCAATGAACGACTTCATCGAGTTCAAAATGTCAAAATTGATTAGAATATAAATATTTCAAAATATAATGAGCAATCAATTAAGCACTCGAGCTATCAATTTGTTGACACACATATCAAAGTCGGGAAGCAACGACGCAAACCAAACATCTCCGTTCACAAAATTGATCACATTGTTAGTTTTGAAATGTCGAAACCTATCAAATGATGGTGTCCACACTCAATTCAGATAAGTTTACGTAAACATCAAACGGTCAAAAGCAATAATGCACATTTTTGAACTGAAAGTGACCCAATTCGACGCCAAAGTCGCTCAAATGACCTCCGTTCACGAAACAGACTACACCAATGTGTCTGGAACGTCGAAATTACTTAGAATATACATCCAATTTGATTAAGGTTATTGTGCTTAAAATTTTATCAAAATTAGCATGCATTTTGAGATAAATCTACTTAATTATCCTCTAATTGCTCCCAGTCAACACCTTGAAACTTGTAGTCGCCCTCATCCATAATAAATCGCCCATTCTAGCCAATAACCGATTAGCAACTCATCCCTTTGTTAGCCCTCTTTACGTGGAGGTCATAAAAATGGAGATAATTATCTCCTATGCTACCTGCCTAGTGGATATCTTCCACCTATCACCTTTGACCGGACCTTCTCTCTTCACATAAAAAACTACATCTCCATCCTAGAGGAACACAAAAAAAGCCCGATCAAACCCTCAAAAGCTGCTCTTCTATCCCTCTCGATCTCCATCCCACACCAACGTTCATACTAATCTCCAAGCCAAGCTGTCCTCAATCAAAGAGTCTCATGCTTTCCTCCCTTTAAAAGTAGTATCTTAGCCCTTGAAGCCCTCCAACCACCGATTACTTGGAAGAGACCCAGGCCCTCATACAAATGGTAAGGAGAATGAAGGTATGCTAAAGAATTCTATGTTTTCTAAAGACGGTGATGAAGGGAATTCTAGTGAGCACTAAAGGAAGGGACTTCACAACAAGATTATTCCAGTTGGTTCTGTGGAATTTAGATATTGTTGAATGCATTGAGGAGGATGTAATTAAAGATCAGAAATTGGCTTCATCGAAGTTGAGGTCGATGTATGTAAAGCTTAATATTTGTAGAAATGGGAATATATTATCTCTTATTTTTGGGCTTCATGCTTGTGGTGATCTTTCGGTAAAACATACCAAAGGCATTTGTAGATTGTGAGCAAGTGAAAGCTCTTATTAGTGTTGGTTGTTGTTACAACTTACTCTCTGAAGAAAGTTCTAATAAAATGAACTCACTATTTGGTTTCCCACTAAGCAATGGTGCCAAACTGTCTGGGTTAACCCTTGGAAGAAATGCATGTGATCTTGCATGTCAGAGTTTAGAGAGGTGAAAAAGCGTGACTAAGAATGCCGCCCTTTTGAATTTTGAGTTGCATGCATTTTTTGCTGCATTTCAAATGGTTCTGCATAAGTATTATCCAGAAGCCATAAGATCAAGTCCATCTATTGGACGACAGGGAAGGCTCACGATGCTAGAAGATGAGAAGAAGATACAATCTCATTGCGGAAAGTAAAATTTGCTTATTTAAGTCAAAGGATGAAAATAATGCAGGCAATAAATCCTGTGCTATGCAAGCTGATGAAATTGAAGTGAGTGAATAACCTCAAAATAGTATAACATTAAAAAAGAATGAATGTGCAAACTGAGGATGTATTTTTAGAACAACCCTACTGTTATGAAGGATATGAAGTAGATCAATCTTCTATAAGCTATGCTAGATGTGCATTTTTTTTAAAAGGAATTCAACAACTCTAGACTACAATGCCTAGGGTTGGAAATTATGCAGGATGCCAACTTGCTTAAACCATGGATGAGAGCTAAACCTTTCTTTATATGAAGATCCTATCATCTCAGTAGAGTTAGTGGTTTGAAGACCCCATTATGCTTAGTAGAGCTAACGGGTAGAAGACTACTACCGTAGTGTCGCAAGACACTGGCCGTTATGCTTAGTAGAGTTGACGAGAAGGTCGAATAGCCCCCGATGCACTCCCATATGCGGGGATGATGCCAGGAGGCTGCCAAATTTTAGTCTAACTGGAGACTTAAACAAGATTAAATAAAAGTGTTGATGAGCTTAAATTGAACTTATTTCAGACTGATAAATTAAAGAATAAACCTACATATATGCTCTTTTTATGCCGGTGTTTGAGGACTTATGCAAAAGCTAATGGGTAGAAGATCACGAATAGTAAAGAGACGTCGTTATGCTCTAGAGTCGGAAAAGGTCGAATAGCCCCCGATGTAGCCCCTTTGCAGAAATGATGCCAGGAGGTTCCTAAAATTCAAATTGATATGAGACTTAAAGATGATTAATTAGATTTAAATTGAGCATAAATTGAATTTGAACTAAACATTAAATGAAAATTCAAAGTTAGAATCTAAGTGTTTTAAACTTAAAATTAGAAAAAAAAAGTATTAAATTCAAAATTAGAAGCACTCACCAAAAGAAGAAGAAAGAATCTCCTCCCAAACCACAACAAAATTTCCTCGCTTAGAATTCTAACGCTTAGAGAACTAAATTGGAGTTACAATAAACTTGAAGGCCCATCAACTTGATGCCTCATATACAAGCAAAAGTAATATAAATTAGCTTGTCAACAAATATGTATAAAGCCTTTCAATTGTCACTAGTTGTACTTCGTGACTTACTGGATGAATCAAAATGGGCTAATCAATTTAAACGGGATTCATGATGACTTTACAAGCTCGTCAACAAACATGAGTGGAGTCTTATTTAAGTATGAGAATCCAATGAATTTGAAACTAAATGTGAAAGCAAACAATTATTACTTCAATGGATTGAACAAGAGCTGAAACACCCTACAACACCGAACTCGTAACATATTGAACAAGCGAACAGAAGACGTTAATTAAGGCTTCAATTGAACTTTTGCATGCATTATGAAATGGGCCTATATTCAAATTCATCATCTTAAAATGCATACAAATAATCAAAATTTTAATAAAATAAATAGTACATAAATCACGATATAATCTAATACTCAGATTTTTGATATCAAGATTCGCTTAAATAACTCAATGAAATGAGATTTGCACACATTACGATACAGAATTAAAATATAAATACAATACCCTCAAAAGTGCACATGTGTTCTAAACAACATGGGCCCATACTGTGAATGCTTAAATTCAAGTGTCCGAGGATGTGCGTGGTTGACTCGGTTGGGTCTAGACCGTGGTTAACAAAACCTAAAAATCAAATAATATTATTATAATATCTTCAATCTAATAAAATATCTAAGTTAATTATCATATGATAGCAAATCGATCCTCTATTATTAAATTAATAGAGTGACCAAACAAATAAATAATAAACCACGATGATGTAGTGATCAATATTTCAACTAGAGGAATATTTCATAATAATAATAATAATCTATTCAAATTTTAATGTCAAATCATTATTAAATGATCAAATATTCAAACAAAAAATATATAAATTAAATGAAATTAATTATTTAAATTTAAAGTAAAATCCATCCACCAATTCGCAACCGTTTTTCGAGTGTGACAAATTAAGAAAACTTTTGCTCACAAAGAGCCAATGTCAAATCAAATATATAACTATTTTCACACTCAAATAATCTTAAGCCCGTAAGGATGAGACATGTGTCCTCTGTCCGTGTGATTTTGTCGCAAAATGGCACTACATAAATGGCGTTACAACCAGAGCCATCTGACCGGGTGGTTCGCCTGATATGACACCACTAAATTACAATCACGGTGGCAACCCGTATGTTCCCCAACAGCTTTGCACTTTGAGCTGTCAATTATAGAATGCATTTGATTGGGCAAAAAACTCTCTGTTAGCTAAGGTAGACTTAAGCTCGGCTCCTTAGATAAACTCCACCCCAGTTACAAGGATTTCTTTGATGTAAACCCATGTGTTGCAATAAGGATCCTTCGGTCGTGTCGACTACCTCCATTACTAAGTAGACTAAATAATAAACCTGGGATGATGGAACCATGGATCAGAAGGCATCATCGCTCCAATCATTCACTTTAAGTTAAATAATGATGAATTTCATAAATTCTAAATTTCAAAACTCCACATGCTGCTACTATATGATATGCATTAAGGGATCTAATGACTAGCCTTAATGAAAGTTCTCTCTCAGTATTGAGAGGGGTACTTAACTATAGGAGCTTGCGCCTATAAGAAACTGGAACCAGATCTAAAGTCCTCACAAAATGAGGGTGAAATCTCTGGGTAGTGTCGTATCTACTATTCCATCTACCTTCTAAAAAATTTCACCAATGCATAAATCATACTCTCATCAGAGGTCCCATGAATTTTGGAGCCCATAGATTTCTCAAGCACGGGTAGGTTTCTTTTCCATCTTTTTAGTCGAATATGAGCTATAGTAATAATAAAAAAAAATTGATTTTCTAAAATAAAAAAGGAACCAATTATAAATAAAATTAAATTTAAATCAATCATATTCTTATGTCTAGTTTGTTTGTTCTGTATATCGATGGATCTTCATAACACCATTCATCATGCAACTAGGTCACGGAGCCAATATTCATCTAATTAATGTTGTAATCAATACTGAGGATGTTGGAGCTACTTTTCAATTTGAAAGTATAGACTTCACAATCATTGTTGCTGCAAATAATCCTCTACTTAAAGCACCTGCATACTGTACACACAAACATGTCCAAGAAAGGAGGACAACTGGAATGACTACTACTGCTACTAAGGTTCCTCGAAAGAGAGCCTTTGTATTTGAAAGATTGAGTTATTTTAAGGCGTCGGTCATGAAAAGAACCGTCAATAGGTAGAAAGTTTCAGTCATATCTATTAATGTGACTACTTTGCCAGTTGAATCTTTCGCACTAGGAATGCATAATACTGAAATCTCTTATTCTAGAGAAAAATTGAGTGGAAGGCATTGAAGGAGAAGAAATGCTAAACTGTGAGCTCAACGTTATCTCAATCACTAGCCGCGATCACCCTGGTATCAAAAGTGAGTGCTCCCACTCACAACGAGTTTGAAAATCTAAAATGGGTGAAAAGGAATAGTTTCTACTGGTGATGTTAAGCATTCTTTTTGGACTCAAGAACAGTTAGCTCCAACTCTTCAGAAGAAACAACTTGAAACTTTATTTGCTTGAGTGCACAGTATCCTGAAGGTTGTCAAGAAAAAAGGACTTATAAAGAAGAGATACCAAAGGCCAATTATCAGAGAAGCTAAGAATGCTCCACTACAGAAACTACCATAAGTGCTAGTAAGAACTCAAGATCATTCTAAACAAGTTTTGTACAGTGAGCATCGGAGCATGACACTTGGACAGTGCGTCCAGAAATCCGCTACCGAAAGGTCCTGATAGAAAGAAAAATAAATATGGAGGGTGAAACCTCAAGAAGAAGTCCTGCACGGTGAACATCGGGGTGTGACACCTGAACCGCATGTTCGGGAATCCGCTATTGAAAGGTCCCGGTAGGAAGAAAAAATAAATATGGAGGCTGAAGGCTCGAAAAGAAGTAGTGACGCAGAAGATTCTTCATCTAGAAGCAAGCTAACTCAAAGACAATGGAGAAAGATAAATGCTAACTGCTTTCTCAACAATCATTATTCAAGCAGAAAATTATATAAGCAGTTGTTAAGCGAAAAGCGAGTGTTCTAACCCATAACTAGTTTGATAGCCTAAGATGGGTAAAGCGAAACAACTCTACTGGTCAAATCAAATAGTCCTTTTGGACTCGATAATGTCAGGTTCTAGCTTCTCAAGTGAGGAAACTCTAAATTGTATATGCAAAAGTGTATCGGGTCCTTAAAGTTGGAGAAAGGACTAATGAAAAAAAATATCAAAGTCCTGTTATCAAGGAAGCTAGAGTTACTTCACCAAGGAGACCTTCTCCTACAACCATGCCAAAATATCAATCAATTCAAGTCCCACATGATGAGCATTGAGGCATGACACTTGGACCACAAGTCTAAGAATCCACCGTCGAAAGGTTCCGACATAAATGTAAGCAAATTTTGACGCTAAAGCCTCAAAGTGAAACTATTTTAAAGAAGGATAGCGACGTGACATCTAGGTTGTACTCCCAGAGATCCACCACAAATGAAACTCATTAAGAATGTGTATTATTGACCTCCACATATGTGTCATAAATCAAGACAAGCCCGCAAGTCAAATTCGACGGACTTCGGATGTGATAGTGCACAAATTGAGGCTCAAAATATACTGGACGTCACAGAAAATGATCAAAATGACCTTACATCGATGAACAAACTTCTCCATCACATTTAGAATGATGAAATTGATCATAATATTAATATTTCAAAATCTAACGATCAATCAATTAAGCGCTCGAGCTATCAATGTGTCGACACATGTATCAAAGTTAGGAAGCTGCAATAATGACCAAATGACCTCCGTTCATCAAATTGATTATGTCATTAGCTTTAAAACATCAAAATCTATCAAATGAGATTGTCTACGCTCAATTCAGATGAGTCTGTGCAAATATCGAGTGATTTGAAGTGACAATGCACAAATCGAGGCTGAAATGCACAGTACGTCACTGAAATCAATTCAAATGACCTCTGATCGACGAACAAACTTTTCCATCACGTTCAGAATATCAAAATTGATCAGGATATAAAAATTTTATGACTGATCAACCGATGCTCGAAGTCGTCAATATGCGATATATCAAACTGGATAACACAAGCCAAATGATCCCCGTTTGTGAAATTGATTACGCTGTTAGCTTTGAAACATCAAATCTATTAAATGAGACTATTCTTACTCAATTTGGATGAGTCTGTACAAATGTCGAGTGATTTGAATCAACATTGCACAAATCGAGGCTAAAACGCAATGGACGTCATCAAAATTAATTAAAATGACCTCCGATCGACGAACAAACTTCGTCATCACCTTCAGAATGTTGAAATTGGTTAGAATATAAATATTGCATGACTTGATGATCAATCAATCAAGCGCTCGAGTCGTCAACGCGTCTGCATGCATATCGAGGTCAGGAGGCACCGACGAGGATCAAACGATCGTTCACAAAATTGATCATGTCATTGGCTTCGAAATGCTGAATTTATCAAGTAAGACCTTTCATACCCAATTCATACGAACCGCACATAAAATGGAGCGCAAAGCGAATGCGCGCATTTTGAGCTGAAATGGACTCAATTTGGCGCCAACTCGAACCAAACGGCCTCTGATCGTGAAACGGACTGTGCCATTGCATTCAGAACATGGAATTCAAAACAATTTAGATTTTTTTTATAAAATCTGGGTTCTAAGTGTGGCTCAAAAAGGTACCAAGAAATCTGAAGCAACCCAATCTTATTAATGATTGATTTGGGCTATTCTGAATTGAATCAAATAAAAGAAATAGTAAGAATTCATTTTGGGTATGAACTATGAAAGTAAGAAGTCGGAAATCTTGGTATCCAAAGGTTCCTAAGAGACACTCCTTTTTGGCTACTAAGGTTGAAGAAAGGATTCTAAAAAAGACTATAAAGACCCTAATTATTTTAAACTAGAACTTTCTTAATATTGAGGTAGTGTCTATTAACTCTGCTACGATGAAATTAGATTGGATAAATGGTTAATTCATTGAATAAAGAACAAAGATACTTTGTATTCGATGAGAGGCTCTGAGTGGTGCTCATAAATTTAATCAGAATGGTTGAATGGCTCTTCTTTCTATTTACTATTTATATTTTTTAATATATTTTTATATTTTTCTTTTTTCTTATTCTATTTTCTTTTTTTTTTCAATTCTTTCTATTTTAATAGAATTCTATTGAATAAGAAATCTAGGAACTTTTTATGAGTAGATTCATGAAATTGTTTCATAAAGAACCGTAAGTAAGAATCCTATTTTTCTTTCTATTTCATTTATATTGAGTATAGATAAAAGATCTTCCTATGTTATACTATGTTAGACTATTCAATTCGCGATGATAAATTTATTTGATATTGTTATTCATAATATTATTAGTATCATCAAGATGTAATTCGTACCTTTGAATTGATAGGAGTCCACTTTATCATTTCTATGGGATTAGATCCCAAATTATTGTGAAAGAAGAAAACAAAGAGATTATGGAAGTCAATATTCTTGCGCTTATTGCTACTACTGTTCATTTTAATTCCTACGCCTTTTTTACTTAACATATACATCAAAACAAATAACCAAAATGATTAATTTGAATGAAACTTGAATTATTCATTTTATCAATGATTGAAGAAATGAAAGCATTTAAAACTCTAGTTAAGTCTTAAATGAAATGTGGAATCGGTATTGAGATAGTGTGGTAGAAAGAGCTATATAGCTCTTTCTACCACACTATATTGAGTATTGTAGAATATTTCATATTCATTCATATTCTTAGTACATAAAACATAAAGTTGTATTGTAAAGAAGCTTTCTCTTATATAGATCAATTGACAATATATATCTATATCTAAGTAATAATATATTAGACGCATATCAAAATGAAATAACACTTGAATTTTCTATTTTTCTCTACACCCATTTGTATACATTTTGATCAATCCAAAAATCAATTGCAAACCCAACTGCTTGAATTCGATTCTTTATATCTCTTCTTATGCTTATGGATCACATCGAAAAGAATTAATGTAGGAAGAAGAGTACAGGCATATACTATATACCATATAAATACCATATAATATACATATCATATAAGAATTATAGAAATCTAAGAATATTAGAATAATATTAGATAATATCTAATAATAAATAATAATAAAAGAAAACTATTTAATTATTTAATTTTAATTATTTAATAGAGGATTAATTAGAAATCTAATACTAGTAATATATCTAAAAAATAATATCTAAATATAGATAAACTAAAGTAAGTCAAGATTTTTTAAGCTTTCGCAAAACGATTACAATTGATACAAATAGATTTTTCAGTAAAGTACTAAATTAGCAATCTTCCTTGTTCTAAAGCCCACTGCTTCCCCATACTACAAGTGAGAGAGAAAATGTAAACACTACCATTAAAGCAGCCCAAGCGAGACTTACTATATCCATGCAAATGATGCGCCCTATCTCTATGAAATGAAGGAATTTTTTCATTATTGATTTATAATCATAGTGGAATCAATGGTGCAGAGTCAAAAGATTCTTTATTGTTATTGTATCAAATCCCATCTCATTTTCTCACTTTTCCACTTTTCCTTTTCTATCACCTATTCTTTTCTTGTACACTTATCCAATTATTCATTCTTATTCCTTTACTTATTTTACTTATATCTTATATATAAAATAGAAATATAAAATAGAAAAGTAGATAAAATCTACATAAAATTATGAGGTATATAATCATATGTCCAATATTCTATAGGTCATACAATATGCAAATACAAAAAAGAAACAATAATAGAAATGAGATTGAAATAAGAAAAGGATGGATGAAGTATCAAAAATAGAATATTCCAACAGATTCCTTCAAAAAGGGCATTGCTTGGTTGGTATTTTATTAGTATCCTCCTTTTTTCCTTCTTGAATTGGAACTAGAACACATATATTAAAAATGCAATGTGCAATTTGGATGAGAATAAGATAGATTGTTTCCAATTAGTCATTATGGATGCACAAACAAAGTTTGTTAACTAAAGAAGGTCATCTAAACCCAAAAAGTACTCTGTTGAGATAATTTTGTGAAGTTCATTTTTTTGTTTATAATAAACGAAGATAATTTGTGTATATATATATTGACTATGTGTATTTACCGATGCAAAATTCAACTTAAAGTTATTTAAATTAATTATAAAAAAATTTTAAATTATTCCTCATGCTCAATCGTTTCCCTCTATTTTTAATTTTCTCAAAAACTAAAAAAATAAAAAGGAAAAAAAGGGGGTGCGGTTCCAACACCATCCTTATTCTCTCCCACATTTCTCTCTCCTGCATCCCTCTCTCACGTTGGAAAAACGCTCTGCACACAGGTAAAGAAATTTTCTTCCCTGCTCTCGTTTTCCTCAGTCCCATCCAATCCCGTCGTCGGCGCAACCTGTGCGTTTCACGCAGCCCGCGTCCGCCGGAAACCTGATGCCCGCCGTCTGGCCCGGCCCGCTCCGCGCTGAATCTCGCAGCCTGTCCCACCCACTGCCGCAAGTCCCACTGACCTGCACCGACCCGATCTGCGCGACCCGCCAGCCCGCCGGCGCTCTCCCACTCCGCGGGCCCGCCGCATCCGCTCGACCCGCCGGAACCCCGCTCCGTTCCGGCCTGAAATCAAACTTGCGGGCTTTGGCCCACGCGACCCGCGCTGTCCTGCGAACTCGCCGCACATGCGCATCGGCCTGCCGCCGGCGCAAAACCGCCCGTCGTTCCGCTGGCAGGAGTCAATCCTCAGGCCCGCGCCTTCCACGGCCCAACCCACTCCGTCAAGGCAAAATTTTTAAAATAAGCATTTTTAAAAACATAATTAGTAGATTAAAGCATTGAAAAAAAAATTTTAAAGATAGTCGCGTTTTGGCGACATGCAGATACGACGCCGTTAAACGTGACAAAAAAAAAAATTAATTTTGCTCCGCAGAGGGCGGACCGACTTAAAAAAATATTTATATATTTTTAAGTTAAATATTTTATATAATATTGAAATTAAATTTTATTATAAATTTATTATACATTTTTAAACGTACTTTTGCATAACAAGAGAACTCAATTCTTTGTATTTTTACATATTTAAATTTAAATTTTCATATTTATATAAAAAATAAAAAAATTTTAAATTTTATATAAAAAGATTATTAAATTTTAAAAATAAAATTTATCTTTTTATGCATATAAAAATAAATATATTTTAAATATAAAAGTTAGATACTGTGCAGCAAAATTGTAAAAATTAAATTTTTTTTAAGGCGGTCCGTCCTCCACGAAGAAAAATTAGTTTTTATTTATTTATTTTTTTAAGGGGATCCCTCTACGGAGCAAAAAGTCGCCGCAGTCTTATTTACATGTCATTTTAAAAAAAAATTTCAATGTATAATCTGCTAATTATGTTTTTAAACATGCTTATTTTAAAAATTTTGCCCTCCGTCAAACCATCCAGCCCATGGCCGTAAAACCCACCAAAACGTCTAGCCCGCCGTTCCACCAGCCCGTTGCATTCCTACAACCCGCAGCCCTTTCCGCAAGACCACAACCCATCAAAATTTTGTCATTTTCGCAATAAACTCAATCTAAGGATAAATCCAAATTGGGTTTAATAATTCTTATACAAATATGGAGGATTACTACGCTAACAAAAAGCGTAGTAAAAGCAATAAACAGAAATCGCAGATAACTCAAAATTGATGTAAATTGAGCATAATCAAGTTGGCAAAATTACAAAAGTCAACAAGTAAGCGCAAAGTAATGTTAAACTACAATCTAAATCAAAATGCTTTCACCATCGACCAGAACCCTTTGTAGTAGTAGGCGATACTAAATCAAAACTACAAAAATCATAGGGCTTCCTTTAATCAAAAATTAAGGAATTTCATTCTAATTATGATTTTCAAAATCAACGAAATCACTAATGGGTGAAATTATCTGTATAAACACCGCATGATGGATTTCTGTGCAAATTTTGATGTAAAAGGTCGCAAGTTAAATTAGGATAAAAAAAATGAAAATATAAAATCAATCTCATAATTCAAACATAAAATTACCAAAAATTACTATATACCCACAGGGGCCCCGATACTACGCTGAATGCTTAAATTCAAGTGTGTGAGGAAGCTACGTCCGCTCAGTCGTGAGATTGTTAACAAAACCCAAATACCTATAAGAGTTTCAAATATCTCAGAACGATTTAATAATAGTAGATCAATCCTCTAAGAATTAAATAGACAAGATCTAAAGTTGTTAAACATATTCAAATTAATTAATTTTTCAAATCAAATTAAGTAATAATCTGAAACTGCTTAAATGAAATTTCATCATTAAAAATTTAAACCAAACTCAATCTATCCACCTTCCATAACTATTTATCGGGGCTAACAAATTAAGAAAACTCTAGCTCACAAAAGAGCCAATATCAAATCAAGTGTTCTACTATGTTCACTCTCAATCATCTCTCCGAAGGACGTGACCGATCCTCACAGTGGCTTGGCCAAGCTCCATGATGAAGCGATAGAGTCCTCCGATCGGTGGTTTGGCCGTCCGCTCCATTATATTACGACATCAGAAGCGTATGCTCCCAATAACTCGTCCTTTGAGTTGTGAATCATGGGTATACTTGATAGGCAAACAGCCTCTATCGCAAAGGTATACTTAATCATGTCTCCTGACAAACACCACCCCTCAATAAAGATTTCTGGGATGATGAACCCATGTGTTACCGATGAGGATCCTTTGTCAACTACCTCCTCGACTAAGTAGACTAGGATCGCAGATGACGGAACCATGGGATCTAGATCGGGCACGTCATCATTCCCCCAATCATCAGGTTTAAGCTGAAATGATAAATTTCATATCTTAAATTCTGAAACTCTATATGCTACTACTATACGCTATGCATTCAACGATCTAATGACTAGCTTTAATCGAAAGTTCTCTCTCACTTACTTGGAGGGGTAATTAACTATAGGGGCTTGTGCCTATAGGAAACCTGGAACCATATCCAAAGTCCTCACCAAATGAGGACAAAATTTCTGGGTAGTGTCTTATCTACTATTACATCTACCTTCTAAAATTACATCAACATTCTTAAATCATACTCTCTTCAATTCAAAAAAATTATCGAGAGGCGATTTTCTGAGCTGATTTCAGAGACTTTCTTGGGAGGATTCTCTTTTCATCTTTGGCTAGTCAAATATGTGCTATAGTAGCAATAAAATCTTTTAAAATTTAAAATAACAAAATGGTGATTTAAGTGTGTAATAAATTCAATAGGAGGCTCTATGTAGAATTACTCATTTCGTAGAGTATATCTTTATTACACCATTACTTTGTCAGAAGCCTCAGATCTTGAAAGTATGAGGTGAAATAATAATTGCTAATTACTAATCCCCATCTTTCACTTTTGAAAATGGATCTACAAAGCACTCCTTTCACCGCTCAATGGTGGGTAACATCTTCCTGCTACTGCCATCAACAACATGTCGGGGCTACCATTCAATTTGATAACATGAATTTATCGATTATCATAGCTGTAACTCCTGAAGTACCCACACGTGGTACACTCATCCTAGGCCATGTTGGATGGCCTCAAGTTAGTCAAGCTCCTACTAGCCATGCGCCACCAGCCTCAACATTCCAAGGAGTTCGACAGAGAACTTTAGTTTTCAAAAGTAGGTCAATCAAGCTCCCATGATGAAAAGAACCGTTAGTGGAAAAGCGTCTTTAATTCCTCGGTACAACTATCTACCGAAAACCTTTTGTACCCGAAAAGCATGATCATCAAGCTACCTCATCGTGAAGCAAATTAACTTAAGATAGAAGAAGGAGAAACTTGAGCTGAGGGCTCAACAGATCCCCTTTGAAGGACCTAGTGAACAAGCGATACTGCCACCAGAAGTGAGTATTCCTACCCACAATAACTTTGACAATCTAAAGTGGGTAAAGAGGAATAGCTCTACTGGCGAAGTAAAGTAATCTTTCTGGAAGAACCAACCACGTCAAGCTCCACCACCACAGAGGAGATAGCCTGAAACATTGTCTGCCAAGATATATAAAGTTCTCAAAGTAGCTAAGAATAATGGCCTAATGAAAAGAAGATTTCAGAGGCCTGTGGTGATGAAAAATACTAAAGCGCCACCAAGAAAGTTGTCATCATCTTCTAAGAATCGGCGGGAGCCCAAGATTCATGGTGAACATCGGAGCATGACACTTAGACCTCGTGCCCAAGAATCCGCTACCGAAAAGTTTCGGTGAAAGGATAAGCAAATATGGAGACCAAGGCCCCGTAATGAAACTTTGAGTAATAGAAGAGGTGTGATATCTGATACATATACTCAGAAATATGTCTCAAAATCAACTCATCAGAAGTGGATACCCAAAAAAAGGGATATCATTGATGAAAGATATAATGGTCGACACCCTGGAGAATCCTCTAGGGGATCCCATCGCCGATCAGTTTCACCCCTACAAGAGAAGGTTGATGCTAATCGTGGTCCTTTAATAGAAGAAGTTATTATTCCACACATTGTACCAGAGATCCACTGGAAACATCGATCAAAAATTCATGTGCAGGAAGAAAATAATGAAGAGGATTCTATGGAAGTAGAAGTTATATATATGGTCAGAGAAATAGATGAACTCTCCGTTCAGCACCATCGGCATCAACACAAACTCAGGGAACCTAAACCTGAATTTGACACTTATGAAGAAGATTCTTCACAAAAGCAAATAGAGGGCAGATCTTCGATCTTTGCTGAAGAGGAAGAAGAAGAAAACCAGAATGAGAAAGAGATCATGGGTGTCGAAGCTGTCTATATGGTTGAACCAGGAAATGATCAGCCCGATAAACACTTTTATAATCGATCATCATACCCAATAATAATATCACTACAAGAGGAAGGGTAGTCAAGTTTTCCCCCTGAAAATGAGCATAGAGCAGAACAACAACAAGAAATAGAGGAAGAAGAAGAAGAAGGGCATGTATTGATTGACATCATGGCACTAGCTAGAGAGCAAAGAGAAATGCAGCACCAAATGAAGGTCAAAACAAAGAGATTGCACAGTTGGGTACCAAAATGAATGATGTGATGGTACAAATGAACATCATGATGGAGATGTTGTAGAAGAATATCACATCAAGTGCACTTTTTTATCCGCTAATCAAGAGTAATAATATAATTTTATACCATCGCCCATGTGGTACCTCAAGCTCTTGCATGCGGCGAGGAATGAAGTTAACCAAACACCTCTCTAGCCGACAATTCAAAAATCTGGCTAGCACAATGGAACGGTAACAACTACTCAGCTATAAATGATAATCAATGAAAAAATAAAGGCAACAGCAGCTAAAAAGTTAATGAGTAAAGGTCGTCCTTACCCAACTGAATATGACCAAGTACCGTACTCAAAAGGTTAGTCAATGCAGAAATTTAATACTTTCAGCGGGCTTGGTGATCCAAAGCAACATCTATCCCAATTTAAGGCTAATTATGGTAACACCGGGGGGAACGATGCACTACTACTCTGTCAATTCATTAGTAGCCTGACCTCAGCCACTTTTGAATGGTATGCAGAATTGTCAAATAATTTGGTTAAAATATTTGCTGAATTGGAGACCATATTTGTGAAGAGGTTCGCAAGTGCAACCGAGAAAATTACAATCACTAACCTTGCCTTATTAAAAAGGAGAAAACATGAGTCGGTGATAAAATTCATAAGTCGTTGGCGCAACCTAAGTATAAAGTGTGAGCAACAATTAGAAGAAGAACATGCAATCCAATTGCTAATGGACAATATGGATGATAAAATGGCACCATTTCTATGCATGGCAACATTCCAGTACTTGCTCGATAGGGTGGCTAAATTTGAAAAGTTAAATCCCTAAGTTTGAAGTCTATGCAGATAAAGCAAAGAGAAATAAACTTTCAGACTCAAGAAGAAACGAAAGTCATGCTGCTTCCTATAGCTCAAATGGCAAAAAACGGGTGATATACAATATAATAAAGGAAAACAACCGCTGTACAATGATGATAAGGATAAAAAAGCCTGTTTATTCTAATCCACAACCAAAATTGGTATTATGAGGTAATGACAAACCCCGCCGAGTGGTGGGGAGCAAAAATAAGCAATAAGAGATGATTTAATGCCCATCTCTTAAGGAAAAGATGAACAAAAGAATATTCCTTTAGAAGGACGCTGGTGTTATTTGGCGGTCAAAGTCGGTCGGCAAAGCTCAAGTCAATAATCCAAACTATATCATGGGATGATCGGTCATCTATTGAATTCAAAGATTTGCTAGAAAATAAGTATCACCAAGGTGAATTTACTTTATTTTATAGTGTTCTAGTCAACCCAAAAAGAGAGTCTACAAGGATGATTACGTCCTCTTTCATATCATCCGACAAAGACAAATAAAAGAAGAAAATGAAGAATGGTCTCCAAAAGATCTTTGAAGACATCAGCAGTGGTGAAATCACCATTTGAACCTATATTGGACTTAAGAGATGCCTAAAAGTTTAGTAAGGCTACTTCATCACGATGAGAATGCAAGCCTCATAAATCAAAGAAGCCAAAGAAGCTAAGAAGAGAAACTACAACTCAAAAGATCATTAACAATTTAGAAGAGTATCACGACAAGACACTTTAGGCTTGTAGACTTCATGCCTAAACTTATATGAAAGATAATGAATCTTGTCTAGTAGAGACATCGAATCATCTCGTGATCGATATTCTTCAACATCGTTACTCAGTGACAAGGTAGTAGACACTCCAACCCATCATAACTCTTGTTAGGAAAGAAAGAAGAGCCTGAGGAGCTAATGTCTAAATTTTTTTTAATGACTCAACAGGATAATAGCAGTTTAGATGAAGATATGTGTTTTCCCAATGGAGAAGAGTCAGACTCATCGATATCATCATGTATGAAATATATGATGTTGAAAAATGAGTCTAGTCCTTTTGGCCAATCTTCCAGAATAAGAAGAAATTTGAAGAAACTACCTCTTCAAAAGAATCTGCGAGATAAATTTATTCAAGTTCGGTTGAGAAGTGATAAAATTTTACCACCTGCATCAAAGAAGGGAAATGCAAATAAAGACAAAGGCAAACAAATTGAAGTCAATGGAGATATCATTCCCAGAAATCCTAGAGCAAAGCCTAAATCAAGCGAGAAGATAGATTATAATATTTTATCACATCTGAGAAAGATCTCTACACAACTGAGTGTGTATGAGGCTCTCTTGATGTCAAAAGACCTCCGAGAAACTTTGATACGGGCTCTCAAAGATCTGGAGAGTTATGAAGCTTACTTTGCTAAGAAATGCATGACTGAAGCATTACAAACTCTAGATCTCCCAGTAATATCATTTTCTGAAGAAGATCTTATGTTGGGAATGGTGGATCATAATCATCCTCTTTATGTTATTGCAGAGAGTGATGACATCTCGATCATCCGAATATTGATTGATTTAGGTTCTTCTATCAACCTTATGAGTCTAAAGGTATTGAGAGGATTATCACTCGATATCCAACATCTTGGGAGAGATAAGTTGATGGTTCATGGGTTCAATAAAAGGGAAAACTGGGTTCTTTATTCTCCGCTCAAGTTCAAGGATTTATATATAAGTCAAGTTTATGTAATGATCGATACATCATTTAGAGCTCTCTTGGGCGGCGTGGTGCATGAGTATGGCATGGTCCCATCAACTATGCATCAAGTATGAAGTATCTATAAAGATGAGAAGAATTCAAATTCCCGGTAACCTACACCCATTCTCCATCAATGAAGCAAAGATCTATGAAGATGCAAAGTACTTCATCCTCAAAGAGCCTAAGCTAACAAAATCTCTTAAAGCGGTAGCATCCACTTCAGGAACTAAAAAGTAATTTCACAAAGTGAAAGAGCAAAAGCAAGGAGGAAGAAAGAAGGCAATGCCGACTCTCCCTAAAGTACTTGATTCTGCACCTAAATTAAGAAAATTAGTTCCTCATTTGGGAAGTGACACGAAAGAAGAAGAAGATATGTCTATCGAACCTAAGGGAATTTATAAGCTTTCAAGAAAAGTAGAGTATGAAATAAGTGATTCTGATTCAGACTATGATTTTGAATTACTTATGGAAATAGAGTTCAGATGGCTACATCAAGGAGGATAGCTCACTTAGTAGAGTCAGATGACTCACTCAAAATTATACCCATCCCTCAACAGTGCTTCAAAGAAATCACTCCACTGGAGGTTCATAATATTGAAGAATTGGTAACATTCTATGTGCCACCGTTGAGTGAGAGTGGCATAATTATAAATTTGAAGAGTCTCAGTCTCAATATTTTGAACAGCCGGCTCAACATAAAAATTATGATAAGGTAGTGCCAACAAGAATACCAATATACTATCCACAGAAGTTGTGAAGAATGATGCATAAGCTTGGAGTTCATATTGAAACTACTAAACATAGGACTTAGATCTTTAACAAGATGTGGAGCCAAAGAAGTACTCAAAAATCACAAAGAAGTGATAAGTTTATTACTAAAGGTTTGGGGTTCATCCGCAAATCTCATCAAGATAGAGCCTATTATAATATAATAGAAGTTGAGATAGAAACTCTTAATGATGAAGAAAATGATTCCCATGAAATTCTTCTTAAAAATGATGAAGAATTAGAAGCCAAGCTAAAGAAATGAAGATGGTGGTGGAACTACTATGGATGAACTTAAAGAAGTCAACCTAGGAGTTGAGGATGATCCCCGTCTAACTTTCATTAGTGCCCTTCTGTTTGATGAGAAAGTTGAGGAGCTAAAAATGCTACTTTGTGAATTCATGGATTTCTTTGCCAAAACATATTCTAAAATGTCAGGCTTATCACCTGATGTAGCAGTTCATAAGCTAGCTATTAAATCAAATGCAACGCCTATTAAGCAAGCTCCTAGGTGAATGAGATTGGAGATTGAAGAATAGGTAATTGCAGAAACTAAAAAGCTAATTGAAGCAGATTTCATCCGGGAGGAGAAGTATGCAGATTGGATAGCTAACATTATCCTAGTTAAAAAGAAGAATGGCCAAATCGTCTCTGCATTGACTTCCAGGATTTAAATAAGGGGTGCCCAAAAGATGACTTTTCGCTTCCAATATCAGAACTACTAGTGGACAACACTTCCAACTACATGTTCTCATTTATGGACGGATCGTCAGGGTACAACCAAATCAAAATGGCACTTATGGATGAAAAACATACATCGTTCAGAACTCCCATTAGCATATATTGCTACACGGTCATTCCCTTTGGCCTGAAAAATGCTGGAGCTATATACCAAAGAGCCATGGCGTATATTTTTGATGAGTTGATTCATCAAAAGGTGGAATATTATGTCGACGATTTGGTAGTGAAGAGCTTAAACCGTGAAAATTACTTCAAAGACTTGAGAATCATATTAGAGAGAATCAAAATATGATCTCAAGATGAATCCTCTAAAATGTGCATTTGGGGTATACCTTAGAAAATTCCTCGGGTATATTGTATGTCACAGAGGTATTAAAATCGATCCTGCTAAAATCAAGGCAATTGCGGAGATGCCTCCACCGAAGCGTCAGCTCCGTTCTTTACAAGGATAGCTTGCATTCATCCATAGATTCATATCAAATTTGTCAGGATGCTGTCAACCGTTTACAAGGTTAATGAAGAATGACGCTCCATTCAAGTGGGACAAAGAGTGTTAAGAAGCCATTAATAGTATTAAAAGCTACTTGTTAAATCCACCAATCATTACAGCGCCTATTCCTAGGAATCCCCTCATTCTATACACAGCTATGTTAGAAGAGTCTCTCGGGGCATTGTTGGCACAACACAATAAAGAAAGTAAAGAAAATGCTCTTTATTATTATTATATCACGGAGGTTGATTGGGCAGAAATGAGATACTCGATAAAAACCTGTTTAGCATTGATCTTTAGTCCAAAAGCATCATCATTATATGTTATCTCACAAGATTACCCTCATCTCAAGGATCGATCTGCTGAAATACTTGATGACAAGATTGACGGGTAAAGCTTAAGATGGGCGATGCTTTTACAATTTGATATCACATACGTTCCGCATAAAGCAGTGAAGGGACAAGTCTTAGCAAATTTTCTAGCTGCACATACCATCTCTGTGGACTCTTCTCTTAATGATGATTTTCCCGATGAGCAAATTATGCTCATTCATGAAAGAGAAAAATCACAAATTTGAGAAATGTACTTTGATGGAGCCTCATAGATCAAATAAGTCCAATATCTAAATTTCCTAAGAGCAAGAGCAGGAATCGACATCGTCTTCATAACACCAGAAGGAGTGATAATGAGAAGATTATATGGATTGACCGAGCCAAGAACTAATAATGAAGCTGAATATAAAGCATTAGTGGCAGGTCTTTAAGAAGCTATTTTCATAGGCATTCAAAACCTGCACATTTTTTGTGATTCTCAGCTTATTATAAATCAAGTACTTGGAATCTATAGAATCAACAAGCTTGAGTTAGCTTTCTATCACAAATGAGTTCTCGAGCTAATGAAGCAGATACCAAATATCACACTAACTCGAGTCTCTCAATCTGAGAATAGCAAAGCTGACTGCATAGCAAAACTAGCTCAGGAAATGGCAAGTATGAATGGTGATTATATCATGATCGGCATATTTACTCAACGAGTTCTGGAGCCAATAAAATATCAATCCCCATGGGTAGAGGGATTACCAAATTTGACACAACAGGATATGACTCAGGTTGCTCTTCATACTCCCTAAAATCAATAAGAAGTTGTACCAAGAAGAGTTAAGAATTACATTACCTCAGAAAAGCAATGTGAAGCCTTTGTTGTAGAAGAGTCACGTGATTGGAGGCAAACCTTCATCGACTACTCTAAAGAAGGAAAATTACCAAATAATAAATTACTCGCACCTCAAATCAAAAAGGGAATTCTATGCTATGCTTTCATCAACAACACTTTATATAGTAGATCCTTTGAACAAATGTGGTTATGATGCCTAGGTGTAGATGAAGCTAGTAAAGTGATGGTTGAAGTTCATGAAGGACTTTTTGGTGTACATCAGTCAGGTCCCAAAATGGCAGTAAAGATCAAAAGGATGGGCTATTATTGGCCATCTATGGTAAGAGATTGTATTAATCATGCTAAGAAGTGTCAAGTACATGGGAATCTCATCCATCAACCTACAAATCCATTACACCCAACAATAGCATCCTGGTCATTCGAATGTTGGGGTATAGATGTGATTGGACCAGTTGATCCGTCATTGACATGGCTTCATCTAGCGTGATTATTTCTCTAAGTGGTGACTCATTTAAAGAAGTTATTCGAAGTGATCAACTTCTTCACACATAATGTAGTCTATAGATTTGGAGTGTCACGCCAAATAATTTCTGATAATGGCACAACTTTCAAAAGTACAAAGATTTATAGATTCATCGATCGACACAAAATTGATTGGTGATACTCTTCAATATACAATCCAAGAGCAAATGGTTTGGTGGAGGCCTTCAACAAGACATTAGTCAAACTGCTCAAGAAGATTCTCACTAAAATTAAAAGAGAATGGCATGCCAAGCTAATAGAGACTCTATGGGCATATCAAACTACCTACAAGACGCCAACTAAAGCCACTCCCTATTCATTGGTAGTTTTTGGGCGGCGGTTCTTTTTGAAGTTGCCTTACTTTTAGTAGCCATCAATAATCTAGCGAAGATCAAAATGCGTCGAGAATGGAGGAACTCGGCGTGCTTGATGAAGTTATATCAATCTCATCGAGCAAAATGTTGATTTGACCATATTGACCTCAAAATTTGTGGTTATCTTGAAAGATATGGTGTGTCAGAAGGAAATATACCAAGGAGGGCATACCAACTCATCAACTTAAAGGGTGAAAGACGCACCACCAATTAATGGTTGATACTTGAAAAAGTACTATACTTGACATTCTCGGTACAATAGAAATCCCTGCAAGATGGGGCATTTTTAGTATATCTATTTAGGTTGACATGGTTGCTTCAGAGATCCCTAAATAAACATACTCCAGATGAAGAACTTTTTCGTGAGAATTTCCCTATTACACAGGAGGCATTTTTAGATTTTGTATACAGATGAAATCAATGTTATATGTTAAAATCCCCTTTAGAGTACATCAATTCAAATATGGATGTATTTGTATATTTTCATCTTGAAAATTCTCCTAAATGTACTTTAGAATTCCCCAAGACAAGGGTATTTTTTTAGTTTATATTAAGTCTACTTGAGTTGACATCGTGCCATAAGATGAGATCCTCCAATATATTCTGATTCAGGTTGACATCGAGCGTTACGTTGAAATCCATGAATATATCCATAATTATCATTGTTAAGTTGCATGTTCTTGCATAAATAAAAAGAATCTATTTCTAAGCATGAAAAGATAACCCTAAATGTCAAGAAATTTATCTCCCAAATTTGCCAAATTCTGGAGATCAAGTCATAGAACTCCCAATTTTGAAGCTTCAATCAATTAAGTTGGAGAAACATCAACCTCACATCACGAGTCTAGGGATGGGTTCTAAAGATCGGACTCAACAAGCCCACAAATGGCTGAGTTGTTGACTCTCTCCTCACTCAACAAGCGCAAGAAAAAGGCGAAAGGGTCCTGTTATCGGTCAATGACAAAACCACTACTTAAGTCGAAGACTGAGTAAGTTCTAGGTTGAACTCAACAAACAAACATGGAGTTCGATGCTCTCTTCACTCATAACCAGAAAAGGTAGTGAAAGAGCCCTTTCGTCGGTCAATGATGATAGCTGTTCAATCTCAAACCAAATCCAGCTTAGTAATTACAAGCAACTAGGATCTCAGAGATCTTTCTACTTGATTGATAGATCAAGGCAATCTGAGAAAATGCTCAATTCAAGGCTGCCTCAAATCAATCTTATTATTACCTACAAGGTGATATTTTAATCTATTTTCAAATGATCTGATCAAGCTTAAAGCACAGATCAAAGCCTATCTCCTCATCAAGTCTGTTAAAGTAGAAAACATAGGACTAAGGAAGCAATTCTATAGTTCATATAAAGCCGATGGCCGAACTAAAGGAATTTTATAGTTATTCGGTCTATTAAAGCACACATTGCTGGACTAATAACTCAACATTTGCCCTATATAAGTCGGAAGGCTGGGTCATCTGTATGTATCCTTCAATGAATCACAAAGGCACGAGATTCATGGGTGCATACTTCGAGTCAATAGGGACAAATCAGGTCAGTCCCTCATCAAGTCTGTTAAGCTCAAAGCTAGGATAGAAGGAATTTCAAATCTGATCAAGCACAGATAAATCAATTCCATAGTGGAGTCCTTCATCAAACAAGCAGACCAATTCCTCCATCAATCCCCAACTAAGCATGAAGCCAGGGTCAGAGGAGGCTCAAATCCGCAAGCACATAAAAGAAAGAGATCTTCAGAAAGCCATTGAAGCAAATAATGGTGTAAGAACTTTTATCAATCTGATAAGTAGATTCTGACAAATTGGTCAAGCCTTTCATTTAGCATGTCTTGAATAAGGCATCTTAATGACAAATCCGCTATCATTATTATGTCAATTTAAAATGATCCAAAATCTATGGCCAGCCCAAATGGTCAACCAATTTTCTACAAATGTGACTTGCTTCATACATGAATCACATTTGTTGGGGGGCATTTGTTGACCTCCACATATGTCTCATAAATCAAGATAAGCCCATAAGTCAAATTCGACGAACTTCGGAGATGAGAGTGCATAAATTGAGGCTCAAAATGCACTACACGTCATTGAAAATGGTCAAAATAATCCTCGATCAATGAATAGACTTCATCATCTCATTCAGAATGATAAAATTGATCAGAATATAGATATTGCAAAATCTAACGATCAATCGATTAAGTGCTCGAGCTATCAATATGTTGATATGTGTATCAAAGTCAAGAAGCTGCGATGATGACCAAATGACCTCCGTTCATGAAATTGATCAAATCATTAGCTTCAAAATATCAAAATCTATCAAATGAGACTATTCACGCTCAATTTGGATGAGTTTGTGCAAATGTCAAATGATTTGAAGTGACAGTATGCAAATCGAGGTTGAAATGCACAGGATATCACCAAAATTAACTCGAATGACCTCCGATCGATGAACAGACTTAGCCATCGTATTTAGAATGTTGAAATTGGTTAGGATATAAATATTGTATAACTTAATGATCAACTGATCAAGCGCTCGAGTCATCAACATGCTTGCACGTATATCAAAGTTAGGAGGCATAGATGCATGCTAAATGACTCCCATTCGTAAAACTAATTGTGACGTTAGCTTTGAAATATCAAAATCTATCAAATGAGATGCATTGCTTCGATGAGTTCAAATGTCAAGTGATTTGAAGTGACGGCGCAAATCGATGAAATGAATGTCACCAAAATCAACTCAAATGACCTTCGATCGATGAACGGACTTCACCATCGCATTGTCGAACGTTATATAAATATTTGACTTGATGATCAAAATCAAGCTCGAGTCATTGCATCACATATATATATATCAAGGTCAAGAGGCATCGACGAGGATCAAATGACCTCCGTTCACCAAATTGATCACGCCATTGGCTTAGAAATACCAAAATCTATTAGGTAAGACTACTCGTACTCAATTCGACAGTGCACAAAATCAAGCCAAAGCGGATTGTATTTTGGTGAAATAGATTCAATTTGGCCCAACAAGCGACCTCGATCATGAAATATATTTGTTAGAACAATGGAATTATCTTATTGATATATATATTGGTATGTGCATTTACCGCAAAATTCAAATTAAAGTCATTTAAATTAATTTTTTAAAAAATCTTAAATTAGCCCCCATGCTCAACCTTTCGTTTAGAAAATGCCAAAAAAATAAAAAAAAAAAAGGTTCAACACCCTCCTCATTCTCTCCCATATTTTCTCTCTCTGCATCACTCTCTCACGTTGGAAAATGCTCGCATACTGTAAAGAAAATTTCCTCCCCGCTCTCATTTTCCTTTGTAGTCATCCATCAGGTGCAATCGTGTTTTTACAGCTTGCATCTGCCGAAACCCACACGTCATCCCCTTTATCATTTAAATCCAGTTCGTCCGCGATCAAAGTCCGACAGACTGAATTAATCGACTGTATTTACGATCCACTGTTCACAGCACCCAGCTTATCCTGTGATCTCGAGAGCATATGAATCCATCTTGAATCAGAAGTGACATTCCGCCTCCAATTTTTGGCCCACTTTCACCATCCGTCTCCCACAAAGCTCACAAGCCGCCCCACCACCTGCCATTCCGTGCACCCACCACCGTTCTACTGGCAGCAATTAATCATCCAGCCCGCACCTTCCATGGACCAACCCACTTTCTTTGGTCAAAACCCACAAAATGTTAGCATTCTGCTCAAGATCTTCTAAGCAACCATCCAAATTTTATTCATCAAATCGGGAAGAACATGTCCGAATTCTCTTTGATTGAATCGATTCCTCTAGCCGATTTTCATATAATCAAGAACATCATTAAGAGGAATTTTCTTTCGATTTTCATCGCACCTTAATCTTTCTTTCTCCATAATCAAAAACATCATCAAGAGGCAATTCTTCTTGATTTTTTGACGTCGTGATTCTTTCTTTAGTTCCACTTGTAAGAATTAAAGAACATCATCAAGATAATTTTTCTTTGATTTTGCATTTCTTTTTTATTTTCACCTTCACTTCATCAGAAATCGAGAAGAACATCGCCATAGAAATTTTCTTGATTTTGTGTCTGACTTACTTTACATTCACGATACATTGCATTAGAAAAATCAACACTTGATTGAATGAATATATATATATATGTATATATAATGATATATCATATATATATACATGATATACATATTAATATATATTATATAAATATATATATATATAATATATATGTAATATACATATATATAATATATAATATATATATATACATATATATATATATATATATATATATATATATGATATGAGACATATATATACATATATATATTTATATATTATATCATATTATTATACATATATATATATATACATATATATATTAATACATATTGTATATATATATATATATAATACATATATTTATGATATATATATATATATATATATAATATATATATATATACATATATATTACATATATATATATACACAATATTGATAATTTTATTATTTTTCTTTCAAAATCATTTGAGAAAATGATAAAATATGTGGAATCAAGACAGCTTAGTCAAGAATTCTCAACATTTATGTTGATCTAAATGTCTAAATTTTGTCTAATTCTGACTTAAGAAAAGGGGACAAATATATATTGTATGTATCTTTCAGTCTAAAGGTCTGTGTTGAAGAGGATGGCGATGAACCCACATTGTCTTGACACCACTGCTTTCAATCATCAAAGTGAAAAGCCCACGACCCTCTTACATGGGATGATCGAGGCTAAATGAGCCAAATATTTTGACTTAGAAAAAGGGGAGAGTGAAATGAGCTAACTTAAGAATGCTAAGTAGAAAAATCTGCAGCTAATTTTAAATTAAAAGCGTCAAATAAGAAAAAGGAGGGAGCCTTTAAAGCAAATTTTTAAAAAAAATGGAACACTCATTTAAAATGTAAGTAAAATTTAGGGAGGCTAATATTAAATTCACAAACTCTAATTGTAGTTCTCTATGACTTAAATTGAAGTAATGAGTGAGTTATCTTTTCTTGTAAATTCTTCAAAATTAAACAAGCTTTAATTGGAATTTAGGGGTGAGGATTAATGTTAAACTCATAATAAACTTGCAATAAACTCAAAATCTAAGGATGAATCCAAATTATGTTTAATAATTCTTATACGAATATGGAGGGAATTACTATGCTAGCTAATAAGCATGAGCAGGGCTAAAGCAATAAACACTGAAATTGGCATGACTTATCAAAATTGATGTAAATTGAGCATAATCAAGTTTGAAAAATTACAAAAACTCAACAAGTAAACTAAGTGCAAGTAATATGTTAAACTATAATCTAAATCAAAATGCTTTCTTGTCATAACTAGAATTTCAAATGAGAAGATACAATTTAAGTGCAAATTTTAATGTCTAAAAGTGCAGAAATTGAAAAAAAATGAAAATACAATCAATCTCATAATTCAAACATAAAATTAACTCAAATTACTATACACTGATGGGCTACATCTATGAATACTTAAATTTAAGTATTTGAGGATGGGTTGCTTCCTGTTAGTCTAGATGGGTCCGTTAACAAACCTAAAAAACCTATAATAAGAGTTTCAAATCGTGAAATATCTAAGAAAGATTCTATCATGACGATCAATCATCTCAAGTAGCTAAATATGATAGATCTAAAGCTCTTAAACATATTCAAATTAATCAATTTTTCAAATCAAATTAAGTAACAATCTGAAATTGCTTAAATAAAATTCTATCATTAAAAACTTAAATTAAATTCAATCTATCTACCTTTCGCAACTGTTTATCGGGAGTGACAAATTAAGAAAACTCTAGCTCACAAAAGAGCCAATATTAAATTAATTGTTCTACTATGTTCACTCTCAATCTCTTAAAGAAGGACATGTTGTCACCGCATGGTTTGAAGAGGCTCCACAGATGAAACAAGCTACCAGCCTTTGACGTGGTTTGTAAAGCTCCATTATATTATATCACGATCAGTCAGATTCTCCCAATGGCTCATTTGAGTTGTGAATCATATGATATACTTGATAGGGCAAAAGTCTGTCGTAGACTTAAGCCTTTCTCCTTGACAAACACCATGTCTACAAGGATTTCTGACGATAACCCATGTGTATTGATGAGGATTGGTCAACTACCTTCTAACCAAGTCGACTAGGACAGTGATGACGGAACAGAGATCTAGATCGGCACGCCATCATTCCCCAACCATCTTTGTTTAAAATGATAAATTTCATATCTTAAATTCTAAACTCTATAGATATTATATGCTATATTCGATTCAATGACAAATTTTAATCAAAGTTCTCACTTATTAAGAGGTAATTAACTATGGGGCTTGTGCTATAGAAACCGGAATGATCTAAAGTCCACAACAAATGAGGACAAAAATCTCTCGGTAGTGTCTTATCTACTATTTCATCTGCCTTCTAAAAATTACATCGACATTCTTAAATCATACTCTCTTCAATTCAAAAAAAATTGTAGAGACCATAAATTTTGAAGCCCACATGTAAGAAAAATATCATATGAGATTTTTTGGCCATAAAAGCTTGTCGCCAACTATCTCCATATCTTAGAAGATGTCGGTTCGATCGTAATCCTTAGAAATATATTGGAGTCGATCTTAGTATTTTTATTTATTTTGTTTTGAGTTGTTTGTACAAAAATTTGGGACCATGGCGCTTAAAAAAGTGATTAAGAGGAGGTCTAATAATATAGCAAAATAAAAATAATCACTTTAGATTCTAAGCTAAGATAAAATTACTAACAAGTAATTACTCAAACCTAAGTTAACCATAATTATAGATTCTAATTTCTTCTAAAAAATCTAAATAATTCTATGTGATGCAGGCATCATCATCACCGTCGTCGACGCCATCATCATAAAGCTTAAATGAATGATTTGGCCTTTTGTTATAATTTAAGTTATGTATTATTGGGCTTTTATATTTTGTATATATCTTGAGTTTATATGTATTGAGCTATTCTTATGTCATGGCCCATGAGTCATTATTATTGGGCTTTTATATTGGCTATTCTTATGTCATGGCCCATGAGTCATTGTAGTATGGAATGAGTGGTAGGTTTGATAAGGTGGTAGGTTTGATAGTGGGTAGTTATGATGGTGTTATTTGAGTTTGGAGTTAGGTTTGAGTATTCTTAACTCTCCCTTTCATTCCTATAAATAGGGAGACTCTTGTAATGCTTTGTACTTGAATTTGGAATGAAAGTTATCTTCTTAAATTTCTTTACTATTCTTTGTGCTTTCCTCTTGAGTGACTACTACTTGAGTGTGAGTTCACAACCCTTAGAGAAGGACTTCTAAGGAAGGAACGCGATCTCCACAAATGACCGCTTGTAGAGGTCGACTTCAACTTATCCCTCGCCGGTTACTTTTAAATCAAGCATGTTAGATCGCTCATAACTTTTCGCTTATTTCTTTGCACTTATAAGATTGGATCTCTAGTGTGGTTGAAATAACTTTAACTAAGATCTTTTCAACTTCACTAAATTCATAATTGTGAATGTGCTCAATAGTAGTATGCATTTATCATTACTCTTTGTGAGGATTTAAGAATTATCGGTAATAAACATCATATCATAAAAGCACTGTGTCCTACATCATATTTGGTATCAGAGCAAGTATGTTTCTTTGGGAACATCTTGTTTAGTATTGAGTTTTATTTTTGCATTAGAGTAATCTTGTAATTCATTATTAAAAAAACATACAAAATTTTTATCTAATTAGGGCATTTACTTACCTTTTTAATCGTGTCTTTGATTTCATTACATTGCATATTTAAAAAAAAATTTAATTAAGTATTTGTTTATATTAATATTTTAAAAGAATATCATCATGTCAACTGTAGTGGTCATAGATATCAAGATCAATTTAGATGAAAACATGATTCCTATGAATTTTACTAGAAAAAATAGAAAAGCTTACCCTTATGCACCAACAAACCTTTAATGAATTCCAAAAGATTTGAAGCCTTAGAACAAAAAAGTTGGTAGGCTTACAACACATTCACCAAAACTAACCCAATCCTAGAACACCAACTTGAAGAGAGAGGTCATCATGTTGATCCCGTTCTTCCTCTCCTCCCACCTCATCCACATTCTCCTATTAGACCGCTATCGCCTAGAACAACTTTAATGAATATCCGAAGTTTGATGAGGTACTTCCTCACCCACCTCATCAATAGGAAGACAATTAAGACGAGATGAAGGTTATGCTCATCGAACTCCTTATGAGCATTATCCTCGACATTACGAAGAGCATTACCTAATTTTGTTGCCCGCATTTACGAGAACGATGATGATGTTATTCGTAGGGTTAAAATTGATCCACCTACTTTTGATGGTCGACTTGATCCTAAAATTTTCTTAGATTGGTTAGTAGACATGGACCAATATTTTGATTGGATGCCCATGTCAGAAGAAAGACAAGTTCGTTTTGCCTGCATGAAACTAACTAGTCATGCTAAGACTTATTGGTTAATCTCACACAAAAATATCAACGACAGGACAACCACCTATTGCTTCTTGGGATGAAATGAAAGAAATTTTAAAGCAAAAATATGTACCATTAAATTTTCATGATCAACTTATGGATGAAATGACTACGCTTAAACAAGGATCTTTAAGTTGTTGAGTATATGACACGGTTTGATGAATTGATGACCCGTGATGTTAGAGGATCACCGCAACAATCTCTAGATTTAGATCATTAACTGATATTCATAATGAAATGATAACTCGAGAAATTTATTCTCTTGAGGATGCATTTCAGTGGCGACTCAAATTGAACAATATCTTAGATTTCAACCTTATAAGTGATTCACAACTTCATCTACAAACAACTCTCAATGTTAACCCTCCTACTTTAGTAGTTCCTAAAGGACCCAAAGTGAAACAAAAGGAAAAGCTTTAGTGGGAACATCTAGCTCTAAGACTTCTAGCATTACTTGTTTTACATGTGGTAAAATTGGTCACTATGCAAGTACTTGTCCTCAAAAACTTACACTTAGATTATGAAAATGAGGATCAACAAAATGAAAATAATGATAATCAAATTGCATTGTGAAGAAGCTAGTGATGCGTAAGAATTAGATGAGTCTCATATAGCATTATGCGTTGTGTGTTAGCAACCCCACGAAGCTAATAATGATTGGAGGCGACATCAATTTTCCACACTTATTTTAAGAGTGGTGAAAAGACGTAAGTTAATCATTGATAGATTGCATGAATGTTATTGCTACCTCTTTTAGCTAGGATGAAGCTCACCCTAGAGACCCACCCACAGCCTTATAAGGTTGCTTGGGTAGATAAGACCTCTATCTCTATATCTCAACGTTGTCTTGTACCCATTCAATTAGGAGAATATAGTGATAAAATTTGGTGTGATGTTCTTCCGATGGATGTTGCTCATATACTTTTAGGTAGACCTTGGCTTTTGATATGGATGTCACAAATTATCATCTAATACATATGCTTTTAATTTTCAAGGTAAGAGAATTGTCTAAACCCAAAGCCTAAAGAGGTCACTCCACTTCAACCCCAAAATTCTTCTCCACCCATAGAAAAGAAATCCCTACATATTATTAATAAACGTCAATTTCAACAAGAGATTAATGGGAATATCATTTTTGCATTAGTTGTCCTAACCTCTGAAAATCAACCTTGTGTTAAATCATTCTCATCACGTGAACTTTATTGGAATATCAAGATATTTGTTCAAGAACTTCCTAGTGAGCTTCCCCATTAAGAAGTATCCAACATGCCATAGAGCTAATTCACGGATCATCACTCCCAAATTTGCCACATTATCATGAACCCAAATGAACATGCAGAGCTAAAACAACAAGTTGATGATTTATTATCAAAAGGGTTTATTAGGGAAAGTTTATCTCCATGCTAAAGGTTCTTCTTACCCCAAAGAAAGATGGTAGTTGGCGATGTGTGTAGATAGTCATGCTATAAATAAAATCATCATTAAGTATAGGTTTCCCATACCTAGACTTGATGACATGTTAGATATGATGATCAATAGTTTTCTCTAAAATTGATCTTAGAAGTGGATATCATCAAATTGTATGAGAGAAGGTGATGAATGGAAAACCGATTCAAGACAAAAGATGGTTTGTATGAATGGCTAGTAATGCCTTTGATTGACTAATGCTCCAAGTACATTTATGCAGTGATGACTCATATCTTACGCCATTCATTGGAAAATTTTAGTTGTACTTTGATGATATTTTAATTTTTAGTCAAACCAAGAGAGATCATGAGAAACATTTACGCATAAGTCTTTTTGAAGTAAAAGAAGATTAGATGATTTTCAATTTACTTAGATTTGTTTCAGATTCATGCCGCATTCCTAAAAAAATAGATATTCAAATGGCATCTCTAGATCCGAAAAAATTAGGGCTATTCAAGAGTGGCCTACAACCACAATTCATGGTGCGTAGTTTTCATGGGTTAGCCACATTTTATCGAAGGTTTATTAGGTGGATTTATCACTATGGCCCTTCAATGTTAAAAGGAGACTTTGTTTGGACAAGAAAATGATGCATTCTCTAAAATTAAAGAACTTTTAACAAGTCCACATGCCAAATTTTAACAAAGTATTTGAGGTATCATGTGATGCTTACGGAGTTGGTATTGGAGGTGTTCTTAAACAAGAAGGTCATCTATTTCTTTAGTGAAAAATTAAATGAAGCGTCAACGATATTCCACATATGGCCGTGAGTTGTATCGTCATCCAAACTTTACGTTATTGGCGACATTATCTTCTTTCGAATTTATACTTTATTACGATCATGAAGCTTAAATATCTAAACACCCAAAAGAAACTTAGTTCTCGTCATGCAAAATGGGTTCAATTTCTTCAAGAATATACGTTTGTTCTTAAACATAAATTGTGAAATGCGGTTTAAGTAGAATATGTACATTATTAAATACCATGAGTGTGAAGGTTCTTGGATTGAAAAGGTTAAAGATGATTATCTAATTGTAAAGATTTTCAACAAATTTTTGAATCTTTGAAATTTGATGTTTCAATTAATAGTCAGATTATCAAATGAGATGGCTATCTCTTTGGCACAACTGTATCCCCAATTCATCACTTGAAATTTTCTTGTTGAGGAAATTCATTGAGGAGGTATCGTCATTTTGGTGGTGATAAGGCATGATGGAGGATAGGTTCTTTTTGGCCTAGTCTTAAGAAAGATGTTGCTCATTATCATTGTCGTCTGCCAAATAGCAAAAGTGGAAAACAAAATTGTGGTCTATACACACCACTCCCAATCCCCACAAACCTTGGGAAGATCTTAGTATGGACTTCATCTTAGGATTACCTGCGTTTGTTCTAGCGTTTTCTCTAAAATGTTGACACACTTCATTCCATGTTATAAGACATCGGATGCCTCACATATAGCGATAATTTTCTTTTGAGATAGTTTAAACATGGACTACTAAGACAATTGTATCACGTCGTGATGTAAGGTTTATGAGCTATTTTTGGAAAACTTTATGGAAAAAGCTGCAACTCTTATTTTTCTTATCACCTCAATGATGGATAAGCTGAAGTTGTTAATAGAAGCTTAGGAAATTTACTTAGGTGTAGTGACCAGTCATACTACTAGTTGGGACCTAGTTCTTCTACTGCGAGTTTGCTTATGGTTCAATTAATAGGTCGGCCGGTATGAGTCCTTTTCATGTTACGGTTATGATCCAAGAAAACCAATTGATCTTGTTGAATTGCACATATAGGTCTAGTGCATTTGCATCTTCATTTGCACAAAGCATGCATGATTTGCTGGAAATTCAACAAAAACTTACTCGAGTTATGATAAATATAAAATTTAATGTTGATGCACATAGGCGATATGTAAAATTTAATGAGGAGATTTGGTTCTTGTTAAAGTTAGACCTGAGAGATTTCCAACTGGAACTCTTAAGAAATTAACTCTCAAGAGATCTGGTCCTTATAAAGTTGTAAGGAAGATAAATGATAATACTTATGAAATAGATCTTCCAATGAATCTGGAATTTCTCCAATATTTAATGTCGATTTAACGTTGTACCATGGGCAAAACATGGATGACACTATTCCCTCACAAATAGTGACATGCGGTTCATACTTCATCATCGACTCTATACCATCTAGCTTAAGATCACATCGTCAGGATCAAATTTTAGAAGACGATTATCATCACATCGATGGAGGCACTCAAAGGTTTCTTCGTTGGAAAGGTCTTTCTCCACTTGAAGATTCATGGCTTACATTTGATGAGTTACATCAACTAGACTCACAATTATTACAAGAGTACTTGGATTTTCATTCTCAAGAGGAGAATCCTTTAAAGTCGGGAGTGCTGATGCAGGGCATCATCGTCACCGTCGTCGACGTCATCATCATAAAGCTTAAATGAATGATTTGGCCTTTTGTTATAATTTAAGTTATGTATTATTGGGCTTTTATATTTTGTATATGTCTTGAGTTTATATGTATTGAGCTATTCTTATGTCATGGCCCATGAGTCATTATTATTGGGCTTTTATATGTATTGGGCTATTCTTATGTCATGGCCCATGAGTCATTATAGTAGGTATGGAATGAGTGGTAGGTTTGATAATGGTGGTAGGTTTGATAGTAGGTGGTGGTAGGTTTGATAATAGTGGTAGGTGTAGTTATGATGATGTTAGGTTTGAGTTTGGAGTTAGGTTTGAGTATTCTTAACTCTCCCTTTCATTTATAAATAGGAGACTCTTGTAATGCTTTTGTACTTGAATTTGGAATGAAAGTTATCTTCTTAAATTTCTTACTATTCTTTTGTGTGCTTTCCTCTTGAGTGTGGCGGTGTGTGAGTTCACAACCCTTAGAAGGACTTCAGGAAGGAAGCGATCTCCACAACTGACTTTGTAGAGGTCGACTTCAACTTATCCCAGCTTGGTTACTTTAAATCCTACAGTTAGATCGTTCATAACTTTTAATTATTTTTTTTGCACTTATAAGATTCGATCTCTAGTGGTTGACATAACTTTAACTAAGATCTTTTTAGCTTCACTAAATTCATAATATTATGAATGTGCTCAATAGTAGTGTGCATTTATCATTACTCTTTGTGAGGATTTAAGAATTATCTGTAATAAACATCATATCATAAAAAGCACCTGTGTCCTACATCACCTAGCCATTAAAGATAAAGGTTGTGGGATATACAATGCTCGTATATTTAATGTTTTATACTTTTTTTTTGGATAGTGAGCCCGTGAGGGCAAATAATGCACAATATTCAAGCAGTCACCACATTGAGGCGAGACTCCCAAAAGCCGCCATCTCTCACCTTTATACTTTATTTTTAATTAATTTAGTTATCAAGACACAACTCTAATATTCAATACAAATGTTATGTCTTTCATAAAATTTTAATGACCATCTCCTTTCGAGAGGTTGTCACTATCAAGATCAACTAGCCCTCCATATGGCAAAATTTTTAAAATAGACTTAGTCCTAATCGTAATTACTAGTTTAGACACCAAAAATTTTTTTTAGCAAAATAGGCCTAGTCGTCCGTCCAACGGACGACTAGCGCTGACATGGCGTCACATCCAAGGTCGTCAGTTCAATGACGATAGTTTTATAAAAAAAATTAGGCTTTTGTATTTTGCTCATGCTCGAGTTATCTGGTGTGAATCTTACAAACTTGGTATCGTTGGAATCGTAACAAAATTTTCTACAACTTTATGTTGGTCGAAATTTAAGATTATAGCGTCTGTGCGGTTTTGAATCCGTACAAAAGCGTAGCTAAACTTTCGAGTGACTATATTTTCGTATCGAGTCATCTGGATCGGTATCTAGCGAAATTGGTATCTTTGAAATTGTAACAAAATTTTCTACAACTTTTATGTTGGTTAAAATTTACGATTGTGACCCGATGCACAACAGTTCTCTTATTATAAGTATTTTTTTTTTTTTGTTATTTATAGCACAATAATTCTAATTTTTTTTATATTAACTGTTAATATATTTATCTGAGCTTTCTTTCTTCACTGTAAATGCTAATTATGGCATGATTAGTTAAAAAATATATTTTAATCTCTTTAAAGATGATATTATAATGACATAAATAATTAATCTTTAAGAAATTTTTGAGAATAGTTCAGATAGTTTTATATTTTTTACATTGTCATCCTTAACATGATAAATAATGATTATCGTCAGAATTTTTCAGAACTTCGTGATATCTCACGATCTAAGTTTAGCCACTCATGCAGAGAATGCAGATCATTTATATTTTTTAGAGCAGCATTTGGTTATTCCGATAAGCATTCCAGAGCACTCTATCAGAAAGATTATTGTCAATTCTATTGATCATGGATCACTCCTTCAGCATTTAATTGTCGAAATAATATCAAAAGTGATAATCTTAGATTTGTTGAATTCCATTCATTGAGACACTCAATTTTAATACAATCATATTTTAAATATTTAACTTATGCTTATTTGAACTCTCTTTATACTACTTTTCAACATTATTAGATTATTCTTATTGAGGTATTTGATTCTACTATAATTTTTGTTGAAATTATAAATATGATAAAATCAAATTTAAATAATTTTGTTTTTATTTTTATAAATATTTAACTAAAAATTATTTAAGATTCATACTTAGTTAGATAGTTTTTTTATATAAAATTGATTAAACTCAATTACATAATTTTATTAAAACATTAATTATATTGGATAAGATGATGGAGAGTTTTGGATAAATTTATTTATTAATTATATTGGATAAGATGGATGATGCTATAATAACGTAAATAATTAATCTTTAAGAAATTTTTAAAAATAGTTCATATAGTTTTACATTTTTCACATTGTCATTATTAAAAAGATTAAAATATATTTTTAATTAATCATGCCATAATTAGCATTTACAGTGAAGAAAGAAAGCTCAGATAATTATATTAACAATTAATATATAAAAAATTAGAATAATTATTCTATAATTAACAAAAAAATGTTAAAAAATATTTGTAATAAGAGAACTGATGTGCATCGGGTCATAATTGTAAATTTTAACCAACATAAAAGTTATAGAAAATTTTGTTACGATTTCAACGATACCAATTTTGCTAATAAATACGATTTACACCAATGAAAATCAAATGCTTAATTTCAAATTTCATATTAGTGCATACATTCATAGCTATTTGCCACAATCTTAAATTTCAATTACATGAAAGTTCAAAAAATTTTATTACATTCCAACACTAAGTTAGTAAGATTCTTACTCAGATGATCATCGTAAAATACAAAATATGAATTTTTTTTTTTTTTTTTTTTTAAAAACCGTCGTCAAATGACGATATTGCAATGGCGTAACGTCATTGGTCATCCGTCAATGGATGGCCTATTTTTCTAAAAAAAAATTTCATTCCTAAACTGCTAATTATGATTAGGATTAAGCATATTTTAAAAATTTTGCCCCCTCCCTATTCCTCCAATAAAGATACAATGCTCTAAGAAGAGATAAGATAGAATATGAATACATAAATTGTGATGTAGCCTAAAGATTTTTATTTTATTCATTTGTTATTTATTTGATTTTATTTCAAGAAAATATATATTTTTAAACTAATTGTGACTCATTCAATCAATGATAATAACTACAAAGATATCATAATAAAGAGAAATAATGTGCAAAACAAAAATAAACACGCATATCAAAGCATCAAATAATTAATAAAATATTAAAAGTGCATAGTGTGATTAGGTACACAAAATATAATCTCATAAAAAAAAGTGTCAACTAAGCTCTGCTTTATATAGCCTAATCTAGACTCACTAACAAATAAACTCAATCAGCATATGGACTTGTTGTTTTATTTTCTAATACTTATAGCTTAAAAGACAACAAGGCTTTATATTGGAAGGCTTATCATTGCTTCCTTCTTTTGCATGCTTGTAATTCTACATGCTTATAAAATTTTTTAGAAGCTAGATTTTTAAATTAGGTTTAATTAAAAGTTTAATTAGGTAATTAGGTATGAAAAAAAATTAAATAGGTCAATTCATAAAATTAAGACATATTATCAGAATTATTCAATGATCACCTCAACTAATTTTTAGAAGAAAAAATTGGCATCTTGTTTTGCGAACTCATCCGGTCGAATTAACAAACTTGATATCAGGAAAAATGTATATTTCATATTATCAAAATTCTGCGATATAAAGCGATTTTTACAAACACTCACAAAAAAGCGTAAGTTAAAAATTGGGACAACCGCATTATTTTGGTTCATAGAACAAAGCTAATTCATATAAAATTTCCCTTAAGTATGACTTGCAAAATTTAATATTAATCTAATCATAAATAATACTCTACATACATTATACAATTATCCTAACATAAGTATTATATCATAATATAATATCAATCATCATCTAATCACATTTCTAATTTAAGAGTTTAATAGTTATATCCTAATAGATAGACAACCACGCAATTTAATACATACTAAATATTTATCTATAATTTAATATCTAAATTACATCAATCTATATATATATATATATATATATATATATATATATATATATATATATATATATATATATATGTTATTTTATGTTTTATGAGAAAGTGATGAGATTTAATTTTATATTTATTTTATAAAATTTTCTTGTTTGAAAAAGTAATATATTATATTTATTTGAAAATACATCATAAATATTTGCGATTTGAAATACGCTCAAAATGAGCGTATTTGTTATGAGCAGCAGAACGAGGAAAAAAAAAAATTTCTTTTTGGCCATCGGAACGTGCGGGAAAAGAAATGCGTGGGTGGGAAAAAAAAAATTTTTTTCTTTTTTTGGCCAAACGAGACTTCCAGACCATATTATTTTTCTGGAAAAAAAAAATTTTTTTCGATTGATTTTATAGCTTAATTATAATTTAATAAATATAATTATATTTATTCAAATTGATGATAAATAATTTATGATAAATAAAAAAAATTAAAATAATTATTTAATTTTAATTTATTTAGCAAAAAAATAATTAATGAGTAAACTATTTATTAAAGAAAAATTATTTAATAAATAAATATTAAATCATAACTTGAATTAATTTATTTAATAAAAATTCTATTAATTAATTAATATAATATAGTATTAATATATATATATATATATATATATATATATATATATATATATATATATATATATATATATATATATATATTAAATATATATATATATATATATATATATATATATTAAATTCATATTAATATAAAATGATAATATTCAAATTTTATTTATTTATAACACTAATTAATATCTGAAAATTTGTAAATTAATTATTAATAATTAAATATTAAATACATTATATGTATTTGATTTTATTTATTTTTAGTCAAGAAAAAAATTTTATTTATAATTTATTTGTATTTTAATATATATTTATTTTTTAATTGAATATATTAATTAGTAAATTTATAATTAATTTATATATAATAAAGATTCAAAATATAAAGATTTACTTTACATTCATCCAACCAAATAAAAATAATTTTTATTTATTTACTACAAAACCAAACAAAAGTATTAATTATTTATTACTTTACAGATTTTTACAATTCTAAATATAATAAAAACCAAACATTAAATAAATTGATATTAATAGTATTTTACGTAATTTAAAGATTTTAATATCAAATAGATAAATATAAAAATAAATATTACAAATAAATACAAACTTTATGATATATATATCTCTATTTTTTTATCACTTATTTATATTGCATACATGTGATAAAGATTTTAAGAATATGTCCAAAAGCTCCTTAAATAATGGATAATATTTAAAAAAAAATGGATTGTTCAATCTTACATTATTGAGTGGTAGAGACGGTGTCCATGCCATGTGCGAAAAGTCATGAGTATTAAATAAATATGTAAATATTAAATATATATATAATTTTTTGGAGGATAATAAATAAGTTTTACGTGTGACAAAATGATCATCCGTATAATTTTTGACTCTTGCGTTCTAATTCAAACTCCTTTGTGATAGGTCACTGATACAGTGTAATATAATTGTATTATATCATAATATTATTTGAGATACGATATTAAGAATATATTTTAACTATATTTTAATAAATTTATAATAAATAAACTATATTTTTTAATTAAAAATTTACAATTTAACTTTTATACAATATTATATATATATATATATATATCAATCCTCATTTCTTCTGTAATATTTTATCACTCTTTTTTTAATTCAGCAGCTCCAAAGTGATCATAAAATTTGAAATTGAGCATTATGATTTATATTCACTCAAAATTAAAAAAAAAATCGTAGGATAAAGTTACTTTTATTATGAAAGATAAAATTCCTATAGCATAGTTATTAATGAGCGGATTAATTTTTATATGTTCGTTTTTATAATAACTTTTTATATTTATTTTTATAATATTTAAATTTTATATTATTATCGAAAGCGTAAGCAAATAAAAAATTTTATAATATATATCTAAATCTTTGAAACTAATAAATGCGTCAACTGCCACATTGAAGATATATTTTTAATGGGAGTTAATTATATATATATATATATATATATATATATATATATATATATATATATATAAAACTAATTGTAGAGTAAAGTTTACTACTTTATCAGAAATCCAGACAAACAGGTATTTAAAGAATAACAAGAAAACTTCGGATTTTACGTGAAAATCTCAAAAAAGGAAAAAATCACCGAAAAAATCTTCCACTATGTATCTATTTAGTACAAAATCTTCCGATAACGGATTAGGATGGTATGAACAACAACCATATAATAATGCTCATAATCTGTAGGATGAAATATAGTGACATGACCGACGAAGGCGGGTCATGATGGAGACATGCAAACGACGGTGAGGATCAGCGCGTAACCGGCGTGGTTGATGACCGCCGAGTGGTGGCGGATTGTGCTTGGAGGATCTTGCTTTCTATCCTTTCTCTTCGCCCCTTCATATAAGGAATGAGGCAATTTATAGATTGAGGAGCGTCTGTAAATACATGCAAAATCAACCACTCCACTTCATCTGACGCTTAAAATGATTCCTTTGATAATTTGATGTATTTTAAGTATTTGAATACTCAAATGAAGTCGGAATTATGAGATCTTGGGCTTGTTAGATCCACTCGTCAAGACGCCGATTTACTATAAACACTCCATGTTTAAGAGCTATTTATGGATTTAAGCGATATCCCAAAGTTTTAAATGATATTTTAAGTCTTGATCTAAAGTTTCAACCGAGGATCAACTTGCTGACATCAAGATTCATGCTTCAATAGAAATTTTGTGTCATCAGTTCCTCTTATTTTTGGACATTATCTCAATCATCCAAAAATATATATCAATACTTGAAAATATATTCTTCAATGAAATTCGTCCATTAACAATTCATTTTGAGATGATTTTCAGTACAAAGATTATGATCAAAAGCGGGGCGCATGGATGTGTGCATGTAAGCAAGATTTCGGATTATGGACCCATCAGCACTTACAGTACTCAGGCATCCATGAGCATCCATGGAAGGCAGGGAGGCACTACCGCTTAGAGGCGGGAAGCGTGCTGGCAGTCAGCTGACAGCCTGTGAAGGGCGAAGGCTGGCTGAGCATTACCAGGAAGGCAGGGCTGTGGTACACGGGCATCGCCTTGAAATAGCCTGGCAATTGTATGAATAGCGTGCTCTACCTGCCATTCCTGCCAAAGCCACCATATTTTCGCGATTTTCCGCGATTTTGAGCTATTTTAAGCCATTTTTCTTGGATTTTTCACCTTTTTTCCTCTATAGGGGTCTATAAAAATCCCCCTAGGGCCAAGGGAGAAGGCACCTTCTCTTCTTGAGAGAATGTCGTTTGAAGGTGATCGGTTCACAAAGTTCAATTTTCCCTCGAAGAGGCATCATCCCTTTCAGGTTGTGAGGCGATGACCACAGTCATAAGGCTCCAATTTTCTCTCGAAAGTGGCCAACTACCTTTGTCTGACCAGTGTTGGAGGATCAAGGCAGTTCATATGCCAGTTTTCCCTCGAAAGAGGTGTCAACGCCTTGTCGGACCGACCGGGTTGAGGTCAAGCCCATAGTTCATATGAGAGTTCCAGTTTTCTCGAAGAGGGTCAACCGCCTTGTCGGACCCAGTTCGAGGCGATCGCGTAGTTCATACCGCGAGGCTCAGTTTTCCTCGAAAGAGGCATCAACCGCCTTGTCGGACCGAGTTGAGGCGATCAAGGCCCGTAGTTCATATGGCGAGGCTCGTTTTCCCTCGCCAATTTGTCTGACCGGACTTGAGGCGATCGGCGCCCGAGTTCATACAGGCTCCAATTTTTTCTCGAAGAGGCATCAATCGCCTTTGATCGGACCGGATCGAGGCGATTATCGACGATAACCGGCATGCGGATGATGGGCGGAGCCGACGCCGCGACGGCGGGATGACAGCGGCAATGGTATGACCGGCGGAGATTACGACGATGGTGGTAGACGGTGGCCGACGGTGGTCAACAACGATAATCAATGACGATCGAGGATAGCGTGGGCCGGGATAAACGGCGGATTAGCCGACAAAGGTCGGCTGGTGACGGCGACGCGTGATGATTTTGACCTATCCGAGGTTGTTTGTCGAGTTTGACTAACGATGTTAACTGTATGAAGAGGTTGAATTGAATATGGTGATTTTTTTGACCCATCAGATTGTTTGTCGAGTGTTAGCGATGTTAACTGTGGAAGAGGCGAAGTCCACCGGACTTTTGACCTATCTAGTTGTTTGTTAGTGACTCAATAACTTGTATGGAAGAGGTTGAATTGAATCGAGATTTTGACTATCAGGTTGTTTATAAAGTGTTACCCGCTGACGTTAACTGTATGGAAGGTGAATTGAATCAGATTTTTTGACCTATCCGAGGTTATTTGTCAAAGTGTTAGCGTTAACGTAAAGAGGTCGGATGTCCACCAAGGACCTTTTGACCTATCCTAGGTATCAGTCAAAGTGTTACTTGACTTCTTACCTGTATGGAAGAGGTCTGATCAAGTTCCCTTGGGATTGATTATGCCTCGATTGAGATACAACATGAATTGTATATTTTTCAAGTGGGAGGATTAAATGAAGGAGAAATAAGCTTGTAAGAAAAAGCTATAAATTCATTACTTTGATAAGTTTGGTGATATAATCATAAGATGATTTTAACGCGAAAATGAGTTTCAAGAGGAAATGACAACAACAACAACAACAAGTCTTTATCCCACTAAGTGGGGTCGCTACATGAAGAGGAAGTGACAAACGAGACAAAATAAAAGTTGCAATAATTATGTAGTAGGAATTACTGATAATATTTTCGGAGATTCTCAATGTTCCAAGTTCGAGGTAGAGTTTTTCCTTCTGGATCCTTGAGCTTGAATGTTTCTGGCTTAACCATAGCTATAACTACATATGGTACATCCCAAAGAGGTGAGAGTTTATTGCGTTGAGGGCCTTTGCCAGCTTGAGACTTCAGAGACCAAGTCCCCAAATGATATGACGAGGTTTTACTCTTCTGTTGAAGTGATGAGCTACCATTTGGTGATAGGAAGCAGTCCAAAGTAGGGCCATGTCATGAGTTTCGGGGAGTAGGTCTAGGTGCTGTCGGAGTTTATCTTCATTACCATCATGATCGAATAATTGAACTCTTAGACTTGGAACCCCGATATCTACTGGTATAATAGCTTATGTGCCAAAACACAAGTTATATGGTGTCTCACCAGTCGGGGTGCGCGATGTAGTGTGGTAAGCTCAAAGAATATTAGAAAGCTCATCAACCCATTGCCAGCCTTCTCAAGATGTGTTTTAGTCCTTTGAGTATATGTTGGTAGTCATGTCTAGTTTGAGGATGTGCTATACCAGATGCAGTTGAATGTGAAGATCTTTGCAAAAGGATGTAAAGAATTTTTTTAGTAAATTGGGTTCCATTGTCAGTGATGATCTTTGCAGGAAGATCGAATCGACATACTATATTTTTCCAAACAAATTATTTTGCATTTGCCTCCGTGATTTTAGCGAGTGATTTGGCTTCCACCCATTTAGTGAAGTAGTCGACGGCTAAAATGATAAACTTTTGTTGCCCTGACGCTATCGAAAAAGGTCCCATGATATCAATTCCCCACTGAGCAAAAGGCCACGGGCTTTGAAGGGATGAGAGCTCATGCATGTAAGAGAGGTTAGAGTGCAACGACAACTTGCACATTTTTTTGTGAACTCCAAGGCATGCCTTGTTTCATCAGCCAATAGACTTGCCTTATAATTTTGGGCTACGCCCTATGTGTTCTCCACATATCCTGAAAGTGAACCTCTTAATGTGTAATCAACCTCCAAGGTGAGAGGCATTTGAGATACCTGGCCTAGAGAAAGCTCGCATAGTTCATACCTAATAATAGTAAAGTTTGAAGCTTGTCTTCAAGATGAGGTTCTTGTCTTGAAGGGTTCCTTCTTGTAGAAAAAGGATGGGGTCCATCCACGAATGTTCCTTTATCTCATTAATTGCTTGTATTACCCCGACCACAGGATCTAGGAAAATATATTTCTTCAACATGCTTTCTCTTAAATAGATCTCCGATAGCTTAGCAAGCTTAGCGAGGCGTCACTCAGTATTCTTCTCTCACAGTATGTGAATGATTTGATGTGTCTTGAAATGGGCAAGAAGAGACTTTACCAAGTGGAGATATTGCGCTAGCTGAGGATTATGAGTATTAAAGTTTCTCTCAACTTAGGAGGCGACAAGCTGAGAATCAGTGTGATTTACTAAGTCTTGAGCTTCATAATCAATGGCGAGTCTCAACCCTGCAATAAGAGCCTCATATTCAGCCATATTATTAGTTGCAGAAAATTTTAGGTGAAGTCCATACTAAGGTATTATTGGGGAAATAAGTAATATTCTGCGGTGATTATTTCAGCTTCATCAACATAGAGGGTCCATTGAGGAGGCGAAGGTGTGTGAGATAGTTCCTCACGGGTTGGGTGCATTCCATTATAAAGTCTGCGAGTGCTTGAGACTTTATAGCAGGCCGAGGTAGAAAATATATATCAAATTCTCCCAATTCTACAAACCATTTAATTAACCTCCCATATGCTTATGGTTTCTGTAGGATGGCCCTTAATGGTAAATGAGTGTAAACGTGATAGTATGAGCTTGGAAGTATGGACGTAATTTTTGCGCTGAGAAAACTAAAGCCAGAGCCACCTTATCTGCAAGTGAATAATGACTTTCTATATCAGAGAGAATTTTGCTGACATAGTAAATTGGTTGTTGTATCTCATTTTCTTCTCGCACTAAAATTGAGCTTATCACGTGGGAAGAGACTGTGAGATATAAGTATAGCATCTCTCCTTGGATAGGATTGGATAGTAGGAGTGGAGATGCTAAATACTCCTTTAGTTGCTCAAAAGAAGACTGACATTCATAAGTCCACTGAAAATTATTATTTTTAGCTCCCTTTAATGTTTTAAAGAATGGAGTATCTATCCCAGGAATGGCTAGGAAGCGAGATAACTGACAATTCATCCATTCAAATGTTAAACTTCCTTAATATTCTTGAAGGTCATATCTTTGAGAGCTTTGATTTTCGAGGTTGGCCTCTATCCCGGTGGGTTACCATAAATCAGAAATTTTCACGGCGTAACCCCAAAAGCACATTTGGTGGGTTGAGTCGCATGTTATAACGTCGAAAAGGTTAAAGCATATTTCTAAGTCGAAATATGTTGTGATTCTTCAAACTTTTCACTAACATGTCATGTCATGTACCTCCATTGTCTAATTTTAATAAAAAAACTTATTCATAAGCGTTGATAAGTAGCACATTTTTTAACTTGGCAGAACTTGGTAAGTATAAACCTTTATATGTTTGAAATGTTGTAGCTTCTTCATCCGTTGGGTCCATTTTATTTGGTTGTAACGGTAAGCATCAAAAAGCGAGCATTTGATGTCCATATGTAGCATCAACTAATTGATCAATTCGAGGAAGGAAAACTATCTTTTGGGGCAAGCCTTGTTAATCAATACATTCTCCATGTTTATTTTCTTAACCATGACAACATTTTCTAGCCATGTAGGGTAATGTACCTCTCGTATGAATCTACAGAAGCTTGTTAACTTCTTGCTCAATAGCACGGAGGTGATCGGTGCAAAACTTCGCTTCTTACGGATGATCGGTTTGAATGTCGGATCGATCTTGAGAGTGAATGATCACATTGGGGAATTGACCCCGGCATGTCCGACTCCAAGCGAATATGTCTTGATTTACAAGAAGTCTATATATTTTTTTCCTTTGTTCGTCGAGCGAGATCTACCTTGTTAAATAATGGTTGGTCATCGATAATGCAACAGAGCAAGTCTTTGATGGGGAAGCTTTGGGGTACTCCTTCATCTCAAAATTAAAATATTGAAGGTCCGAAGGGCATGGTTGAGCTTGCGAGGTAGCATGATTGTCTGTTGATTTCCACAGACCACCCCAACTCCAACGGGGGTTAGAAATTTCATCTTGAGATGAGATCTTGAAGTGGCCTGCCGAAAAAAAATTGATTGAAAGATAGCGTTATATGTTAAATCTGACTTGACCACCATGAATTGGATTAGATGAGTCACTTATCGAGAAAATTCACCAAGGATAATAAGAAGGATGATTGTCCCCTCTACTCGCACAGGGCGATTATCAAACCTGTATAATGGTCCTGCAACAGGTTGGAGCTTTTCCCTAACCAGGCCCATGCTAAAAATATGAAGTAAAACACGACATCAATAGAACTTCCATTGTCAATCAAAATTCTCTTAACATTATAGCATGGGTCATCCTGCTTGATGACAAGTGGATCTTGATAGAACATGGACTCCTTCTAAGTCGAGTCATTAAAAGTGATGGAATGATCAATCGAGACTTATTTAACTCGGCTCTTGAGTGGTAATGAGAACTTGATTAGATAGTATTGGTCCTGCGATTGTTTCAATTTCCCTTTGATGATTATTTTGTTGTTTTGTGATGATTGTCACTGGTTGCCCCAGTTGGAGGTATGTTTGTTTGATTCTTGATTCTTCATAAATTGGGCGTAGATATCCTTGTTGAATGAGCCTCTCAATTTCTTCTTTGAGTTATTTGCATGCCTCGAGTATGTCCGACTTGATGGAAGTGACAATATTGCTCCTGATTTCCTGAATTTGGTTTCAATGGATGTGGCCACTTGATATTTTCTTCATCTCAAATAGCCATTAGGAGGTTGACACGATACGTGTTCAGCGGCGTGTATTTCTTTTCTGGTCGTGGTTCACATCGTTGATATACGTGGAGGAGATCGATTGCTTCTTTTGATGGGACGGTCAGTCGCATTCCACTGAGGGTGCTACATTTTACAGATTGTTTAAATTATTTGCGATGGACATTAATGGCCTCATTGACAGAGATTTCTGCTTCCACATGATGAACTAAGTCGACATATGAGCAGACCTTGTCTCACATTAGTGATAAGTAAAAGGCCCCCAGCGGAGTCCTCCAAGGAAAACTCCTCTTAATAGTTCAGGGTCTACTCCAAGTATTTGACAAGCTTCTAAGGAGAATCTTTGAAAAAATTCCTTAAGTGATTCACCCTCATTCTGACGAATGTCGGAGAGATGGGAGGAATCTTTAATAATCCTCCTGTTTTCAATGAACTGTTCCACAAAAATCTTGGTGAGTTCGTCAAAGGTACGGATGGATCCCCTTGGAAGGGAGTAGAACCAAGTGCAAGCTTGCCTTGAGGGTAAGCGGAAAGACGACAAAGTAGTGTGTCGAGCTCATTGGATATGCATGATAGTAATATGTGTGTCATGTTTCGTCCATCATAGGAATCAATGGAAGCTTGAAATCCACGAATAGGATATTGAAGAATAGCTAAATGTGAGGATTTCTCATAGCCGGTGAGGAAGATGATTTTGTCTTGAAGTGAAATTCATCTTGCATTAAGCGTCATACATTATAACATAATGAGTGGGGAGAATGTCAAAGCAATAATTGGTGGATTAGCGTCGGTTGATGATGGATGAGTAACTAGCGATGTCAGGAGATCGACATCACGGACTCTGGAGGAACTTGTGTCAAGGAGATTAGCATTTTGATCTCCCACAATTCTGATCGATCTTGGGGAGATGTGTTTGTCGGTAGTGGGCATTGTGTTCCTCAAAAGTTGGATCATCTCATTTTGAGACTCTTCCATTCGGACATGATCTTCTAAAGATTCACATCGCCTTCAATGACAGTCACGCTATTAGGGGGAGTGCGAAGCTTGGTGTCCTTAGTTGATTGGTTTGAGAGTGGCGAGTTGGGCGGGAGCTCCAGTTGTTGAGTGTTGCCTTTATTGGCCATAACGAGTGTTCACGAATTATGATTGAAGGTTCTTTCTCCACGACGTCAAGCGTGCGTCTAGAAAACCAGTTAAGGTAGAGTGAAAGTTTACTCCTTAGCTTTGTTATGAAATCTAGCACACACATAGGTATTTAAAGAGTGAACAAGAAAACTTGATTTTACGTGAAAACTCGAAAGAGGGAAAAATCACGGGCCTTGCCCGATAAAATCTTCCACTATGTATCTATTTACAAAATCTTCCAGATACGGGATTACGATTGCATATGAGAAGGGAACAACAACTACGATCCGCGTTGGTGGTAACGATTCTTGGTGGTAGCGATGATGGTGAACGAGGACATCGATTGATGAAGGTCATCATGATGGAGGCAAACGAAGATTGGCGGCGAGGATGTGGCGGGGTCGGCATTGGTTGATACCGTCAGTGGTGGCAGGATTGTGCTTGGAGGATCTTCAAGCTTTAGAACTCTCTCCTTTCTCTTCCTTCAGGGTCCCTTCATATGAGGAATGAGGGGCTATTTATAGATTGAAGGAGTGGCATCTCTGTAAATACATGCAAAATCCGAACCACTCCACTTCATCGGAACTCGATGATTCATTTGATAATTTGATGTATTTTAAGTATTTGAATGCCCAAATGAAGTCGGAATTATGAGATCTTAGGCTTGTTAGATCCGGCTCGTCAAGACACTCGATTTGACTATAAACACTCCATATTTAAGAGCTATTTATGGATTTAACTGATATCCCAAAGTTTTAAATGATATTTTAAGTAGAAACATCATATTTTATTTTTATTTGTGTGAACATTTGACATAGAGAACGTTATAAATTATCTTATTTGTGCCTTTTCTTTATGTATGATATTTTCATACCATATTATAAAATCTCCATGAAGAACTTAGATGGATAGTAATTTATTCTACTTATGCTTCAATTTTATTGAAAGTAGATTAAAATTTATTTTATAAGAGACATGATTGTGAGCAACAATCGAGATTTATCATTTTTTTCTGAGAATTTGATCTTCTTGATTGCATGAATTTGGATCAAAATAGTAAGATTTTTCAGGCCATTGTAAAGTCTACTTTTCTTAAAAGAATGAAGTTGATCTTCCTTAAACTTGGCTTAGAATGAGAGAGAGTGAGTCAATTGTAGAAGAGAGAGAGAGAGAGAGAGAGAGAGAGAGATGGAAGTTGATGTGGCAATATAAACTTAGTGGGGCAACATAAACTTAGTGGGTCATGTAGTTGTCGAGAAAAAAAAGGTGAATATGTGCGATGAGATATTGAGAATTGAAAATACTATACTTTGATTGCTTGGCAAAGAGGTCAAAAGAGAAAGATCACTACCAAAAGAATGAACTTAGAGCTCAATATGATTTGAAGTGACCAATTGCTACAATTGAGCCAATCAAAAGAAAATATTCACTATTATATGAGATAAGAGCATAGCAAGTAAGTCTAAGAATTATGATAAAGTTTTTTTCATGAAATAAGAGCTAAAAAAACAAGTTAAGGGGTGGGAGGTTGGGAGGTGAGGAGAGAGAGAGAGAGAGGGAGGGAGAATTCAATCAAAGAGATTTCTATTAATGATTCCCACTTCATCCTTATTTCTAAGATAAGCCCAGCCTATAATGTTTATAATAGTTTATCTCTTTAAAGTATACACCAAGCTATCACAAAGCAATAACTATAAGATTTGATATTCATTACAATATTACATAAAGTAGAGGATCAAAGCACTGAAGAATATAAGAGAGTAAACTCAAGTAATAAAGCATTGTGCGAACTATTGTATTTATTAATATATCACAATAATGTTATAGAAACTAGTAATAATGACATCAAATCCAATAATAGTTTTTTTAATGTCATTAAAATAGGCACCAAAAATACATTTGAGAGGAAGTATAATACAAAGTGAAAATCTTAGAGAAATTTAAACTAACAAGAAGAATATAAACTTGTTTTCAAATAGTTCCTAAGAGCAATCCTAAGATTCATTAAGGATAATATCGAATACCTATAATCCCAAATCTATAAGAGTTGCAAAAAAATACATATATGTCAATAAACTCTATTAGCATGTCTCAATTTGATGATACTTCAAAATACTAAAGGAGCGTTGTTTGCAAAAATGAATAATCTATCATTAAATTATAAAATCTACAAAATTTTGATATAAATATTAGTATCTTTGTGCTTAAAATAAACTTAGCCATCAACACAAACCTAATTAAGGTGCAAGTATTAAACTCACAAAGATGTCAAGATCATTTTAATAATTTCAAACAAATTGAGATCAAAATCCTATGTAAATAAAGATGTGGCATATGCCCCCTAATTGAGTGGTTAGTTTGATTACAGTGATACTATAATGATATGATTATGATCAAAACTAGTAAGATATTAAATGACATAGATATCAAATTTTAATAGATAACAAAACTCTTTATGTTAGTCTCTGTTGATTTAAAATTGATAATCTTATTAGCTTTCACTCATACTTGACTATAAATTAAAATCTTTATCATGCAAAGTCAAGAACTAAATATTGCGTAAGATAAGATAATCATAAAAATTTGATCAGACAATTTGTCAATCTTCAATTAAAACTTTATAAGCATAATAATGAATTATATTTACACACACTAAGAGAGTCATTATTAATGATAGAGCATGTACTACAATACCTATTCAAAAGATCTCTCCCTCATGATATAAGTAATAATTTATGAGAGCTTGTACTCATAAAGGTTTTTCAAATTAGAAAATAAAGTCAGCATAAGAGAGATATTTTTTTACTCTTACTTTATTATATTAATTTGCACCTTAAGATGTACATCATTTATTATCCATTCATCTCTCCCAAAATTTTAAGAATGCAAATGACATTTCAAGGCCCACACAATCTTCCTTAAAGACCATCATTTGAGCATTGAAGCTTGGTAGTTCTTTGAATTTGGTTTCATATTCTACAATTAATATCCTTTCTTATCATGATAATGCTTAGGTAATTACTTATTGTAAAAGTCTTTATAAACTCCTCCAAGCTCTATTAATTAGCAAACTTAATTTTCCCATAGCAAGCATGAAATTACTTTGTCGTTTCAAGGGTCACATTCTTCTCATCAACTTGTATTTTTTTTGAAGCCATGAACTGGCCATGAATTGATTCTTTCATGACATAATTAATGATTAATTCAGTTAATAATATCTGTAATTTTTTTTTGGCTCATGAACAAAATCGAATCGAGCTCGAGCTCAATAATGCTAAACAAGCTCAAGCATAAACACCATCCTAAAAATCTCGAATCAAGTTCAAGCTCGATAATGATAAATAAGCTTGAGCTCGAACACACATGCTCATTCGGTTGGTTCATTTATACTAACAAATGATATTGAGCCACTTCAATTTTTCCAAAATTTAAATAATAAGTATATATATTTATGTGTATATATATATAGCCTCACCTAGTCAATTAAGAGAAATCAGTAGCTTAATGTGATCTCAAGGCGAGCATTACACAACCCATGTTAGCAGAGCCCATAATCGGCCCAGCTTTTAACTGATCGCCAAGCTCAAGTCCCAAATAGGCCTTGGGCTTAGTCGAGGATTAGCTGTGGAACCATGAGGTTGATTAAGCTTAGATCAAGCCTTTAAGCATGAGATTTAACCTTGAGTCAAGTTGCCCTGATCACGTAATTTCACTAATTTTGATAGATTATATGGATTGGATTAAATTTAATGAAACTTAGGGTTAGTCATTTTGGTTAATTAAGACTTAAACTATCTAATTGCAATTATGATGATTTGTTTAGAGCTTTCCCTACTTGATTATGTGACCTAAAATTAAATCTTGAGAAGTTCAATGGCTAGACTGAGAGTAAAATGAGCTCAATATATTCATTTAAGGCTTGATTAAATTGACAAACTCAATTATCTCAATTATTAAAAATATAAAATAAAATTAATCCCAAACAATCTCTAAAATATTAAAAAGACAAATAAAAAATAGATTGTATCATGTCACTTATAGTGATTTATTATTATATTTTTATGGTGATTGTATCATTTGAATTAATCACATGATAACTTTACTTAAAAAAGTGGTAATCTATTAATCACTAATTATTAAGCTCTACATATAAAGCTAAAACAAGTTAAGGAGTATGTATAAAAGCAAAGCCGAAGTGACATACATGCAATATAAATGAATAAATTTGCCCGTTTGCTCATCTATATGTCTGCATATATGCTTATTTATTCTTTAAAAAATAGCTCGCTAAGAGCTTCATAAATTAAAATTTGCTTATTCAATAATAATTTTTTCACTTATTTCATTAGTTATTTTTTTGTTCTCTTTTTTTATATTTTATATGTTCTAAAAATTTTGTCTATTAGTTGATGTGTAAATATGATGCAAATATGGAACAAAAGTTAAATAAATATACTAAAATTATTTCTAACAAATATACATGCAAATATATATATATATATATATATATATATATATATATATATATATATATATATATACCTTTATAGCTTTTATTTGACAGAGATTATTATGTATGTTATCTTGGACCTTCTGAATTATTGTATTTTGGCTGTGTATTATTATGTATATAAGAGATGTACATAATTATTATGTACATCTCTCATGTACATAGTCATACACAGCCAATACATAGTGATCCAAAATATCCAGATTATTGACGTAATAATTTCACTCTATCTGAATAATATAACTCACATCATATTGATATGTCTATCACTTAGTACCCATATGTGAGAGAATTATAGAGAAGAAAAACCTTAGCGTATATTTTATTTTCAGATTGATCCTAATTATTTAGACATAATTTAATTAAATCTATTTTTTACATCATTTTACTGATCATTGTTTATATTGTTAAATATATTCTTCTCAGAAATTTTCATCTAATTATTATTTTTTTTTTTTTTGATGATTGTAAAAGAAAAAAAAAACCAAAGAAACATAAGTAGAATGAGCAGATGATTACTTATAAGTTTTCTCATGTAGAGAAGAAGAAAATATTTCATGACCTATTTATGGCTATCTCTACACAAGCAAAAATAACTTCACACCAAGGTTTCATTAGAAACAATTTAGAACTTAAAGAAGTTACTAGTCTAAGTTGATTTCTAGTGCAAGTTAAAAGAACCAAACAAGCTAATTTTGTTCACTTAATAAGTTGATATTCCAAATGAAAGACAAGAAAAATAACAAGATGAAATTAGAGAAAATCTATGAGACTTAGGACTTGTTTAAAATCTTTTCTATCTTTATTTATATTTTAAAAAATATTTGTTTATTGCATTTTGATTATAAAAATAATTCAAATTATTTAATATTCAAAATAATTATTAGATATTTTAATATTTTTAAAATAAAATATCATCTATAGTTCTTTCATTGATGATGATCATATTGTCACCACTATCACATAAACTAATAAAAATAACTTATTTTTAAGAAATAAAGTATATTTTATTCATGTTAGCATATAAATAAAATAAAATATAAAATAAAGTGATCTTTATCCTATGGTTTTTTAATGACAAAACATAAGTATCCTGAAAGAGCTCTCCATGAGCAATCTTTCAACTTTGAAGTTTTCATTTCCTCCTTAGAACTCTAATTTTAATGATCATATCACTCACACTAACAAAATTATTTATGTAATTGAAAAAAAATACAAAAGCATTGTAGTTAAAAAAATTATTTTCTCATTTATAAAATATTACTCTTGTATTTCAAATGATCAATTATATATAACATGAACATTGGAATCATCATGACGTTATAAAGGAAAATCTAATATCTAATGAGCTATTTAGGATCAATTTTAATTTTTATTTTTTATTTTTATTTTATTTTATATATGCTTTGCTTCAAAATAATATATATTTATTGATGATAGTTATCTTAAAAAATACTTAAAATATATGAAAGTTATTTTGAGTATTTTCTAAGTTTAGAGTGTTTTTTAAAACTGATCTATCACTTTAAAATTTGTTGAATCTCGCATGAATCTTAAAGTAGTACATATGAGTAATTGAATTAAACGAGTCCATCAACATGAGAATTTGGTCAAATGGAGTCCAAATGAGCTCATAAAGCACACGTAAAGATTTCATGAAACTAACTGGGTGGTTAAATGATCTTTAAATTTGACATGCTTATAGTTGAATTGCGATGAGGCAAATCCCACCACTCTCAAAGGAGATCGTTTGATAGTCAAATCATCAAAAAAACCTATCTGTGATCGTGGGAATCAATATGAATAGTTTGATGGAGTGCTTCAAAATTTTGGCTACAATTATCAAAATGTCCCTCTTAGATTTCTATAGATAGGGCCACATTTTTGTCATGAGAGGAAGAGAAAGCCAAAACAGAACTTAGGAGAAAATTATAAGAGAACTATAGAGAAGGCGAAGTTCATCGTCATCAATCATCCGCCGTGACAATCATTCTGATAACTTTTATCACATAGCCTTTTTTTTTTAACTCTCATCTTAAATAAAGCATTGTAATCCCATAATCGGGAAGATTGAAACTTTGTATTTCAAAACATAGTAGAACATTTTAGCTACGCTAAGCTCCATTATTTGTCCCCTTTTTTGAGGGTTTTTTTTAACATAAAAATTTTAGTGTCTCTTATTTCATTCTCTAATATGTGTATTTATATTGTACTCTCATGTAAAGCTATAGCTTAAAGCCTACTCTACCATTACAAAATTTCTAGCACACACCAAAAATAATATTATTTATTTTAAAATTTAAAAATTATTAAGTAAATATATTTTTAAAAATAACTTAAAATACATCTATGAGAAAAAAGAAAAGAAATGTGGAGAAATCAAGCGCTTGAAGAAAATAAATGAAAATAATACATGAATGGAAAAAAAATCAATGAGAGAATTTTAAAAAATGAAGTAAAAAAGCGATCGAAGTTCTTATCAGAGGGGATGAGAATCGGGTGGTAAAAGAGTAAATTTTGAATCACTGATGATACGTACCTTTTATCTAGCACGAGTTGCTTAGCTTAGATTCGAAACCTGTGAAGAGGAGCTATGAAGGGGCTTAATAGTCATTTTATACTTAGATGGGAGGGCCGTGCTCAGTCAAGCACAGAACTCACAGAAAAATCTTTCCCATTTTACCCCACCAACGGCTACCAAAGCCTCCAGAAAGAGAGAGTGAGAGTGGAAAGTTGAAAGCTGCTTCTTGTTCTGCTTCTGTTACTTGTGAGAATGAACTGGGAAGCTTTTGAAGCTCTGTGCCGAGGGAAGAGAATGATTATTTTCTTCTGAAAAAAATTGAGTTTTTAACGGAAGGGAGAGGGCGGCGCAGGTTGCCGTAGGCCATGGGGGCGCATGCTAGCGCGGTGATGATAGCGCTGATATGCAGCTGCTTATGGTTTTGTGGAGCTTCGCCCACCGCCGCAGGAGACTTGAGGCAGCGTCTCGCCCTGCGGAAACACCTCAGGAGACTCAACAAGCCGGCAGTAAAGAGTATCAAGGTTTCCCTCTGTATATTTCCTACCTTTAAGCTAAACCTGAAATGCAGATCTTTTTGATAAAATTTTCCCATTTTTGTTCACTTTCTATACATTTTGACCGGATTATCTATTTAATCCTTCATTCAAGTTCGTATTTTAGTTAGTTTTTTTTTTATTTTTATCAATGAATCATTTTTCTGCTTCCCTTCCTTCATTTGGTGTAATTTATGCTCAAACTAGAGCCCTGCTTTCCCTAGTTATATTTAAAATTCAAAATATCTTATGATTAGGTGTTCTTTGACCTCACATGAAAAACATTCTTTTCTTCCTACCAATATATAAATCTATCTTATCATGTTGTAGTGTTGACTTGGTTCAAATCTCATCTGTTTCACTTATCTTAACTTTGCAGAGTCCAGATGGAGATATAATAGATTGTGTAAACATTGTTCATCAGCCTGCATTTGATCATCCGATCCTTAGAAACCACACAATCCAGGTCCTTATCTTCTCTCTTTAGTTTCCACTTCACATTCCTTTAGAAGCTCTTCTCTTTTATTTTTGTTCAAATTTAGTAGTTTCCCTACTTGACGTATTCCTCGCCTTCCAATTATTTCAGCTGAGGCCTGCCTTCCATCCTGAAGGCCTTTATGATAGGAACAAGTTTACTTCAGAGCTGAGCAAGGAGAAACCTAATGCCTTAACTCAGCTTTGGCATCAGAATGGAAGATGTCCTGATGGCACAATACCTATAAGAAGAACAAGGAGGGAAGAAGTCCTTAGAGCAAGTTCAGTAAAAAGATATGGAAGAAAGAAGCACAGGACCATCCCAAGGCCAAGGTCTGCAGATCCTGACCTCATCAATGAGAGTGGCCATCAGGTAAAGGTTTGGAACGGTATTAAAGTCTTACTGGGTGAAGCAAGAGAGGACCGATATTGATACACCAATGATTTAACTTATTTTTAACCAAAAATTTAGCTTATTTGTGGGTTTGTTATATCCACACTATCTTATTTTTTAACTACTGATGCCCAAAGCATCAAATAAGTTAACAATCTACCCTTTACATAAGAGCACACCCCCCTCAATTAATAGCTCATTCAAGTATCATGCATCGATAACCCACTCAGTTGATATGAAACGCCATGGGATTCACCATCTTTTAAAACTTTGCTCAATTATAGTAAATTGCTAAAGATTCATAGAAGTTATAAACTGCATGAACTACTTGTTAGGCAGTTACCTTGAGGAGAACAACAATCAATAGTTTAACTTATTTTCAACCCATGGATGAGAGTTAAAGCTTCACATGCCTTGGCATAAAGAAAAAAAAGGATCCCAAAAAAACTGCATTAACAATCCTCCCATTATGATTTGTCCACTGAAGAAAATGAATCTCCGATGACATTTTTTTGTGTAGGGTTTATTAAGGAGTGTGTTGGCACTTTAAAAAAGAAGTCATCTTTACAATCAAGTTGTTCCCTTTTGGTAGTTGGCTGTTCTCTACTTTTTCTTCACTTTCTTCTTCTTCTTTTTTTCCTTTTTTTTTTAAAATTTCTTTTGATGGGGTACAGCATGCAATAGCTTATGTAGAGGGGGATAAATATTATGGAGCAAAAGCAATTATTAATGTCTGGCAACCAAATATTCAGCAGCCTAATGAGTTCAGTCTCTCCCAGCTATGGATCTTAGGTGGCTCCTTTGGTCAAGATCTCAACAGCGTTGAAGCTGGCTGGCAGGTATAAGAGAGCTCTCTAATAACGTTATCACATCAATGCTTCTTTAGAAAACTCATAAAAGAAAAAAAAAATCTTCCTCATTGCTTGCAAAACAAAATAGGTCAGTCCAGATCTCTATGGAGATAACAATACCAGGCTGTTCACTTACTGGACTGTGAGTAAATTTCCTACAACTTATTCAATTTTCATGCTCCATTCCATGCTATATATTGGATATTATACTGATTTTCAGATTTCTTTTTAAAAATATGTGCGTGAAAATCACAGAGTGATGCTTACCAAGCAACAGGATGCTACAACTTGCTCTGTTCAGGGTTCATCCAGATCAGTAGTGAGATAGCAATGGGGGCCACCATATCCCCTATCTCTAAGTATGGTGGCTCCCAATATGATATCAGTATACTTGTCTGGAAGGTAGAAAACAAAGCCTACCATCCCCTCACATGCAACTTAATTCCAAAAAAATAATAATAATAACTGAAATCAGACAGAATCTTTTGACTAATATTCTCCTCTTCATTAAGGTTTTTTTCACTTAACCATGCATTTGATAACTGAAACTAATTGTGTGTAAAAATTCTGGAGCAGGATCCAAAGGAAGGGAATTGGTGGTTGCAGTTTGGAAGTGATTATGTTATGGGCTACTGGCCTTCTTTTCTCTTCTCCTATTTAGCAGAGAGTGCTTCCATGGTGGAATGGGGAGGGGAAGTGGTTAACTCTGAACCAGATGGACAACACACTGCTACTGAAATGGGCAGTGGACATTTTCCAGAGGAAGGATTTGGCAAAGCAAGCTATTTTAGAAATATACAGATAGTTGATGAGTCAAATAGCCTCAAGGCACCTAACGGGATTGATTTATTCACAGAGCAATCAAATTGCTATGATGTGCAGAATGGAAATAATGGTGATTGGGGGAGCTATTTCTTCTTTGGTGGACCTGGGAGAGGCAACAGTTGTCAATAGAAATATCAATAGTTTCTCTCTCTCTCTCTCTCTCTCTCTCTCTCTCTCTCTCTCTCTCCTTCTCCTCTGTACTACTAAGTGTTACATGAGCTGTAAATTACTACCTGGCTCTATGTTTCTGCTAGATGGCTGTTTCATATCTGTAGAGAACAGTCTTCGCGTTTTAAGTTTAATCTGATTGAAAGGTTATGGATTTGAGTTATGGAAATGGCTTCTTTGTAATGTATGAAAAAAGCTGTGTGTCAACTCCTAATCGGTGTGTAAGTTTTGCTTGTCTTAGTATGAGTGTGTTTTTTTGTTTTTTCTTTCTCATGTTCAGTTGCTTATATATTGGAGTATTATGTAAAGATTTTGATTTGAGAAAGAATGATGGCAATTATCAAGAATTTTCAAGGAATTGAACCTTTAATAGGCTTGTGAGGAATTGAGATCTATTGCCATGTGCAAGTCATTAAAGAAATTTACTTTTGCAGAAACTTTGTGAAGGAATTTTCTGTAAAATGAAGTAACTTTATTTCATTAAAATATTACTAAATCAAACGCCAAAAAACTTGCTTTGAATGAAAATACTTGACGCAAGATTTTATCCAACGTTCCTATGTAGACTTACCTCTCTTCAAAACTTGTTCTTAGAAAATTCTAATTTTACATGCTATTAAAAAATTTGAATTCAAAACCTAAAAATAAATAGCATAGCACTTAAAATATAGCCATCTCAAATGGAGGGAACCAAAACCCATTTGTCCATTAAGACATGAGATTAGGTTCAATCTCACTTCAAAAATGTTGAAAAAAATACTATTTTAATATAGAAATATGATATGATTAGATCTGTTTGTGTTCAGATCCATCTAACTGAACTTTATATCCCCTTGATTTGATCCCTAAAACATGACTATGCCTCCGAATAGTTACATAGGCTCTTAGTTAATGATACTTAGGGGCTGTTTCGTTAGAAGAATTTGGAATGCAATGTAAAGTAAATGCAGAGATTTTAACTTTTTTGATGTTTGGCTTGAAGTGAAGTAAATTTTCAAGGTAATGTAAGGTCATTTTTGGTGTATTTGAAATTGCCCGCTTTGGGTAATTTCAAATACAATCATCAAGTGATGCGGCCGTCGTTGCCGCCATCCACCGCCGCCCGTCCCGTCAGCTCGCCGCCCGCCGTCAATCGCGTCGTCGTCATAACCTTCAAAATATTTTACATTACATTTTTTTACTAAATAAAAAAATAAAATCGTAAAAAAAATCAATTTTAAAGTAATCCTTTTATCAGTATTTCTTTTTACATGCGTTCTTTTTTTCATTCCTTTTTAATCAAACGCCTTAATATATAATAGTAAAAAGGTTCTGCTTAAGACAGAGCGATAGTCGATTTGAAGAGCATTCATATTAAAAAAAAAAAACTTATTAAGACAAATGAAGTTTTGAATAAAAGTGATTTGTTCACAGCCTCTCCTTAAGGACTTCAATTTTTTTAGTTCAATGATAATTTAATCTCTCTCGAGAACTGATGAAATGCCATGCAAATCATAAGAAAAAGGAAAATATCTCATTTCAGTAGCCGTTATCAGCCAAATTACACAAATGAATATACGATTAATGCAATGTTAACCTTTCTGAATGCTCATTTAAGTTTCTGATCATAAAACCAATCATACAAACCATCCAAAACCTTTTTATGTTGAAGAATAAAATATAGTAACACAGAAGCATAATGGCCAGTGATTTGGTGGTGGAGAACAAAAGATGGGGGCAAGCAATGATAAAAGCTAACTTAATAGCTGTTTTCTCCTCAAACTTTATATATTTTAATACAGAGCATATGCTGTGCTCTAAATCCAGAGAGGAATCCTCCATCAAGATAAAAAAAAAAAAAAAAGAGTGGTGGAACCTAATAACTTTTTTATGGCATGTGGATCACCTCAGCTTTAGTGTTGATTACTATTAAATTATAGACAGAGCCCATGAATCCTAGCACTTCAATAGTAATTTAGTTTGATTCTGTAGTCACAGTTGATGCATCAGCAGAACTGTATAGTAGGGTGTTGATTTGAAATCAAAATTAAATTGCTTGATAAAATTAACTTGATTTAATTTAAAATTGACTTGTTATATATACATACATACATAAGTTTTTATATATTTGTGCAATTAGTATTATATATATATATATATATATATATATATAATACAAAATAATATTTACTTTCATAATAATTATTATACTTGAATAGTAAAGTTTGAAATGATGAATTACTTGTTTTTTGTGGTATCAGAATAAAGTTTGTTTATGAGTAAAATTTGTTTTGTGGTATGTATGTAAAACCCATATATATATATATATATATATATTAACAATTACAAAATAATATGTTACTTTTCATAATAATTTAATGAGTTGTCAAAATTTTAAGTGATGATATGAATCATGAACATGAGAGATTAGTTTAAGAAGTTATTTGTTACTCAGCTCGATTAAAACTCATTCATGATCATTTGATTAACTAAATAAATTAGCTTGAACATATTTGTAAATACTTGTTTGCTAAATTAATGAGCTTGAATAACATATTGCTTGATTCATTTATATTTATGAATAATATAGTTTAAAACTTGTGAAAATGTTCGTTAAGTTGCTCGAATAAGGCTCGATTTAAAGCTCGATTTAAAGTTTGATTGAGGCTCGATTTAAGGCTTGATTAAAGCTCCATTTAATATTTGATTAAGGCTCAAAATGAAGTCAAATAAAAGGTAGTTGATGTTTAATAAAAGGTAGTTGATCTTAAAATAAAATAAATTTCATATAATAGTAACTATATTAATTCATCATCTTTTATTTTATTTTTAATTTTATTTTATTTTTATACTAAATTCCTAAAAAAACTAAAACTTAAGTCCTAGTTCAATCATAAGGCTTATTTGTCATCTTAATGAGCTACCCGAATGGTAGGTTCATGATGAGGTTCAAAACGCTCGATAATAGGGTATGTTAATTGACTTGTTAAGGCTTAAATCAAGCTGCTTGTTTAAGGCTTAAAATGTTAGGCTCAATAAGATTAAATTACTACTTTATTAAGAAACTAGATGATCATTAAATGAACCAACCTCAATTCAAACTCAAACTAAGTTAGAACTAGAAGAAATTTGAATGAACCAAGCTTGAACACTATCTCAAAAGCTCAAATCAAGTTCGAAGTAAGCTAGAGCCAAGCTCAAATAGATTTTTAGTAAACCATCTCAAACACAAACAACCACTTACATGATTAGGCTTGATTCATTTATAACCGTAGTTTAAGTTGTTGAATCGACTTAGTCAGTTTGAGAACATAATTCATAAAATGAGCACATGAGATTATGAAAGCAATTTTTAAGGACTTTTATATGTTACTTTCTAGAGCTGTTATTCTAATTAAGCTTATTGCTTCTAATTCATCTATTTTAATAAAAAGGGAAAGAGAACCTTACCCTTTTTCTCTTCTACATTGTCTAAACAATCAGTTAAAATTTCCCGTACTAAGGGGAAGGATCTCTTAAACCCTTGTTCAAATGATGATTAGAAAGAATGTATCTAAAAAATTTCTCCTGAGGAGTGAGTAAGAAAGAAAACCCCAAAAGATAATGTTGATTTCTTCCTTGTCATGTCTCAAAAGAAAGAATCATCCTCTTTAGCTTGGCTAAATTTTTTATTTAGGGCTGATTAAAAGTTAAATTAGCAAAATTAGCACTATATTTTTTAAAAAAAATAGACAAAGTCGTCCGTTCAATGAGTGACTGGCGCCTATGTGGATTCCACGTCAGTGTCAGTCGCCCGTTGGATTCAGTTAAAATTTTTTTAAAAAAAAGTTTGAACCAGTTTTAGTATTTTACCCGTATCGGAGTCATATGGTGTCGGAATAGTTGGTATCATTGAAATTGTAATAAAAATCCCCACGACTTTCATGTTGACCAGAAACTGCGATAGTGTCCCGAAACGCACGCAACATTTTTTGCGAATGCTCGCAAAAACATGCAGCGACGACATGAAAAATTTGACCAGTTGCGGTATTTGCCCGTATCGGACTCATCCGTTATCGGAATCAAGCAAACTTGATATCATTAAAATCGGAATGAAATTCTCCACAACTTTCATGTTGACCAAAAATTGCGATTATGGCCCGATACGCAGCAGTTTTTGCAAATGCTCGCAAAAACTATGGCACGGGCTTGAAAAGTTTGACCAGCCGCGATATTTTCGCCGTATCGGAGTCATCCGCTGTTAGAACCGAGCGACCTTGTATCATTGGAATTGGAACAAAATTTTTCACGACTTTCATGTTGACAAAAAAATGCGATTGTGGCCCTGTACGTAGCAGTTTTTGCAAATGCTCGCAAAAATTGCGGTGTCGGATTGAAATGTTTGACCAGCCGCAGTATTTTGGTTGTATTGGAGTCATCCACTGTCGGAATCGAGCGACCTTGGTATCATTGGAATCGAAACAAAATTTCTCACAACTTTCATGTTGAACAAAAACTACGACTATGGCCAGATACGCAGCAGTTTTTGCGAATGCTCTCAAAAACTATGGCGTCGTCTTGAAAAGTTTGATTAGCCTCGGTATTTTGGCTGTATTGGAGTCATCCGCTGTCGGAATTGAGCGAGCTTGATATCATTGGAATCAAAACGAAATTCCTCACGACTTTAATGTTGGCCAAGTGATCCAGTACGGTGCAATTTTTGCGTTTCTAATGAATGAGACATAGGTAGAAAAAGTTTGCTTTTTTGAATGATTTAATCATCCATTACCACAAGGTCGTCTTGTATTCAAATTTAGATGTACTCAAACGAAAGCCTTTGGACTCTTAGATTTAACTCCAAAATTACATTCAGAAAGAATTACTCAAGAGAAAAATGACAAATATCTAACATACAAAATCATTTTAACAATGACATAATAGTAATGTGTACATAGAGCTATCATCCGATCTACATATTAAGACGACAAGCGATGACATCAAACAACGATGGTGCTGCGTGGTGGAAGTGCGTCACTCCCTGGAGTATACTGAGCAGGTAATCATCGAGGACGGTCTCGTAGATGGTGTTGTCGCTGGTGCACTTCATCTTCAGCCTGGTCAGTGGTCTGCTCTGGATCATCGAGGGGTGTAGCCTCGGGTATCTCTGGTGATGCTCGTGGCTGGAAGGGGGCAGTGGGGGTACACTCCATGCATAAGCGGCATATAGACCGGTAGGTGAGGATACATGGGAGAGTCTGCTGCCTATCATGACTTAAATGGACTCAACATGGCTTCCTGATATGAGTACGGAGCTGGTGTGCCAAATGCGTAATTGTATGGACTGACATCTGAGACGGACGACGGACCTGCATCAAATCCTACGGTATGTGATTGAGTAGCTGAAGGTGCTGCAGAAGGACTATTTGCTTCATCTGTACCCCTGTATATGCTATCTGAAATGTGCATATTCTTTTGTAACTCCCTGCATAACTCCTCGTAACTGTTTATTGAATGCTGAAAATCAGTGTCCCGATCTCTCCCAAAATAAGGCTAAAAAATATCTTATGTGTCCAAGATATGTTCACATTGCAGAAAAATAGAATATATTTTAGTATTCATTAAGTATAAGTATATATTAAAGATAAATTTTTACAGTGCTTACCATTAGTCTCTCTCCAAGAGCTCGGGGATAGTAGCTGGTAGGAGAAATGGTTGGAGCCCTCAACATGTACAATGAAGCCCAGGACCGATATCACCTCATATATCGACTGACAGCCGGGTCAACGGGAGGTGTAACATCATCCACTGCGACAACCATATCATGTCCGGCCTCCCACTGTGATATATAGACCTGATGATAATCAAACCAATCGGCATCCACCTTCTCGCGACCATCCACTCGCTGAAAGGATGGATCGATAAGCGCCATGTCAACTTTAAGAGACAGACCAAACTGTCTCAGTACATGATCCGAGAGGTACCACTCAACTCTTTTCCAACTAATCAGAGGTACCCTGGCCAGCCAAATCTCTTGTCCAGCCAAGCAAACACCAGCAACTCTCATGCATATCTGTCATCCGTATGGCTGCCATATCACCTACAATATTAAATAAAAATTAAATGATATGTATTAAATGTAGATGTAACATTATGAACAAATTGTGCTCTTAGTCATACCTGGCTCTGTAACAACTTATTAAGCTCATCTTTGTATATTCTAACATGGGCTCGTGTCATCTCTCATAGGTAACCTTCATTCCACCTGCAACCAACACTCAACCCATCCAACTCTGCCAAAAAAGGTACATGTAATGTAGGTCGTCCAACATGTACATGCTCCAAAGATCAAACCTGTAGTAAGTGTAGACATCCTGCCATATTGGTCATCTTTGGTCTTGTGGCCTCATACAACTCCATATACAAATGTTCTAACACAACAACTATCAAGAAGTACCTACTGAGCAAGCTCAAATCCTCAAATAGTGGTAAGTATTACAGATGAACCTCGGACCCAGATGTATCTAGCAGAAGGAAGCAGCCAATAGTAAATAAAATGTAAGCTCTGAGGTGCATAAAATAGTCAGTATCTGGTAGATTTAAATATGAGTCTGTTGACCTCCTCATATGTGTCATAAATCAAGACAAGCCCACAAGTTTAATTTGACGGACTTCGGAGGTGATAGTACGCAAATCGGGGATCAAAATGCACTATATGTCATCGAAAATGATCGAAATGACTTCCGATCAACAAATGGACTTTGTCATTGCGTTCAGAATGTCAAAATTAGTCAAGATATAAATATTTTATAATCTAATGATCAACCTATCAAGCGATCGAGCTATTAATGTGTCGACGTGCATATCAGAGTCGGGAAGTTGCGACGATATCCGAACGACCTCCGTTCATTAAATTGATTATGTTGTTAGCTTTAAAATGTCAAAATCTATCAAGTAAGACTATTTGCGCTCAATTCGGATGAGTCTGCATGAATGTCAAGCGGTCGAAGTCGTGACACGCATTTTGAGCTGAAATTGACCCAATTTGACGCCGACTTAAACCAAATGGCCTCCGATTGTGAAACAGACTGTGCCGTTGCGTTTGAAATATTGGAATAACCTTAGATTAATATGTATATTGATTATACAATCATGTCAGCATAAAGTTTGCATTAAAATCGATTAATTAATTTAAAAATTAATTTCGGAAAACCTAACTCCCTAAATTACCCTAAGTTTCAGTCAAATGACCCCTCTTGTCGGATCCCTCTCCAAGCAAACCCACGCATGAGAGCCTCCCTCGTCGACTATTCTCTCTCGACGCAGCCGTTCTGTTCCTAGGGGTAAGCGAAGCGTTCAACAAGCAATTTTCGTGACTCGGCTCGATTAGAGCTCGTTTATGTTCGTTCATTTAATTAATCGAACGAGCTTGAACACTTTTGTAAATACTCGATTGTTAAATGAACAAGCTTGAACAAGTTATTATTTAGTTCAGTTATGTTTGTGAACAGTATCATTTAAAGCTCGCGAACAAGCTCATTAAGGAGCTCGATAATTGCTCGATTAAGGCTCGATAAGGCTCGATTAAGGCTTGTTCATAAACAATACTGTATAAGGCTCGATTAAGGCTCGATAATGGCTCGATTAAGGCTCGATTAAGGCTTGTTCATAAACAATACTGTATAAGTGATACGTGTTAATTTCTGTTAAATTTCTTGGTTAACCCGGCTCAAGTGTATTTGAACCCGGCTCAGTCAATAGCAAGGAGAATAGGGTTCGATCGGAATTCTTTTGAACCGTTCGATTGTGCTGCCTGGGTCCTGGCCGCTGGATCTATCACTTGAATAGGAGTTTTCTTTGTCTTGGTTGGATGATGGCCTCGATTTTTCTTTTCTTGATCTTTTGTGATCCGTCTGATAGGTTTAGTGGAAAACAAGTGGCTTGATGGGGAAGTTTCTTGGTTTTCTGCTTTTAATCTAAACTTTGTTTTCTCGACTCTTTCGAGCAGCCGAGCTTCTCCAGAGAAAGTGGGGCGAGAGGGCTAGGGTTCCGTGGATATCGGTGTGGAGATTCGAGGGTCTTGAAAGATGAGAAGGTGAAGAGGAAGAAGAGAAGACTAAAAGATAAGGGATTTGTTTCAAATATTTCCTCCCTTTTGGCTCACTAAACCCTATTTATACATCTTCTTGAAGTTCCTATGCCTAGATCTCTTTTACTAAGTGGATCCACGGTTCTTTAACTGTTTTCTGTTATGATTGTTATTCTGTTATGCTGATGTGGCCACGGCTTTCTTGAGGTCTTGATTCTTGATTTCTGGCTCTGTTGTTGTAGTTGTTTATCAAGCTCAGCTTTTGTTGACTTATCTTTGAATAGTATTCCTTACTGTTCTGGGTTTTTCTTCTCTGTTGTAAACCTGGCATGCCTCTGTATACATATTCTCTGAACTTGGTGGCTGTGTTTGCTTTCTTTTTCTATACAGAGTCTATTGTTTATGGTAATTGTTAATGTTGTATTATGTACTTTGGCACTTGGATGAATTGGATTTATAACAATAAGGCTCGATAATGGCTCGATTAAGGCTCGATAATGGCTCGATTAAGGCTCGTTAAGAAGCTCGCGAACACTATTTTTTTAACGAGCTCAAGCTCGAACACCATCGTAAAAGCTCGATTCGAGCTCGAGCCGAAACTCGAGCTTCGATCACACAAACGAGCTTGAACAGCATTACCACCTTTCGGTTCGGTTCGGTTTGTTTGCAGCCCTACTCGTTCCTTCTCCGATTCTCCCTCGACCGAAGGCCTCCTCCACACGCGGGATCGAACCGCAACCACTCCCGGGTGAGTCCTTCTCCAATTGCTCCCTCCTCCGTTTCTTCTTCTCTTTCAAACCGAGAGGCTCTTTCTTCCGATTTCCCTCATCCAAAACTGCAAAGAGCTGAAGCCTCATTCCTCCAAAACCGAACTTGGGAATCTCTCTTCTTCTTTCGATTCTTCCTCCTCTCTTCAAACCGCAAGCAAGATAGGACGAATTTCTTCTTCCTCTTCCACCCTGTTCTTCTATTTTTCATTTTCCCCCTTTCCCTCTCAAAAGCCAAAACCGAAATTCCCCATTTCCCTCTCCAAAATTGAAAATAGGCCATTTCTTTCCCACTTCCCGCTCTTCCTCTTTCGTCTACTTGAGCAAGCATTGATCCTCCTTCAAGCCCTCAGAAAATTTCATCTCCTTTTCCCTCACAAAACCAATCCAAAAATGCCTTGGAATTTCCCTCACTTCTTCCCTCTTCTTTTCCTGATTTTCTCGCATTTTCTCAATCCGAAATTACCCCCATTTTCCTAATCCGAATTTCAAATCCGCTTCATCGCAACTGGAGAAGAACACCGTCATGAGGCGGGTTCTTCTTTCGGTTTCCAGCATCGCACTCCTTGCATTACCTCTTCAAATCTGCTTCGCTGCAATCGGGGAAGGACACCGTCATCAGTTGGGTTCTTCTTTCAGTTTCCGATGTCACACTCCTTGCATTACCTCTTCAAATCAGCTTCATCGCAACAGGGGAAGAACACCGCCATATGGTGTGCTCTTCTTTAGATTTCTAGCGTCACACTCCTTGCATTACCTCTTCAAATTCGCTTCGCCGCAACCGGGGAAGGACACCGTCATGAAGCGGGTTCTTCTTTTGGTTTTCGGCATCGCACTCCTTGCATTACATCTTCAAATCTGCTTCGTCGCAATCGAGGAAGAACACCATCATGAGGCGGGTTCATCTTTCAGTTTTTGACATCGTCTTCTATTTTCTTCCCCTTTTCGACCCTTCTCTTCACCGTAACTAGAGAGGAACACCGTCATGACGCGGGTTCTTCTCTTGGTTTTTGGCATGCCTAACCCGTTCCCTTGTTGATCATTGCAATGCACAGAAAAATGAGTCAGAACATGTAGGATGTGTGAATGTGGATATATATACATGCTTATGTTTCTTCGCAGGTTTGAATGCCTCATCGTGCTCATGAGGGCGCGACGAGATGAAAATCGGCTGTGGTGTCGGAAGACACCACTCGCTACACTCATGAGAAAGTACCGAGTAAGCCAACATTCGTTAGATGTCGCTCCCCCTAAATGAAATATTGCTGAAATTTTTTCTAATTTCTAGACTTAGAAAAAAAGGGGAATGTATATATATTGCATTTTATATCTTCTTTCAGGTTTGTAGATCTCATCGTGCTCATGAGGGCGTGACTAGATCAAAAATCGACTGCGATGTCGCAAGACACCACTACTACGCTCATGAGAGCGTACCGAGAAAACCAAAATACTCGATGCACCTGCGGGGATGATGGGGGAGAATTTAGACTAAAATTCAAGACATAAACAAATTCAAATGAAAATTACCTAAAATTATGTCAAATAAAAGGATATGTGATAAATATGAAGATAAATGTTAAATCAAAGAGAAATAGGGGAAGAGCAGTTAAAAAATTTGAAAAGAATAGAACACTCATTTAAAATGCAAGTAAAATTTGGAGAGGCTAATATTAAACTTACAAACTCTAATTGCAATTCTCTATAGCTTAAATTGAAGAGATAAAGTGAGTTCTCTTTTATTCAAATTCCTCGAAATTAAATAAGCCTTAATTGAAACTTGGGGAGACAAATGTCAAACTCATAAGAGACTTACAATAAATTTGAAGTCTACTTTTCAAATAATATGTGCTTTGATGTGAAGTTAAGGATGAAACTAAATTTGGTTTAATAACTCTTATATCAATATAGAGATGATTAAAATACTAGTGAATAAGTATGAGTAAGGCTAAAGCAATAAACACTGAAATTGGTATAATTAATTAAAAGTAATTTAAATTGAATATAATCAAGCTCGGAGAATAAAAAAAATTCAACAAGTAAACTAAGTACAAGTAATGTTTTAAACTACAATCTAAATCAAAATGTCTTCAATGCCACTGAATTCGCAACACTTTATACAAGCGAACAGATGGCGTTAATCAGAGCATTCTCAAATACACCCACATGTGTCTCGACATAATGCTGAATGTCTAAATTCAAGCGTCTGAAGATGCTGCGCGGGTTGCTACCCAGTTTAGTCTTAGGACTAGGTCAAGGTTAACAAAATCTAAAAATCTATTATAAAAAAATTTCAAATCATTGAAATATCTGAGAAACTGATTATGTTAGGTGATAGTAGATCTAATCCTCTGTTAGCAGTTAAATATAGTTGACATGATCTAAAGCTCTTAAACACATTCGAATTAATCAATTTTTTAAATCAAATATCAATCTAAAAAAACTACTTAAATGAAATCCAATCATTAAAAGCTTAAAACAAACTCAATCTATTCATCTTCTGCAACTGTTTGTTAGGGGTGACAAATTAAGAAAACTCTAGTGCACAAAGGAGCTAATGTCAAATCAAGTGTTCTACTATGTTAACTCTCAATCTCTTGCTAGTAAGGACGTGGCCCGTGTCCTCTGATTGTATGGCTTGGCCAGTAGGCTCCACAGATGATGCAGTTATGACAAGAGTCCTATGATCTGGTGGTTTGGCCAGTCAAGCTCCATTATATCAAGATCGTAACTCATATTCTCTCTAATAGCTCTGCCCTTTGAGTTGTGAATTATAGGATATACTTGAAAGGGCAAACAGTTATTTGTTAGCTAAGGTAGATTTAAGTCTATCTCCTTAGACAAACACCACCCCAAGTCTACAAGAATTTCTTGGATGGCGTATATAATGTGATAAGGATCTTCCTTCGGGTTCGACTACCTCCTCTGACTAAGTAGACTAGAGACCACGATGACCCGGGATGATGAAACCATGAGATCTAGATCAAGCATGTCATCATTCCCCCAACCATCCAGTTTAAGCTAAAATGATGAATTTCATAATCTCAAATTTAAAACTTCATATCATTCAATTTGGTAGCTTGAATTTTTTATATGGCTGTACCACGTGGTACATTAAAGAGCCATGCTAGAAGGCCCTCAGTTCAAGCCCTACTAGCCATATTCATCAATCAGTTCAACAGCCAACCGTTGTCAAGGAGTTCTCCCGACAGAGAACTTCAATTTTCAAAAATCTAAGTCAATCTGAACCCTTCGTGATGAAAAGAACCATCAGTGGGCAAACTGTGTCTTTAATGCCTTGCAGTACAACTGCTGCGCCGACTGAACCTTTTGTACTCGAAAAGCATGATTATGAAGCTTCCTCATCAGGAAGAAAATTAACCATAAGGTAGAGAGAAAGGAGAAATGTTGAGCTGAGGGCTCAGCAGATCCCCTTTGAATGACCCAGTGAACAAGCGATACTATCGCCAGAAGTGAGTATTCCTACCCACAATAACTTTGACAACCTAAAGTGGGTGAAAAGGAATAACTCTACTAGTGAAGTAAAGCAGTTCTTCTGGAACCAACCACGTCAAGCTCTACCACCACAGAGGAGACAGCTTGAAACACTGTCTGTCAGGATACATAAAGTTCTCAAAGTAGCCAAGGACAGAGGCCTAATTAAAAGAACATTTCAGAAGCCTGTGGTGATGGAAAATACTAAAGCTCCACCAAGAAAGTTGTCATCTCTTATGGTAACTAGCCATCGAGCCCAGTACACTTTGCATGGTGAGCATCGGAGCGTGACACTTGGACTGCATGTCCAAGAATCTGCTACCGAAAGGTCCCAGTAAAAGGGTAAACAGATATGAAGGCCAAGGCCTCGTAATGAAACTTTGAATAATGAAAGAGGTGTAATATCTGATACATATACTCAGAAATCCATCTCAAAAATAACTCATCAGAAGTTGATACCCAAAAGAAGGGATATTATTGATGAAAGACATGATGATCGACACCCTTGAGAATCCTCTAAGGGATCCCATCATCGATCAAGTTCACCCTCACAAGAGAAGGTTGACCTTGATCGTAGTCCTTTAATAGAAGAAGTATTTGTTCCACACATTGAACCAGAGATCCACTAAAAATGTCGATCGAAAATTCATGTGCAAGAAGAAAATAATGAAGAGGACACTATGGAAGTGGAAGTTGTCTATATGGCTAGAGATATAGATGAACTCTCACTCGACACCATCAGAAGCAACACAAACTCAGAGAACCTGAACCTAAATTCGACATTTATGAAAAAGAGTCTTTACAGAAGCAAATAGAGCATGGAGCATTGAGCTTTGCTGAAGATGAAGAAGAAGAAGATCAAAATGAGAAAGAGATCATGGGTGTCGAAGTTGTCTATATGGTTGAACCAGAAAATGATTACCCTGGTACATGCTTTTATACTCAGTGTCGTCGTACAGCCCCAACAATAGTTATCTCTGCAAATGCAAAAAGAGAATGACAGTCAAGTTCTTCCTCTAAAAATGAGCAAGGAGCAGAACAGGAACAAGAAATAGAAGAAGAAGAAGAAGAAGAAGAAGAAGAGCATGTACTGATTGATGTCATAGCGCTATATAGAGAGCAAAGAGAAATGTAGCGTCAAATAGAGGTCATAGACAAGGAGATTGCATAGCTTGGTATCAAGATGGATGATATGATGGTACAAATGAACATCATGATGGAGATGTTGCAAAAGAATGTCAAATCAAATGCATCACCTGTCTTGTTTGCTAATCATCATGCAGTTAATAATATAACTTTTATACCACCAGTCACTGTGGTACCTCAAGCTCCTATAATACATGCTATGCATGAAGCGAGAAATGAAGTTAACCCACTACCTCTCCAGTCGACAATTCAAAATCTGACTTGCACACCTATAACGGTAATAGCTGCTCAGCTAGAAATAATAATCAATGAAATGATAAAGGTAATCATAGCCTTAGAGCAGTCTGAAAAGCTGGTGAGTAAGGGTCGCCTTTACCCAGCTGAATATGATCAAGTGTCATACTCGAAAGGTTACTCAGTGTCAAAATTTAATACTTTCAGTGGACTTGATAATCCAAAGCAACATCTAACCCAATTTAAGGTTACTTGTGGTAACATAGGAGGGAATGATGCACTGCTTTTCAATCAATTCGTCAGTAGCCTGACCTCAGCCGCTTTTGAATGGTATGCAGAATTTTCAAATGATTCGGTTAAAATATTTGTTGAATTAGAGACTATATTTGTTAAGAGATTCACCAGTGCAATCGAGAAAATCACAAGCACTAACTTTGCCTTATTGAAAAGGAGGAAAGATGAGTTAGTGATAAAATTCATAAGTCATTGGCATAACCTAAGTATGAAGTGCGAGCAACAAATGGAAGAGGAACATGTGATCCAATTGCTAATGGGTAATATGGATGATAAAATGACACCATTTTTATGTATGGCGTTGATTGTAACATTCCAAGACTTGCTCGATAGGGTGGCTAAATTTGAAAGGTTGAATCACCCAAAGTCTGAAGCCTATGCAGATAAAGTAAAGAGAAACAAACATTCAAACTCAAGAAGAAATGAAATTCATGCCGCTTCCTATAGCTCAAATGGTGAAAAGCGGGTGACATATAATGTGGATAAAGAAAAACAGCCAATGTATAATGATGATAAGGGAAAGAAGTCTTTTTATTCTAATCCACAACCAAAATTGGTATTAGGAGGCAATGACAAACCTCAGAATTTTCCAAGTGATGGGAACCGTCCAAAACAAGCAGCAAGAGATGATGAACGAATGCGACCGTCTCTTAAGGAAAAGATGAATAAATATTAATCTTTTAGAAGAGGCGGTGTGGCCAAATTATTTCGGCAAGCAGTCAAAGCTGGTTTACAATTACTAGAAATCAAAGGCTGAAGGCGTCAAGTCGGTAATCTAAATTCTTGTCCCTATCATCGGATGATCGGTCATCTATCGAAGATTATTATGTCTTCAAAGATTGGCTAGAAAGTATCGTATGAGGTGAATTTATACTATCTACGATTTCTAGTCAACCCAAAAGAGAGTCTACAAGGATGATTACGTCCTCGTCTGCATCATCCATCAAAGAAAAAAATAATGACAAATCAGTTCAAACTAAAGAATGGAAAGCAGTCTCCAAAAGGCGTGAAAATCTTTGAAGCGACTAAAAGCGTCCCTAGTGTTAAGTGAAAATCACCACTTGAACCTATATTGGACTTAAGAGATGCCTAAACTAAGTATTTGGGCTTTTAGTGGTGATAAGGCTACCTCATGTCATGCGATCTACTAAACACAAGTCTCATAAATCAAAGAAGTTGGATAAGAAAAAGAATATCAAGAAGAGAACTACAACTCAAAAGAACATTAACAATTTAGAATAGTATCACCAGCCGGCAAGACAGCCATTTAGGCTTGCAGACCTAATGCTTAAACTTCACATTACTGAATTAGATAAAGAAGATAATGGTGAATCTTGTCCACTATAGACATGATGAATCATCTGTGTGATGTCAGATATTCTTCAGCATCAATTACTCCAAAATGATAAGGGAAGTCAGACAGACTCGACCAACCTGTCAAAATTTTTATCAGGAAAGTAAGAAGAGCCTGAAGAGCTAATGTATGAATTTTGTTTAATGACTCAACAAGACAATAACAGTTTAGATGAATATCTATGTTTTTCTGATGGAAAAGAGTCAGACTCATCGATATCATCACTTATGAAATGTATGACATTGAAAAATGAGTCTAGCCCTTTTGGTCAATCTTCCAGATAAGAAGAGAGTTTGAAGAAACTACATCTTCAGAAGAATCTGAGCAAGATAAGGTGATTCAAGTTCAGTTGAGAAGTGGTAAAGTCTTACCATCTTCATCAAAGAAGAGAAACGTAAATAAAGACAAAGGCAAATAAATTGAAATCAATGATATCCCAGAAATCCTAGAATAAAGCTTAAATCGAGCAAGAAGATAGATTATAATATTTTATCACATCTGAGAAATATCTCTGCACAATTAAGTGTATGCAAGCTCTCTTGATGTCAAGACCTCAGAAACTTTGATCTGAGGCTCTCACGGAGAGTTGTGAAGCTTACTTTGCTGAAAAATGCATGACCGAAGCATTGCAAACTCAAGATCTCCAAGTAATCACATTTTCTGAAGATCTTATGTTAGGAACAACAGATCACAACCATCCTCTTTATGTTACTGCAGAGAGTGATGGCATCTTGATCAGCCGAATATTGATTGATCTATGTTCTTCTATGAATCTTATGAGTCTAAAAGTATTAAGAGGTTTATCACTTGATATCCAACATTTTGAGAGAGATAAGTTGATGGTTCATGATTTGAATGAAAAAGGGCAGAAAACTCTGGGTTCTTTTATTCTCCCGCTCAAGTTTGGAGATTTATATAAAGAAGTCAAGTTTCATGTGATCGACATTGATACATCGTTTAGAGCTCTCTTGGGCCAGCCATGGCTACATGAGTATGGAATGGTCCCATCAACGAAGCATCAATGTATGAAGTATCTGAAAGATGGAGAATAATTTCAAATTTTTGGTAACCTACAACCATTCTTCATCAATGAAGCAAAGATCTATGAAGATGCAAAATATTTCATCCCTAAAGAGCCTCATTCTTCATCAATAAAGCAAAGATCTATGAAGATGCAAAATATTTCATCCCTAAAGAGCCCAAGCCAACAGAGTCTTTGAAGCGGTAGTATCCACTTCAAGAACTAAAAAGTAATTTCACAAAGTGAAAGAATAGAAGTAAAGAGAAAGAAAGAATGCAATGTCGACTCTCCCTAAAGCACTTGAATCTGCACCTAAATCAAGAAAATCAGTTCCTCATTTGAGAAGTGACACAGAAGAAGGAGAATATATTCTATCAAACCTAAGGGAACTTATAAGCTTTCAAGAAAGCGGTATGAAATAAGTGATTCAAATTGGTATGACTTTGAATCTACTTATGAAATAGAGTTCAGGATGATCTGGGAAAGATAGCTCATTTGGCGGTCGGATGACTCAAAGTTATACCCATCCCTCAACAATACTTCAAACAAATCACTCCACTGGAGGTTCATAATATTGAAGAATTGATAACATTCTATGTGTCATCGTTGAGTGAGAGTGGTGGAACAGGAACTCTATTTTATAAATCTGAAGAGTCTCAGCCTCATAATTTTGAGCAGCCTGCTCAACATAAAAATTTTGATGAGATAGTGCCAGCAAGAATACTAATATATTATCCATAAAAATTGCAAAGAATGATGCATAAGCTTAGAATTCATATTAGAACTACTAAACATAAAACTCAAATCTTTAACAAAATATGGAGCCAAAGAAGTCCTCAAGCATCGCGAAGAAATGATAAGTTTATCACTAAAGGTTTAGGGTTCATCCGCAAATCTCATCAAAATAGAGCTTGTTATAATATAATAGAAGCTGAGATAGAAACTCATAGCGACGAAGAAGATGATTCCTATGAAAGTCTTCTTAAAAATGATGAAGAAGTTGAAGCCAAGCCCGCATCTGAAGAACTCGAAGATGGTGGACAAATAGCTACTATGGATGAACTTAAAGAAATCAACCTAGGAGCTGAGGATGATCCTCGTCCAACTTTCGTTAGTACCCTTCTGCTTGATGAGAAAGTTGAAGAGCTAAAAATGCTACTTTGTGAATTCATGAATTTCTTTGTCTGGACATATTCTGAAATGTCAGGCTTAACCCCTAATGTAGCAGTTCATAAACTAATTATTAAACTAGATGCAATGCCTGTTAAGCAAGCTCCTAGGCGAATGAAATTGGAGATTGAAGAATAGATAATTACATAAACTAAGAAGCTGATTGAAGCAGGCTTCATCTAGGAGGAGAAGTATGCAGATTGGATACCTAACATTGTCCCAGTTAAAAATACGAACAGCCAAATCCGTCTCTGCATTGACTTCCGGGACTTAAATAAGGCGTGCCCAAAAGATGACTTTCCGCTTCCAATATCAGAACTATTAGTGGACAACACTTCCAACTATGACATGTTCTCATTCATGGACGGATCGTCGGGATACAACCAAATCAATATGACGCTTGAAGATGAAATACATACATTATTTAGAGCACCTATTAGCATCTATTACTACACGGTCATGTCTTTTGGCTTGAAAAATGCTGGAGCTACATACCAAAGGGCTACTACATGTATTTTTGATGAGTTAATTCACCAAAAAGTGGAGTATTATGTTGATGATTTGGTGGTGAAGAGCTTGAATCGTGAAAATCACTTTGGAGACTTGAGAATTGTATTTGAGAGAATCAGAAAATATGATCTCAAGATGAATCCTCTAAAATGTGCATTTGGGGTATCCTCCAAAAAATTCCTGGAGTACATTGTACATCATAGAAGTATTGAAATTGATCCTGCTAAGATCAATGCAATCATGGAGATGACTCCACCGAAGAGTTTGTGTCAGCTTCATTTTTTACAAGGACAACATGCATTCATCCGTTGGTTTATATCAAACTTATCAGGATGCTGTTAACCATTTGCAAGGTTGATGAAGAAGGATGATTCATTCAAATGGAACAGTGAGTGTCAGGAAATCTTCAATAGCATTAAAAGTTACATGTTAAATCCACCAATCCTTACAGCGCCTACTCTTAGAAAGCCCCTCATTCTATACACAATTGCATTAGAAGAGTCTCTCGGGGCATTATTGGTGCAACACAATGAAGAAAGCAAAGAGAATGCTCTTTAATATATCAATCGAAGATTAATAGAAGCAGAAATGAGATACTCTCTGATAGAGAAGCACTGTTTGGCATTGATCTTTGCAGTCCAAAAGCTTCGTCATTATATGTTATCTCACAAAATTACCCTCATCTCAAAGATCGATCCGTTTAAGTACTTGATGACAAGACCAACGTTGACAGGTTGCTTGGCTAGATGGACAATATTGCTTTTACAATTTGATATCACATACGTTATGTAGAAAGCAATAAAGGGACAAGTCTTAGCAGATTTTCTTGCTGCACACCCCATCCTGCGGATTTCTTCTCTTAATGACGATCCGCCCGATGAGCAAATTATGCTAATTCATAAAAGAAAAAAATCATAAATTTAGGAAATATACTTTGATGGAGCCTCATCGATTAAATAAGTCAAACCACTAAATTTCTCAAGGGCAAGAACAGGAATCGACATTGTCTTCATAACACCAGAAGGGGAGATAATGAGATGATCATATGGGCTGACCGAGCCAAGAACTAATAATGAAGCTGAGTATGAAGTATTAGTGGCAGGTCTTGAAGAAGTTATTTTCATAGGCATTTAAAACTTACATATTTTTGGTGATTCTTATCTTATTATAAATCAAGTACTTGGCCTCTATAAAATCAATAAGCTTGAGTTAACTTTCTATCACAAGCGAGTTCTCGAGCATATGAAGCAAATATCAAATATCACACTAACTCGAGTCTCTCAATCTGAGAATAGCAAAGCTAATTTCTTGGCAAAATTAGCTAAGAAAATGACAAATATGAATGGTGATTATTTCATGATTGACATATTTACCCGACGAGTTCTAGAGTCAATAAAGTATCAATCTCCGTAGATAGAGGGGTTACTAAATTTGACACAGTAGGATGTGACTCAAGTTGCTCCTCATACTCCCCAAAATCAACAAAAAGTTATACCAAGAAAAGTTAAGAAGGACATTGCTTCAGTAAAGCAATGGGAAACCTTTATTGTAGAAGAGCAATATGATTGGAGGCGACCCTTCATCGACTACTTTAAAGAAGGTAAATTATCAAATAATAAATCATTAGCAGCTCAAATTGAGAAGAGGATGTTATGCTTTTTTTGTCAACTTTATATCATAGATCCTTTGAACAAATGTGGTTACGATGCTAAATGCGAGATGAAAGTGATGGTTGAAGTTCATGAAGGACTTTGTGGTGCACATCGGTCAGGTCCCAAGATGGCGGTAAAGATCAAAGGATGGGTATTATTGGTCATCTATGGTGAGATTGTATTAATCATGCTAAGGTGCCATGAATCAAGTACATGGGAATATAATCCAACCTCCAAATTCACTACATAATAGCATCTTGGCCATTTGAATGTTGGGGTGCAGATGTAATTGGACCAATTGATCCATGTCATTCATTTGGATCGCTTCATCCATTGATGACTACTATTTCTCCAAGTGGGCTAAAGCTGCACCATTTAAAGAAGTTATTACTGACCGAGTGATCAACTTCTTCATGCATAATGTGGTATATAGATTTGGAGTGTCACGCCAAATAGTTTCTGATAACGGTACAGCCTTCAAAAGTACAAAGATTTATGGATTCGTCAATTGACACAAAATTGATTGGTGATACTCTTCAATATATAATTCAAGAGTAAATGATTTGGCGGAGGCCTTCAATAAGATATTAGTCACGCTGCTCAAGAAGATCCTTATTAAAAATAAAAGAGAATGGCATATCAAGCTAATAGAGATACTATGGGCGTATCGAACCACCTACAAGACGCCGACTAAAGCCACTCCTTATTCATTGGTATTTGGAACTGAAGAAGTTCAGCCGCTCGAAGTTGAGTTGCCTTCACTTTGAGTAGCCATCCAATACAATCTAACTGAAGATTAAAATGCTTGTCTTAGAATGGAGGAACTCGACGCGCTTGATGAAGTTAGACTACAAGCTCATCAAAATCTAGAGGTTTATCGAGCAAAGATGTCTAGGGTTTTTGACCATACGGTGCGGCCTTTCCAAAAAGGAGAATTGGTCCTGGTGTTGAGAAGACCAATTATTCATAATCAAAAATTTGGTGGCAAATTTGAGCCTAATTGGGAGGGCCCTTTTGTCATTGAAAAATGTATCAAGGAGGGGTATACCAACTCATTGATCTAAAGGGTGAAAGACCAATGCCACCAATTAATGGTCGATACTTGAAAAAATATTATACATAATGAATACATTCCCGAGGTACAATAGAAATCCCCCTACAATACAGGGGATATTTTTTTAGTATATCTATTTAGGTCAACATCGTGCTTCATGCCGAGATCCCTAAATAAATATACCCACTCTAGATGAAAAACATTTTTCTTAAAAATTCCCCTATTACATAGGGGGCATTTTTAGATTTATATACATAGATGAAATCAATATTACATATTAAAACTCTCTTAAGAGCATATCAATTTAAATATTGATATATTTGCTTAATTTCATCTTGAAAGTTCTTCTCAATATGTTTTAGAATTCCACCTACAAGACAATGGACATTTTTAGTTTATGCCAAATTGACATCGTGTTATAAGATGAGATCCTCGAATATATTCTGATTTAGGTTGACATCGAGCTTTACGCCGAAATCCTTGAATATACCCATAATTATTACTATTAAGTTGCAGGTTCTTACAGGAATGAAAAGAATTTATTTCTATGCATGAAAAGACAATCCTAAACATCAAAACTTTATCTCTCAGATTTACCAGATTTTGAAGATTAAGTTAAAAGAACTCCCAATTTTGGAAGCTTCAATCAACTGAGTCAGAAGAAACATTAACCTTTACATCCTGAAGTCTAACACACGGATGGGTTCTAAAGGTCAGACTCAACAAGCACACAAATAGTCGAGTTGCTGACGCTCTCCTCATTCAACAAGCCACAAGAAAAGGCCATAGTGAAAGAGCCCCCGTTTGTCAGTCTAATGACAAATCACTAACCCACTACAGCTTAAGTGAAGACTCAAGTAGTTTCTAAAGGTCGAACTCAATAAGCCCAAATGTGATGGAGTTGCTGACGCTCTCCTCACTCAGCAAGCCTTAAGAAATGGACGTGGTGAAAGAGCCCTTGCTCGTCAATCCAATGATGATAGTTGTTCAATCTCAAACTAGATCTAGCTTAGTGATTACAAGCAACCAGGATCCAAGAGATCTTTCTACTTGATCGATAGATAAAGGCAATCTGAGAAAATTCTCAATTCAAGGCTACCTTAAATCAATCTATATATTCTCATAGGGTGATATCTCAATTTATTCTCAAATGATCTGATCAAGCTCAAAGCATAGATCAAAGCCAATCTCCTCATCAAGTGCATCAAAGCAGAAAGCACAGGACCAAGGAAACAATTCCATAGTTCATACAAAGTTAATGGCCGAACTAAAGAAATTTTATGGTTATTCAGCCTGTTAAAACATATGTTGTTAGACAAATAACTCAACATTGACCATATATAAGCCGAAAGGCTGGATCATCTATATGTACCCTTCAACAAATCTGTCAAAGCTGTAAGCACAGGGTTCATGGAGTGCATACACTTCCTGACAAGTCAATATGGACAAATCAGGTCAGTCCTTCATCAAATCCGTCAAGCTTAAAGCTAGGACAGAAGGAATTTTAAATCCAATCAAGCACGGATAAACCAATTCCTCAACGAAATCCTTCATCAAAATAAATAAACCAATTCCTCCATCAAACCCAATCAAACACGAATCAAATATTGGAGGAAACTCAAATCTACAATGACATAAAAGAAAGAGATCTTCAACAAAGTCATTGAAGCAGATAGTAGATGGTGTAAGAACTCTTCTCTATTCGACAAGTTAATTCTGACAAATCGGTCAATGTCATCATTTAGCATGTCCTAAATAAGGCATCATACTAATGATAAATCTTATCAAAAACTTTGTAAGGTAGTGCAATCGAAGCTGAAATGATCCAAGTTCTATGGTCAGCCCAAAAGGTCAACCAGTTTCAACAAACGTGACTCGCTCCATGCGTGAATCACATTTATTGGGGGGCATTTGTTGACCTCCTCATATATGTCATAAATCAAGACAAGCCCACAAGTTTAATTTGGCAGACTTCGAAGGTGATAGTATGCAAATCGGGGCTCAAAATGCACTGGATATCATAAAAAATGATTGAAATAATCTCCGATTGATGAATAGACTTCTCCATCATGTTCAGAACATCGAAATTGATCAAGATATAAATATTGTATAATCTAATGATCAATCTATCAAGCGATTGAGCTATTAATGTGACGACGTGCATATCCTAGTCAGGAAGCTACGACGATGTCTGAACGATCTCTGTTCATGAAATTGATTGCGCGGTTAGCTTCAAAACATCGAAATATATCAAATAAGACTATTTGTACTCAATTCGGATGAGTCTGCATGAATGTCGAGTGGTCAAAATCGGTGATGCATTGAGTGATTTTAATTTGGCTAACTTAAAACCAAAAGCTATAATTATGAAAAATGTTCGTTACATTTTGGAACATCAAAATAATCTTGAATATATATATATATATATATATATATATATATATATATATATATATATATATATATATATATATATATATATATATATATATATATATATATGTATATATATATATAAAGTTCACATTAAAATCAATTAATTAATTTAAAAATTAATTTCACCAACTCCCTAAATTACCTTGGTTTCACTCAAATGACCCAGTATTTCGTGATCCCTCTCCAAGCAAACCCCCAGAGCCTCCCTCTATCCTCCCTTATGCATGCAAGCCATTCTCATTCCTTCTCCGATCCTCCCTCGACCGATGGCCTCCTCCACGCATGGGATCGAGTTGCAACCACTCCCGGGTGAGTCCTTCTCCAACCGCTCCCTCCTCCCTTTCTTCTTCCCTTTCAAACTGAGAGGTTCTTTCTTCCGATTTCCTTAATCCAAAATTGCAAAGTGTCGAAGCCTCATTCCTCCAAAACTAAACTAAAGAAGCTCTCTTCCTCTTTCAATTCTTCCTCCTCTCTTCAAACCACAAGCAAGGTATGATGAATTTCTTTTTCCTCTTCCTCTTTCTTCTTCTTCCTCTTCCTCCTTCTTTTTCTCTTTTTCATTTTCCCCCTTACCCTCTCAAAAGCCAAAATCAAAATTCCTCCTTTCCCTCTCCAAAACCAAAAATACGCCATTTCTTTCCCACTTCCCTCTCTTCTTCTTTCGTCTACTTGAGCAAACGCACAAATTCAGATCCTCCTTCAAGCCCTAGCCAAAAATTTTATCTCCTTTCCCCTCACAAAACCAATTCAAAAATGTCTTGGAATTTTCTTTACTTCTTCCCTCTTCTTTTCCTGATTTTTCCGCATTTTCTCAATCCAAAATTACCCCCATTTTCCTAATTCGAATTTCAAATCCATCACCTAATAAAGAAGAACGCCATGAGGGTTCTTCTTTCATTCGTTGCTCCTTACATTATCTTTAAATCAACACAACTGAGGACATCGTCATGAGGTGGGTTCTTCTTTCAATTTCCTGCGTTGCACTCTTTGCATTACCTCTTCAATCAACCATAAGAACAAATCATGAGCTCTTCTTTTCGATTTTGCATGACTCGCATTACCTCTTCAAATCTTTTTCACCACAACCGGGGAAGGACACCATCATGAGGCAAGTTCTTCTTTTTAGTTTCCAGCATCGCACTCCTTGCATTACCTCTTCAAATTCGCTTTGCCGCAATCGGGGAAGAACATCGTCATGAGGCAGGTTCTTCTTTCAGTTTCTGTCGTCGTCTCCCATTTTTGTCCCCTTTTCAACCCTTCTCTTCATCGTAACTAGAGAGGAACACCATCATGAGGTGGGTTCTTCTCTTGGTTTGTATAAAGTTCCTTCACCGATCATCAATGCGTAAAAATGAGTCAGAACATGTGCGATGTGTGAATGTGGATATATATACATGCTTGTGTTTCTTTGGAGGTTTGAAGGCCTCGTCATGCTCATGAGGGCACAATGAGATGAAAAACAAGTTGTGGTGTTGCAAGACACCGCTCGCTACGCTCATAAGGGCGTATCGAGTAAGCCAACATCCATTTGATGTCGCTCCCCCTAGACGAAATGCTGCTGAAATTTTGTCTAATTTCTAGACTTAGAAAAAGAAGGCAAAATGAATATATATTGCATTGAATGTCTTCTTTCAGGCTTGAAGGCCTCATCGTATCCATGAGGGCGTGACGAGACTGCGGTGTCATAAGACACCACTCGCTATGCTCATGAGTGCATACCAAGAAAGCCAAAACACTCTTGATGCAGCCCCCTATATGGGGATGACGTCGGGAGGCTGCCGAAATTTAGACTAAAATTCAACTCTTAAACAAATTCAAATGAAAATTACCCAAACTTAAGTTAAACAAAAGGATATGTGATAAATATGAAGATAAATGTTAAATCAAAGAGAAATAGGGGAAGAGCGGTTTAAGAAAATTTTGAAAAGAATAGAATACTCATTTAAAATGCAAGTAAAATTTGGGGAGGCTAATATTAAACTCACAAACTCTAATTGCAATTCTCTATAGCTTAAATTGAAGCGGTAAAGTAAGTTCTCTTTTTTTCAAATTCTTCAAAATTAAATAAGCCTTAATTGAAATTTGGGGAGATAAATGCCAAACTCATAAGAGACTTATAATAAATTTGAAGTCTAGTTTTTAAATAATTATGTGATTTGATATGGAGTTAAGGATGAATCTAAATTCAGTTTAATAACTCTTATATCACTATAGAGATGATTACAATGCTAGTGAATAAGTATGAGTAAGGCTAAAATAATAAATGCTGAAATTGATATAATTTATTAAAAGTGATTTAAATTGAATATAATTAAGCTGGGAGAATAAAAAAATTAACAAGTAAACTAAGTGCAAGTAATATTTTAAACTACAATCTAAATCAAAATGCCTTCTACGCCACTGGATTCGCAACACTTTGTACAAGCAAACAAAAGGCGTTAATTAGGACATTCTCAAATACACCCGCATGTGCTCCGATACTATGCTGAATGTTTAAATTTAAGTGTCTGAAGATGCTGTGCGGGTTGCTACCCAGTTTAGTCTTAGGATTGGGTCCAAGTTAGCAAAACTTAAAAATATATTATAAAAATTTTAAATCAATGAAATATCGGCGATCGCTAGGTGATAGTATCTAATCTTAAATAGCAGTTGATGATCTAAACTTTTAAATATATTTGAATTAATCAATTTTTTAAATCAAATATCAATCTAAAAGGCTGCTTAAATGAAATCCTTTCATTAAAAGCTTAAAACAAACTCAATATATTCACCTTCCATAATTATTTGTCGGGGGTGAAAATTAGGAAAACTTTAGCACACAAAGGAGCTAATGTCAAATCAAGTGTTCTACTATATTCACTATCAATCAATCTCTTACTAGTAAGGATGTGACCCGTGTCCTCTGACTGTGTGACCTGGCCAGTAGGCTCCATAGATGATGCAGTTATGACCAGAGTCCTCTGATCCGATGGTTTGGTTAGTCAGGCTACGATCACGACCGTAACCTGTATGCTCTCCAATGGCTCTGTCCTTTGAGTTATGAATCATGGGTATATGATGAGGAAAAATCTGTTAGCTAAAGACTTAAGTTTGTCTCCTACAAACATCACCCCCGAGGATTTCTTAGATGGCGTAACTCATGTGTTATTGATAAGGATCCTTCTCAGTTGGGTCGTATATCCTCACTAAGTAGGGACCGACTAATGGCAACCATGAGATCTAGGCAGACATCATTCTCCCAACCATTTGGTTTAAGGTGAAATGATGAATTTCATAATCTCAAATTTTAAACTCCATATCCTGCTACTATACACTATGCATTAAGTGATATAATGACTAGCGTTAATCGAAAGTTCTCTCTCACTTATTGGGAGGGGTAATTAACTATAAGGGATTGCGCCTATAGGAAACATAGAACCAGATCTAAAGTCCTCACCAAATGAGGACGAAATCTTTAGGTAGTGTCTTATCTACTATCTCATCTGTCTTCTAAAAATTACACTCACACTTTAAATCATACTCTCTTAACATTCAATTTGTCGAGAGGTCGGTGGAAAATTTTTGGATCCCGCAAAGTCCCTATAAAATGTCTAACGCAGCCACCGTGAAGGTAAGCAAGTTCGTGCATGTGCCTGCCCCATGCGAAACGTGGATGTAACATGTGATTGTTCTGGATCATGGTATATACAGGCTCTATATGCCTACCGTTGAGCTCATCATGACAATCGGGTCATGAGACCCATCGCCTACCCTTTCCTATCACTGTAGGTCCGACAATTGGTAGACCGTCAATCTGTATGCCTATAATCATGGCCACATCCTGCAAAGTAACTATCATCTCACCAACCGCAAAATGAAAAGTGTTTGTCTGTGGTGACCAACGCTTAACTAAAGCTGTAAATAAGTGGTGATCTAGTCGATATCGGGCGTGGCGTAATCCTGCATCCGGTCCGCACTCCATCCATAAATTTAGGGCAGTTCACCGGCCACTCTCTAAACATCAGAAGATGAGATGCTGCCTCAAGAACTGTTGCCTACAATATATGAATTGAGAAATTATTAAACTTTAATTCCATGCGGCCAATAATTTTCCTGGACTTCAAATCCAACTTATATCTAATCACAGGTTGAATGAACTAGTTGATAAACTGTGAGTTGCACTGCTTGTGTCTAATACACAATATCGAATGAGTACATGTGTGTGGACAGCTATACTAGATATCCTTCAGGCACCACCCAGCCTCTTGCTTGAACGAGCATGTAGACGCCACATGCACGGCCTACTAAGATGACTATTATGTATGCAATGTACAGTAAACCTTGCCTTGTTGGAGTCACATGTAACATACTTAATATTATTTGTGATGAACCAACCCTGAATAGTAAATTTAAGCTTTCTTTTGTTATGGAAACACATCCTCTCACTTAAATCAGCTGGAATAAAATTCTCTTCCAAAAAGATAGAATCTTCTGAGATATCATCAAAATTCATTTGTTTATCTCATTCTTGTGTTGTCTGGAAGGCCTGAATGTAATCATTGATACTAAACATGTGTTCCTAAGTTATGTTTGTTTTGTAAGAGTAGTCTCTTAGTAAATGACTACTCCCGGAGTCTGCACATTGATCTTCTCCAATGTCACCTTCACTATTAGCTGTGTCAGAACTCGTTGCACTAAGCATTATTTCATAGTCCTCATCTTCAGCCGGTAACGATGCTACATGATCACCATGGTATTCACTCATACTAGCAGAAGTTAAGGTGATATGATGAACACAAGTAGGAGATACAGTAACATCTCTCTCAATAGTGTTGTTAATTATGACATAGTGTATAAGATTAAAATGAAAAAGATTAATTGAATTATAACTTCATTGCACGTACCTATGAAAATCTTGATTGAGATCGGTCTGATATGATTCCTATAAAAGTATAGTTGTGTGTACAGTTTCAGTTGGATGAATTTCAACTCCACTGAAATTATGAGCTTCTCTATCCTCTGTTCGTATCAACTCAACTTCAACATATATAATCAAAGGTTGTATGGTTGTAGAATTAATAAAGGACTCACATATTTCATCGTCATTTATTGGAGAAGGAATGAAACTGGCACCAACAGAAAATCTACATGTGAGATTAACACTAAAATGTGTATGATCATTTTTAGTGATTCATAATTCGATTCTGTAAGCTTTCAAGATCAGTCTGACGTGAAACTTGTATATGACAGTTTTTTTCACCCGTGTACGTAAAAAAGAAGTCCTCATGAACACAGAGTTCGCCGCCATAATATAATACTAAACAAACTGTGTCCAAACTCATTTTTGAATCTAAAAATATGTATTGGAGACACGCACGTTGAATATCACACATGTTCAAATCAATCAAATTCATAAGAACTATATGGATTGTGTTGTCTATATGTATAATATCACCAAACCTTAATAAAAATGAAACACAATCTAAATAAAAATTACTAGCATAATATTTTTCTCCCACTTTAGCTACATCTAAAAGATTTTAATTATGAGTAGTAATTTACATGGATGTATATAGCATACCTAACATGAGCCTCAAAGTACAAAAATAATCTACATTATGAGGTTTTATCAATATATCAATAATTTGCAATTCAGCACTACCAAGATCAATATCAACATCTCTTCTACTGACATGATCCATAATGAAGTGTTGGATAGGAATTTATTTTAAAAAAATGCACTAGCACTGTCACACTTATTTGAAATGTGATATTGTCTAATTCTGAAATCTTTTAGTTATTGCTTCAACCAAACAACCTTAGCAATACAATTTATAATACCTATATACTCAGCTTCAACAGTGAAATAATGAGTTTTGTTTCCTAAAAGATCAAGATATAAGAGATTCCCCTAGAAACTAACAACTTCTTGAAGTAATCTTCCTATATACTTTGCAATCTACAAAGTTTGTATCAGAATAAGCAATCAACTCATATGTAAATGAATCTTTGAGAAGATCATAACCCTTATCTAGAAAAGCCTATCGAATAATGAAATATACATATTACTGTAATTAGACGAGAATCATTTCAAATGGCTTCAAAATGAGCACATAAACATACAACAAATATAATATTTAAAACACACATAAATTAATTTAAAATACACATAAAACACATATAAATACACATAATTTATTTAAAACATACACATGAATTTAAACGAATATAATCATTATTTATTTGAAATATTTACTTTTTCCTTAAAATTTCAAATCCAATAATATAGATCTACCATCTAAACTAACTAATCGCATATTAAAACAAACCATTTACAATTTATCATTTACCAAACACAAAAAAAGAATGAGTTTTTTTTTAAAATTTTTAAATAGGGTTGAAAAAAATACCTTCAAACCCAAGTAGATAAACCCTAAATCCACCAAAAATGCCACCAATGTGCATATTGAAAGGGATTAGCTTCACCGTGACGGTACCAACGAAGGGGAGGTGGTGTTAAAGAAGGTGTAAAGCGAAATAGCGGAAAGGGGAGATCGAGAGCGGTGGGGGCTCGGTTAAAAAAGAGAGTTAAGATCGTCGTCATTGACGGGCGATTGGTGAATCCGTAGGCATCGCCCATTTGATATGTAGTTTTAAATTTTTTTTTAGTGCTCATTTGGCTAATTAAACTTTTTAATTAGCCCTAAATTAAAATTTTAGCCCTTTAGCTTCTCATGATAATGATGTCCTAATAAAAAATGACAATGAATAAGACGACTTATACTATTGTTATGTGCTAGAAAATCAGTTGTGGTAGAATAAAAGTTTATGTCTTAGTCTTATTGAGAAATCCAGCACACACACACAGATATTTGAAGAGTGAACAAGAAACTCTAGGATTTTTACGTAAAAAAAAAACTTCAAAAAGAGAGGGGAAAAATCACGGGACGTAGCCCAGTAAATATCTTCCACTATATATCTGCTTTGGAGTATAAAATTTAAGTTTTTTCGATAACAGGATTATGAAATTATATGTGAAAGTCGATAATGGAATCATCAGTGCAATATCGGGTAATTCTCTTATTGTTAGCGGGCCGTGGCGTGATGCGGTAATAACAATGGTAAAGTGGTGACCAGTGGTTAGCAATGATGATGATGGTGGCCGATACAACGATGGTGGCGGTGGCCAAATGCTGGCCCAGTGGTGGTGAATGTGGCGATGGTAATTGTGGTGATGATGATCGGTGGTGGTGGCCAAGCGGTGCAGTAATTATGCGATTATCTTGGAGGTTCTTCCGAGATCTCTCTTCTCTTAGCCTTCATGAAGAATGATGCATTTATTTATGATGGGAGTGACACCTCTATATATACAGGCAAAATCCAAACCACTCCATCGGACGGCTCAAAATAATTCATTCGATCATCTGATGTATTTTAAATATTTGAATGCTCAAATGAAGTTAGAATTATGAGATATTAGGCTTGTTAGATGTGGCTCATCAAGATGCTCGATTTGACTATAAACACTCCATATTTATGAGCTATTTAAGGATTCGACTAATATCCCAAAATTTCAATTATATTTTAAGTGCTTGATCTTAGCTAGTCTCGACTCACGATCAGATTATTTTCGATATCAAGATTTGTGCTTCAACTAGTGAAATTTTTAGTATCATATCAACTGTAATGTTTATTTCTATTGAATAGATAATCATCTAACTATTGTGAAATTAAAATATTTTTTTATCAAGCACTTATATTAGGCTCATATTTTTCTAAACTACCATATCTCTTAAAAGAAGATGCATTAATATTTTGAGTATTTATTATTATTATTATTGCATAATTATTTATTTAAAATAAATTTTTTTTTAAAGATAAATATTTGTAACACACACAATAACTTCTTCAAAAAATTGATTTCTCTACAACAGCTTTATAATTAATTTTTCAAAAAAAATACAACTTCTCCAAATATATCCTAAGTCAGGTTAAAAAATATAACTTTCTAATCATAGATTCTTTAAAATATAGTCGAACCGTAATGACTCAAATAACACTATACCGCATCATAATCATCATGATAAACTCACCCCTAATTTCAAATTTGGCAACTTAATATCAAGCTAACTTAAATTGAATCCAAATATGTTCAATTATTTATTTTTTAAAATATTTGAAATATTTAATATTTAATAAATAAAATTTTATTATAATATAGAGGAGATTTAAATTCTATATATTTTTATAATACATATTAATTAGGTTAACGAGAAACATACGTTAGATAGTTTATTCGATAATTATTTGGAGAAGGATGGGAAGACGGCGAGCGGGCATTAGGAGCGATGGATGAAGACAAACAAGCGGCGGAGGGTGAGCGATTGTGAGCTGTTGATCCACAACGACAGCTACTCCGTGGGCCCCGCGCCAGCTGTTTACAACCGGCCACCAAACGCACAGCAATCTGTCACTGAACGTGTTCTTACCGGACCAAATATCCCGTGCAATCTCGCTTTCCAAAGAAATTTGTTCGCGCATATTTTTCTACCGTTGGATTTGCTTCAAGAGTCGCAATCTTTCAGGGCCAAGAGGTTGGAAGATTCTATAATACGCCTACGCTGTAAAAGATTGCGTGCACGCCGGGCAACGTCTGAGCTCTTAAAAATAAATAAATAATTCCTTCTTAACAATTTATTACTTAAAAAAGAGTGCAAATAAGCCCCTCAAAAAATCTTATATTCGATTTATCTTTTAAAGAATTTTGTAACAAATCATATTTTCTATACTATAAAATGAAACGCCAAAATTAATTAAAATATTGCTTAACAAAGCAAATGAGCTATTTTTAGTAATATAAAAAATTAAAAAGTTTTATTTATGACATTTTATTAGAATCTGATTATTGATTTTTATTAAATATGTAATAACATATTACTTCAATATTATAAGCACACACCATTTGTCTCAATATTATAGTTAATAATTTTTTTTATAACTTATTAGTAATTTATATATGCTAGTAATAAATTTATTTTAATTAGATTGAATTTAATAAATTTTTGTGGGTCCAATTTATAATAAGATGAATTATTTGAGATTTTGATTAAAAAAATTATAAATAAATATCTATTTTTTATTAAAAATCCTAAACTAGACTTGAAATTGAAAATATCTTAATGATTTAAGAAATTTTAAAACTTATCTAACATATATTCTATCATCAAATTTTTGATGCTCAATCATCAGCTCCTAGTCATCATTATCTGATTATCATATCATGATCATTATCGCTCGATTAACATCTCCTAGAAATATTACCTAATCATCATATCTCGATCGTTAATGATCGATCATCTTCTTTAATATCATTATTGAAAATTAATGTCGATCGCCGCGAATCTCGGCATTTTTTAGAAACGCGATCCCAGCGATTTCAGAAACTTACGGTCAAGCGGCGTCCGATGACGAACATGTAACATCACATAAATTAGCTCGAATCACTCGGATCAAGCTATCGAGCATAAAATGGATCCCGATCCGCCAAATGGTCACAAAAGCGGACATATTTATAGTCGGTCGGCGGCTCGTCAAGAATCCAACGAATCCAAGATCACCCAATTAGATATCATTAAGGCACCGGATCATCAAAATACACCGTCGATCGGGGATGCCGCCGTCAGATGGGAGTGGTTGGAGTTTTCCGCAATTTACAAACTGCCACTCCCAAAATCTATAAATAGAGCTTCATTCTTACCTTAAAGGGGCCGAATCGATTTGGGCGAGCTCGAGAACCGTTGGCGCCATCTCATCATCATTGCCACCGGTGGTGCACGATCGGAGATCGCCTCAGGGGACTAGAAAAGACCGATCAGCTCCTTTCTCTCAAGATCAAGAGGTTGCTCCCAAGATCGGTTCCGATATTTGGGAAACTTCTCCGTTGGGTTGGAGTTGGGATATTGCTAATATTATTTCCGCCCACAGAACACCTTCTTCTCAGAACGCAGGACTGTATCTTTTGAACACATAGTGAAAGTTCTGTGGGCAAGGCCCGTGGTTTTTTCCCTGCGGGTTTTCCATTATAACCCTGTTCATATCCCCGCTTGTGTGTTGGATAATTTTGAGCTACGAAGATCTGCATCCGAGAATAAAATTCTCTAGCCGTTTGGCCCGTCGTGGGATCCAAGCTTCATTTATATCTCCAATATGATTGGTAAACGGGTGAGGGTCCGTCGCCCTCTTTGGAAGATCGTTCAAAGGATGGAGGATTCCCGAGGCATTCTTCGACTCTGCGAGAGGCAAAAGCGTTCCAACACGCTGGAAGAGCCACGGGTTCCGCGACCTCGGCATACTCCGATTTTCTTCACGAGAATGATTGCAGGAATCGGATCAACAAGTAGAGAACCCCTTGGCCACATCCGGATCTTACGGATACCGCCTACTCACCCGCGAATGGCTCCATTCGTGTGGTGAAACTCCACGTCATCTTATCGCGATGAACTACGACGGTGCGGGGAAGAGTTCCCGGCGAACAATCTGAATGATCCATTCTCCGCGCGCCTCTTGCTTCGTCCCCTCGCGAGAGCATCTTACAATACCCGATTACGAGATTCAAGCTTCCCGGCATGGACCCTACGATAGCGATCCGTGCGAGCATATCGATCACTTTGAGCGATCATGCACATTCGGGTACAAATGACTCTCTTGTGTCGGTATTCCAGCAACTCAAAGGACATGCTCGGTTCTATTCGGTAAGGGTCCGTCCGATCATTTGGAGAGCTTGATTGTTTGTAGAACAATTCTGGCGAACAAGAGAATCATCGGGATTCATCACATCTCGAATCCTGAGAGCGATGGAGAGGTTCCCTCAGGACAGATTCTCGAGTAGAGAACTTTTGAGGCGTGCTTCTGGAGGACTCCGAGGATACTTATTCATCATTAATGCGAGCGGTCCATTCCATCGACTGGTCCACCGAATAGAGGCACAAATCTCCGGCGGGCTATCGGTGCTCATCGGCAAGTTTGAACCACCAAGCGACAAGCGGAAGAAGGTTCCCAAAGGTGATGTTCAAACATCTCGAAAAGAAGCGATAACCTCCCCAAGACCTCCTCGGCGACCTCGGATGACTCAATCGAGAGAAAATATCTGACTCTCAACCGTCATGCGAACATCCTACTATGCGGGAAGAGGATAGCGTCAAGTGGCCGACCTTTAAAGTCACAGGAATTGGAAATCAAGAGAAATTACGCCACTTTCACCCGGTAGGCACACCAGAAGAGTGCCTGGCGAAGGAGGAGATCGAAAGACTAATCGTCGGGGTATCTAGGCGTTTATACAAAACCAACCTCGTCAAATGCTTGGGGCAACCAGCTGAAGAGCATGGCGGTTAGAGATAGAAAATAATTGCGGAGGGCCAGTGTTATCGAGCCAAATATTCATTGCCGCCCTTCAAGAGCCAGAGCCAAAGAAGTCTCGGGTTGACCATTCTATCACCTTTGATGATTCAGATCTAGGGCTTCGCATCCCACATCAAGATCCCCTTGTCATCAGTGCACGGGTCGGTGATCCATGCTTCAATCTTAAAAGGATATTGATCGACAATGGGAGTTCGGTTGATGTTCTTTTTATTCCACTTTTAGCATGGGTATAGAAAGAGAAGCTTCAACCAGCGGTCCCTGTATGGATTTGATAATCGGACTAGTGGAAGGGACAATCGTCTTCCGTAACTCTTGGAGAATTTCCCGACGTAACCCACTTGATACAATTTATTGTAGTAGTCAAGTCGAGTCGCATACAATGCAATATTTGGGAGACCTCTCCGGTCATATTGGCTCACACGTGCCTCACCTCAGATGAAATTCCGACACCGGGTGGCATCGGCGTGGGAATCAAGATAACAAGCGCTATATCAAGCAAGCCGACCATTTCGCGGTAACCCTCAACATCGAGAACTTGACTTACGAGATGAGGATACCTCACGGAAGGGCTTCTCCGGTTGAAGATGTAATTTGTCTTCCTATCCCGAAGTTGATCCATCGCGAAGGTGAAGGTGGGATCGTTCTCTCCGAAATCGAATCAAGATTTTACGCGTAAAATCAAGATATCTTTGCACGGGCGCATTGACATTATGATCCGAAGTCATTACGCATTCCTCAAAGTTGACTCAACCTGGTGATATCTGAAGAAAAGAACCTTCGCCAACGCTTGCGGTCATAGAACAAGAAATCACCAAACTTCGGAAGTCAAGTTCATTCGAGAAGTCTACTACCCACGGTTGGCTAGTGTTAGTCAAGAAGGCCAATGGTTCTGGAGAATGTGCATCGACTACACGACCTTAATGTCGTACCCAAAAGATAGCTTCCTCGTATCAACTGACTAGTTGATGCGACGACACCGAGATGTTGAGCTTCATGGATGCCTATTCGGCTACAATCAAATCGGGATGAACAAAGATGAGGAAGCAACATCCTTCCAAGCAGATAAGGGATTATCTTGCTATGTCATGCCATTCGACTAAAATCTTTGGAGCAACATATCAACGCCTTATGAATAAGATCTTCAAGGATCTTATAGGGCACAATATGGAGGTGTATGTTGATGATATGCTGGTAAAGAGCTTGGAAATATCACAGCATATTTCTGATCTGCAGCAGTGCTTTGATATTCTTCGACGCTACAAGATACGGCTCAAACAAGTGCATTTTTTGGAAATTCCTAGGCTTCATGGTCACTCGGCGGGATAGAGGCCAGAGAAGATAAAAGCACTCAAGGACATGTCACCTCAGAAACGATCAAGGAAGTCCAGTTTGGGAAGGATTGACTTTATCACGATTCTTGGCCTTCGGAGATAAGTATCTACCATTCTTCAAAATCTTAAGGGTGCGAGAAAATGGATTCAGGATGACAAATGTCGGGCTTTTGAGCAACAGTCTATTTAGCTTCCCCCTCATTATCAAAGCCTATCCAGGAGAGAAGGCGTACATCTATCTTCTTTTTCTTCTCATGCCGTCTCCGTCTGAGGAGAATTCATTACACGACCCATTTACTATGTCGGAAAATCCTTTCGATCTGGCGCTATCCACTAGCGGATAAAGGCGGCGTTGGCCTAGTGCATTACGAAAATTGCGACTCGGGCCCACACCATCAGCGTCTACACTCATCTTCCATTAAGAACTACGCAAAGCGATGTATCGGAAGGTTGATGAAGTGGTGGTCGAGCTTGGAGAGTTTGACATCCATTTTCTTCCGTCGATATAAAGTCACAAGTGCTGTGACCGTTGTAGAATGTACCATCCCATCACCACGAACAGATCATTCATCACTCCATGACAAATCAATGGACATTATATGTTGATGGAGCTTGACTTAGGTCTTGGAGGCGAGAATTTTGCTTATCTCCCAGTAAAATAACTTTAGAGTGCAGACTTGCGACTAAGTTCCCGCCACCAATAATGTTGGCGTCACGAGGGCCTAAGGCTTCGCCATTATTTGTGAGGTCGAACTTAGTCATCTGATTCGACTTGTGGTTTCACGGGTTGAAGGAGACGATGCAGTCATCCGGCTGCTCGATGCGTCTTTTGGCAAAGTCACTTCTTGCGAGTCGAGACCATCAGTAACTCATATATTAAGAGGCGAGAACAGCGGATGCCCTCTCAAGTTAGCCATAACAACGGCGGAGATCTTTTCAGAGAAAATACATAGAGGACATCCACTTTCCCGGTATTGAGGCCCTTGGGTGATACAATCTCTGGAGGACCAAAAGAATCTTCATGGATTGACGATCATGTCCTTTCTTCAAAGCGGGGCCTTGCCAGAGACCGATGCTATCCAGGTCTCAGGCGTAGATTGAACTTCACCATGTCGGTGGCCTCTAGCGGTCCTTCTTAGGGCCCTACTTAAAGTGTCTACCACCTTGGGCTAACTTATGCAATGCGAGAGGTTCATTCGAATTTGTGGTGAACATTTGGGAGGAAAAGCCCCCTCAAAATCATGAGGCAAGGTTTTCTTGGCCTACAATGAAGAAGATGCATTGGAGTTTGTAAAGAAGTGTAACAAGTGTCGGTTACATTCAATCTCACTCATACACCATCTCAGAGAACTCACCACTAATCAGAGCCCGCCCTTTGCTCAATGGGGATCGACATAATGGGACCCTTTCCCATTGCCACCGGGCAACGAAAATTCATAATCTTGGCCGATTACTTCAATGGCGGCCAACCGCTAAAAAATCACCGCAAATGCCAAGCAATTTGTTTGGAAAATATTATTTGTCGCTTCGATTCCAAAGAAAGATCATCAATAATGGACGCAGCTCACGTGAAAGACATTCACATCTTTCTCGCCAGTGATATCCTAATCCACACAAATGTATCCCATCCAGTGCAAATGGGCATCAAGTCACCAATAGACAATACTAAAAGGGCTAAAGACACGATCAACCACGCCGGGGCAATCAAGAACTATCCAATGTTCTTTTGGCTTACCGCACTACATCGAGAACTCCTACTGGAGAAACGCCATACAATCTGCGGTTTCGAACCGAGGTCGTTATTCCAATGACATCCCCGGAGCCCTAACCCATAACTTTGATGCCGAGAACAACGAAGCTTCGATTCCATCTCGATCTCCAAGAGACCCGCTGACATGTCAAGACTCAATGGCTTCCTATCAAAGGATTGCTCGAGGTTTCAACCGGGTAAAGCCATATCAATATCTTGGGGACCTCGCCCCTAAGTCTCGACTCCAGAAAAGGCCCAAATGTAACAAACTCTCACCGCTTGGGAAGGCCCCATGTAGTGGTGTCTAAAAATCAAGCCCGCACGCTCAAGCTTAAGGATAGTATGGGAAGACTCTCCCACGCACTGAATGCTACAAACCTCCGTACTACCGGATATATCGCCTTCTTATTCTAGTGAATGCGAAAACATTATCATCGTATATTTGTACAATTGTTGTCGAATTCATTACATTTATCGATACTTTTGTCGTATTTATTATCCAACCTTGGCATCAAGGTGTATCTATGTTAAAGTTCTCATACATATCTTTTTTCTTATTGCATTTTAAAACACTACTCAAGAGATACAAACTATGTTGTATCTCATTCGTGGTAAGATCGATCCCGTGGAATTGACCGATCTTCCTATGTTAACATCGTAATTGATAAACAACTCGATAAGTTGGCAATCCTCTATGACGCCTACAACTTTCCATAACAAGTCATCATCGTAAACGCCCGATACACAACCCAGATAGATCAAGAGGTTCGAGAGAACCTCATAAATATAGCTAGTTAACATCGAGTAACGCCTCGATAAACAACCTTGGATAAGTTGGCAATCCTCATAGACCGCCAACTTTCTCCATAACAAAGTTAACATCATCGAAAGTAAACGCCCCATACACAACCCAGATAGATCGAGGTTCCAGAGAACCTCTATAAATATATTCCGCAAGTTTGTCATCAAGTAACGCCTCGTAATGATCTTAGAATGGGGATCTACGCGAATCTTTATCATCGAAAATACACTCACACACAACTCCTAAATATTCACAAACAATTTTGTGGATCGCTAACATTTCGCAGTAACATACAAGTATACCAACTGTAAATATAACACAACACCGCAACATATAAAGGAACTACAACTACACTTGATGGTCTGATGAGATGATGAAGAACTATCAGTCATCCTCGCCCGCTAAGGGTCTGGGAAGCAAAGGGGAGAAAGAAGGACCTCAACACCGACTCCCCAGCTTGCGTCAGCGTGTCCCCTTCAAGAAACCTCGGATGAAGCCTTCATCAACACACTGCCGCTCCAAAGCCTTCACCTCTACATCATACACGTGGTCTCTGGCCTCCTGAACGTGATCCTGTATGATGCTCTTGAAGGCTGTCGAGTTCTTGAAGTCCTCCACGGCCTGTGATCCGGCTCCCGCTTCTACCCGAGATAAGGCAGCCTCTTTCTCTGAAAGGCGATCGCGTAACTCTCGATTCTTTGCCTCAAGACCTGAAACCTTCTCAGAAGAGATCTTCAGATCCTTTGCGGCGCAACTAACCGCTGTTCTAGCCTCCACTAATTCATCCCGAGTCCGCTCCAACTTCGACGAAAGAAAGAGAAGTCGGCAGTGCCAACTTCGGTCTGCACTCATCAAGTTGATTCTCCACGGACATCTCTTTTACTTTCTCCACATCGATTCTTATATTCACCATGGAGAAACTTGACCTTCACGAACTCTGAATTCCAGTCATTCAGCACAATGTTCATTTTGAAGTCAAGTTCTTTTCTTCGATATCAAATAAGAAAAATTACGTTAAGCACAATGGGAAATAAAAGATGATGAGCGCAAGAAGGATTGTTACCAGTTCTTGACATCTCGGCACTCTGAGAATGATTCAACACGTCCTGAATAAAGATCCTTGGGGCGACTACTCGAAGGGCGACTCTTTTGGTGCTCGATATCACCATCACCTCTTAGCTCCTTTTCCTCTTCTCTAGTGGAGGCGGGTCCTTCTGGGGAAGAAGCCGGAGGCTTGGGAGATCATGGAAACCTCTTTGTTGGGCTTTCTCAGCAACGCATAAGACCTCGGGATGAATAGAAAGCCGTCTCGAACAAAGATTCCTCCCGCAAATCTGATATATCAGAATCTCAAATCGAAGATCTTCAATATTACGGAATTTCAGTATCTTCATCACCAACTTGCGGGGGAATGGGTAAATCTCGCTTTCTCCATTTCTCGAGAAGAGATCATTCTTCACAAAAGAATGCCTTGCCCAACCCTTGGGAGGATCCTTCGTCCGAAGGTCAAGTAAGCCGACTCACAGAACCAAATCATTCTAAAATAATATTTTTCCAAGCACGATCAATGTGTCTCCCATAATCGACGACTCCCAACCTTCTTCCCTCCCATTTTAGAAGCTTCCCTCACCCTCCGCAGGGTCTGACGGTCCCTTTCAAAAGATTATCACCCATCTACAAACACCGCAACTCCTCGAGAGGAAAAATATTCCAAGGAGAGTGCCCAAACTCCCACCGTGGGGCATGCACTGCTGGAGATGAGGAGGTGGAGGTTGATCCAAGAAGTGCCCAAACTCCCACCGTGGGGAGGGCTATGCACTGCCTCAGAGATGAGAGGTAGAGGTTGATCCAAGAGTGCCCAAACTCCCACTAGGGGGAGGGCTATGCACTCTAAGAGGAGAAGAGGAGAAGAGTTAAAGTTGCATTTTCTTCTTACCCTGGGGTTTTATAGACTCTGGGTTGGGGTAAAACCCTAAAACCCAAAAAAGCATTCAAACCCGCTGTCTGGCCACCCTGTTGGTCATGACTGCTTGGGCATCTGGGCATGGTATGGCGCTACAAGGTGGCCATGACGCTACTGCCTGCCATTCAGACTCTGCCCGCCCGCTTTTGGTCTGCCACCCCAAGACCAGCCACGTGCCCATGGGTTCAAGGCCCACGTGGTTCATGACGCGGGTTAAAGGCCATACGGGTCTGCGTGGATCGCTTCACGGGTCTGGCCATCGCGGGCCCAAGGCCGGCTTACGGGTTCCACGCTTCAAGGCTCTTTACGTGGGTTCCGTGATGGGCGATCGCGCCGCCATTGCGACGCGGGTTCGTGGCCGCTGACGGGTTCAGCCGCTTATACGTGCGGACGTTCAAGGCGCTTTACGCCATGACCGCCGCAACCCGCGCCATGACGCTCGCTGACCACGCTGACCTGATTGACCTGGCTGCGGGAGATCATGCGGTACATACCTGTATACAAGGCCTATACAGGGCGCCTGCTCAGAAGCCATAGTCCCCTAAACGCTCAAAACTTCCGTAAGTGTCGAACAGTCCATAACCTCAAAATATCACACTCACATATACTTACGCGATTTAGCTCTGACGCCTTTCAAAGTTATAATATTGCGTTATGAAGATTTGTTGGCGATTAATTTTAATTTTCATTTGCTATTTTCAGTTATATATTTTGACGAGATAATGTCCAAAATAAATGCGATACGCCCCTCGAAAATTAATCATGCATCAATCTCAAGGCATTTTCAGAAACGCTGCGATCTAAGCACCGATTTCAGCAAACTTACAAATCAATGCCGATGAGACAACATAACAACATCAACATAGTCCGATCGAAGCTCAATCGACCATCAAGCTATCGAGCATAAAATGGATCCCGATCCGCCAAATGGTCACAAAACGGACATATTTATAGTCGATCGAGCGCTCGCCAAGACGAATCCAACGAATCCAAGATCACCCAATTCGATATCATTAAGGCACCTGATCATCAAAATACACCGTCGATCGAGGGATCGCCTGGGCCGTCCGATGGGAGTGGAGTTTTCCACGAATTTACAAGTCGCCACTCCCAAAAAATCTATAAATAGCTTCATTCTTACCTTAAAAGGGACCGAACTGATTTGCGACTGAGAGCTCGAGAACCACCCGACCTCGACGACGCATCTATCATCGCACCACCAAGTGCTCAAGATCGGAGACGCCTCAGGGACTAAAAGACCCCACCGCCTTTCTCCAAGATCAAGAGGTTGCTCCTAAGATCGCGATATTTGGGAAACTTCTCCGGGTTGGAGTTGACCGATATTGTTCTAATATTATTTCCTAAACACATTCTTCTCAACTAACGAGAAGCGGACAGATCTTTGAACACATAGAAAGTTCTAGACGGCAAGGCCCCGTGGTTTTTCCTTAACTTTTCCACGATAAACCCCGTGTTCATATCCCTCGCTTGTGTTGGATAATTTTGACTGACGAAGATCTCGCATCTACCAGAATAAAATTCTCTAGCACGCAACAATTATCAAACTGTAATCTCTCAACTATCTTCTCAAATTATCATTACTCATTATCATCTCTCAATTACTTTCACTTAATCGATATCTCCCAACTATTGTCCCTAATCAGAGTTATTATTTATGCTGCATTTAAAATTTGATTAAAATCTACTAAATTTATAATGCATAATAAACAGCTTATATTATGATTTTAAATTTTATTAAAATATTATATTACATTTTTTTTATTTTAAATTACATATTAAAAATTTTAAACTCTTATAATTAAAATACAGTATAATTATTTATTTTAAATAAAATAAGCATGTGTGAAACAAACCGATTCAATGTAATTTATAAATAAAGGAAGATTTAATAATTATATAACACATAATTATTATGTATTTACAAATATAGCCGCAAGGCAATTAACAAATTATGAGAAAAAACCTTAAAAAATTTTAATTTTTACACCACTAGATACGCTAATAATAAGAAGTTAAAGAAACAGATGCCAGCTAAAGGCCAACTCCGGGCAGCCAGCAACATTGCCCGCTGCCCATCTCTCCTCTTTAAAACCCCCAGGTTCTTTTCCTGCACATGCCTGTCGCAACTATTTCTATTCTTATAGCGCCTCTCTTCCGTTCTCGATCTCTATTTTCCTCACACGAAGGAATAAAACCCAGTTTTTAAGGCAAAAAATGGAGTCATCTCTAAGAATGAGGCTTGTCGCCGCCGCCGCCGCTGCGGCTGCCATCGCCGCCTCCTCTCTAGTGGAGCTGGCCGCTGCAGCTGACGCTCCAGCACCTAGCCCCACCTCCGGCGCCATTGCTGACGGCCCCGCTGCGGCCCTCGCTTCGATCTCTGCCCTCGTCTTCGGGTTCCTCTTCTGCTGAGCTCTGATTCTTTGGTTTTGTGAAAGATTGGTTTGGTTGTGTAATTCTTCTGAAACATATATGTGATCTGGGTTGGCCTTGACGAATTCTTTTGAATGTCATTTAGGGTTTCCATTTCTTTTGGGGCTTTAGGGTTAGGGTAATAAATCTATGTTTTCCCTTAATCTTTATTTATCTGCTCGATTGTAATTTTTTTAATTTTATTTATGGTGGGTTTCTTCTATCTATTCATGTAATTATATGTTCTGTCATATAATCAGATATTTATTTATATGAATGTATCATCTTTTCATATTTTTCATGAACAGTCCATTTTCGTATGAAGTTGATTGAATCTTAGTGAGGTCGTATGTCTCGAAAATAAACTAGTCAGAAAAAAATAATATTTTTTTCAAAAATATAATATTTATTATGTCATGCATGATTGATAATTTAAAAAAAAAATTTTATCTCTGATAATTTGTTCGTATGCCGCAAAATTGAAAATTTAACAAATCATTAGAACTTGCAAGCCTCAATTTCCCTTCAACAACAAAAAGGAAGATTTACATGAAAGCTATAAGAAAGCAGAATTGAGTTTATTAAATTCATCCTCTATCCATAGTCTTATTCACACCCAACATTTAATGAGCTCCCCTTCTTTGCGGTGATTGCCAGCACTCTAGTTTCATAATTCTGGTCCTCAAAATAAAAATAGATGCAATTTACTCATTTAAGAACTCAGTAAGATGCATTAGTAGCACTCATCATAGTGCCCACTGTATGAACTGTGAGCTGTAGCTGCCATTGGTTTTGAAACTTCTTCCTGATGTTGAAACAGCTGCTTAGCTTTCTGCAACTTGAGCCAAAAAAATAAATAAATAATCAAGTCATTTGGAGGAATATAGTGAACAAACAAAGAATTTGAAATTAGTATTCTGAAAGCGTTTAATGACCTCATTTTTACTGATTTGGAATTGAATTTTCTGATTCATGGGCATTGATTTCTGTAATATGAAGATGGAGAAGGTGGCAGCAGCTAAGCCAACAGACCTCAGCAAATTTCTCAATCTAAATGCATTACAGCCGCTCTTCTCTTTGTATTCAGGACCAGTGTATTCTACCATATCCCCCGCCTCTTCTTCATCATCCTCTTCTGTGAATGTGATGGTTTCTGACTTCCCATCAGAAGCAATATCAGCCATGGCGTTAAATGTCGTCACCTGCGCATCATCAACTTCTTCATCGTCGCCGTCTTCTTCTGCTGCTGCTGCATTACCCTCACTTTGTTTCTCGTAATTGGAAAACTGAGTCTGTCCATCTTCTACAGCATCTTCTGTTAAGGTCGAAAACCAAAGAGCAAAAGAAAAATCATAAGAAGATCAAAGATTTCTAATGATGCATCCATGGCCGCATGGATTTCATTATATTATCCAAGGATAATTGCAGTAGAAGTCGCATCGCCCTTTTAAATATCTTTTTTACTCGTTAGATACTCCCACATAATGTCCCTGAATAATTCATGAGATGAGAGAACCAGTCAAATAACTAAAAGAAATCAGACTCCACAAACCTTCAACAACTTCATCATCAGATTCGACCTCTGTAGCTCGAAATTCTGCTGAAGTGCAGTCAATTCCTGCTGCTTGATACTGCTTACCAGACTCGGCACCCCTTCCTCCCCTGCTCGAGAAGGAAAGACCAGCTCCTGAACATTGGTGTGAGAGTTCTTGTTACAGAGGAGTTCCCACTCATCAATATCCATCTCTGTAAAAGCCATTTCCATTGGAGAAGATTCAGTTTGAATAAGCGAAATGAGGGTGGAAGTATTTTATATACATTGATTGCAAAAGGATGGAGGATGAGAATTATTGGAAGAAAGAAAAAAAATAAGCTTCAGATTATTGCATTGAACTCAATGAAGTGAAAGTCTTTGCCTTTAACGCTTTTAATCGAACGGCTGTTTGCTAAAATTTGAAACTTTTATGACTATAAAGTAGCCTTATGATTAGGACGGGTTGAAGGAAATTATTTGTCAGTAGAGAGCATTAATAGTGAATTATATACGAGAAAGGAAAGCAGTGAGAAAAAGCTTCATGATTGTCATAATGAAAGAGTTGGAGAAAGCCACTTTACTTAAAGGAGAGAGTATAGTAAGAAGCATAATCGAGAAGATAAACAGTATAAAGAGAATGAGAAAGATAAAAGGTCTGAAATTTTATTAATGAAAAATTCTTCTAGTGGAATAATTTAGTATTGAAGGTGTCTAATCTTTTTAACAATGTCTAATCTCATATTTGTAAATTTGGGTAGATATAAAATCTTTCAATTATGATTGATTCTAAGTGCTTTTTAAATCACATTAAACTTTTTTATTTTTGAGTAAATATTATTTTTAATTTAATTTATTAGAATTAAATGAGAATTTGAAACTAAATAAGGCACAAATAGAGAATAAGGGTTCATGTAGCCGATCCTACATGGTGGGATAAAGGCTTGTTGTTATTGTGAGCTTCTTCACAACAAATTGGTACAAATCTAAGTTAGCTCATTCTGAAAAATAAAAAAAAAAAAAATCATTTATGATTATTAAACTGATAATTCATATTTCTTGTGTACAAAATCTAAACCATTAGAAAATGAACCATCCAAAAGCTTATGCTCAACAGAAAAACCAAGTCAAAGAAAATATTTCTAATTTGCCATTTAACTATTAGTGTTACAATAATATTTTACAAAAATTTAAACGGCTAGCAATTGATCAAAACATGATAAAACAGTAAAAATATCATTTGCATGAAACTTCATGAACTCTTAGAAGGGCAACAAATGCTTTAATATACATTACATGTGAGACGAATTTTCTCATTCATACCTCAAAAAAAAAAAAAACACTGCTATACATTATACAAGTTTGACAATTCCAGAAAAAAAATACTAATATTAGAACAAGAACTAAGCCTTCTCTACAATGAGTTGTTAAATATTAACAAAAATAATTGTTAGACAAATTTATTAAAAAAAAACATAAATTTACTCTTACAATGCGTCGTCTTGTTCATTCCTCTTGCTTCCACCATCTTCATCGTTCTGAGTCACCCTGGAAAGGAGGGCCTTCTTCGGCTGCAGCTTCGGCAAAGGAACCTTATATTGCATCTTCTGTAACCTCGCAAATCTCTGGAGATTCTGTTGCCCTTTCCTCTGAGTGTTTTTAGCAGCCATAACTGCAGTAAAAGACTTCTGCAGTGCTAGTTTAGCAGCCTTATATGCCTCTGAGGATACAGCCCCTTCCATTCCAAATCTAATAGCATCAACGCAGAGATCATTGTACCAAGCAACTAAATACTCCTGGAAACTAAGCCCAGACTCTGTAACTCTTTCTTCAAGAACTACATTGCTTTGTGCATTCCTCATCCATCTCTTTAGAACATAGGCATCGGGGAGAAGGCGGACTCCAACGATGAAGAAGACTCTCAAGATATGCCTGCATAAAATGCCACAAGACTCGAACTTGCAACAATTGCAGCTTGCCTTTTTATCAGAATCGCTGAAACTAACAATGTAGCTCTTTGGATTATCATCTTCCTTCATCACATTATACTTGGTAGTACATCCATGCTCAATTTTCTCAACATAAAACCCTAACGATTCAACAAATTCCTCTTGAAACTTCTCAAATACTGCATTTGTGTAGATGTCCGCAGCTTGTCTTTCGATGGGCGATGGCGTCTTTAATGGAGGCTTAGCATATACGGTAGCAAGGTCTTCCTGAACTTCCTTCTCGTACTGAGATGACATGGCTTTATCAAATTTAGAAATGAACAGTAGTAAAGAGGTTTTAGCATTGAAGTTCCTCTTGAAGAATTTATTCAAGCTTTCTGGTCTTTGAGAGGCAAGCAGCTCAGGAAAGAATAAGTCCTTCTGGTACACTGAGGCCCATTGATTGCGAATTTCATGTAGTGATTGTAGCCACGCATTATCCCACAGGTTATATTTATCAAGTATGTACTCCCAACGGGTTTCAAACTCCTCAATTGTTTCTGAGTCATTGATGCACTCCTTTAACTCCATTCTTAATGTAGGGAATTTTATATATAAGTCACATAGCTTCTGCTTGCATCTGCTTAATATGTGCCACTTGCAGAAACAATGGCGAGTTCTTGGAAATACCCTTGAGATAGCTCCTTCCATGGCCTTATCCCTATCAGTAAATAATGAAGCGGGATGATGACCACCCATGGCAGCAAGCCAGGTTTCGAAAAGCCAAACATAAGAACCCTTAGTTTCATCCATTAGCAAGGCACAGCCGAATGTCACTGACTGCAAATGATGATTTATTCCTCTGAATGTAGCAAACGGCATCATGTATTTTGTTTTTTTGTAAGTAGTATCGAACGTAACGGCATCACCAAAGTATTGATAAGCCATCCTAGATTTGGAATCAGCCCAGAAAACATTGGTCAAGCAATTATTGTTATCTACTTGGATTGCATAGAAAAATGCAGGATTCTCAGCTTGCATCCTCTTCAAATACTCGAGAAGACCCTGAGCCTCACCTCCTTCCCCAAAAGGATTCACCCTGATCCCCCTGCTAAAGTTCTTCAAATTATTAAAACCGTTCAGCTCACTTGGAATTAAACCTGAATTTGGTGAAATCATAGACCTATCAGCACGCAGCCGGACTTTATCAGGCAAAGCAACCATATGAGTATGCTCGGTTTCAAGCTTAGTAACCAACCATTTACCATGATCCTTTCGGATGACCTCAATCATGGCCATACATCCTTCCCTTGTAGTTCCCCGCTTCCTCTTCTTCTTTCCATCGTCATAGATTACCCTCTTGGAATGAAATCCTTCCCTAGTACACACAAACCGCCGCATGATTACCGTGTCATCTTTTCTAGAACGTCGTGACTTATTCATTCTAACGCCAAATCCCACATGATTTGCATAAGCTATGTAGTACTCCTTAGCTGCCTCATCACTGTCGAACTCCATACCTATGGCTGGCTCCCCAATATCATTCCTGTCAATGAGAATTAGAGGTGCTGGGATTGAGGCATTTAGTTCATCTCCTAAAGCATCAAGAGCCAAAGTCATTGGAGGATCCGTCAAGTTATCATTAAGATCCATGGCACTGTCCCTTAGCAGGCCAAAATCATCAGTTAAGGTCACTTCCATCATTCAAATCTAAACCTGAAAGAATCCATTATATAATTAATAGCATGTAAAATTAGCTGTTCATTAATACATTTAAAAAAGTGTTACGGGAACTGTAGGGTGTGTTCTTTCCCATCAATTAGTAGCATTTGGAATACAAGGAATGGCATATATTTTACAAAAAAAAGAAAAGAAATGAAAAAGTTTGCAGGCATGAAATCATCAATCTTCACAATGCAAAAGTAGAAAGATGTTCTGTTTTCTCTAGCATGGCGTTTCTTTTCTAAAACTGTACCGTGACTTTTCTTTCATATCAATATTTAGGGGATTTACATACTAGCACTCAAATCATTAGAATTTACATATTTAACACCTAAAATTCACTATTTACATATATATCACCAAAAACATCTTTAATACAACAAAAATAACACTGCCTTAAACACCATCTCAAATGAAGTCTCCTTCACCCACAAGTCATCTAGCGGTGATTCTCTCCATTACGAAGAAATACAACACCTCACCCGTCCCTAATGCCAATGGGCGGATGACCTCCACCAAAGCTGGACTCGATGAAATGGACACCGACCCCTCCACTTCGCAAATCATTCTTGTGGAGGACAAGAAGTATTACCCCTCACCAACCCCTCAACGACTCTGCTTAATCTCCAGCAAAAGGACAAAAGATGGAAGGCTTTTTCCTCCCAACTTCTTCACTTTGACAAAACGACAAAGCAAAATGACAGAATGAAATGGAACCCCTCTTCACCGAGCAGAATCACATTATATACAAATTAACTTCGCAGCTCGTGCTTGACGTCTCGCGAGTCCACCCCCATCGAAAGCCTCAACTTTAAGCACCTCTTTTCTCCTTGAATTCTTGGACTACATTGTTGGGGATGGCGACCGGAAATCATTCCATCTCATCTATTGTTTGTTTCTCCTCATCGAGTCGCTTCATTGCCACTCTATCCGCCCACTCCACCTCGAATCTCTACTTGCTCAAATGACAATGGCGATAGAGGCGCAACATTAGGCAAAAAAATTAACGACATTAACTATGGTGTTATATACATGTAAATAGTAAACTTTAAGTGTTAAATATGTAAATCCTAATGTTTTGAGTGCTATGTACGTAAATCCCAAATACAAAATCAGGAACTAAGGCATTTTACCGCAACGAGACGAGGCTTAACCTTCGAGGTGCATCGAGGCGCATCGAGGCATAAGTCTAAAAAATTAATTAGATTATAAATAATTCTTAAATATGACAAACTATCTACATATTTACCTAGTTCATTACCATAAATCATAATCTCAATATTTATATAAAATATAAAATTAAATGAGATTTCATATAAATACTCATTTAAAATTTAAATATATCATGAGAATCAAAATCTATAACGTCCTCATCATCACTTTCATCGTTTTAAGAAAAATCATTATATGTCATAACTGTCATCCTCTGAACATGTCTTATCATCTTCAAAATCTTCTTCAATTATTACAACCTTTTTATTTCTCTTTATAGCAGTTAATAATATATTCAATATAGTTTTAAATAAAATATTATTATAATAGCACGAAGAAAGACAAACACTACTCTGGCTTACGCTTCTCGAAGACTCTTTGCTACTCAGAAGCTTTGGCTCTTAATGTTTTGGAGGAAAGTAATAATAGCTCGCATAATGTGAGAGACAGAATGTTTCAAATTAAGAACTATAACTCATGTGAGATGATGAGGTAAATAGATAAATATGTATAATAATTTATAAAATACATTAATATTATAATAAACTAATTATAATTATTGTTTATAATAAAAAAAAATGAGGTGCCATCTCAAAGAGGCATGTGCCTCACTTGAAAAAGGCATAAACCTCACTATAACAAATGAGACTTAAGCCTCACTAGATCAAGTGAGACTTAAGCCTCAAGGTGCTCTTCATGAGCCTCAATTCGAGACGCACCTCAAGGCTCACATCTCAAAAGCCTCTTTAAATAATGTTTCATATCCACATTTTTAATTAAAAACAAAGTTCATACATAAAAAATAAAGAAAAAGAAAGCACCTAAACATCCTCTCTTGGCCCCGCCTAGTGGTCGTTCCTTCCCGTGAATGCCAAAGTGTATAAGCGCTATATAAAAACCTCTCAAGCCTCTTTGAAAGATGGAAGAAAAAGAAAGTGAAGCTAACAGCCCAGATGATGAGGACAAAACAAAAAAAATATGCACAAATGTCAAGAGAACGGAAAAGAAGATAAAAAGTCAATACACTCCAAATTCTCAAACATCCTCAAACTCCCACATAGATAATTGGTTATCATCATTTCATACCTCTTTTGGAAAAATGCTTCCTAGCCAACCTTAGGGCTTGGTTGAACTCTCCATTCAACTACTTTCTTTTACTCATTATCCTTGAGCGAGAATAAGGGCTAACCATATGCTTTAAAGTTCTCATGGGTGAACTCTCCATTTCGCAACCCTTCTTTTATTCACTATCCTTGGGAAGGAGGAAGAGCCAATTATCCCATTTAAATGTTGGATAGGTTTCATGTACAAAAAATCATTGGACTAGACTTGCTCAAAAGGATCATATTAATAGGTTCTCTTGGTAGAGAAGACCCTGTTAATAGGATCTCTTGGCGGAGAAGGCCTTATTATGTAGACTTATAAAGATAAGGAAAACTCTAAGCCCTTATATGTATAGTATAATAATCAACGAATGAATCCCAATGCCATCATTCATAACATTAGTATTGCATCCTCAAAAATAGCATTACAATCTCATAAGCATGTTGACCTTCACGTATGTCACATCAGCCGAGTCAAGCTCACAAGACGAAGTCGATCAACTTCGGATGCAACGATGCGCAAATCGAAGATGAAATACACTCGACATCGCCGAAATTGGTCAAAACAACCTCCGATCGACCAACGACTCGCCGTCAGCGTAATGTCGAAATTGATCGAGATACATATCATATGCAATCAACCGATCAAGAGATCGAACCGTCCAGAATATCGAAGCTGCCGACTCCCAAATGATCTCCATTCAAAATTGATCATTAAATTTCAAAACATATAAATCTATTAAATAGACTGTTCACGCTCAATTCGGACGAGTCTACGCAAACGTCGAGTGGTCAGAAACGATAATGACAATTTTGAACTGAAAGTGCTACGATTCGTCGCCGAATTGAACCAACGATCTCCGATCGCGAAACGAACTTCGTTGTTGCATCTAGAACGTCGAAATTATTTAGAATAGACATCTAATTTAATTAAAATTATCACACTTAAAATCTAGTCAAAATTAGCATGTATTTCGAGATAAATCTATCCAATTATCTCCAAATTACACCCAGTCAACGCTTCAGAACTTGCATTCCTGATACCATTATGCTAACACATCAATTTCATGATACAATCTTTACCCACTTTACTCATTTACAAATCATAGCAGAATGACGAAATTATAATCAATAGTTAACAAATACTCTTTACAATGAGGTATCAGTTATAATAATAATTTATTTATTTCATCTAAGGTATTTTCGTATTCTTCCTCATGCCTTATCACATATCCTTTTTCATGTATTGTCATTTTCCTCTGCTACAGCCGCCTAAATGACCTTTAAAGTCTTACAGCTTGCTGTCCAAACCCCCCATACCTTCCGCACTCCATTAGATGAAGTGGGCGGCTTCTATTGGATGAAACGCATGGCTCCCAACTTCTATTATTCAGCCAAAAAAAAAAAAAAGGGCTGAAGTAAAATCTAAGAAAGGAGTCAAGACACATATGCCAGCCATCCTAATTTTTCTGCTACTTACTCTCACATTTCCCCAGGCATTTGACCCATTTCCAACCTCATTCTTGCGACTCCCATTTTTCTTTCTCCTGTTGTCTGAACGAGCAGCTTTCCTCCATTCGAATCCCGTCACTCCCCTCCGTCCGTCCCTTTCTTGCTCCAGCTCGACACAGCAGAACAAACTGGCCTCCAATCTCAACCGAGCGGCAGCTTTGGACAAGGAAGTAGGCTCCCTCTGTCTCTCCGACATAGCAGCATTTATCATGAGATATACAAGCAGAAAGAGGAGGTTGTCAAGCTGATCAGCCAACCGGAGGAGGACGAAACCATGGCTGCTGCTCTTGAGCAGCAGTTCAACTCGGAGGTCGCATTGCTGTTTCAACTCCGGCATCCTAATATAATCACGTTTGTTGCAACATGCAAGAAACCTGCAGTTTTCTGTATCATCACAGAGTATATGGCTGATGGTTCACTTAGAAAATTTCCCCAAGCAGAAACAATTTTCTTGATCGGTGGCAGTATCTTGTCGAGATTCAGAAGAAGGATGTGGAGGCTTGGCTTGCACGGCTGCCATTGCACCTCATCCAGGCAGTCACGGCTTCGGAGGATCACTGCTTATCTCCTTATGGTATTGATTTGCATGGACTTGCACACTCGTGTAATAAAAATGAGGAGCAGAATGCACTCTCTGATGCTGGAGCTTTGAAGAGACTTGCTCAACTACTTGAAGGTTAAAAATAACCGTGAAATTGCCATGAAATTTACGTCTATTGAGAATGGAAAAGCTTTGAATGTCTTAACTGAGCTAATACATGATCAATTTCCTAGAACAAGATATCTTGCGTGCATGTGTTTGATTGCCATTGGACAACTTTCTTGCTATGCACAAGATTTGCAAACTAAAACCAATCTGATGCTTGTATTTGTTGAACTTCTTGAAGATTCAAGTCTAGTTAGAGATGACTCTCGCACGTGCACTTCTAGATATAATTACACACAAAGAGGAATTGCAACTACAAGCAATTGTCCTAAACATAGTCTCCAAGCTTTGCAACTACTTGGAAAAGAATCTAATCCAACCAAGACGTCTCCAGGGAATATTGCTTGCATTAGCTGAACTTTGCTTCAATTCAAAAATATGCATATGTCAACTAATTTCCCCTCAAACATTTGAAGACCCCTCTGCGCTCAAAAGAGTATGGAGGAAAAATCTGTACTTGCTTGCATGTGTATAAGTACATATACACATATTTCTTGGCGTGACAAAATCTATTTCAGCAGTGATCTTGTCCATACACGCCTTTCTTGGCGTGGTGGGAAGACACATTCGGTAGGTTCACCATAAACGCGTCTTTCGACGATGGCGCCGACACCCGGTACCTATATGGGGATGACGCCGAGATGTTGACGAAATGTTGTCAAACTTCACACCAACAGGGGACCTAAACAACTTGACATAAAACCATGCCACAATATAAAATTGTTGTTATTTAAACTAACATTACAGGTGTATACCAGATACACGCTTTCTTGGCGTGTGAGAAATCTGTTCAACAGACCTCTTTTGGCGTGGAAGGGGGTCAAGCATACAAGTAGCCCCTTATACAGAACGATGCGATGCTACAAATGTCAAAAACTTATCTGCGATGAGTCATAAACAAATTAATAAAAAATCAACTAAAAAACTAAAATTGATGTGTTAAACTGACATTGCAAGTATGTAAGCACCCGTACACGCTTTTCTTGGCGTGGAAAATCTACTATATTATTGAGACCCATACATGTTTTCTTGACATGGTGGGATGACGATTCGTGGTGTTTACACCACCCATACATGCCTTCTTAGTATGGTGGCGCCCAGCCCCCTCGATAGGGATGAGTGGAAATGTTATCAAAATTTTATCAAAAAATTTATACTTGTAATGGAATTCAGTCAAAACAAATAATATTATACAAATTCCTTAGATTTAAATTAATGTTGAATCAAATACACCGATAGGCCCAACACTACTCAACGCTAAACTTAAGAAGTATGCGAGGATTAGTCTTGGGGATCGGTCAAGTTAACAAAACCTAAGTCAAATGATGTTATTATAATATTTTCAACCTAATAAAACATCCGGTAGTTTAATTTATCATACGACAAATAGGATCATCCTATTATTAAATTAATAGAGTTAACAGGATCTAAAATAATAACCTACCCCGATAATGGCTATGTTAAATGAAAATTTTAACTGGAGTAAATACTTTCATCAAAATATGATTATAATTTCAAAGCAAATTAACTTAGATTGAATATCAATCTAAATGTAGAATTTAAAATATCATTGAGCTATAAATGTCTGAGTGAAATTCAATATTAAAAACTTAAAGCTAAAATTATTTCACCTTCCAATTGTTATCAAGACAAATTAAGAAAATTCTAAACTAGCAATGTCAAATCAATGCGACTATATTTACTCTCAAATAATCTGTCAACAGCGAATATTCCGCGGGCATTGACGTGACTCCACATGATGCGATTTACCGAGTCAGGTGATTATCGTCAAATGATTCCACTATATCACTCTGGCTCGTATGCCTCAATAACTCTTTTTTAAGTTGTGAACCATGTAGATACTTGATAAAAAAAGCCATATGTTATTTAAGGTAGAAGTTAAGTTGTCTCCTGAGACAAACACCACTGATCTACAAGAATTTCTTCGACGAACCCATGGGCTGCCGACAAAGATCCTTCTCAGTCGTCGACTACCTTGACTAAGTAGAAGGACGGCTGCAATAGATCTAACCCAGATCGGGCGCATCATCGTTCCCTCAACCATTCACTTTAAGTTAAATATAATGAACTTCATAAATCTAAATTCCAAAACTCCACATGCTATTAATATACGCTACGCACTTAGCGATCTAACGACTAGCCTTAATCGAAAGTTCTTTTCTCAAAGATTGAGAGGTAATTAACTATAGCTGCTTATAGAAACCAGAACCATCTAAAGTCCTCACAAAATGAGAATGAAATCTCTGGGTAGTGTCTTATCTACTATTTCATCTGCCTTCTAAAAATTTCACCGACACTTTAAATCACTCTCTTCATCGAGAGATTAGTGGTGAATTTTCAAAGCCCACAAAGAAATGTATTCCAAATGACTCATTGCAGATGCCTTAAGAAGTTGATCACTTAGAGCCACTCAGATGCCTTGAGAAGTTGATCACCTAGAGCCTCTCCAGCTTAGTTAAATTTATATTATGTGGATAGTATGTTATTGAACGATTTATCTCTCAAGGACATCCCACAAATTTTGCTAGAACATCTTCAAGGCGAGTGGTGTACTCTAAAAGCTTCCTAACCAACTTAAATTTCTCACATTGTACCAATATGCTAATATACAAACAATTAAATTAGAATATTTTGAAATGAATATTCATGTATCATTAAGCCTATATAATGGCTCTGTTTTTCAATGTAAATACAATATTTTATGTATAATATCTCATGCATGTTCTAAAATGAATTGTTGGCAAAGCTTTTTGAGAGTGTTAAATGAGAGGCTGATAGGCTGAACAATTTAATGTTTAATGTCCTACCTCTTTTACTCCAATATATGACTATATTTTGTATCCCTTTGAGACATCATGCTACAAAATTATTGTTTTTATATAAATTACTCCTTGGCCTGTCAATGGGACCAGACAATCTGCCTAAGACCAAAGTTTAATCATAAATCAATTTTCATGGGTGTACCATCATGTCCTTAGCCTTAAAACTGATAATCAATCGATCCCCATAAAAAGTTATTATGCTTCAAAGAATTTCCTATGCCCTAGTTTTGTGTTTCTAAATATGAAAAGCTAAGCTATTCTTAAGATCCATAAGAGAAGATTGATATCCTAGTTGTCCAGTAGATAAAAAAATGTTTCATTTGGGAGAAGGGAGGCAAGTTAAGATCAAATTGAGGTCTTGAATAAAAAAGAGATGCACTTACTGACATAGACCCCAAATAGTTGTCACATTCCTCTATTTACCTATTCTCTCTTCAAACTCCCATTGCACTAAGAGCATAATTCACCACTGACCTCAAAATAAGAAAGCATGATACATTCATTGAGTCTTAATCTACATCCAGAAGAGAAGTCCAATACTACTAGAATCACTCATAAAGTGAGATGAGTTTAATAGGGATTTAGTATGAATGAAAGAGGGCAGATTTGTTCTATTTGTTTCTTCTTTTTCCTACAAAAACCATTAATTATTGGCATGCTCGGCACATGGAAGCCTTAATAAAGATGATGAATTGCTTTCAGCACCAAAGTGGTAAGTTTGATAGCCAATAAGATGACCTATTGTACATTGAAGCATTAGTGACCAAAACATGCCATCAAGGTTTCACTAGATTCAAAATTTTCATAGAAAAACAATCCCGCTAATTACTTACATAATGACCATTTTAATTTAGTATAACCCTATATATTGCCTCATGGTTATATGGTGACTCAAGGTTCATAGGAACAAAGAACCCTCACATTGTAGAATGCAGGCTTCAATTATTTTCCTAAAATGTTGTTCCCTAACAAATAAATGAGCATTTTAGAAGGAAAAAACTAGAAAAATCTCAATGAGTCGTACCACTATGTAGTCACTTTTGCCAACTAAAGTAGAACATAACACCCATTAACAACTAATTGATAGGTAATAGAGCAAATAGAGCACGAATATCCATTCAATTATAAGCAAGACAAACAATTTAATTTTATTATCATACTACTCAAACCAAAAAAAAAAAAACATGAATAATTTTCTATAGTATAACTACTTGACAGTGAACAAGGAAATGAAACTGGTATGTTTTGAATTGGTAGAAGTAATGATAGGGAAAAAAACTCATTTGGTTAGAAAGCTAGTATTTCATGCAATAAGTTTTTCTTGCCCGATCCCCCAAGTTTTTGCCTACTAAGCCAAATTCACCCTAAATAGTAGTTGAGAAGCACATAAAAATTCTTTCTCTGTTATCCCTCAGTCCAATAGTTTTTATGGTTCATCTTAAAACGAGCACTTCATAAATGAATAAAGATATACCTTATTGATCATAATTAATAAAGAATGTTAAAGACTACATAAGTTGAGAAATGAAGTAGCTCAGGTAACATTGACCCCATACCTCAATAAAAAAACAAAAACGGCTTCACCAACCCTTGACCCTAACCCCTCAGAGTGATAGCATCTTCATGAAAGCACCTTTAGGCAACTACTCATAATAACTCTTGTCAAGAGACCTAGCAACCAATGTATAATTATTTTGACTTTTATGCATAAAGAGGTCATGTTTTTATGGGCTTATTCCCTTCCATTGTTCTTAAAATTTTCACATGCGTTCATAGATAACTAAAAATTCTTGTCTGTCTTATGCTATTATAACAAAGCAAGTTACTCCATTGTTTTATCAATTAGAGGTTATCAAACTAGAATTGGACAAGGGAGTCCCTTAACATGCAAAGATCCTTAATTCATTAAGTGCAACCACAAATGGGAAGTAAAACATTCTCGATCTCATTCAAATGTGCACATTTTTTTTCCATGACATGGCTTTTTTCCAATCTATTTTAAACTCCCTAGCTGCTATGCTATGAAAAACACAATAGTTTAGCTGGCTTCTATTACAATGTATGATAAAGCCTATCAATTGGTTAACTGAAACGAGATATTTTATACCTACTAACCTCTTTATTATATAAAACTTCATTAGGGGTATATTAAAGATAATTTTATGTCAACTTTACTTTTAAAAGTGCAACTGATGCTAAGCTAATAACTTTTCAATTATCTTTCAGAAAGTTTTGCTGTCTAAAACAGCCTTCTACGACCAAGCTGATCATCCTATGTTCTGGCAGTGCATCAACATTCTACAGTTTCTCAATCCAAGACTTTGTAATTCTATTACATGCATTGAAAAAATTACATAATAAGTTTAAATAACATTTTTCTCCAAAATAGTTTCACAATTAATTTTGTAGACAGTTATAGCCACGCCAAACATACCCTAAAATAGATTTTCATTCTCCCAGTTAGTTCACACACCTTGTAATTGAGAAAAGGAGAGCTAGCTCACACACCTAGAATAGATTTTCATTCCTCTTTTGCATCTATTTAAATCAATTCCACCTATACCTTAACGATTCATTATTCATTCCATAAGGTTAGACCTGTTGAGATTATTAAACCATTTTTTGATATGAAACCAATTGGTAGGATGAACCTTTTCAAACATTTGATTCAACTTGGTGAGATTTTTCCAACATTTCATACACTTTAATTCAATTGTTTTGTTATATACCTTATTTGTCTTCCTCGTACATTCAAATAATTAACAAAGTTGACATCTAAATCTTTGGCAACAGAAAAAGATATAATGCCAAACCAAAAGAGCTTCTAGCTACCCAATAGAAGCTATTTATGATAAAAGAGATTTGCTCTTAATGGAAAGGATAGACTAAAATATGAAATACCAAAATGGCATGCCAAGCAGAAAAATAATAGAAGAATACTTCAATACATGAAGGTGAAGATAATTCCACATCTTGTCTCGAGCCACAAGATGGATCCAAGTAAATGATTCCATTGACACGGAGCAATGCATTCAAGGCCATTTTAAAGCCCTTGCACCTCTATTGCATGTTCCAATTTCAAGCAGGCAAGACTTTTGTATAAGCATAGTGCAAGTAAAAAAGTGGGAGTGGAATCTCCATTATATAATAATTCCATTTCTAATCTTGTGTATGACTCCTAAACTCTTAGCATGAGTATTTTATCTTTCCTTTCATCTATCTTTTCTTTATTTTCTCCAACTTATTAAGTTCGCTAAAAAATTTTGATATAATAACTAGCCATTTTATCTTAAGAATATAGACTCAGGAGTGTAAAGATAAACTATTTTCAAGTCAAAGTTTCCATTGACACAGAGCAATGCATTCAAGGCCATTTTAAAGCCCTTGCACCTCTATTGCGTGTTCCAATTTCAAGCAAGCAAGACTTTTGTATAAGCATAGTGCAAGTAAAAAAGTGGGAGTGGAATCTCCATTATATAACAATTCCATTTCTAATCTTGTGTATGACTCCTAAACTCTTAGCATGAGTATTTTATCTTTCCTTTCATCTATCTTTTCTTTATTTTCTCCAACTTATTAAGTTCCCTAAAAAATTTTGATATAATAACTAGCCATTTTATCTTAAGAATAGAGACTCAGGAGTGTAAAGATAAACTATTTTCAAGTCAAAGTTCAACCAAATTTAAAAGAAACTTAATTATGAATTTTGAAGTTACTGCTTGCAAAATAAACATTTTGTTACCAGTCGACAAACTTTAATAAGATCAGACCTAGAAAAGCCTGAACTTAGTAGGGTTTGACAACATATTATTATAAATAAGATAGATGTCACTAATAAGCTAAGTATTTTGTATAAGAAGTCTATCATTATAAGTAATAAGATAGAATATCTCATGACTAATGATAATTTTCATCATCAATCATTAGACTTATCCCATGAATTAATGGGATTTATCTATTTTATAGTTCAATTGATTTTTTTTTAAATATAACTTAATCTATGAGTATCTCCATTTTTACCATTCATGTTGACCAAGGATAAATAGGATAAGGTTCCTTTAAAAATCAGCAATTGTCTTCAATGTATCTCGCTATGTCAAATGTTTTTTTTTTCTTTCCTCACAAAATATTATTTCTCCGCTATAAGATCCCTTTGGATTTATTCAAAGAGAAAATTGCGAATATTCTCCCTTAAGTTCTATGCTCAACTTTTTTTATAGTGTTAAGAGTACTTTTCTTAAATAATCCAATGAGAGGAGATACATGAGAGTCATCCTAAGTTTTTTTTTTAAAGAAAAAAATGTTTTCCTTGACTAATTGTAGAGTTCTAATGTTCAATTAGTCCAGTGTAGGCCCTCCACCTTATCCAGAATTATCTATAGATTCTACATACTTATAATAGTTTACATCTTAGAATTAAGCAACTCTAGAATTGAGTTGAAAAATTATGTTGAAGCTAGTCTTTTACGTCCATCCAATTTCACTCACACCTTATAACTAGCTATCTTCAAAAATTTCATAACATGTTCCTCTAACTAAACTCATCTCAATCCGAGCTTAAAATACACCACATTCTTTTTATGTATTATTAATATGAAAGTTAAAACCCTTTTCCAAAATTAAAGGCTGGAAATAAAAAGTTTTAATGGCACAAAAAGAAATATAAAGATCAACTAAATAGAAATTATTTTTCTAGTATCCAAAAGAACTTGATGAGCCAAAAAGATTGGAGAAAGATTTTCTTATATTATTTAGAAGAAAGAACCAATTTAGTCTATGATAACGAAAAAGAGGTAGAATTAAAGATATGATTAAATATCTATAATGTCACGCCTCTATAAGCTTCTCTTGATCATAGAGAAAATTTCGGCCAGGCTAACAAAGAAGACTACAGCTCAACTACAGCAAATTGTCTTCTTTAGTATGCAAAAGAAATTAAAAAGTAAAAAACTAAGAAAGATTTTTTGTATATTCTAAAGCAAGAACTAAATAAAAAGTTTAATATAAGTCAAAGGAGACTAGATTTGTAAATTGACTTGGCTATCTCTGGAGGCTAATGTGCCCTACTTGCATGCTCTAGTGATTCAACCTTGAATCAAAACTATAATTTCTAAAGATTGGGTCAAAGATCCAATCATCATACCATGGATAAATAAACCTCCATGCCAACATAAAATAGGATTAAAGAAAAAAAAAAACAAAAGCTAAAAAAAAAAAGAATGGAGGGCTATAAAATAAGAAAATCTTGAGATTAAAAAAAAATGGGGACCAAGCAAAGCAGATGCATCAAAATGTCAACATTATGAAAATGTCTATAGAGTCTCACTGAAGAACCATACCTTCATAATACATTATAAACCACTACTTCTTTTTGTCATCCTTCGATAAGCCTTTTCCCAATATTTTATTTTATTGAAAATTTATGTGTAAACAATATTGTGCTATAACACATAAGAGGTGAAATGTTTTTTGTGGATATGCATTACAGTATGTTTGACAAGTATAAATGTGCTTGAGGTTATTTGTATGCTTTAATAAGTAATATATCAATAGGGATGATTAAAATGAAAAGATATTTATTAAAGAATGCATCAAATTATAGGATGATAATGCCTTCTCATATATGGCCACTAACTCCGTAAGTACTTAAAATGAAGATTATATAAATAAGTATTCATTTAAAACAAGTGAGTTCCACCTAGATGCAAGAAATGTAAGGAAATCCAAAAAAAATTATAATTTGTTTAGAAAGCTAAAAGAGCATCTGTTATATCTTTTTAAAGAATTATTTAGAAATAAAGAAAACACATCCAGAGGACAACTATGTTGCTTCGAGCAGCAAATCGAATAATTGTGCACTTAGCCTCCTTAAGACATCAAGTGGGATAATTTATTTGAGATGTCTCATTTTCTAAATTTATCCAGACCTTTTGGATGTCTCTTCAAATATTATGAAAAATGTTAGAAACATATTACCACAATACTGCTCTATTGCTAAGAATTATGATTTGCCATATTTGAGTTACAACTATTATTAAATAATGAGAAGTATGATTTTTTTCATATAGTTTGACTATTTGCTTTCAAATTATATTATAAGTGTGAGTAATTGAATAATATAAACATACATAATATTTTAATGTCATCTCATATTATGTCTATGATTTCATTTTTATCATTCCTTATATTTATTTTTGCCCAGGCCATATTTATACATCTTAGAATATCACATATGATTAAAGATTTACAAATTTACGAAAGTAAACCAAGTACAGAGGGATTAGCTAGCATAATAAATAACTACATTATATGAGAAAAGTTTCAAAGACCAAAAAATATTTAAGCTATAAATGTCATGATGTTCCTTTCAATGTGTTTGAATGTTATTGCTACCATTAATAATAAATTCAAAGAAATCTGGTTGCATACTTCATCAAGAAGCAAATATCATTTCAAAGAAAAATTTGTTATTCTCATTTAATGTAATCTAAAATTGCTCTAAATATAAGTACTTATGGATCTAATTAAAGAGAATAAAAACACTCATATTTCAGTTCATATCTCACCAACTAATCAAATTGTTTGCAAAAGAAAAAACAAGCACGTAACACATAATGTCATGGTCATTTGTGAACACAACATATGTTTCATGTTATGATGGAGATTGAGAAAAAACTGCATGCAATTGAAAATCTTTGAACAATTCATTAGAGGCCCAACTTACAATCTTCTCATACCTCCACCAGATGGGTCATTGTCATTAATCTTATCCTAATAATTAGAATTAGAGTATAACTGAGAAGGAACTGCATTTATGACCAGAACATATATTTCATGTTTTGATGGAGACAGGGAAGGAACTGCATGCAATTGAAAATCTTTGAACAATTCATGAGAGGCCCAAGTTACAATCTTCCCATACCTCCACCAGATGAGTCATCGTCATTAATTTTATCCTAACAATTAGAATTAGACAATGATTCATTATTCTTCATTGGTCCCCATTAAGTGTTATACGAATTGTTAAGCCTATCTTCCGTGAGATTTTTTTTACACACTTCTATCCCAATTACTTTTAGTATAGCTTTTTTCTAAATCATTCAATATTAATTTTATCTAACCATCGTATTGATGAACCTTTATCTTTGTTATACATGCCCACATCACCAAGTCTATTTTTAACTAACCTATCTTTAATTGATGATCCTACCACCATCCATGGTGTAGGATTATTAAAAATTTAAGTTTACAAATGCATCCTACAAAGAAATGCACAATGAAAATAAATAAAAAAATCACAATATCCAGGCTATTCAAAATTGGTCACATTAAAGTTGAAAACAATAAACACACGTTTTCCATCCAAACAATGATCAATAATCGCCAAAATTTGAAACCATACAAAAAAACTGAGAATAAATATAAACTTTCAACAACAATCAATATTCACACTACAAGAACGAATCCAACATGTATCACACTTGATAGGTTCAATCATATACACCAATCACAAAACAAATAGATAGAAAGAACAAAAAATAAAAGACAAAATTAGTCATGAAGACCTGCGCAGTGTTCAAAAAATCCACATCCAATAACACATATAAGACTGAAGGAAATAATTTCAAATGTGGCATTTTACTTGTGCACCAGTTAAATGCTCACAAAATTAAACAATGTGATGTCCCTTTTCACTCAACGCTCCCCCAATTTTCAAGCCACAAGCATCAAATGAAACCTTGAAAACTTTATTAAAATAGGTAATCTTAGTACAGGAGTATTAGTAAACCTCTCTTCAATGAAAATGAAGAAAATTCTTCTTTCTTAAAGTAATTAGTAATTAATTTTATAATACTACTAAATTTTTTTAATAAATCAAAGATAAAAAAAGTCAAAGCATGGGAACTTTGAATATCATGATTATTGAAAAATGTTAATGTGGGATCCGAAAATTCGCCACCGACCTCTTTTGGAATAACAAAAGAAAAGAGTTGTTTTGATAATTTGAAGATGATAAATAGATAAGACACTCAGAGTTTCATTTGGTGAACTTTTATATCTGAGTTCCTATAGAAGCTATAGTTAATTACCTCCCAATCTCGAGAAGACTTTTGATTAAAAATGAATCGTTAACCAGTATATAATTGTGTGGAGTTTAGAACTTATGAAATTTATTATTTTAACTTAAAACTTTTGTGGGGAACGACGACGCCTGATCGATCCCATGTCATTATCAATGCGCGAGTCCGCTTAGTCGAGGGAGGTAATCTAACCCGGACCAGAAGGATCCTGGCCAAGAATATGATTAAGTCGCCCAAGGTGTCAGACTGAGGTAGAGTCTAAGAGGACAAATATAAGTCAATCTTAAATAACGTGCTTTCCAACCAATTACATTCTACATTTCACAACAAAAGAGAAAAGCGTCTGGAATATACTGCCGTGATGTAAATTTAGTGGTGTCATATCGCTGAATACCCGGCCGAGAGCTTAGGTCGAATCGCCATTTATGTGGTGCCATATCGCAAGAAAACCATGGACAAAAGACACGCACGCCCCACGCTTTAGGAATATTTAAGATAGTTATGATTTGATTTGACGGGCTGTGAAGAAAATTTTCTTAATTTGTCACCAAGACAAAACAATCGGAGGGTGGATTTATTTTATTTATTTTTTTTAGTTTTAATTTAAATAATTAATTTCATTTTTTTTTTATATTTCGTTATTTTTTTTGAATTTTGATCATTTTACGATTGATTTAGATTTGAATGTATGATCATTTATCATTGAAATTTTAATTATAATTACCCTTCTCAATCCTAGGGTTAATATCAATTGATAAACCTCTACTCTTCGATTTTCTACGAGGATCGCAGTCTTAATTCATCGAAGTATAATCCTACAAAACCTGAGTTTGAACATGTATGATCGGGTTTGACTTTTCTTCCTAAGAATTTGAATTTTAGAAGTATGTCAATTGATTATCTTGTATTATACGCAATTAAACTATATTATTAATTTGAAATTTTATAATATCAAATTTTGTTATGCTCTCCAAAACCAAACCGGATATATAGACTGTCCTTTGATTTGACATGATGATTACTTCAACATACATACAAAGATCTTCTTTTAAAATTTGTATGTATATGTAAATCAAATGTGAAAAGTCAATTTACAAGTTTAGTTCGATATTTTTTGGATTTTGCGGCCCCACCAAACCGAGATGATATGTCCTTTTGTATTTGACTTAGTAATTCTACGCATGTAAGTATTCTCTTTGAAAATTTTTTGGATATTAAGATATCTAAGTTGAAGTTTATATGTCAAATTTTGATTTTGAGTTTTGTTAACGGACGGCACCAAACCCATATATAACATCCGTTTCATTTATCTTACTTACACATGTCCCTCTAATGTTTGAACATTTCAACATACATAAGAGTATCCGTTTTAAAATATTGTATTATTAAATGTCTACTTGAAATGTAGGTTTAATTGAGTTGTTTTAATATGACATTTATAGGTTTTGTTAACTAACTAATCAAGCACAAATATATAAGATTCGTTTCAGTATTTATCTTACTTGCATGCCCCAATGTTTGAACATTTTAACATACACAGTATCCGTTTTAAAATGTTGTACATTAAATGTCAAAATAAATGTAGGCTCAATTTAAGTTTTAATACGACATTTTGAGTTAACTGACCAAAGACCAAACCGGATATATAGACTGTTTCAGATATTCTTTAGCACGTTAATGTCAAATCATTTTAACATACACACAGTATTCGCTTTTAAAATGTTGTATGGACATTAAATGCCTAAATAAATGTAAGTCAATTCTGAGTTTAGGTTTTAATACGACATTTTTGGGTTTGTTAACCTACCCAAGACCAAACCGGATATATAACATCTGTTTTGTATTTATCTTACTACACGCCCTACGCAAACATTTCAACATACATACAGTATCCGTTTTAAAATGTTGTACATTAAATGTCTGAAAATGCTCAATTCTAAGTTTAGTTTTTTTTATTTTTTGGATTTTTGAGCAAGCACCAAACCCATGATGATATATATGAGATAGATTGATATTCATCAGGGTATAACATAAACATTATTTAGTCGAACACTCTTTTACGAGAAATCCAGTAATAGGGATTGAAATAAATTATATTAAAGCCTATTGATCAAAAAGGAAACCAAACATGACTTAAGTTTTCATGAAAATATGATACGATATTATTTTGCCAAACACCCCCCTTTTATGTCACAAACTAGCGAGGGTATAGGACTGAAATAAATTATTTTTTGGAGGCCCATATGATCAAATATAAAGAAAGGCCTGAATGAACTAAGACTTGATTTGAAGAACCCTTTCTATGGCAAATCAACAAACACAAAAATAAATAAATCATTTTTTGAAGGCCTATATGATCAAATATAAAAGTAAGCTAATGAACTTAGACTGATTTGAGCGAACTTTTCTTTATGTGAATCGAAACATAAAGTTGAAATAAAACATTTTTTGAAGAATATGATCAAATATAAAGTAAATGGCCTACAATGAACTTAGATTTGATTTGCAAGAACCCTTCTCTAGTGAAATTAGAAACATAAAGGAGAAATAAATCAATTTTTGAAAGCCCATATGATCAAATATAAAGTAAAAGGGCTAGAATGAACTTAGGTACTTGATTTGGCTAAGAACCCTTTCTTTATATGGCAAATCAGCAAACATAAAGGGGCTGAATTCCAAATCAAAGCATTTTAAAAAATTATTACTTTTTTCATCAAACTCATTCATATTTTCTCCTTTACCATCTCATTATCTTTTTATTAATCAATAATATTAAGCTTCTACTAATACACTCCCCAGTAAGGTGAGCAATTTGGTGACATTAAAACAAACCATAGCAAAATATTTGATACTAGTAGTAGCTATCAACTTTCCATTGGCTTCTTTGTTGAAAGTGGTGTTAACAAAAGAAATTTGCAGCATATAAAAATACTCTTTTAGTCTCAAGAATTTTTTGAAGTTCCTCAACAACTAAAGTAACTTGAAAAATATACTCAAGCCAATTAACATTAGGTTGTGCCATCTCTCTAAAATGTTGAAGTGCCTACATGGATCCTCTCCAATTTTAGAATGTAACAAAAGTTCTTCAAACTTAATCATATTTAGGTACCTTTCTTTTACTAATAGTTTCACAATGTATTGGTTATAACCCTGATGTTTCCTTTTATCTCTCCAAACATATCAAGTATATTTTAGTTTAGCAAGTTAATTTTAGTTTTTAAAATCTTACATATATTACACATCAATTAGCAAAGATTTTTTTCCAATAAAAAAGTATTCATATATATTATATAGTCATAACAAGCTTTAAGACCTATTCTCCCATCAAAAATCGATGCATCTAGTTTATCAATATCATAAAGCTATCACATATAATGGTCTTAAATTTCACTAACTTATTCCCTATCACATCTTCCTAGTTATTTCTTCCATGGCAAGTTTCCCATGTCTAGAGTATGTTATAAGTGATTTCTTAATTAAGGTCAAATTCATTATCCAGTTCTTCTGATTGAGATATATAGCTTCCAAAGTGTCTAAGTTAGACTTACAGATTTATGGACAATAAGCTAAGAGTAGGGGTGTCAATTCAAGTTGGCATGCCAGATTTGACCCGAGGTTGACCTGACCCAAAAAATGTTTGATCAAACCCAACCCATTTATTAAACGGGTCAAAAATCTCAACCCAAATCCGACCAACCTTCAACACTATTGATCCAAACACAACCCGAATGATCTATTTATACATGCATTCTAGGTCAAAATTGGATCGAATTTAGGTTCACAGGTAAAAAATCAAGTCAATATCGGATTCACGAGTCAAATTCGAGTTGTCGAGTCAAAATAGATCAATTTTGGGTGAACTAACCAAAAATATTAAATGAAATAATTTCTTAAACCCGAACCCGACCCAAAAATTAATCAAATCAACCCGGACCTAGATTTTTCAAGTTGGATTAAAATGGGATCAATTTTGGCTAGAGAAAGCACGCGGATGTGAACGCGTCGCAAATGCAAAAAAAAAAAATGAGGTCGCAAATGTGGTAAGTCGATGGTTTATGTCGTTGACTCTAAAATTGTCGTCGAGATGAGGAAGTTGTCGGCGGAAAAATAAAAATCATGGCATCACTACTCTCACAAGAAAGACGACAGCATCAACCACTACTAGGAAATAAATAAACTAGGACTGTACTACTCTTGTAAATTTTGTTAAAAAAGATAAACTTTGCAATTTTCTAACATATGAATATATGTAGAAGAATCCTAGTTCATTCTTTTTCTAGTGACAATTAATTCTATCATGATCTTTGTGATGGTAGTGGCTCTAGCAAATGTCTCCCGAACCTCACCGACATTTTCAGAGTAACTACAATAAACTATCATCTCATCACATCAATAGCCATCATCATATAGCATTGCCTCATCAATACACGGTCCAATCAGTCATTCCATTGGCACGATTCAATTGTTAATTGGCACTGCTCATTATGTTCCTTTTAAGCAATCATATCCATCACCTCATCTTGTTGGTCACCATCCATTGCCTCGTAATACATGCATATTTGTCTATGTATATTACCTTATTTAATTTGATTTGTAGTCTTCCATGAAAATAGCATAGCATCTATGCACAAGATGCTAGCTAACAAAACAAAATAGCACACTAATCCGGTGAAGGAAAACTAGCATTGCTAGTTCATGCTCATATGAGAAATATGAAGAGTTGATGTTTCATCGACAACCATGAAAATAATACTGAAAATCATGAAATGATGCTAAATTTTTATAGTTTCAAGCTGAGAAAAACACAATAATGAGTGATAATTAACTATTGAACCATGCCAACAAATGAGAGATTTGTGATTTGTGTATTGAGTGAGCAATGTGATGTGACTAACAATTTTCGATGTGGTGCTTTGATAATTGAAGAAAGCAACTATGAAATGGTAGCAAGCTTAGGGAAATAATTTCCATAAGAGAAAACCATAGCCAAATCTCCACTACTAAAAAAGATGATAGAATTAGTTATCTCTAAAAAAAATGAATAACAAGGGTTCTCCTACACTGTAAATTTTATTAAAAAAGTTAAAATCAATTTATATATATATATATATATATATATTAGTAAATTACATAATTTATTTAATACAATTTGTTAAGTATAGAAGAACAGAATTCATTCATTTTCCAACAAAGACAAATTTCATCATTTTCCTTGTAAGCGTAGGTGGTACCATGATTTTTCCCTCCCCAACAATCATCCCTCAATTGCAACAAACTGTATTTACTTTTCCATACTCAAAGTAAAGCATTTTTCTTGAAACTTTTTCCTTTGAAGCTTTTCCTTAACAATGGAACACTAGTCTACCAATTGCAACAAATTGTATTTACTTTTTCCTTTCTCAATGTAAAGCATTTTTGTTCAAACTTTAGTTGGTGAGGAACTAGAAGAAGAGGAGCTTCTTAAACACAGATAAACAAAGAAAAGACAAATTCAATAGCAAACTCAACACCATTTAAAAATGTTAACATCTACCAACTAATTTCATTTGGTTTGTAGTCTTCCATTGGAGAAATGGCCTTTAATTGTTAAGAAGTAGGCAAGCATTTGCTTGAATATCACCAGTAATTAAATGTAACATCACAACTTAACCTAATTTCGTGAAAAGAATGCAAGGAATGGCTAGTTCAAAACGTAAGACTATACTATATGTACTTCCAGATTTTGAATGGCAAGAAAAGATAATTAGTAGATAAAATGATTAGAAGTGATAGCTTGTAACATTCCTCAATGTCCCTTGGTTTCCTCTCTTTCCATTTAAGTCCTCCAAATATTCAATATTTATTAGTCTTCTAACCATTATCCACTAATTACTTAATTAGCCATACCTTGCATGTTTTTCATTAAAATTAGGTTAACTTATGAAGTTGAAGTTAATTACAGGAGATATCCTGCAAATACTTACCTGCCTTCTCACTACAAATGGGTTAATCGCAGTGTGTTACATCCAAGTTTTTGAAAACTGGATTGAACATTAAACTGAAAGAAAGAAAGATGCAAAATTAAAATGTTCAACCAAGGTTGAAACAGGGATGGAACAAGACGATATAATAAATATTAGTTGGGATACATGAACATATGATTTAATATTTACCCCAAACTTAAATATTACTTACATACCACTCTATTAGTCTCCGTTTGAGTCTCCACACTAGAATGGGGTTCAAGGTTGACGTCAATAAAGTTTTATTTTGCTATACAACTTTTGGATAAGTATGTAAGTAATATTTAAGGAATATAAACATGTTCATGTATGTAAAAAAACCCCTTACAATTATTCAACTTCAAATAAAATGCTTAAAAAAAAACAAATATGTGACAAAAAATAAAAAGTAATATCACTATATATATATAGACCATGCATAAAGAATATTTTCTACAATTTCAAATTTTATAATTTAATGCACTTGGTAAGAAAATAATTTGTCAAAACAATTTTTATGTAACGCATATATGAATCAAAATCAACCAAAAAAATTAAGTTGATAAAAAATAAAATAAATAAATAAATTATTCACTGAGCTCATTCCCCTTAATAGATCTGGAATGCTTATAACACTCATCAAACAAGTTCAAATGCGAGAAGGTGACAATGTGAGTGTGAGAGTTTAAAATTATCGAGATAGATTTAGAAAATATATGCAGAAAACAATTCAAGATATTTGCAGATGAGCAGATTTTAAATGCCACTTAAAAAACTTACAGATTTTAAAATATCAATGAAACTATTTGCAGATTTTATGAACTATTCTGAATAAATTTTCTCATACATCAACGAAAATCAAAAAATATTTACAGATTTATAAAATATCAAAGCCAACGTACCTATGAAGACCGGAGCCGAAGAGCGACGCACGTCGAACTGCGATGACCGAAGTCTCGGAAGAGAGGTTGGAACAAATGATTCGTGCGGAATCGAGAATAGCTGACAAGAATCGGACTCGAAGCTCATGAAGTAAAGCAGGGATCTTGGAAAGAAGACCTGTTTGGTGGATTTAAGCAGAGTTTAACATAAATCCTGCCAATTGGGCAAAAAGATGAATTTAAATCCTACAGAAACTCAACTTCCGTTTCATCTCTATTTTTCCTTGAATCCCGGATTTAGTAAAACCTGAAAATGGGCGGATTTAAGAGATCCGTAATAAGTCCCATGAACTCCTCTTCCTCACAAGTCGTTCCCTCGAAGCTTATGATTTGGGGCGAGAGAGTTTTCATTTAAGTAAAAATAATAATAATATTAGAATAATATTTAAATTTTTAATTTAATAATTAATATTAAGTAATGAAATATATTAATTTAAATAAATTAATATTATTTATGATTTAATTTGATTAAATAAAATTTGTTACACTAAATTATTTTTATAAAATACTAAATAGTAATTAATTAAGATATCTTATAACTTAATTAATTAAAATATAATTAAAATTATTTCATATTAATAGAAATACATGCTCTAAATCTTGATTGGATTAAATGTAGTCAATCTAATTAAAATTAATATAAGCAAAGTGCCAAAGCAAATATATTAAGATATCTTCCAATCATATAAACCTTAAATATTATGCTTTCTAGTAAATGATGGTTTTCATAGAATTGAAAGAGTGCCGTTTTATATGATCCCATTCTTTTATCCTGATGCCAATATCCCGATTTTAAATCAATTTGGAAAATATTTTTGTATTGCAATCTATTTAATAAATCTCTTTATTATGAATTAGATCCGATCCATTTTAAAACTTTAACTTTGTAATTAATTACAAAGTCGCCTTTCTTTTCTTTTACGTCAATTCATAATATAATACAAGATACTCCAAGAAAGTAGGATCAGAATTATTCATTTTTTTAATAAATCGAATCTGCCTTGCATGAGAATGCTCATTCATTCGACAGACGAGTTTTGTGAATGTCCGCTCATCAAATTATCAATGTGAGATCCACTACATGAGTCTTTCTTTCCCGTAGAATCACACCACAAACTTCATTTTGGAATTTTGGCAATTTTGAATTTTTTCTTTTGATTTTGGGGAAGAAATTTGTTGTTTAACTAGTAATTTTTTTTTGTAAATAATTTATATGCATAGATTTATTATTAAGTCTATTCATTTCATTTATGATATTTTGTGACGTGATAAAACGAAATGTGATTTCTTTATCTCAAAGAAAACAATCAATTCTAGATCATCAATTTAGTGATAGACATTATTTTAAGAAGAAAATGAGTTTCTAAAATAATGTCTGGTCAAATTTTTGACTAAAATAAAAGGCATTTGAATACAAACATCATTTTGACTTAGGGCCACAGATGATAGTTTATACTTAATTTGCGACTTACCGTCAATGCCTTTAACCGTGGTGATTTTTTTTAAAATATTTAGAAGGAATTATTCCTTCAGTATTTAAATCGCTCCACTATCAACTGAAAGAAATTTGACAAAATAAATTCTAATAATTAATTTAATGAAAATATACCATTTATGGTATATTGCCTTTGAATATTTTGTTAAACCCTGCTCGATTAATTCTATATATTTTCAAATAAATTGGATGTCTTTTGATTAACTTCAAGATCCAGTAGACGACCATTCATTTGCTTCGCTCGCCTTTAAATTTGAACTGAGTCCATTCACTTTTGATGAAAGATTTTTATATCTCAATTGGTATTAAACTCAAAAAATACTTACACGATGACGTAAGGGAAGAACCAAGGAGAGAGAGAGAGAGAAGAGAAGGAAAACTTATTATTACGTAAATAGCCTCCTTATATATAATACAGAGAGCTTTGTAAGAAATATATAATTTTAAAGAAGTTTATGATAAAAGCTACTATTATAAAAATAGAAATTTTGCATGATTTATTAAAAAAATGAATAATTCGCAATTTACCTCTTCACCGATTCTATATTAATAAAAAAGAAAGAGAAACCGACTTGTAATTAATTACAAGCCGCTAAACAAAAAATTTTAAAATGGATGATATTCAATTCTAATAAAAGGGATTTATTAAATAGATAACGAAAATATTTTTCAAATTGATTTAAAATCGAATATTGACAAATCCGGATAAAAGAATCATTATAAAAGCGATTTACCTTCAATTCTATAAAAATCATCATTTACTAGAAAGCATAATATTTAAGGTTTATATGATTGGAAGATATCTTAATATATTTCTTTTGACTTCTTATACTAATTTTAATTAGATTGACTACATTTAATCCAATCAAGATTTAGAGCACACATGTATTTCTATTAAATATGAAATAATTTTAATTATATTTTAATTAATTAAGTTATAAGATATCTTAATTAATTACTATTTAATATTTTATAAAAATAATTTAGTGTAACAAATTTTATTTAATCAAATTAAATCATAAATAATATTAATTTATTTAAATTAATATATTTCATTACTTAATATTAATTATTAAATTAAAATTTTAAATATTATTCTAATGTTATTATTATTTTTACTTAAATGAAACCCTCATCTCTCTGCCCCAAATACCGCTACGGAAGCTCGCCGGAGAACGAGGGGAGCAGCGGCTTGTGAGGAAGAGGAGTTCATGGGACTTATTACGGATCTCTTAAATCCGCACATTTTCAAGTTTTACTAAATCCGGGATTCAAAGAAAAACAGAGATGAAACGAAGTTGAGTTTCTGTAGGATTTAAATTCATCTTTTTGCCCAATTGGCAGGATTTATGTTAAAGCTCGCTACCAAATCTTCTCTTCACCCCAGATCCCTCGCTATTTATTTCGGGCTTCTCGAGTCCAAGAAGATCGTCTTTTCGAGCTATTCTCGATTTAAATCGCTGCTCCATTTCGCTCACTTGAGTTTCTACATCGCAGGTTCGCCGGCGTCGGCGTCGCTCTTCGGCTCCGGTCTTCATAGGTAGGCTTTGATATTTTACAAACTTGTAAATATTTTTTGATTTTCGTTGATGTATGGGAAAATTTATTCAGAATAGTTCATAAAATCTGCAAATATTTTCATTGATATTTTAAAATCTGTAAGTTTTTTCAGTGGCATTTAAAATATGCTCATCTGCAAACATCTTGAATTATTTTCTGCATATATTTTCTAAATCTATCTCGATAATTTTAAACTCTCACACTCACATTGTCACCTTCTCGCATTTGAACTTGTTTGATGAGTGTTATAGCATTCCCGAGATGCTATTAAGGACGGCTTCAGAGCATCAGAGTGAATAATTTATTTATTTTTTTTATTTTTTATCAACTTAATTTTTTTGGTTGATTTTGATTCTTATATGTGTTACATAAAAATTGTTTTGACAAATTATTTTCTTACTTTCAGATTTCATTCTACTCATGTACAAGAGATAAAACAAATGAAATCATGGAGATAACAAGTAGCGATAAACTCCTTTGATAAAATGATTTCATGTATCACATTTCTGACAACAATTTGATTTCCCAACAACAACAACAACAACAACAACGCCTTAATCCCACAGGTGTTGCTACATGAATCCTTCGTCCATCAGGTCCCATTATGTGTCAAATTCTCATCTAATTCAAGATACTAAGATCATTATTTATACATCTTAACCAAGTCTTTTTTTAGGTCTACCTCTACCTTTCTTAACATAAGGCAAATCTAATGCATCTACTCTCCTAATCGGGTCATCTGGACGGTGACGCTTTATGTGGCCAAACCATCTAAGCGACTCTCCTAATCTTATCCACCTAAGCATCCTCATCTCTCAGAACACTTAACTTATCTTTATGCTTCTTTATTGGCCAACATTACATAAGTCATTGTGTCTTACCACCATCTTATAAAATTTTCCTTAAGTTTAAGTGGAACTTTTCTATCACATAATAGCCGGATGCATTCCTCCACTTCAACCATCCAACTTGAATTCTACTAATAACATCTCCATCTATTTCACCATCATTTTGGACAATGAGCCTAAATATCTGAATCGCTCACTCTTATTAATGACTTGATCACCTAAAGTCACAACATTATCACTAAAACTTCTACAACTAAAATTACACTCCATATATTCAATTTTAGATCTACTTAAACAAAAAACCTTTAGACTCTAAAGTTGACCTCCATAAATCAAGTTTCATTGGACTCCTCTAGTCTTATCAACAAGAAGAATGTCATCAAAAAAGCATACACCAAGGTACATCTTCTTGTAAATGCCTCGTAAGCACATCCATAACTAAAGTAAAAAGATAAGGGCTTAATGTAAATCATGCTTTGCCTCATGATAATTGTTTGAAAGTAATGTTTGATTTGCAAATCATAGGATAAAACAATTAACTTCATTTAGTAGATATAAATCTGAATTTTCAATCCAACAAAAATATTTGTTTCCACAATAACATGATTTAGCTAATACATTCCCTATACATTGCCAAATGGTAGAGAAGAGCCAAATAAAAATGAGAAAAAATCTCATGGGAGTCACAACCCGACTTTATCATTTCAAGCCAACATCAACATAAGATTAAACCCATGAGTAATACAAGTATCCTTGCTCTATTTTTTCTTCTTCCCCAAATCAAGAGAAAGAAACAAGCATTACATATCAATGACCAAAGTAAGCTTTCAAAGATGACGTCATATATGCTAATGAGATTAGGATTTCAATATCACAACATATTTTCATAATTCAAGAGCAAGAAAAAGGCATAAAACAGTATATCTTACATGATTTCAGCCTCCAAATACTCATGGACAGCAAATCAATTCATTTTTTCCCTTAGGTAGAAATATTTTCAGCATGCATCATGCCTTTAGACAACAAAATGATCTAATTTCCTTTTAGGTAAAACCAATTTCAGCAATTTTTCCAATTTGTAAACATGATTTAACAATTTTCCCTTTTGTAAACACAACATTTCAGCAAACAACACACTTCAAATAACAAATTAATAATTTCCCCCCTCTCATAGAAATGATTTCAGCAAGCATCACATTTACTGGAAAGCAAATCGATTTGATTTCCCTTAGGTATAACCAATTCCAGCAAAGTAGCATCATAACTACCCCTAAAAGATAGCATGCAACACAACATTGGGCCATACATCATCCCAAAATATTTTCAGCAAGATAAACAACATAAAATCCATAGATAATAGGAAATAAAATGAGATTTGGGCCATACATCATCCCAAATCAACTTTTCAGCAAACTAAACAACTTAAATTTCATAAATAAAAGTAATAAGCATGAGATTTGGGCCATACATCATCCCAAATTCCTAAAGGAAACTTTCAACATAAATTTAAGCATGACTTTAAGCATATTTTGCAAAACCCTAATTTTCAGCATACCCAAATGCATAAGAATAAGCTTAGGGTTAGAGAGAAACGACCTGGAGGTGTTGATTTGCTAAAAGGAGAAGAAGGAGAAGGGATTTCAGCTGGCTAGGGTTCGGCCAACCTGCACTCGAACTCGGTTAGGGCTCGAGAGAGACACGAGTAGCCGAAGAAGTAAAGGGGGACGAATGAATGGCGTCAAGGTTCGGTTTCGAGCTCCCTGCACCGATCGGAAAAGAGAGAATCGCGATATCGCACGAGAACCAGCAGGGGAAACTTCGGCCGAGAGTCACGCGAGAGGGGAACGTCGAGCGAGGGAGGATCGTACCCTAGAGCTTCGATCGGAACCGAGAGCAGTAGAGAACGAAAGGGATTTTCGTGAGAGAGGAGAGAATCGCCAGAAGGGGGAAGAGCCGAGAGCCGCAGATAGCCTGAGAGGAATGTCGTGAGTAGCAGATAGCGTGAGAGAGTCGTTTCCCTTCGGCCTTTAGGGCCAACCGCGCTTTGATTTTGCCGGTTCGCCAGCCGATATGAATTAGCGGCGGTTCATTTCACTGACCGAGCAGGCGTCAGAGGTTAGATAAGAATAATGGGATTAAAAGATTAGACTAATTATAAATCAGTTTAATAATTAAGATAATTAGTTGTTAATTTTAATTATTTTATTAGCTCAATATAATGGCGCGGATTTCACAATCGCCGTTTGGATCTACGGTCAGTGAAATAAATAGGTCTAAATTGTGCGACGTCACCAAATTCCACGCCGCATTTTTTCGAATCGCAAGGCGTCGTTTGATAGGCCAACGTTTTGGCCAACGGCGCGATCAATTTCTGAACGAGTCGTCGATGTTGTCGCTTCCGACTTCGATGCAAATTTCATTAAAATTGATTTTAATTATTTGATCGATCATTAATTGATTTGATATTTTCATTTAATTAATTTTAATATTTGGCGCATTATGAAGTCGAATTTTCAAATTGGCGATTAGATAGATCTCGCGATTAGGGCATTTTAATTTCCACCATATTTATTTAATTTTAAGTGGCGCATAGTTATAGGTCAACAGTTAATTAGTCTATAAGAGGTTTAAAATTAAATCAACATAAAACTCATCTGCAACATTACAAATCCCAAAAGTATGATAGATGGGTAACAAAATAACACTTCTTCATATTTAGATATAGTTTGTTTTAGATCGTAATTTTTTAAAGACTTATTAAGATTTAATAAATGAAACACTCTAGATTTGTTATAAATCAAAATGTTATCAAAGTGTGCAACTATAAATTTCCTATGGAAGGTCACAAAACATGGTTCATAATTCACATGAAAATACATGAGGCATTAGTTAATCTGAAATGCATTAATAGATATTCATACAGCCATCATCTATCTTAAAAAAAAAAATCCTCTATCCATTTTCATCTCTCATCTCATTTGATAGCAATCACTCTTTAGACTAATCTTTGAAAAAAAATCAGAGGCCCCAATCATCAAATCTACCATATGATTTAATATCAATATAAGATAGTAATTATATTCTTTGTGATATTGTCAACACACATTCTTCAACACTCATCCTCTGTAAATAATATAGGCACAACAAATAAACTCAAGCTATCCCTAATAAACTACTTCCTAAGCACTCCATTTACTTGTCTTTTAAGTTTAATATGATCACTAGAATTCATCCTAAAACTATTTAATTAGCTAGCAATGATCTAGGAATCAAATCAATAACATGTATATTCCCAATAGGTGGTAATCCATCAAGTAGTTCATCCAAATGAGAAATAAATTCTAAGTTTGTTAGATTTCATAGTTATAAATGTATCATTTACCTTAAATGCGTAAGTATTGGACTTCCCAAAATGTATTGCATCAAAGCATACCACAGTCTATCTAAAATGACATTTACAACATCCATAAAATACATTACACCAAATGTTATTGCAATAATTTTATTGCGTCTTAGGTGCGGTAGAGTGAAAGTTCAGCACTTTACTTTGTTGATTAGTCAGCGGGTATTTAAGAGTGGCGAGAGAACTCAATTTTAGCGTGGTAAACCTCGAGAAAAGGGGAAAAAATCCGCAGTGCGGCGACAAAAAATGTTACTATGTATATGCCTCGAAGTATAGAATCTTCCCGATAACGGGATTACAAGATGGTATACAAAAGAAGAACAACGGTATGTAACAGACGGTGGGGTTGTAATAGTTCTTAGTGGCGGCGTGATTGGGCTAGGTGTAGGAACAGGGTGGAAATCTGAGGGGAATAATTTACGGCGAAATATAAGAGAACATGGCTACGGCGAAATGTAAAGGAGCGATTAGGTGATTGGCGCGAGATTCTGGCCGGCGTGGCGGTTGGCGACCGTGGGCGATCGTCTTGATCTTCTCGAGGTTCTTGAGCTTGAGCTCTCTCCTCCTTCTTGCTCCTCTCCTTCTTCACTTGCCTCCCAAAGTGTCCCCTCATATGGAGAATGAGGCTATTTATGGAGGAGTGGCGATCTTGTAAATACATGGAAAACTCAAACCACTCCTCCCATCAGCCGGACTGGGCGATTCCTTTTGATCATTTGATGTATTTAACATTTGGATGCCCAAATGAGGTGAATGTGAGATCTTAGGCTTGTTAGATTGCTCGTCGAGGCGCTCGATTTGACTATAAATACTCTATATTTGATGATCATTCGAGGTTTAATTCATGTTCCAAAGTTTAACGATGTTTTGGTGCTTGATCTCGATTGATTTGACTTGGGATCACTTGCCTTTGCCATGCTTGGGAATTTCGAATGTCATATCAGTACCAATATTTGAGTTAAAAATAATCTTATTTTATTATAATTAAATGAGAATTTGGCACTTACTAGGACTCAATGGAGAGAAGGATTCATGTAGCCGACCCCATAAAGACTTGTTGTTCTTGTAGTAGTATTTATGCTTCCTTTTTTTATGTTATGGGTGCAATTCAACTTTTAAATTCGTGCAGTTGAGGGTTGACTTAAGAACAATAATCATACAACTTCCAACGTAAGTAATGATTCAACAATATTTTTAAATATTCAAGTATGGCAACAAACATTTGAAATTCATCCCCGATCAAGTTCAGTTCAAAGAATTCCAAATCAAAGCATTTTAAAAAATTCTTACTTTTTTCGTCAAACTCATTCATATCTTCTCCTTCACCATATCATTATTTTTTTATTAATCAATAATATTAAGCTTCTACTAATACACTCCCCAGTAAGGTGAGCAATTTGGTGACATTAAAACAAACCATAGCAAAAATATTTGATACTAGTGCAGTAGCTATCAACTTTCCATTGGTTTCTTTGTTGAAAGTGGTGTTAACAAAAGAAATTTGCAGCATATAAAAATACTCTTTTAGCCTCAAGAATTTTTTGAAGTTCCTCAACAACTAAAGTAACTTGAAAAATATACTCAAGCCAATTAACATTAGGTGGTGCCATCTCTCTAAACTGTTGAAGTGCCTACATGGATCCTCTCCAATTTTAGAATGTAACAAAAGTTCTTCAAACTTAATCATATTTAGGTACCTTTCTTTTACTAATAGTTTCATTTCAGTCAATGTAGTGGCTGGTTATAACCCTGATGTTTCCTTTTATCTCTCCAAACATATCAAGTATATTTTAGTTTAGCAAGTTAATTTTAGTTTTTAAAATCTTACATATATTACACATCAATTAGCAAAGATTTTTTTCCAATAAAAAAGTATTCATATATATTATATAGTCATAACAAGCTTTAAGACCTATTCTCCCATCAAAAATCGATGCATCTATTTTAACAATCATGATTATGTCTTCATCAATATCATAAAGCTATCACATATAATGGTCTTAAATTTCACTAACTTATTCCCTATCACATCTTCCTAGTTATTTCTTCCATGGCAAGTTTCCCATGTCTAGAGTATGTTATAAGTGATTTCTTAACTAAGGCCAAATTCATTATCCAGTTCTTCTGATTGAGATATATAGCTTCCAAAGTGTCTAAGTTAGACTTACAGATTTATGGACAATAAGCTAAGAGTGGGTTCAAGTTGGCATGCCAGATTTGACCCGAGGTTGACCTGACCCAAAAAATGTTTGACCAAACCCAACCCATTTATTAAACGGGTCAAAAATCTCAACCCAAATCCGACCAACCTTCAATACTATTGATCCAAACACAACCCGAATGATCTATTTATACATGCATTCTAGGTTAAAATTGGATCGAATTTAGGTTCACGGGTAAAAAATCAAGTCAATATCGGATTCACGAGTCAAATTCGAGTTGTCGAATCAAAATAGATCAATTTTGGGGTTGGTGGGTCGAACTAACCAAAAATATTAAATGAAATAATTTCTTAAACCCGAACCCGACCCAAAAATTAATCAAATCAACCCGGACCTAGATTTTTCAAGTTGGATTAGAGTTGGATCAATTTTTGACACCCCTAGCTGAGAAAGCACGCGATGTGAACGATGCTGCAAATGCAAAAAAAAAAAAAATGAGGCTGCAAATGTGGTAAGCTGATGGTTTATGTCAGTGACTCTAAAAATGTCGTCGAGATGAGGGAGTTGTCGGAGGAAAAATAAAAATCATGGCACCACTACTCTCACAAGAAAGACGACAGCATCAACCACTACTAGGAAATAAATGAACTAGGGTTGTACTACTCTTGTAAATTTTGTTAAAAAAGATAAACTTTGCAATTTTCTAACATATGAATATATGTAGAAGAATCCTAGTTCATTCTTTTTCTAGTGACAATTAATTCTATCATGATCTTTGTGATGGTAGTGGCTCTAGCAGATGTCTCCCTCACCTCACCGACATTTTCAGAGTAACTACAATAAACTATCATCTCATCACATCAATAGCCATCTTCATATAGCATTGCCTCATCAATACACGGTCCAATCTGCCATTCCATTGGCACGATTCAATTGGCACTGCTCATTATGTTCCTTTTAAGCAATCGTATCCATCACCTCATCTTGTTGGTCACCATCCATTTTACATGCATATTTGTCTATGTATATTACCTTATTTAATTTGATTTGTAGTCTTCCATGAAAATAGCATAGCATCTATGCACAAGATGCTAGCTAACAAAAAAATAGCACACTAATCAGGTGAAGGAAAACTAGCATTGCTAGTTCATGCTCATATGAGAAATATGAAGAGTTGATGTTTCATCGACAACCATGAAAATAATACTGAAAATAATGAAATGATGCTAAATTTTGACAGTTTCAAGCTGAGAAAAACACAATAATGAGTGATGTTAATTAACGGTCGAACCATGCCAACAAATGAGAGATTTGTGATTTGTGTATTGAGTGAGCAATGTGATGTGACTAACAATTTTCGATGTGGTGCTTTGATAATTGAAGAAAGCAACTATGAAATGGTAGCAAGCTTAGGGAAATAATTTCCATAAGAGAAAACCATAGCCAAATCTCCACTGCTCTCATAAAAAAGATGATAGAATTAGTTATCTCTAAAAAAATGAATAACAAGGGTTCTCCTACACTGTAAATTTTATTAAAAAAGTTAAAATCTATTTATATATATATATATATATATATATATTAGTAAATAACATAATTTATTTAATAAAATTTGTTAAGTATAGAAGAACAGAATTCATTCATTTTCCAACAAAGACAAATTTCATCATCTTCCTTGTAAGCGTAGTGGTGCCTTGATTTTTTCCCTCCCCAACAATCATCGCCCTCAATTGCAACAAATTGTATTTACTTTTTCCTTACTCAAAGTAAAGCATTTTTCTTGAAACTTTTTCCTTTGAAGCTTTTCCTTAACAATGGAACACTAGTCTACCAATTGCAACAAATTGTATTTACTTTTTCCTTTGTCAATGTAAAGTATTTTTGTTCAAACTTTAGTTGGTGAGGAACTAGAAGAAGAGGAGCTTCTTAAACACAGATAAACAAAGAAAAGACAAATTCAATAGAAAACTCAACACTATTTAAAAATGTTAACATCTACCAACTAATTTCATTTGGTTTGCAGTCTTCCATTGGAGAAATGGCCTTTAATTGTTGAGAAGTAGGCAAGCATTTGCTTGAATATCACCAGTAATTAAATGTAACATCACAACTTAACCTAATTTCGTGAAAAGAATGCAAGGAATGGCTAGTTCAAAACGTAAGACTATACTATATGTACTTCCAGATTTTGAATGGCAAGAAAAGATAATTAGTAGATACAATGATTAGAAGTGATAGCATGTAACATTCCTCAATGTCCCTTGGTTTCCTCTCTTTCCATTAAGTCCTCCAAATATTCAATATTTATTAGTCTTCTAACCATTATCCACTAATTACATTGCCTTTCCATTCAAAATTTTAGCATTTCATATAGAAATTTAATCTTAATTTTTAGCCTAGCCATACCTTGCATGTTTTTCATTAAAATTAGGTTAACTTATGAAGTTGAAGTTAATTACAGGAGATATCCTGCAAATACTTGCCCGCCTTCTCACTACAAATGGGTTAAATCACAGTGTGTTACATCCAAGTTTTTGAAAACTGGATTGAACATTAAACTGAAAGAAAGAAAGATGCAAAATTAAAATGTTCAAGCAAGGTTGAAACAGGGATGGAACAAGACGATATAATAAATATTAAAATTAGGGGTTTTTATATACATACCACGCGAAACATGTGCATTTATATATTTCACACCCCAAACTTAAATATTACTTACATACCACTCTGTTAGTCTCCGTTTGAGTCTCCACACTAGAATGGGGTTCACGGAAGGTTGACGGAAGTCTAACGGAAGTCTATTTTTGTGCAGCTATACAACTTTTGGGTGGTATGTAAGTAATATTTAAGTTTGAGGTGTGAAATATGTAAATGCTTCACGTTATATAAATCATATTCAACTTCAAATAAAATGCTTAAAAAAAAACAAATATGTGACAAAAAATAAAAAGTAATATCACTATATATATATAGACCATGCATAAATAATATTTTCTATAATTTAATATTTTATAATTTAATGCGCTTGGTAAGAAAATAATTTGTCAAAACAATTTTTATGTAACGCATATAAGAATCAAAATCAACCAAAAAAATTAAGTTGATAAAAAATAAAAAAACAAATAAATTATTCACTCTGATGCTCTGAAGCCGTCCTTAATAGCATCTCGGGAATGCTATAACACTCATCAAACAAGTTCAAATGCGAGAAGGTGACAATGTGAGTGTGAGAGTTTAAAATTATCGAGATATATTTAGAAAATATATGCAGAAAATAATTCAAGATGTTTGCAGATGAGCATATTTTAAATGCCACTGAAAAAACTTACAGATTTTAAAATATCAATGAAAATATTTGTAGATTTTCTGAACTATTATGAATAAATTTTTTCATACATCAACGAAAATCAAAAAATATTTACAGGTTTATAAAATATCAAAGCCGACCTATGAAGGAGAAGAAGGCGGAGGAGAACCTGCGATGACCGAAACTCAAGTTTGGCGAGGTTGGAATAGCGATTCAGGCAGGAATCGAGAATAGGCAATCTGATCTTCGGACTCGAAGCCTGAGTCGAATAAAGCGAGGATCTTTGGGAGAAGACCCTTGGGTTTGGTAGATTTAAGCAGAGTTTAACATAAATCCTGCCTATTGGGCAAAAAGATGAATTTAAATCCTACAAAACTCAACTTTCGTTTCATCTCTGTTTTCCTTGAATCCCGGATTTAGTAAAACCCGAAAATGGGCGGATTCAAGAGATCTGTAATAAGTCCCATGAACTCCTCTTCCTCACAGCTCGTTCTCCGTGAGCTTAGTATATTTGGGGCAGAGAGATGAGGGTTTCATTTAAGTAAAAATAATAATAACATTAGAATAATATTTAAATTTTTAATTTAATAATTAATATTAAGTAATGAAATATATTAATTTAAATAAATTAATATTATTTATGATTTAATTTGATTAAATAAAATTTGTTACACTAAATTATTTTTATAAAATACTAAATAGTAATTAATTAAGATATCTTATAACTTAATTAATTAAAATATATTTAAAATTATTTCATATTTAATAGAAATACATGTGTGCTCTAAATCTTGATTGGATTAAATGTAGTCAATCTAATTAAAATTAATATAAGCAAAGTGCCAAAGCAAATATATTAAGATATCTTCCAATCATACAAACCTTAAATATTATGCTTTCTAGTAAATGATGGTTTTCATAGAATTGAAGGCAAAGGTGACTAACAAGGCGAGGAGATGGATACAATTATTTAAGGAAAACACAATAATGAGAAGTGATCCTAATTAATATCTAAATTATGTTGAAATATAATAGCTTATCTAGCACATAATATATTTTAATTAAATATGATTCATGAAAAATGATCATATGTTTGATCCGAGCAATATGAATGTAAGTAAAAGATTTACAAATTCGAGGAATTTTAAATATATATTTATAATGTAGAAGAGAAATAAACATGATAATGTTATTAATAAACATAAAAATCATTAATGTTTGTTAATTTAGCTTATTATTTTAGGAGATTTTTAAATATATATTATATTGAGTTGGTACTAAATCTTCGTTTAAATAAAAAGTACTTTGTGATAAGAATTTAAGTCAAAGTCTATCTTAATCTTGCAATATATTTGAATAAGAATGCTGCTTAGACTTCTCTCTTTTAATGACCTCTACCAATGTGTCATTATATTTCACTGAGATCTTGTTAGTCTTATTTTTAATGAGGTTGAAAATCTCATTTCTTAGCCTCTTCTAAGTATTTAGGAGATGTCTTTAGCATAGGATCCAAAAGTTTGATTGCCTTGCCATTGAGATTCTTAGGCAACTTCTTCCTCTCATTGTCATCTAATGAGATTCAATTTATGATGTGCTCGTCATTTTGTCTCTGTCATGACCTGTCCAATTTCATCATGTATATTAATTTCCATTAAAATAATATTATAGTTGGTAAATAGTGAAGTTTAGATGCTAAATATTTAAATATTATAAATTTGAATATCATTGATTTTGTTTAAAATGATGAATCATATTGTAATGTGAGAGCACTTACACACTCCAACTTTAAGAACTATCTTCCATTTGAAAGTTTTTCTTTAATCATGTTATTTTTACTTGAAATCTCATTTGAATGCAAAAGAAAACTTAGATATCATTTTATCCTTTGATTTGGCGCAATTGAGTGCATGCTTGATAACTTAGCGATAAAACATACAAAATCATCATTACTCCTACCTATAAAAGTTGCATATAAAAATAAAAATATTATTAAAGAAATATTTAATCACATCACTTTATCTTTTTTGACAAGACACGATGATGTATATGCCTCCAAGGTTAAAGAGATGAGAACCCATCTTAGCACCTCACCTTGGGAAAAAGTACTAGGAGATTCCTCTTAAACCCCATGTTAAAACTATGATGAGAAGCTAAAATGATATTGAGGTCTTATATAATATCTTAAAATTATAGGGCTACTTCATCTAAAGATTACAATCAATCCTTTACAACTAATTAATAGACAGAAGTTACTCTAATTTTATATTATAATTAGCTTAATAGTAGAACATATAATACTAAGACATGTGATTTCCTTTCTAACAGCTTTTGGCTTCTTTGGTTATAAATTATCTTGTGAATTCTTACTGCTTTAATATTATTCAAACTATATTTATCGGCTCTCAAAATCATGCCTTACCTTGCTTTAGAAATGATACATTTATAGCATAAAAAGCTTATTCAACCTTAGATGATTGCAATTTGAACTTTAACTACTATAAGCTCATTTGGTTTAAAGCATATAACAACAAAATTGCTTAGTTCTTTTGGAAAATTATGTGTCAAGAGCTCAACACAAAGAATAAGATGATTACTGTAAACATTATTGTTAATGATAGATGTAATCCCTACTCCAAATTAATTTGAAAATCACACTCCATTCTTAAATGCTTGATATCTATAGACATTTTAAGATCCATTATCCATGCAGGATCATTCTTTATGTTTACATGCTTTTTTTTCACAAATTCTAAACCATGTTACCTCTAATAGAATCTTTAAAAGCTATTATCTTCTTGTTACTCACATTATTGTCTTTCACATCTGGTTGGAAATAAATAAGATTCTATTTAGAAATGAATGTTTCTCTTGAGAGTATATATAGGAATATTAAAAGTGTCATTTGATTGGAAAAAGATGAAAATTTTGAAAATATGCAACTTACAAAAACTTCTTCAATTTGTTATGATAACTAATATCCAACTCCAATCTAAGGGCTCTAATGTTAATTTCATCATGTGACATTTTACACAACTACTTGACCCTCATTGCGTTACATCGACCGTTCACCATAGATGTTGTGCTGATTTTGCTTATGATTGTGATAAAACTACTTATTATAACTTTATAACTTTGATTGAGCTCTATTGCTTCGCGTTCTCTTACCTAGCTTGTTTTTGGGGATTGGGTTGGTCATTTTTCCTTTATTATAAGGATCTTCTTATCTCATGCTTGTATATGTTATCTTAACATTTGAGTTTTGGCAATATTAGCATCTCCGTCCTCTTGGCTGCTCTAATATTGCTTAATATTCTAGCAAATGGGTTTGTTACTAGCTTCATTGTCAAGATGTGCTTAGTGATTTTAATAAGTTTATGGTTTTAATTTAAGCTTGAATTTAGGTGAGTGAAATACCAGTATTTTACTTTGTCTAATTTATTACTCCAATATTCACTCAATTTTGGTGATTTTTAGATACTAATCAATCTATTTTGGTTCATCTTATTTTCTCTTTTGAGAGCAATGATGACGACTATCAATCAAATAAGGTGCAACACAAAAGCTTGTGATCTCCATATATTTTTGATTTTTTGATACTGATGTTTATTATTTTTATCCTTATGACTGTGATGATATAAGTGATTGCTCATACTTTGATCGCATATCTCAATCTTTATTTTCTTTATTTTTTGAGTCTCTAGGCCACCATATCCCCAAAAGTTTGGCTATTATGAGCCAAGCCATTTTTCAATTCAAGATGACACATTTTAATTGCTAAGCTTTTCAAGAACTATGTCATATTACATAGTTGCCTTATTTCCTTATTTGTGCTCTTTGCTTTCCCATCTCTCTCCATTTCCTTTTGCCTTTTTTTTTTAATCATGATAGATTACATATTTGTAAGACCTTTTTAGGTCAACTTTGTTCTTTCATGATTTTACACAAGTAATTGAATTTTGATTAATAAAAGCTAGGTGTCCCCTCTTATATTCTCAAAATTGATATGTTGGCATGTTCAATTGATTTTCAAAATTTGAATATAATATACACTCCTATAGAATTATTAAAGTTTCTTATCTTCTTTGTTATTGTTTTAATGCTGACAAATTAAAAGGATTTTGAGGTTATGAGTAAGATTGTAGTTCTCAACATTAACTTAATTGGAAAAAGCTATTAAAATTAATAAATTATTATTGTGAAACTTAAATTTGAATTTTCTATGACTTAATTTTAATTTTTTACATTCAAGATAAAAAACAAGCATAATATTATTTATTTATTTGCATTTGAAAATAATTTTTTTATAATTATTTTTTATAATTTTAAATAATTATCAAAATTATATTAAAATATATGTATAATATATATTTTATTTTAAATTAATACCAATACTTTTTTATATAATATTAAAAATAAAGATTGTATAAATAAATAAATATTTTTAAAAGTTAAATATATAAATACATAAATGATATGTATGTAAAATTCCTTTAAAAAAAGCAACTAAACTTTTCCGCTTACTCAAGAGCCGAACCCACAATACCCTCTTTCTATTTACGTGGCCAAAGAGTCGTCCACGTGTTATTGTCACAAACCCACCCACATCGGCCCCCACTTCTCCTCCCCTCGCCGAAATCCACGAGTTTCGCCGGCGACGAGCTCGTCTCGATGGCGAGCACAAGCGGTTCTAAGATCCCGGAATCAGCCGGCCAACCGCCGACCCCGGCCCACTCCGCCCCAGCACGGGAGTGCGAGTCCTGTCGCTCTGCTCCCGGCATACCATTCTGCCGCGTCGAGTGGTCCTTTCTCTGCACCGGCTGCGCTGCCGTCGTCCACGGACACAACTGCATCGTCTCCGTAACACCTAACCCTAACGCCAATTTTCCCCACTTACCTTATTTTCCCTACCCCTACCCTTACCCTTACCCTTTTACCAACCCTAGCTCCGATCCAAACGCCGTCGTCCATTTGTCATCGGACGAGGAAGAGCTTTCTCCTGCGGACGGACAAGGGAGGGGGTGGCGTCATATTCCCGGGAGAGCAACGTCTTATCGGCGGATGGAGAGCGTGATGCGGTACAGGGAGAAGAGGAAGAGCCGTAAGTTTGAGAAGACGGTGAGATATGAGAATAGGCGGGCTTACGCGGAGCTGAGACCGAGGTTGGATGGAAAATTTGCTAGCAGTAAGGGTGGCGAGGGAAAGGAGGTGACGGGCCCGCCGGATGCGGTTGATGAGGTGGCAGAGAACGCGGGTAAGAACGGAGCTTCGATAGGGTATATTGGAATGGATCACGTTTCAGGTAGGGCTGAAGCCGGCGGAGAGTTGGAAGGATTAGTGGCTGGTGCTGTGGAGTTAGGACAGCCTGATTTCATAGAGGATGTGAGGTTTCAGTGATCTTTTGGGTATGCTGTGATTTCTTGACATTGTTTTTTATATTGCTGATAAATTGGTGATGCTTTGATATTATTTATTTTTTGGATTTATATAGATATCACTGAATTCTCATATGTTTATAAATTTCTAACAGCTAAATTTTTTCTATTTACTTATACAATACCTACTATTTAAATCGCATCTCTCTCTCTCTCTCTCTCTCTCTATATATATATATATATAGTATTTAGATATGTAAATGCATAAGAATTGTGTGCTATGGATGTAAATTTTCCATTTTATGAGCTAATATTAGTGATATTTTTGCTGTTATTCAGAGATTATAATATTATATAAGTAAACCTAAATATGGCATAGGAAATACCAATTTTCTTAGTCTATCATTGACACCAACTTGAGAGCAGCAACATACACTCGCTCATACTTGAACACACACTCATACGCTTGAACCAGCAAGCAACATAGTAATGACTTACAAGAAAGCAGAATAAAGTAACTGTTTATCTTGGAATTTCATGTTGTACACTCAGTTTATTTAAGTACCGATGTATATCAGAGCAGCCCAAACAAATTTTAAGAGCTAAATGCATATACATCATCTAAGTTCATGCGATAATCTTGATTAAAGCTGACAAATTCAATGATTGTGCTATCCTAGGTCGTTGGTCTCACATATAATTTTTGTTGCACCTATGCCATTTTTTGTTCTCATTGTTCAAGTTAAAGGTAATTAGGCACGGTGTATATCATGCTTGATCTTGTGTAGAGTCCTCAGATTGGGAAACATGCTTTTTGAAGTGGATTTAGTTTATAGTTTAACTTAAAATTTGTGTGGTGAAATTTGAGCAAATCCAGTGTCCAAGTATTGGTTTTTTTTTATTGGCACAATTTCAGAATCTTGAAAGAAAATCTAACATCATTGTTGATGTGGAATAAATAAATATTAAAGAACTAGCTATTTTGATTGTACAGTTTTACTGCTGCTAATATTAATTGATTAGGTATTGATCTCATCCCAATCTCATCTACTACGATTAATTAATTGATATAACATACGGAAGTCTGCTTTCATGTTCTTGTAGCGTGTCATAACTATGATGGTTGTGTATTTTATTTCTAATTTCTTATTTAATAATACCACCATATTTATCTCCTCGACACCATAGATATTATCATAAATTGTTCTTAGTATGAAAAACGCAACGTTACCATTTTGAAATTCTACTAGTAGTTCATGTATCATCTTGCTGAGTTGTTAATTCATCATTTACATTAACGTGCGAACTTGTCGAACCGAGGTCTTTGGGTTTCCCCTTTAAAATTCCTTTCATATCTACAAATAGGATTGAAATTTTTGTACAAATAAAATAATGACTGTTATATTGAAAGAATAGCGTGATTGAAATTAAATTGCCTCATGCGAATAATAAATATCTTGTTTTCGATGTATTTGTTTATGACAAATGTATTCGATACTTGTTGACTCCTGATCAGATGCAGTATCACCAACATTGGTAATTTCTAAGAGATTTACGTAACATCGTACTTTTCATTTTTTTCGATTGCATTTTTTAAATTTCTTCAAGACAATCGAACTTTCTGAGCTTGCTTCTAAATGTTGCGACGATATTCTGAATATATTTTAAAGTCAAAAAAATTATTTAGGAAATAATATATTGAGAAATATGTCTAAACTAAATTAAATACTAGTACACATGATTATTTCTCACTTCATTTAAATCAAGGTTAGCAATCTCAGTATAAATTTCATTTTGATTTTGTTCATTATAAAATCAAGATGGTCGATATTCTGAAAGCTGAACTTGGCACAGTGTGTATAGCAAATGAGAAATCATAGATGTTGTGTGGTCTGTGGGAGAGAGAGAGAGAGAGAGAGCAGAGGATTGATTATTTGTGGCTCTCTGCTCGAAGAGAAAGAGGAAAGGAAAGGCCTCTAATTTATGGCTGATTTTAATCTTATTGTTCAGGTTGTTTTTCTCTGTTCATTGTTTCAGTCCTATTTGCAAAAGATAATATTACTCTGTGGATCATATTAGACCTGCATACTTAACTATGTTGCTGAATATAATATTTCAGTCATTATTTTTTATAAATAAATCTGTAAATCATCCTAAGCTTCTAATATCACCACTAATAAAAATTTTAAACTTGATACTAATTAATTTTTCACATGGTCGTCACTAACTAATTTCTTAAATAATTTTTATTTGGCATGTCTAAAATCAAGTAAACATATAATGATATTAAAAAAAAGTATTCAATAACATCTAATATATGAAAAATCATCAAAAACATGCAATTAAATGTAAGTAAATGCATGTATCTAAAAAGAAATCTAATTATTTGAAAAATTAAAAATTAAATTGACAACAAGAGGGAGAGGTATCGATGAGTTACTTCCAATCGGACGAACAAAGTCACTTGTCGATAATTGATAGATGTCGATCTAGAGAGAAGATACATTGATAGAGAGAAGAGAGAGGTTTACGGATCTCTTGTTATAATCAGCAACCTAATGAGTTTTATGATAGAAAATCCTTCAAAAACATATTATCCAATACTTAAAGCAAAATTTTTTTTAATGGTATTGCCCTATTTTGCTGCCTTGAAAGCCATTTAGACTGTGAACTGAACAAATACTACGAACATGTAGCTGAATGTCACCCTCCCCCTCAATTCTTTTAGCATTTGATTTTGTGTTAATTTCTGGACTTTTGCTTATAGCTACCAAATCATTTGCATTTACCTTTAATAACCCCATAAATATAAATGATGCAATTATTTTATTTTTGATGTAATATACGGTCACATGCAAGCATTAAGCTTTCTCCTTCTCTCTTATTCAATGTGTTAACTTTTATTTAATTCTAAGTTAAACAATATAGCAGTTCTCATGAAGGAATTATCTTCTATTAACAGAAGGGATGGATCACTAACAATTCAATTTTTTATGAATACAGATATTTTACCGAGGTTGGAGATACTAAAATATTTTATTCTTATTGTTTTTATAATTGCTCGTCATTACAATTTATTGGGGATTTTCAGTTAATATAGGCATTGTTGTGCTACTCTTCAACGAATTCTAACAAAAAGAAGATGAATATCTATTAAGTCCATCTACGCATCAGAAAGAAGATGATGAAAAGATCCATCATTTTATTTAATTTTAAGTTTGAGTTATTAGTTGAGTGATGTTTCTTAAATCAGATAACTAAAATTCAAGACACATTATTTTCATGAAAGTATAATTTATGTATTTGATAGCTCAATTAGAACACCCAAATTAAACAAGAAGCTAAGAATAAGTGTATTTCTTACAATAAATAAACATAAACATTGCCGGCTAAGCAGAAAAAACACATTACAGAGAAGATATTTACGAAATTGACGAACTCGAAAAATGAAATAGAAATCTACCAACTTACTATCACTTTCAAGACCAAAGTTTTACATAAGAGCATTCATCTAGGAATCAAATCTATCTCAAAAAAAAAAAAAAAAAAATCACGAAGAGACGCACGATGCAGAGTTGTAAGGGAAACATAAGGAACCAACGTACCCGTGGTAGCAATCCACCAAGAGACGGGTGATGCAGAGCTGCTGCTAGGGCGAAGGTTTGGGAGTGAAGAGCGAACAATCTGTCAGTTGTGAGTGAAGAAATAGGCGTTGTTGGAAGGAATTGCGACAAGCAGGCGAGTTCCTGCCATACCGCAAGGTTCGCGCGATCTCTAGATCCCGTTAAATCCGCCGAATCAACGGATTTAATAAATTCGGGATTTACCCCAATTTCCGGATTTATTGGATTTATGGCACAGACGGATTTACTAAATCCTTAGAAGGTATTTGGTAGGATTTATGGGATTTAGTCATCTAAATCCCTAGTAAATCCGTTGCCAAACACCCCCCTTAGTCTATCATTGACACCAACTTGAGAGCAACAACATACACTTGCTGATACTTAAACACACACTCATACGCCTGAACCAGCAAGCAACATAGCAATGACTTACAAGAAAGCAGAATAAAGTAACTGTTTATCTTGGAAATTTCATGTTGTACGCTCAGTTTATTTAAGTACCAATGTATATCAGAGCAGGCCAAACAAATTTTAAGAGCTAAATGCATATACATCATCTAAGTTCATGCCATAATCTTGATTAAAGCTGACAAATTCAATGATTGTGCTATCCTAGGTGGTTGGTCTCACATATAATTTTTGTTGCACCTATGCCATTTTTTGTTCTCATTTTTCAGGTTAAAGGTAATTAGGCAAGGCGTATATCATGCTTGATCCTGTGTAGAGTCCTCAGATTGGGAAACATGCTTTTTGAAATGGATTTAGTTTATAGTTTAACTTAAAATTTGTGTGGTGAAATTTGAGTAAATCCAGTGTCCAAGTATTGGCTTTTTTTTATCGGCACAATTTCAGAACCTTGAAAGAAAATCTAACATCACTGTTGATGTGGGAATAAATAAATGTTGAAGAACTGGCTATTTTGATTGGACGGTTTTGCTGCGCTAATATTAATTGATTGGGTATTGATTTATGTTTATGGGAGACTAGCATGTTCAAATTTGGTGACTTTTGCCCTTTGCAAGCAAGCTTAAATTTCATTGCTTGTTGTATTAAATCGCTTAAATTTTTATATGATATTTCAGACCTATAATCGTATATCCAACACAAATAATGTGATTATAAGTGTTGGATGATTTTGTTGTTTATAGGAACCCTAACATTTGTTTTTCTTGGATTCTTGTAAGTTGCTCTTGACTGGATGAGTCTCAACATTTTTTTCATCTTTATAAAGCTTGCTATTCCTTGAACCCTACAATTTAGTTGTTCCTTATGTATCATTCTTTACTAAAAATTCTTAAGAGAGCATTTATTTGTTGGTTCTAATCCGATTAGTTTTGTGTTAATATCGTCTAACCATGTTAATACAAGGTTAAATGGACAACATCATATCTAGTTTTTCTAAATTCATTTGCTCCTCTACATCAATTCTATTTCATTAATTAATTGATTAGGATAGTAGAGTCAATGGTGCTTTAGTTTGTAGGCAATCTAGCTTGAATATGATGGATGTTCCCATACTGGTCTACAAATAGCTTTATAAATGTTATAATCTATTTGGCATGATGAAGTTTGCAATTTATTTTTTGTTTTGGTTTTTTTTTTAATTAATAGTTTCTTTCATTGAAGCGTAGGGTCTTAATTCATGTTTGTTCACTTATCTTGATCATTAGTGTTATCCCAATTAACTGGAAATGGCATTAAGATATATATATATATATATATATATATATATATATATATATTATTAAGGTTTGTGACTAGTATTCTAAGTTGAATATGTTGGATCATTTGTCCAACCTTATCATACTAACTTGGTCCTTAGCATGTCCATTAAGAATGTTATATTTATCAAAGGGAAAAAGAGGGTTATTCCCTGCTCGGGCAATTGACTATATTAATAGCTCTTTCATGCATGAGGAATATCACATCTCATCCATTTGTCATTGTCTTGATTGTAACAGAACAAATGAGAAAGACCTGATAATGATGAGCTGTATGAGAGTGAGCCAAATCAATTTTCATTTTTGGTTTGGTTTGGTTTGGTTTGGGCCCCACTCTTTTTTGTTTTTTTTTTGTAAGGAAAAAAGAAAGGAGTACAAATAAATGGACATTAATGAATCATCATTAATGGATGTTGTATGACAGGATCAATTTGATTGAACGATCTAATGTTGATAGAAGTAGCTAATTCTCCATTTGTCTAAGTGGGTGTGCTAATTGTTTTTTTGATTTTTTTTGTGAAACAAAAACATATTAAAAGATGATAGATACTGTTGAACAGTTTCACGCATGGGTGGTTTAGAAAGGATATGATTTGTTTGATGTGGGGCTAGATGCTTAAAATTTTGTATCAATAAATTCCAATATTTATTTCAAATATTTTAAAATAAGCATTTAAGTTTATCTACCATATCATGCCAAGTCCCTTTTACACTTTTAGAGGGGTAGAAATATGGATCACAAGTACTTTGCATCGACAAAAGGTAGTGAATCTATTTACAAGTAATATCTATTATTTTGGAAATGGAGAATTATGCACATTGAAATCATATTTATTTACAAATTAAGCTCTTATTATAAAATAATGAATTGCTAAACTGTTGGGAATAGGCTTGCAAGCAAGTTGAGCCGGAGGCTGTTCAAGCTCAAGATCGTTTTACTTAAAGCCTATTTAAGCTGGGTCAAGCTTAATTTGAGCTTTTATGATAATGTTTGGTTTGTTTAAATTCAAGCTTGCTTAAATTTGACTTGATTTTGGTTGGAGTTTGGCTCATTTAATGCTTATCAAACTTTAAATATGCAACTCATTTTAAAAGATACAACAACAAGAAGCCTTAATCTCACTGGTCCATGAATTTTCTGCCATCAGTGTCTATTATGTGTCAAATTCTCATTTAAATCAAGTATACTAAGATCATTTTTATACATCTTAACTAAGTCTTTTTAGGTCTACCTCTACCTTTCTTAACATAAGTCAAATCTAATGCATCTACTCTCCTAATCGGGTCATCGGATGGCCGACGCTTTATGTGGCCAAACCATCTAAGGCGACTCTCCGTAATCTTATCTACCACTGGAGCTACTCCAACTTTTTTTCGAATATACTCATTTTGCATTCTATCTCTAAGAGTAAAGCCACTTATCCACCTAAGCATCATCATCTCAGTAATACTTAACTTAGTCTTATGCTTTTCTTTTATTGGCCAACATTCTGCACCATAAATCATTGCAGGTCTTACCATCATCTTATAAAATTTTCCCTTAAGTTTAAGTGAAACTTTTTTATCACATAATAGGCCAGATGCATTCCTCCACTTCAACCATCCAACTTGAATTCTATTAATAACATCTCCATCTATTTCACCATCATTTTGAACAATGAGCCTAAATATCTCAAACGCCACTCTTATTAATGACTTGTTCACCTAATGTCATAACACTATCACTAACTTCTACAACTAAAATTACACTCCATATATTCGCTTTAGATCTACTTAAACGAAAACCTTTAGACTCAGAGTTGACCTCCATAATTCAAGTTTCATTGGACTCCCTCTAGTCTTATCAACAAGAAGAATGTCATCAGCAAAAAGCATACACCAAGGTACATCTTCTTGTAAATGCCTAGTAAGAACACCCATAACTAAAGCAAAAAGATAAGGGCTTAAAGTCGATCCTTGATGTAATCCAACTGAAATAGGAAAATATTTTGTCAATCCTCCTTGTGTTTGGACACAAGTAATAGCTCTAGTATACATATCCTGACTCGAATATAACCAATATGAACTCCTTTCGCTCTAGAACTCCAAAGAACAACTCTTGAAGCTTTATCATAAGCTTTCTAAATCAATAAATATCATATGTAGATCCTCCTTACTTTCTATGCTTCTCCATCAAACCCTTAACAAATGTATAGATCCATAGTAGATCTACCCGGCATGAAACCAAATTGATTGTGAGAAAGTTCAGATCACATCGTAACCTATGCTCACTATTTCTCCCATAATTTTAATGTATGACACATTAACCTAATTCTCTATAATTTGCACACTCTTGTGCATCACCTTTATTCTTAAATATAGGAACCAACAAACTCTTTCTCCACTCATCTGACATCTTTTAGTCTTTAAAATGACATTAAAAGATTTGTAAAGAAATTCCTGATCTCCTAAACATTTTCACACTTCTATTGGAACATTATCCATTCTTGCTTTCCACATTTCATTTTCTTTAAAGCTTCACTAACTTCGATTTACTAATACAACGATAAAAATAAAATTTCTATTTTTGTTGGTATTAAGGTTAAAATCAATCGACTTTCGGATCCTTCATAAAAGTTTATCAAAATACCTCATCCACCTATTTTCAATATCATTTTCTAAAAAAATATTTTATTATTTTCATCCTTAATACACCTCACTCAACCACATGCCTTTACTTCTCCTATCTCTTTGGCTAACTTATACATACATCTTTCACCTTCTTAGATCTAATCTATTGTATAAATCACTAAAAGCTAAATTTTCAGATCATATAACGCTTTAATCTCTACTGCCACTTTATATCTTTTCTCCCTCCGAAGTTTTACATTTAAACCAAGTTTTATAATAACGCTTTTATTTTTTATCTTTTCACACTCGACTCCATCACCAACTATTCTTATTAAGCTTTTCCTTTGATTCTCCAAGATATCTTTATAATTTGTATAATTTCATATATTTTTCCCACATATTGTTAGCTTCCTCATGAACATCCCAATAAAATATTAAATTTTATTTAATAAAATTTTAAAAATAATGTTTAATTTTATTATATTTTTAAAATTTATTAATACCAATCTAAATTCAATAGAATGGTGACTGCGGTTGTCAGATCCTATAATAAGCTTTGTTGTTAGGAACTTGTACCTTATAGTATAAACACCAATGCTTTAAATCTCTAGCTGATGTACAACTCAAGAGAAATAGGCAGGTGAGGGGAAAAGCGAGATATGATGAAAAAATTGGGTAAAGGAAAAAAATCGAGTGAATTATTATCTTTAATTTAAAAATAAATTTATCTAGTTAATAATATTTAATTTTTGTTTATTTAATACTTTTTTATTTTTAGATGATTAATATTAATATTAATTAACTTTATAATTTACTTATTCGAGTTTTCTATCGAGTTTTAATTATGCTTCTTAATGAACTTTAAATAATATTGTTCATGATCATAAATGAGTTGAGTGAGAAGGTGTTCAAACTCATTCAATTAACTAATGAAATGAACATGAGCCGCCATGAGTAGCTTTTTAAATGCTCGGTTCATTTGTAGTTGTAGTTTGTAATATGATGAATATTAAAAATATGAGTTTGAGTTTTATCATATCCTTCGAGATTTGAGTAGTATTATTGGAAATATAGGTAGTTGGATGCTGGTTTTATGAGCATACAAGATTTGAGTGTTACATACTTGAGAAAATTGATTATTCTTCCATTTTTATTAGTGAAATATAAAAAGAAATTTGGTTCATAGTAGGAAGTCTTAGTTTTTTTACTGGAAAGAAATTATTTAGGGGCTATTTGGTTGCTTGAAAAAATAATACAGTGTAAAAGGAATGCAGTGTATTTGGATTACTTTAGTGTTGTTTGGTTGAAAATTCTATAAATACATGAGTTTGTCTTTTAATGTTTAGTAAAATAAATATAATTAAAATTATTTTTGAGATCAGGGTCAGACGCAGAATAATATTTTCACTACAGATTTACAATTCACTCAAATTGGGCGAATTCCAAATACACAAAAAATGATCCTTTCAATGTATTTTAAATACATTATATTATTTTGGAATTTTACTTTGCACCATACCAAACACAAAAAAGTTTAAAACCCCTGCATTTATTTTACTTTATACTCAAAATTCATCATTCTAAACAGCCCCTTATTCCTAGTACTTGAATCCTCCAACATAGTACGGAGGTTAGTGGGTATTAGATTTATAAATACGTAAGATTTGAGTGTCACACCCTAAATTTCCCCATTTTAAAAATGAATCTTTATTTAATTTTTGTCAGTATAATTTCAAAAGATTCAGATTCATAATTTTTCTAGTAAAAAGAAATTACTTCTCACTACTACTTGAATACTCAAGCATTGCATGCTTATCTTGATAATCAGCAAGATATGTATTGCGAGACAAATGGGGTTTAGTAAAATCTGCACTTGATGTGTTTGTAGAAGTATTATCATGGAGCTCTTTATGCAGCAGCATAATCAGCTGGATGAATAAATAGGCATGCTTTTGTAGTGAGGTTAGATGGAAAGTTGATGCTTTTTAATGACTTATAAATAGTTTACTAAATATTAAAGGAATATTATTAGAGCAAGGTTTGATTTCTTATGATTCTTTTAATGAAGTTGCGGGTGAGAATAGGGGAAAATGATTTCAATCAAATTCAATAGTAACTTTTCATTAGATTTGGAGAATCAATTTGGCCTTATGTAAAAAAGATCTATGAAAGTGATTTTTTTGTTAAGATAATTAATGAAAAAAATATAGAAAGCATAAAGTATCTTCATGTAGTTTTTCTAGCTTGAGTAGGCATATGATTGATTATCTTGGGAATTGATTTAGTGTGTATTAAAGAAATTTTTTTTGGTAAATATACATTGAAGTTATTAAAGATACATATGAAAGCATTATTAATTAGTATTAAAAATAATTGTGATGTAAGGTATTTTAGGGTCTAGGATTTACTAATACAAATCTAAGTTGGGGTGCACAAAAACAAGAATAAAAGACTAAAATTCAAAGTTCACCAGCTCTAGTTTTTGGCTGAGTTTAGTCCCTTTCAATGCATATAAAAGAATAACAATTGTTCTAAAGAATTATTTTAAATTTATCTAAATTTGAAACATTGTAAGAAAAATTACGAGTGAAATAATTTCACATCAAAAAAATTAAGTCATATTGGCTTGCCCAAATCTCAATCATTTAGACGGTCAATAATAAAGTGCGTATATGAGAAGTGCAAGGATAAAAGTTACTAAATAGTGGATCCAAGACTCATTTTAATCGGAGACGCTTTCATTGGATTGCACAACACTTGAAGAATTCACATCCAACAGCACACACAAATATGGAATTGTGTAAAGCAGAGACTTATTTTTATTACATGTCTTAGGGGTTCTCTTTTTAATCTAGAAGAAACTTGCATTTTATTTAAAGAAATCACATCCAACAACGTAAGTTTTGAGAGAAAACATGGGATTATATTAAGCATAGACTGATCTTTATTAAATTCCTTAGGGGTCCTATAGTTAACCTAAAAAAGGCCCACAATTGATAGTTTCTCACAATCTGTATAATCTGACTAAAAGTGCGAGTCCTTAATTCTACAACTCGAATTCCAACAAATAACAAGTTTCCAATCCAACCAATCGAAATAACAGCTTTTATTTTTTTGGAACAGGTAGCCGAACTTTGGCTACTGTATGAAAGTCGTAGAAGAAAACAAACAATCATATGTTTCTTTACTAACGTAGGAAAGCCACTAGTCATCAACAATTTGGATACAAAATCAGTCGATATAAAGAAAATCAAGGGCTGCAATGAAGTCAAGACCCATTTTGTATAAGACAAAACAATGGTAACAATCAGCTTGGTCAACAAGGAGCTGACATTAGCAAATGTCAGAGTGGCAACAATAAGAAATCAACTTTAGCGACAATGAAAATCACAAATAGAAGAAACCAAATAGCAAATAAGACAACTGATGGCAACCAACAACAACATGAATTCAGTGATAGAATGTACTAGTGCAACCTCTGACTTCTACCTCTTACTAATTCAATGAGAAAAACATGCTTGGATAGAGATTTTGATGCACTGAAATAAGGAATTGGAACTAATCCACAGAAACCAATGGGAGCTGGATCAGTTTGTTTGCAGTCTAAGTAGTAAATCAAAACAAACCAAGGGAATAAAGTTACACTTCTTTTTTATAGGCATTGTCATAATATCAAATGAAAAAAAAAAAAAAAAACTCAAATATCATAAAAACTCAAAGTGATTACATTATTATCTCAATATTCACATTTCATGCTTCTTATGTGCATAAAAGCCTTAATATTTTCATCATTAGGACTGTTAAAAAAGCTTGTTTGTAAACAGCTTATATTCGGCTTGTTAAATGTCTCATGTTCGATTTGTTCGTTATATAAGCGAGTAGAACACAAACAATCATTTTAAGCTTGATTTATAAACGAGCCCAAAATGAATAGCCTTTTTTTTCTATCATGTTTGGTTCATTTTAGCTCGAAATAAAAACATATATATAATATATGAATATAATGTTAGATTATTATTTATATATGAAATTATTACACTAATATGGATATGAATGAGTTGTTTCATGCATAACATGCTTCTAAGCAGGCCCATATTCCAATCTTGTCTGTTATTTATTTATTTATTTTTTATTTTATGAATTCAAGTTAATTCGAGTTAAAAAGCAAAACGAGCTCATTATGAACAAAACAAGTTGAATACAAACATTAGATTTTCGAATAATTTTGAATACGAGCCGAACATGAACAAACAATCAGCTCGCTCAAGCTCGACTTGTTTACACTTCTATTCATCATGTTGCGATTAAGGGGTTTCTAATTGTTGTAGGATTATATTAAGGATCAACATTGAGTTGATATATTTTTGCTTTGGTTATAAAAATATTTACAAAGGATATTCACACCTTGATTTTTTTTGGGGGATATAATAATTTTTGTGAATGAGGCATGTGCTTAAATAAGTAAAAAGTTAAAACAATAGATTTTTTTTAGATTGTTCAATGTTTAGATTTTGCAAAATAAATATTGAATATATGATGTGCAATTTTGATTGGTGGAATGGACAATTTTATTAAAAGATAAATTTGTACTCTGATTTGATAGATTTAAGTATATTGGAAATATCTTATAGAAGAATGAGATGCAAAATATGCATATAACTTTTAGAGTTAAGGTTGTGTGTTTAAAATGAAGAAGGGTCTTAGGAGTATCATGTGATAAGAGGACTTTTTAGAGACTTAAAGACAAATATTCTAAAACTATGACTAGATTGGCGATGTTGTATGTATTTAAAAGTCGAGCAATAAATGATCATTAATGGCAATAAAATACCATTATTGATTGCTAAGTTTAGCATGGCAAGAATGGTAATATTAAGATTGATGTATGAAAAAATTGTGAAGGATAAATTAATGAATGATTATATTAGAGGAACGGTTTGAGTTACAAACATTGAAGACATGATAAAACTGACTTATGTGATGTATACATGTATGACTAAGGGTAGAAAGTACATCCATTAGATTGGTAGATAGGATAAGTGTTTTAGAGGCTTAGGAAGGAGAAGGGATTGATTTCTGTTGTTCAAAATAGTTTGTGAAGAATATAACACTTAAGGTAGCACTTAAAGATTTTTACAATCATCTCAAAATAGTTCGAATTAGGCCAATAATGATGATGAAGGTAGTGATATATATTGGGTAAGGTGAAAAATATTTTTTGGGCTGCCCACAAATTAAAACATAGTGGAAAATTTGAGATCAAATTTCATGAATGATGGTTGGCCACAAATTTTTTAGAATTTTCATGGGAAGCCCTCCAATCCTAATTCTAGACAACTCCTTTAATCCCTACATTATCACCCAATATTTTTTCTTGCTCTTCTTTGTGAGGGTGAGAGTTGTGATCAAATGATGCTTAAGGGAGATTTTCAACTTTTTCATGGTTTGGCTGCTAATGTGAATCTTAGGTCACCTTTTGTTTGTGACAAATGCTCCATTTTTTGTACAGCAAAAGCTGGTTTGGATTGCTCTAAAGCAGCCAGCCCCCTCTTTCTCTATCCCAAAACACGTAAACACACATCATAATGAATTTTAGAATCAAATATAGGGATGGATATGGAGGTAGTCCTTTTCTTTCTGGGAACCAGCATAGAAAAGTTAAGAGTTTTGATATCTTTTCCCTTACAATTTTATTACTTTCTAGCGTAGTGATTAGGAGGGTGTCAATTCAAATTTGTATTATGTTTGATATCCATTATAGTTCTTGTAGCATCATTGGAAATTGGACCGAGGTGGAGATATTTGCTTCCATGTTGCAATATCAGCTTTGACAGATGCTTGCATGATGCAATAGAGGATTGATTGTATTCATAATTAATGCACTTTATAGACTCGCGAGGATTTGTGGGGATCGAAGGAAGGCAAATTGTGATCATCTATTCCAGATGTTTCCTTTTTAAGAAATTTGACTTCAAACATGAATTATTTTAATCATGGGGGTTTCCCCAAAGAACATGCTCTTTAGGTTAATTACATCTCGGACATTTTCGAGAAATTTTTTATTAAGAAGTCTACTCTTGTGTTCAATTTGAGTAGAGTTGGTGCCATGACTCATCCCGGGAGTTTACAATTATCAAGACAGGAATAGATGGTCAAATGAAAAATTCAGATTTCAGTTATTAGCATTAACTAATGAAAATAACCATTCCATAAATCGAAAGAGCCACAACAACAACAACAAACCTTTGTATTAAGTGTCATATTCTCATTTAATTCTAATAAAATAGGATCAATTTTTATACTTCTTTTTAAGTTTACCTTTATTTTCTTAACATAGGCTAAATATAATAAATCTACTCTCCTAATTAGTTCATCGCACATTTGACATTTTATGTGACCAAACCATCTAAAGATGTCTCTCTCTAATCTTATCAGCTGTTGGAGCTACTCCAATCTTTTCACATATGTATTCGTGTCTCATATTGTCTTTAAGTGTAGAGCCACACATCCACTTGGGCATCCTCATCTTTGCAACACTTAATTTAATATTATGTTTTTATTTTGCAACATTTAAATCGAAATAGCCACCATTGTATAAAATTCAAACTAATTTAAAAGTTAATTGTTAGTATAAATATCATTTTCTTCTATGGCCACATCTTTGATAAACAATTTATCTTCTTTCAGTCATTTTTCTCAAGTCTTATCCTGAAAATGCTAGTTTAAATTTTATTCTATTGAGTTATCAACATCTTGATATATACATCATATCTTCTAAATTACAATAACATAAAGGAAAGAAGAAGGTAATATGCATGCTTATTAAATTTAATAAATCAATCTAAGATCATTTGGTAAATAATTTATTTAAGGATGATGATATAGAAGGTTTCAAAATATTCTATTATATTGTAAGGACACGATCTTATGCCATTTATATTTTCATATATACATCTATCATAGGAGCACCATTTAAAGTGTACAATTTAAAGAACTTCAATATCGATATTTTGTAAAAACTTTTTTTTTAATTTTTTTATGCACAAGTACTTGAACTTTATTTGCCAATATATCTATATAGACACTTCTATATATCATTGTGGGCTCTGAAAATTCGCCATCGACTTCTCTATTAAGAGAGTAGATTAAAGTGTCGGTGAAATTTTCAGAAGGCAGGTGGAATAGTAAATAAGACATTACCCAGAGATTTCGCCCTCATTTTGCTAGGACTTTAGATCTGGTTCCAGGTTTTCTATATGCGTAAGCACCTATAATTATTTACCCCTCCCAATGCTGAGAGGGAACTTTCGATTAAGGCTAGTTGTTAGATTGCTAAATGTATAACATATAGTAGCACTATGAGGAGTTTAAAATATGGATTTATGAAATTCATTATTATTTAACTTAAAGCGGATGACTAGGGGAATGATGACGTGCCCGATCAAGATCCTATGGTTTCATCATCCCGGGCTGCCGTTATCCCTAATCTACTTAGTTATGAATGACCCAACCCCAACCAAATGATCCTTGTTAGCCATGAGAGTGTCGCCCAAGAAAACCTCAGTACTCACCTTAGAGATTTTTTGCCTTATCAAATATTCTATGATTCACAACTCAATGTGAGTTGTTGGCATCTGAAGCCTCGTAATATAATGTATTATGGCACAACCACCCTGCTAGAGAAATCTAATCAGAATCAGATCATGTAGAGCTTTACCAAACCACATACGGAGGATACGCCAGCCCATCATGAGATCATCAGATAATATATAAATACACTGACTTGACATCGAATTTTATGAAGCTGAGTCATTCTCCACAACCGACAGCAAGGTGGATGTATTATTTTTTTTGCTTTAAGTTTTGGATATTGAATTTCATTTAATCATTTAGAATGTGGTAATTTATCCAAATTTATATTTATATTGATCCTTAATTTTGATTAATTCGATTTAAATTTGCAAGCATATTTTGATGGTAAGTATTCATTTCGATTAAAATCTCCATTCAACACAACCATCATCGGGGTATGAATGATTTGAGCATTATACTATAATTTGATAATTTTATTTTTGAGTGTTAACTCCTCTGATTGAAATCTACAATTAACGTAATCATCATTAGGGAATATACCTTGTCAACTCTGCTTGCTTATTAGCAGAGGATCAGGTCAATAGTTAAAACTTGTGATTATATTTTTCATATCAAAGTAGAGAGCTTAGGATTTTAAATAAAAAATTTCTCTATTAAGACCTTTGATGGTCATATGCAAATGTAAAAATCAAATCATCCTTTAGTAATTGAACATTTGATTTATAACCAATCTTGTCAACTCGGATCCTAATAAGGAGGAGGCTTATATTGATTAAATGGGACTTACGATCTCACCATATAGATAAAATGGCCCAATTAAATTTATTTTCAATTTTATACAATTTATGAAGTTTTCATATTTTACGAAGCAATTGAGGCTTAGGCCCAAGATGCTCTTTATGGAACATGTAAATCGCTTGGGTGTACTTGCATACCTCTCGAGATGCTATGTTTGAATTTATTTCATCTCTTGATATGGTCATTTGCATAAATCTTGAGATAGTGATTAGAAGTTTGACTACCTCGTAATGTGTGCATGAATGATTTCATTTTGAAGTAGTTGATTGTTTATATACATTTGAGCACAAGCTTTCAATATAGGATTTGCATTGGAATACATGCATAACACAATCTTTCAAGCCATTTGTGAGCACTCTAATATGATAAAACAAAAATATCTCACTATATAAATCATTCTATCCATATATATATATATATATATATATAGTTTGAGTGTTAAGCTGCATCGAGATGTATATAAGCCTTGATCTTTTGGATTAGTCACATTTATCAAAGAGCTTCCAAGCTCTTCACAAATATCAATCAATTAATTTGATATGTTCAATCATTCGATGTAAATAGTGACACCGCTAATTACCAATTAATAAGTCCATCTTATGCTCATTGGCAAATGATCAATTCATGTTCTTGCTCCTAAGTGAGCTATCAAGCCCTATGTAAGCTTTTCAAATTTAATTGAGCTTAGTTAAAATCGCATCATATAACAATCCCAATATCCATTGAGTAAGTCATTTTCAAATATATTGATGAGTTGTTGAGTCCTCCATAAGTGTCATTTGAGTTTGATTTTTGCAAATCAATTTTCATTTTAGGAGTTTGTATTTTGATTTAATACTAATTTCAACTTCAATTTTGGTTTCAAATGTCCTTTTTGTCGTCCCTCGTTCGTGTAAAAATTTAGCAGCATTTTGACAATATCCCACATCGCCCCGATATGATGCAGATGTCGCGCCCACCATACCAAGAAATACATGTATGAGTGGTATAAACACGAAATCGAATCGCCATCATGCTAATAAAACATATATGTACCTACATAAAATATATTTTCCATCACGCCAAGAAAGGCGAATGACTTATATACTTGCCTTCAACCCAGACTCCAAATACCCTTTTCTTGTTGTTCCTTAACACTCTGGATTCTGGCAAAATTTCGGCAGCATCTCCCTAGTCGGGGGATTTCTACAGAAACTAAGCATGCCCACTCGTCTAAAAAGACGTGCATAGGTGGTGTTTTCCAACACCACGACCGTGAGTCTCCTAACATACCCTTCTAAAAAGACATGCATAAATTCTGCACCTATCAAAAATTCGATTTCGTCATCAAGAAAAGAAGATACATACACCCAAAGCAAGCAATTTTATACCCATGGGAAAGGAGCTGACTACGACGGGTATGAACCGCTGGGCTGAGTCAAGGTGCGGATCTGCCGATTCGGTCGCGCGGAGGCGCATCTGCCTCGTAGGGTCACGCACTATGACTGACGGGAGGTTGCCTACCTGAGGCCGAGAAGGGCTCCTCATGGGTCAGAGGACTCGAGGAGAGGATTAGAGCAGTGTACTGTGGGTAAAGTAAAGAGTTAGTAGGGTTATTTATAGGATTTTCTTTATTTAAATGAAAATTAACCATAATTGGGGTTTTTTTGATGACATTGTTATATGGACAATGTATATGTCAATTCTAGCTTATTCTTATATTCCGAACGCAACGACGCAGTTCATTTCGCGATCAGAGGCCGTTTGGTTCAAGTCGGCGCCAAATCGAATCAATTTCAATTCAAAAATGCGCATTATCGCTTTCGATGACTCAATATTTGCGCAGACTCGTCCGAATTGAGCGTGAATAATCTCATTTGATAGATTTCGACATTTCAGCGCTAACGACATGATCAATTTCGCGAGGCCTTTTGCATCGCCGCCTCCCGACCTCGATATGCGCTGAAGCGTCGACAAATTTTCTTCGACGGCCGATCGCCGAATGTATATTTTGATCAATTTCGATGTTTTGAACGCAATGGTGAAGTTCGTTCATCGATTGTTGATCATTTTGGTTGATTTTTGCCAGCGATTTCGCGATTGCGCGATGCCAGATCCGATCACTCGATATTCGCACATCCTCGTCCGACGGTGACCACGCACATTTGTTAGCTCGTTTGACGCTAACAACGCGTGATCAATTTAACGAACGTCGTTCCGCCACGCCTCCTAACTCCGGTATGCGTGGCCGACTTATTTTCTTGACGGCTGACCGAATTGTAAATATGTATATTCGATCAATTCGGCGTTCAATACGACGAAGTCCGCTCATCGATCGAGGTCATTTCTGATTTCGAATGTCCAATGTATTTCACCCACTCTTTGCGCAAGTCGATAATTCGTCTGAGTTCGACTGACATACATGTAATGGAGGTCAACATTTATATTATTCAATATTTATTTATAATAAATAATTTATAAACTAAAAATTAAACATGCTGAGAGATTTATGACATTCTTTTCAATATGATTAATATTTAAAAAGAATAGATAAATGTGGGATCCGAAAATTTCCCACCGATCTCTTTTGGAATGAAAAGAGTTGTTTTAGATGTCGGTGAAAATTTCAGAAGGCAGATGAATAGTAGATAAGACACTACCCAGAGATTTCGTCCTCCTTTGGTGAGAATTTTTTTAATCTGGTTCTAGGTTTTATATAGGCGCAAGCCTCTATAGTTAGTTACCCCTCCCAATACTGAGAGAGCAATTTCTATTAAGGCTAGTCGATGAGTCGTTAAATAACGAGTATATAATAGCAGTAAGTGGAGTTTATGATTTATGAAATTTTTTACTTTAATTTAAAACTTTTGTTGGGGAACAAATGACGCCGATCTAGATCCCATGTCATTATCCCGGCCGTCGGCCTCTGTCCGCAATGTAGAGACGACCCAACTGATCAAGGATCCTTGCCAAGAACATTACGTCGCCGCCCAGGTGTTCTTAGACTCTGAGTTTGTCTAAGAGACAAATATAAGTCAACCTTAAGGGTTTTTGCCCAACCAAACACATTCTATATTTCACCAGTAAAGAAGAACATACTGGCCGTGTACTGAATTTAGTGGTGTCATGTTAACCACCCGGCCGGCCTCATTGAATCGCCATTTATGTGGTGTCATTTTGCAAAAATCACAATGGGACAGGAGGAAGAGAGGAAATTACACGAAGAAGAGAGGAGGGGAGAGCAGAGAAAGTCGCTGCCTCGAGAGAAAGGAGAGCGCCGAGAGCGTGAGAGAGGATCGTGTATTCCCTTTCGCCAGGGATTTTAGGTTAAACCGCAAGCCTTTGCTAAGCCGTCAATGGGAAAAAATAGGCGGCCTATCTAATGGTAAAGCTTATGGTGTGATCAAGATAGATTAGATTAAGGGATTAAGCATATAATCATTTTAATTGCAAATTAATGTCATTTCGTCAAATATTTTATGAATTGCACGACAAACCCCAGCAATATGGATGTCGAGTGTATTTCCGGTGTTGACGAACGCGCGGATCGATTTCACAACGGTCGCTGACAACATCGGCGATGGTCGAAGTAAAATTGAGCTTGAATTGCGCGACGTCTCATTCAAATCACTCGACGTTCGCGTAGAATTTGCCGAATTGACCGCGAAAGTCGATAGGTTTCGACGACAATGACGCTGACGGCCACAACGAGGTCGTCGGACGTCGTCGGGGCTTCCCGACTTCGATATGCGCGTAATTTCATTAAAAGTTGATTTTAATTATTTGATCGGTTATTAATTGATTCGATATTTTTCATTTAATTAATTTTAATATTTTAGACACATTGCGAAACCAAATTTTTAAATTGAAGTGAATTTGATCGAATCGCGATTAGGGGGTTTTAAACCCAATTTATATGATAGTTTATCTCGTTAATCATTTGTTTTAACCTCCATGACTCATTGACTTGTGAACCATATGTGGAGGTCAACAATAAATCATGATAGAACTTGCAAAATTAATTGATTTAAACAAATATCAATGACATTTCATACATTCAGTTTAAAGAAAACAACATTATTAAGATAAATAAGACGTTTGAGTATCCACTTGAACCTTTAATTTATGGCTTTTTTTTACTTTTTATAATTCATTTCCTTTGATTTGATGCTTATAATAATATAGGTAACAACTATAGTAATTAATTATATACTTAGTTAATCTCTTTATTCCTATACTAAGATTAATATTTTAATTTCTAATTTAAGTTATTAATTAAATGCATATATCCTAACATTCACATTTCTTTTAGTTTACTGATTTACTTTTCTAATTTATGCTACAATTTTAATATTTCTAGAATTTTTTTTTCAATAACAACGACAAGCCCTTATCCCACTATATGAGGTCGGCTACATTACTCTTTTTTCTCCATTATGTCTTACTAAATATCATATTATCATTTAATTCTAATAAAATAATGTCATTTTTCATACTTCTTAATCAAGTCTTTTGAGGTCCATCTCTACTTTTGTTAATATAGGCTGAATCTTTTACGTTTACTCTCCTAATTGGGTCATCAGGTGGCTGATGTTATGTGATCAAACCACTTGAGGCGACTCTCTTTAATTTTATCAGTCACTGGAGCTACTCCAACCTTTTTCACATATATATTCATTTAACATTTTGTCTCTAAGTGTAAAGCCACTCATCCACCTAGGCATCCTCATCCTTGCAACACTTAATTGTATGCTTATCTTTTATTGGCCAACATTCTACACTATAAAGCATTGTAGGTTTCACCACCATCTTATAAAATTTTCCCATAAGTCCCTTAAGTCTAAGTTTTACTTTTCTATCACACAATAGATCCGATGCATTCCCCCATGTCAACCATCCAACTTGAATTCTACAAATGACATTTCTACCTATTTCACCTTCACTTTGAACAATATGCCCGAGATATCTTCACTCTTTTTAATGACTTGATCACCAATTATCACAACCACACCACTTGATCTATTACTATTTAAATTACACTCAATATATTCGATTTTAGATCTACTCAAACAAAAAGCCTTTAGACTATAGTTGACCTCCATAATTTAAGTTTTTCTTGAACTCCCACTTTAGTCTTATCAACAAGAAGAATATCATCTACAAAAAGCATACACCAAGGTACATCCTCCCTCTCGTAAATGTTTGGTAAGAACATTCATAACTAATGCAAAAAGATATGGGCTCAAAGCCGATCCTTAATATAATCCAATTGAAATCAGGAAATACTTGGTCAATCCTCCTTGTGTTTGAACAACTCTAATATACATATCTTTGATGACTTGAATATAAGCAATATTAACAATTTTTTTTAGAATTCATGAAATCACATTTCTTAGTACTTTATCATATGCTTTCTCTAAATCAACAAATATCATATGTAGATCCTTCTTACTCTCTCTACACTTCTCCATCAAATCTCTCAACAAATGTATAACATCCATTGTAGACCTACTTAACATGAATCCAAATTGATTTGAGAAACTTTTGTATAATGTTGTAACATTTTATAACCTATGCTCAATATACATATCCTTAATGACTTGAATATACATAATGTTAATCTCTTATTTGAGGTGTGTGCCTCTAGACATTCGAGGCTTGTGCTTCGAACGATTTTTTTAAACATGTGTTCAAACACATATAACCTCACAGTTGTCTATAATTGAACATGACACAAATCACATTTAAACTATGATTAACATGGTTCAAACACAGTTCAAATAACATTTGAACACTTAGAATATGTGTTTGAATATGTTTGAATCATATTTGATCAATGTTTGTTCATGGTTCAATCAAGGTTTTATTATAGTTTAAATATATATTTTAGCAAGATTCACACCTTCACTTTAAATAAATATTTAATAATATTGAGATTTACCTTTTTTATTATGTGATTTTGTAGTTTATGACGATGAACAAAGTGTGTTGATCATTTATGACATATTCATGAATTATTTTTAATTTTATAAGTTTTTTTTTTTTAATTTGAAGCTTAAGCGTCGATCTACCTCAAGGTTTATATCTCGTCCCACCAAGGCAAAACACCTCAGTTTTTGGTTTTTTAAACCTTGAGTGTAGGTATAGTTAAGTCAAGATTAAAATGGACCCTATGGGGCTTTATGAAGGATGGAGGTGTAGAATGTCCTGGGAACCAAGAAGGATAGGCTCAAAGACACCAAGAAGGATAAAAAGGGATTTATAACTTCACGTGGATTGGATGGAGATACCCAAGATTGGACATACAATGCCATTGGATGGCACTTGCTCAGACAAAAGGGATGTAACGAAGGAAGATAAATCCAATAAGGATCCCATGATTCTGTCATCCTGAGTTATCATAGCATAGATGTAACCAAGAAGGTAGTTAACCTAACTTATTTAGAGAATCTTCATCAGCAATCCATGGTTATCTCATTCAATGGGGTTTTATAAGTTTGATGGTAAGGGGTCCTATGCTCTACAACCAACATAAATCTTAAACTCTAAGGCAGATAGAAGATGTGACATATTTTCTCATGTGATAGAGAAAACACCTATAGTGGGAATTAGTAATTACAACTTGATCACGTTGGATTAAAAAGCTCAAATTCTCACCAAGTGTTTACTCAAAGTTGAAGTTATCAAAATATTCACAATCAAGGTGATTGTTAAGTTATATGATCAATTAATGATGTTGAGACTAAGATTTTAGAGGGTTTGATGGTCCTAGTCGATATCCCATGATTCCATCATTTAAAGTCGTCAGTAATCTTAATCTACTTAGTCATGTGGCAACTTGAAGTTTCTTTAGCAATTATGGCTTATTCGAGGGGTTCTCGTGAACCAAAGGTGTGGATTCAATCCTAGGTTGACAAAGAGCTTACACTCCACTATTATGTGAGGGGGAAGCTTATACTAGACATATAGTGCCAACTTGATGGTACATGCAAGGTTGATAAGGATATCTTGGCTCAATGATTAAGGAGTGGAGAAGAATACATTCTCCGTGTGGTTGAGAGGATTCTCGAGATGAGACTTACAACTTGATCACATGAGATTAAGTTACCCAAATATCTTTTCAATGTAAGAGAGAAGATGTGATGAGTTGCTTGGATTGAGCTATATTCACTCAATCAAATTGATTGAACAATGATCATGATCATGACAAGATGCACATGATCAAACAAATATTTTGATTGCATTGAGGCACAATGAGCGAATGAAAATTGTTGTAATAAGTAATGAATGACCTATTAATTGATTGAAACAAGTTGATTAATGTGATTGAATCCACCAAGGCCTGTAGAAGACTAAGGTATGATCTTAATTTGGAGGTCCAAAGCCAAGTTATTGGGTGTGTGGTGTCACAATGATTTAATCAAGGAGACAGATTAGAAGGTAGTGATAGTGTGCAAGTGAAGGCTGAGCTCGAGTGAGATCAAAGTGAGGTCAACATGCACCAGACATATGGTCCTCTTGACAAAGTTTAAAATTTTGATTCAAAGGCAAATTATTTGATGTGGGTAGATATTGAAGCAATCATGGATAACACATTGATTCTAAAGAAGACGTTTTATTTTTCTGCGTCAGTTTTGGATTCATAATGCAGAAGATTAATCAACCTTAGTGATTAGCTTCTAAGCACTCGAAAAGCGCTGATGCATTTTTTAAGCGGCACAATTTACTGATGGTTATCCTATTTCAGATACTTATTGACTATTATAATGGATGTCGGTGGGGGAGAATTATTTGCATTACTTCTTAGCTGTGATCTGGAGTTCACAAACCCAAATAATAATATCACTTCTCTGCAACGTGTGAATAATACTGGATGCATTAACTCCTGACAGCAGCAATCATTATTAAAAAGAACCTTCTGTATCATGACGGCCTTTTTATTAATTGCTTACTGTTGTGGAAAATATTCATTGTTCATGATATACTCATCTATGTTATTTTTATTTTCCCTGCTACTGATTTGTTTGAAACTAATGCTTTCAATTCATAACTTACATCAACATATGTAGTTGATCTTATTACCGTCATCACTCCCCCACCACCATTATTTTGAGTTGGAGCTCACTGTTTAAAACACTAAAACAACGTGTCTGCAGGATTATTAATGCCAACTCCTTTCAATATCCTAAATTAGCAGGGCCTACTTTTGGATATCCCTTTCATCGCCACTAAACTTTAACCTAATATTTTGAAGCTCCGCCATAAATTTTCTATTCATTTTGATATTTTAAGTTTTGTTATCTTTTTCATCCATACTTTTAGATTTTGCACTGATCTTTTCTTTCTTAGAAAATAATAGTTGTTGGCCATGCAGTATTAGATCTTTCTGATGGATATCTTCATGTATATTTTTGACAAAAGTATCATGTCAAATAATGATTTGTGCACAATTTTTTTCTTTTTATTAGTCTGTTCATTTTATTTTATAATTTTTTAATTAAAACGAGCAATTGATGATGCCACAGAGTTTTAGTTAATTTCCTAAAATTACATTAGTTCATGTGGTTTGGCATGATTTCAGTTTGATTCATTTTAAATTAATTTGAGTGGGTTATTCTGATTTGGAGAAATTCAATCGGAGGAATGAGGTGAATGCTGCCTTTCGAACTATTGATAGGTGTATTTGAAGGTTGGTTTTCTGTTTTGGGTCGTGGAATATAGAGTCTCTCGCGGGCAGTAGTTTTTGGACTGGGCTCTTTATTTGTTTTTTTTTTATTGTGAGGTGGGCTTCAGTTCCTCCTAAGTTCTGCATAGTCTACTTTGTTATCGTAAAATTTGGTTCCTAGGAGTTTGGTGTTTTGAGCACGTCTTCTGTTGAGGCTGGTGTGTGATAATTGTGCTAAAGTAGATGACTAGGGGATGTATTGGAGAGTTATTTGCGGCTGTGGCTAACAAGATTGCAATGATCAATTGTTTACAATAAGAATTTGTGATTCAAACTTAAAAGTTGAATTATATTTTATCTTTTTGGGATTAATTTTAAATTTGAATTGATTTGATCCTGTATTGACCATATTTACTAGCCAAAGTGATGGGAATTCTACAAATAGATGATCTGAGCCATGTAATTGAACAATCTTGAAGGTATAAACTTTTTCTTTCTCAATTTTTATGATTTTTTTCAAGTGCGATGTAAGTATGACAATCTAGTTCCAAAGGAAGTCATCTCTTTACAATTGCGTCAGTTTTATTTATATTTATTTTGGTGCATACATTCCTTATTTTTATTTCTACTTTTATTGCTTTTTAGTGCTCTTTATTTTGTTCAAATTTAACATAATTGAAATTCTATACTTGAAAATTAAATTACAATTGCCCGCTTATTTTATGTGATTCTAAATTCTTGCTGATTTCTTTAGATTATTTTGATCATTTCAGTATAATTCTTGTTTTAGTTCTTGAATAGATTGTTTATATATAAACATATAAAGTTATTGAATTAATTGATAATTTATGATATGTAAAATAATCCTCGAATTCCTTTGCATGAATTGATATAATGCATCACATTAGTTATATCATAAAATCATAATCCTGAATCATCCTGCAGCACTTCCCTCTACCTACATTGTGCTAGCTTGGTTCATCTCCTTGTATTTTATGCTATCCACACACGCTGGTCAAACAACTTGTGTATGTGTATTTCTCATATATTGTTATATATGCATTTCTCAAGTAGACTTTTTAGTTCCTCAAGTCTTATCTCTCGAGTTTTTTTTAGTTTGCTGGATCGAGCATGTTTTTTTGGCATATTCTTCATTGCTAAAATTTTATTTTATTTTTTTGCTACAATTGGCACATGCCATTATCTTGTGCAGTAACATTGATATTTAATAATCCCAGTTCCTCAGTGAAAAAAAAAAGGAAATTTAAATACATAGCACATAATTCTTATGCATTTACATATTTAACACCTAAAGTTTGATATTTATAAAAATAGCATTTTAAAAATTTAATAATGATTTTATTTTTGATGTAATGTCAAAGATTTGAATGTTAGTTGTGCAAATATGAAAATTTAGGTGTTAGATATATAAATATATAAGAATTGTTTGCTATGTATGTAAATTTCCCCCAGAAAAGCTCAGTTTAGTAGAAGGGATGCAACTCATTCCATTTGAAATTTTCTTAGGCTGGAGCGAAATATTTGCTTTCATGCTTTTAGAGTAAAAGCTCCCTTAACTTTTGATAAAACTACATAATTTTCACCAGCTTTGCCAACTAAATGTTTATTTGCATAGCAATTTTTCTGAGCACCAATGTTATACCTCCTGATTTATTTGATTGGTGATTTTGTCCTAGATTATAAAATATTCTGATTATGTATGTGTCTTTCAGGCTAATATCGCAATGTAATTATTATTGAAATACATCTCAGAAGTTGTTCATTTTTTCAGGTTTCTGGTGGCGACAGATATAGAGGGTGTTAAAGCTTTGTTTTTTATTCAGTGGATGAAATTCAAGGACAAGCTATCAATCTCAGTTCCAGGTAGCTTGTCAAAGTCTAACATGATAGCTTGTCCTCCACTAAATTTGAGCACAATGGCATTTTTTTTCTGGTGGTATTATTTTAAACTTCTTTTACAAACATGGTGGTATGCCCTCTGTCTGCTTGTTTGAAAGGAGAGAGAAAAGAGGGAGAAAGAGAGAGAGAGAGAGAGAATTCTTATTCTGCATCTGTGATTTGAATCCAACAATTTTATTGCTGTTTCTAGAGCATGCAAAATTATCATTTGTATTGATAACTATTTCTTACATACTCATAAAATAGATGACCATTATTTTCTTCTGTCTGCACTTTTTTTTTTTTCATTTTCATTTTCTCTGCACCAGCAAATTTCTTTTTCTACCTTTATTTATTTCTGTGAATTAGTTAGTCAGCTTCATGAGGTTTCATGGCTTGTCCAGAGTTCCAGGTTAAGGGAAGATGGCGCCTTTAACAGGATAGTGTGCTTTATTGGTATCAACCATATTATCTTTCTGATTTGCAACGAAGGGGTAATGACATCTTTTATATTGTTTTGATGAGAGCACACATATATTCCCATGTTACTTTTCTCAGAGGTTTGTGTTAGAAGCTTTTTTGTTGTTGTTGCCTGTTAAAGTTGTGGAAGGTAAATGATTGAAATATGCAGCAGAACAGGCAGCAGTAATCAACACTAGTATAGCATGAACATTGCATTAAGGAGATCAAGAATCTTTGCCAACATTTATTCAAGGGCGAAATCAGCCATTTACTCTGAGAAAGTATAAATTTATATGTTAAGATAAAAATAAATTTTAGAGAGGATAAATAAATAATTTGATTATTTCATATAAGAGAAATTATAAATTTAAAGGAGAACATAATGTGAGAGGGCATGTAAGGCTAGTTGTTGCACTCGACTTTTCTTCTCTGCACTTGTTGGACTCCTCTAATATGACTTCTAAGATGAAGTTAAGAATATTTTGATCAAATTTGATGATGATGATGAGCTTTATTATAATTATTAGATTAGTATGGTTGATATTTTTAATCAATTAATCATGTACTAAAGTCATCTTAAAATAATAAAATTAATGATTATAAAATTTATCTTGATCAAATTTAAGTCAGAATATTCAAAGTCAAAAATATTCTAACTCAAATATTTTTGAGACGCCTTCATAGTATGACATATGATTGGTAATTGTTAGGGTTTGTGAGATGATTGGTAACTCTGAAGAATAATATAAAGTGTTATAAAGTTGTGATAATGTGAAATAGATGAATAATTTATTTATTTATTTATTTGCATCTATAGGTTTGAAATGAAATTGTTTAGGGATAGAATTTTAGAGTTTAGATGTCACTCATTTTTTTGCTTTTTGTGTGCTCATACATTATGTTATAGCACTGGATATTTGTATTAGGGAGATTTATATATATATAATATTTAAAATTTAATTTTTTACATATATAATATCTCAATCTTTAATATCATATCAAAAATATCATCACATACTTTTTAAAAATAAAATATACTTTTTTAATATAAAAAAATATTAGATAAATAAATATCTAATTTTAGATATTACATATGTAAAAACATAAGAATTATTATTGCATGGAGATGTGATACATCTAATTCTTTTCTTTTTTTTTACATATGCAACAAAAAATTAGAAAAAATTGCTTATTTTTTAATATTTAGCAAATTGTTTATTTATCTTTAAGTGTTTGCACCCAACTATTAGGATAAAAAAATGATCATAAAATGATTTAATTTTAGCTCAAAATTTTCTCAAAATCTCACATCGACCAACTACTATTCATATGCAAGCTCTTTAATTTCAAATTGAACTCTATTTTGCATTAAAAATTGATTTAATTTTTGTTTTCATCTAACAATCAAATTTCTAATTTTACATAAAAATATCAATCTACAAATACATAATCATATAAATTCAAAAAATATTCATTCATGCATGTAACTCATCTTAACAACAAATAAATGAATTTTAATTTGATCTCATGTTAGCTCATTTTGTTTCATGCATGACTCATTTCAAAATTGATAATTAAACCAATTACTAGCTATACAAGCATACAACATAAATATAAAAGATAATGAGAAGCTAGATCGCGACCCTCAGTGATTATTTTATTTTTATTAAGCATATTATATGTTTTTATGTAGAACTAAAATTAAGAAAATAATATTATGTCTCCTCAAAGTCCAATTGTTTGGTTTCCATAGTGTTGATATCTTTGATTGGTCAGAAGCACCAGTCAGTAATTTTATAAGAGCTATAGCTAGAGCAAAAGAAAATAAACTAGTTTGATAGGTTGAGGAATCAGTACCTTGCAAGTCCACAAGCTTCATTTTCTGCCTGGTTTCAGTATATACTGTAAAAGTATTTGATCATTAATCAATCCTATAGATTCTCATAGTAATTATGCCATTATTGAATGATTGCTCTTAGGCAAGGATGCATCAATCTATAGAGAGAGAGAGAGAGGCTGCATTCTTTGAGTTTCAAAGACAATTTTCCATGAACTTCTTTCTCTAAGTAGCTTAGATTTAGCAAAGAAAGTAAGAATTTCATTCAAGGATTTGAAGCTGCTTTTCGAATCAACTTCATTAAGACATAAGATCAAGCCTAAGTACCATTTCATGGCAGCTTATGAACAGTATATCATATATATCGCTCTTTAATTTACAAGTTTGATTAAACAGCTGACTGAAGACCAATTATACCTGCAAAGAGCAAGAATCTTGATGCAATATAACTAACGCAAACTCTAAAACATCACTGCATAGAGAATGCAAAGAGAATTTACCACAGCCAATTCGAGCCCCTGAATTCCCTGTGCTTTTGCTAAGTTCATGACCACCTGATAGTTCAATTTAGATAATCAAGACAACAAATATTTTATTGCAGAAATATAGGACAAAATTTGTAGGTTTTGCTAGCCAGGATAGTCCTCAATATGCGAGCTATTTGGTTGTATAACAGCCATAAATGCCACAGTTATTGCCTGCTAAAAGGGTAATTTTTGCAAGAACTATTGCATCAAAAGAAGAGGATATTCTCATTTGATATCATGATGATTCTAAAAGGTTTGAAACTTGATGCTGAACAATATTCCATTGAACAAGATTTAGCATTACATCTAAACCTGAGCATAATGATCAAAACATCCAAGATCTGATGGTTAAAACATCCCATGAAATATGCATTATATGCAAATGACTTGAAGTTGTCAGAAAATAGGAAAAAAAAGAACAAAAATAAAAAATAAAAAAGAAATCAACAAACAAAAATACAAAATTTTATACAGAAATGTTGATGACTATGTCCCATTGCTGCTGATGCAGATTTCATTATGGCTTTGAATGTCGGCATGCAGCTAAGTCTGCGTGGAGTGCTTTCGTCATAGAACAAAATTCTCCATAACTTAATATAAGTTTGATCAGTTAATCAAGAATAAGTCACATCTAAACCAGTGTAATCTTTAGTCTGGGAACTTGCAGAAAACAAATCAGCGGTGAAAAAGAGTGAAGCTTACAGTTTTTGTTTATCGTTAACAGTTGAGCTCAAATTTTCCACACGGTGGAGTTTTAAAAAATGTCTTTGAAAACATATTGTATAATTTTATTAAAGTTTTAGATATCTCGACTCTCTAGTCAATTGTTCAAAATAATGATGATCTAGATGGGGATGTTAATAGCAGAATTCAAGTTGGTTGGTTGAAGTAGAGGAATGCATCGGGTCTGTTATGTGATAGGAAAGTACCGCTTAGATTCAAGGAAAAATTTTATAAGATGGTGACGAGACTTACAATGCATTATGGCATAGAATGTTGGCCAATAAAAGAGAAACATCAAATTAAGTTAAGTGTAACAGAGATGAGGATGCTCCGGTGGATGAGTAGCTTTACACTTAGAGACAAAATAAGAAACAAATATATATATGATAAGGTTGGAGTAGCTTCAGTGACAGATAAGATTAGAGAGAATTTTTAGATAGTTTGATCGTATAAAACGTCGGCTGTCCGATGATCCAATTAGGAGATTAGACGTATGAGATTTGGTCTATGTTAAAAAGGTAAAAGTAGACTTAAAAAGAGACGTATAAAAATATCTTTAATTTATTAGGATTAAATGAGAATATGATACTTAATAGAATACATTGGAGAAAAAAGATTCATGTAGCCGACCACATGTAGTTGGATAAAGGCTTGTTGGCATTGTTGCTCTTTAAGCTGGTATGAGCAATTTAAATAAGATTGCCATTCCCATTAAGTTAAAAAATCACAAAGCTACATAGCATATTGGCTCTTTAAGCAAACGAAAACAGATTTCTGAATTATAAATCGATTTAGATGTAGCACCAAAGTTCCATATGCATTGCATCAGCTCAAGAATTAGTTCCCTATAAAAGATTCATAAACGATTTATAATTCAGTATATCCTATAACAAGGCATGCAAACAGCCCTATAAAGTAAACATATCTCTTCGGTGTGAACATAAATACTGGTGTTTTTTATTTTGTGAAAATAATAGAGTTACTTTATATATTTTAGATTTCATTATTTTCTAAGGATTATTCTAGTTAAAATCATTAAATTTATTGAAAATTTACTAGCACTTTATTAGTGGTTTGTTAACATTTTCTTTACAATTTAATGATAGCTGGTTAGTGTTTTATTATTAACTTAGTATTTTAGCAGTTTATTGCCAAGTTGTTATTTCTTTTATTCATAAATATGAGACTTCTTAGTCGTACAAAGTAGTTTATGGCAAAGATTAAATTCTAATTGTATATGTTGAGACTTTTCTTCTTCATTTATTATGAGATTTTGATTTTTGATCAAGTGCGACACTTAAAGAATTCTGGGAGAGGTTATTTCTTACAGACATGAGGCTTGCTTATCTTGCTTAATTTTCTAGTTTATTTTTAAAGCTGTCCTGCATCACTTGTAACAAAATATATAGAAAAGAAAGGAAAACTTCAAAAAAGGAGATCACATATGAAATAAATCTCAAAATGATTCTCTGACTATTTGCATATGACTAATTTAGTTTCAGAGTATCACATATCTCCAATTTAGTCCTTGACTATACAAAATTAGTCCAGAATGATCCCTTCTATAGAAATAATAATACAAAATTGAGCCCAATTCACTCCCTCAACTATACAAAATTTATCCCAATTTAGTCCTCGACGGAGCATTTTGGATGAATTTTGCAAATCGTGACAAACAGCGCAATGCAAATACGAGGGACCATTTAAAATTTATCGATGATGACATAATACGCCAATACCTCGATAATATTGAATTGAGAGTATGATTTAAATGCGGTATAATTTTAAAGGCATGAGATAAGATAGATAATTTACCCAGAGATTTCGCCTCGCTCGAGACTTTAGATCTGGGTTTCTATAAAGGCAAGCTCTATAAGAAATTACCTCAATAAGTGAGAGAGAGAACTTTCGAGTAAGGCTAGTTGTTAGATCGCTAAATGCATAACATATAGTAGCAGCACGTGGAATTTTAGAATTTAGATTTATGAAATTTATCATTATTAGCTTAAAGTGGATGATTGGGGGAACGAAGACGTGCCCGATCAAAATCCCATGGTTCCATCTTCCTGGGCTGTCGTGGTCCCTAGTCTATTTAGAGGCCACGAGTTGCGTCAAGTTTCAGGCTGCTGGTTTGGAGACAATCTTAAGTCTACCTTAACGATGAAGATTTTTTGTCCTATTGTGATACCCCATGATTCACAACTCAAAGAGAGTCATTTGGAGGACATACCTGCCACGTATTATTATAAAGCCTTACTAGCCAAACCATCCGATAATTATAAGAATCGATATCTCATGAGCATCTAACAAGTCACGCAATGAGACATGCACGTCCTTACTAAAGAGATTGATTGAGAATGAACATGTGAATACTTGATTCGATCAATTCGCTTTCAGCTAAAATTTTCTTAATTTTACCTCCAACAAACAGCATGCAAGGTGGATCGATTGATTTTGCTTTAAGCTTTTAATGATAAATTTCATTTAAGATTTTTAGATTGATATTTAATTTGAGTTAATTTGACCAAAATAATCACATTTTGATGAAAATATCCCCTCCGGTTGAAATCACCATTCAACACAGTCATCATCGGGGTAATTAATTGATTGATAGAATCAAATATATTTGAAAATTTTAGATCCTGTCAGCTCTGTTTAGCTCCAAACAGAGGATCAGATCTACTACCACATGACAGAATTTGCTTCTCAGATATTTCAATAAGTTGAGATTCTTGTAATAGATTTTTAGGTTTTGTTAACCCACTAATCCTAAAACTAAACGAAAAACAACCTCGACACTCAATCTAAACATTCAAAGATAACGTGCAAGCATATGCGTATTTTAAGAATGCTTGCATAATTTTAAGGTATTGAATTTGAGTTTTAATCTTACTTCATAATATGTGCAAGAGTTTAATTAAATCCTTAATTAACACATTCTGTTCGCTTGTGCGATGTATTGTGAATCTGATGGAGTAGAAGGCGTTGTAAATTGATCTAATATTTTATTAGATTTTTCATATTAATATTTAATTGATTCCAATTAAATTTCTTGACATTAAAATTTGCACTTTAAATCTCTACAGCACGTAGGTATTTAGATAATTTCATCTAATTAATGAAATCACAGATATTAAAAATCATAATTAGAATAAAATTTCTTTTATTTTTGGATTGAAGAAAAATTCTTTTATTCGTGCAGCATTTAATTTAATATCGTCTTCTGTCTGCTTGTACAAAGAATTGCAGATCCGGTGGCATTGAAAACGTTATAGATTTTAAAATATTACTCATTCTTGGATCGCTAGTTGAATTTTTCAATTCTCAAATATGATTTGACATGTAGCTCTATATAATTGAGCATTGAGTTTATCACAACTCTAATTCAAATTATACGGATTTTTATTGATTCATTCAATGTATCACATAGTGTAACTTGAATGATTATTGAATGAGTTTGTATATACCAATTGTCAAGCTAGTTAATTACATTGTAAATCCCTTTATAAATTCATTTGAATACCCTTAATCTTAGAACTAAGCACTTAGATACATCATAATTCTCATGTGCTTTAAATATAATTTCAAATATAGGATTCAAATGATCCTTTTTAAAGGCTACATTCATGAATGATCATGAGTTGCCTAATTGAACTTGTACTGTGAAAAGTTATCAAATGCCATTACCTTTGTTTTCAATTTGAAATTGGGCACTTGGATTTATCATCAATTATTGGTCATTTGATATTCGATCAAGATTCCTACTTCTTTCGATATCCTTTAATTTGCAATTGTTCAATTAGTTCTCTTCTAAATTTGCTATCAGCCTCTCCAGGTTTCAACTAAATCTTGTTTAGTTTTGTGAAATTTGAAGAAAAGAGAACCCGCTCACTCAATAGCTTATGCAAATAATTGATAACTATTTCACAAGAACATGTCTTCCTTCAATGTCCACGAAGGCTTTATCCAGTTCTTGATATGAATCTTGTAGTGTGTTATAGTTATAATCAGTTTCTTCAAGTAATTCCCAATTCTTAAAATGACAGCATCATTAAATCTTTTATGAATATCATTTCAAGTTTGATTTATTTTTTGCACCTTAATCTTGATTTTGGGAATTTGCACTTTCATATTGTTTCATTGTTTGTGTTTTCTCCTCTTTTTTCTTTGATTTAATGTTTTACTTTTGTACTCGTTGTATATTCTTTTTCTTCTCCTCTTTTTCTTCTCCTCTTTTTCTTCATGTTTGATGTTTTTAGTTTGAATTTAGTAGGTTTCGCTTAGCATTCTTAAGCGGTTCACTTTGTTCTCTCATTTTTTCTAAAAGATTTCGGCAATTCTCCAGCCATTCGTAATCGAGAGTGTTTTGACTTTCTTGATACCTAATGATGAATGAGTGGTGTTTTACACCACGATTTTCATCTCTTCACGCCCTAATGAGCGTGACGAGGCCTTTAAACCTGTAAGAAGACAAACGCAGGGCAATATATATATTCATTCCTCTTCTTTTTTTTCTAAGTCTGGAAAATTGACAAAATTTCGGCAACATCTCACCTATGGGGAGCAACATCTAACGGATGTTGCTTGCTGAAATGAAAGATGAAGGCTTACACCACGATCATCTCGTCATACTCTAATGAAGGGCCTTACACCCGCAGAAACACAAGATATATACATCCATATTCACATATGTTCGACTTATTTTTCTAATGATCGAAAGAGACGGAGTTGGAGATACCGAAAACCAAAAGAAGAATCTGCCTAATGACGAGGTTCTTCTCTGGTTGCGGTAAAGGGAAAAGTCGGAGAGAGAGATAGAGAAGGTAATGCCGAAAACCAGGAGAAGAACCCGCCTAATGATGATGTTCCTCTCCGGTTGCGGCGAAAAGAAATTGAAAAGGTAATGAAAGAGGGCGATGCTGGAAACCGGAAGAAGAACACGCCTAATGACAGTATTCCTCTCCGATTGCGGCAAAAAAAAATTTCAGATTTCAGCAAAGCGGGATTTTCATATTTTGGCAAAATAAATTTTGGTTTGTGAGGAGTTTTGGTGGGAGAAGAGAAAGAAGAAGGAGGAAGAGGGAATTCGGCTAAGGGAAAGTGAGGGAGAGAGAAGAATGATTTTCAGATTGGAGAAATGAGGGAAAAAAATGAAATTTTGGTTTTGTGTAAATGAGAGAAGAAATGAAATGGAGAAGGAAGAAGAAGAAAGGGAAGAAAGAAAGAGAAAGAAGAAGGAGAAGGAAGAAGAAGAAAGAGAGGAAGACAAAGAGAAGGAGGGAGATGCCTACCTTGCTTGCGGATTGAAGAGAGAATGAAGTGCGAGAACCCAAAAAAAAAAAAAGAGGGGGCTCTCGGTTTTGGAGGAGGGAGTCGTGTGTGTCGCATCTTTGCCTTGCGGTTGAGAAGAAGAAAAAGGGAAAGTGGGGGAACGGTTGGAGAAGGACTCACACGGGAGTGGTTGCTTGCATGGGAGCCAAGAGCGCCGTTCGGTTGCGTGAAGGAGGCAGGCTCGAGCGATCGGTTGAGGGAGGGACGTTCGGCTCTCGTGCGGTCGCGTGAGGGAGAAGGACTCGAGCGCGTGAAGGGGGAGGACGAACAGACCGAATGAGAGATTTGGGCTTGATTTGGGTTATTAAGTTAAATAGGAATTTTAAATTAATTTCTTAAGCGTTTAATTAAGCCTGATATGAACTTTATGCCAACACGATTAGGTAATCAAAATATATATCAGGTTATTCGATGTTCAATGAACAGAGAGCCCGTTCACAACGGAGCTAATTGAAGGCCACAAAATTTCCAAAATAGCCGCCGCAATTTTTTCCAATTTTCAAAACTCGAACAATGCAACAATCTTACTGATGATTTGTTTTAACGACGCAATTAATTTTGAACGGAGGTCGTTTTTTCGGCGCCTCTTGACTCGAGCATGCGCTGCGTTTGACGACTCAATCGTTTGAGTGGTTGATCCTCAAACTATGCAATATTTATATTTCGATCAGTTTCAATGTTCTGAACGCGATGGTGAAGTCCGTTCGTCGATTGGAGGTCATTTGTTTTAATTTTGGCGACGTCCAATGATTTTCATCGATACCGTACTTCCAATCATTCGACATTCGCATGTGACGGTCGAATTGCGCGACGCCATTTTGATAATTTTGATGTTTGAAACTAACTTCGATCAATTTTATTAACGGAGTCGTTCGGACATCCGCAGCCTTCCCGAGATATAGCATCAATACATTAATACGCCGACGGGATCGGCAATATTTATATTCCGATCAATTTCGACGCTTTGAATGCGACGGCGAAGTCCGTTCATCGATCGGAGGATGTTTCGACTATTTTCGGTGACGTCTAATGCATTTTGAGCCCCGATTTGCGCACTATCACTTCCGAAGTCCATCGAATTCGACTTATGGACTTGACTTGACTTATGACACATATATTGAGGTCAACACATAAAATAGAATGTATATCACACAAGTGAAACAAATGAAAATAAAAAATAAAAAAGGCATTTCATAATAAAATGAAAAGTATCCATACCACTTCCTAGATCATCAGGATCAGCATGAACAACCAGAGCCCTCCCTAGTATGGAATTTGGTCCACTTAGTGGAATCTTCCATAAGTGAGAGAAAGCGTTATAAGTTGTATACTATAGCTTAAAGAATATAGAATTAGAGATGATGAAATGAAAAATAATAATAACATGATCTCTAAACCTGTAAATCCTTCAACCATACGTTAGCAACCCCTGCAAATAAAAAGATTATGATAAGTATAAAATCCAACCATTCACAATACAATTAAAGGAAAAAAATGTCAAAGAAAAAGATACACGCAAACCTTGTTCATCAGCTGAAACATTTCCCAGGTCACCTGCATGCCGTTCGATATCATCTGGACCTCCATGAAGCTTCTTATATGGATTAAAATGGGGACCTGCCATGAAAAAATAAAAAATAAACATTCATGGTGTCATGTCAAATAAAAAACATAGTTCCAATGAACTCAACACAAGTTTCCACTTCAAAGCAATAACATAAAACATTTGAAGCTATTTTTGATCTTCTGCTTCTTGTAAAAAAGAAAAAAAAAAGATATAAGAAATCATTAACAATTATTGCTATGAATAGTCATCTCGTTCATTATTCTAATTTAGAAAACAAAGGTGCATCAAGTAATTTAGAGAGTAAAACACAACTCATCAGAAAAAAAAAACACTTAATCTAAGAGGAACTATGGGAGACGCATTACTGAAGTGATCTAGAAAGTTATGAAATCTCTTTGATCGCTCTGGAGACGAGAAAGATGAGATGCTAATAGGCAAATCACCCCTGACACATATCGCCATTGACATAGGGTATGCTTTAGTTCTTACCTCCCCCAGAGGTACACTAATTTTAATTTTCTCTTTTAGTTTGAACCAGATTCACCTGACAAGTTGGGTGAGGGTTTATTTTGATCTAGTTACTTCCTATAGGCGCAAGCAAACATAGTTAATTAACCCTCTTACCGTAGTAGGAGAGCACTCTCAAGTAAGAGTGGATGTAAGTGTTAATCTCAAGTATGACTTGGTATTTGGTGACATTGTGTAGATGACTGTTTATTGGAAGATGTAAGTAGTCCTAATCAAGATTTCATAGTTCTGTTATCCCAGAGGATTACTATAGCTTCTAGTCTACTAACATCAAAAGGCTCTTAACTATAATGGTAAAAAAAATCTTATTAGGAATCATGGGTTGCCTCATTCTAGGAATCCTGAGTAGACTAAGATGGGTATATCAGTGTTTGTCGGGTTGTTTGGGTTGAACCTACTTTGTAGATTTACCAGGTTAGTGGGGTCTTACAACATTGTCCTTTAAGCAAGGTGGCCCAAGAGTTTTCTAACATAGATGGGGCTTACAACCATTGAGATGCCCCTTCGGCAAGATTTACAACTATTGTAAAGCCTTAGATAGGAGTAGGGTCCACCTTTCAGACATAGGTTGAGCATATATCTATTAGAATGCCATTTGATGGGACTTGTAATCTTTATCATATAAATGAGGCTTGCCATAAATTGTCCAACTGCTTTGATTTTTATAGATGACTATCGATTGCACTCGGATCTTTGATATATTGTGCTGATTTGCAAGTGATAACAATTGCTTGTGATTTAATAAAATATGCTTATGTGGGCATCTTTATCTTTAGGGTTAGGACTTTTGTATGGTTGTGTATCTTATGAGCTCTCCATGTAAACTAGGCAACTCCAAATTTGCTAGTATGTTTAGGCTTGTAAGAGAAAGTGATCTAAACTTAAGTCCTTGGTATGTGATCTATGTGATCTTGATTGATCAAGTTAATTATTATTTTTTAATGTAAGGAAGCAATAACCTTGCTAGGTTTAATGGTTCAATGCCAATTTCTTAACTTGAATTTTGATAATATGGGAGCAATTTTATTGCTTCAAATCCAAGATCAATGGAGGGAGCATTTCATTTCTTACCAGACCCAAGATCGATGACATAGGTCTTAGATAATTATCTCAGTCGAACCTAAGATCAACATACACAAATCTTCAAATTTTATAACTTTAGTGAGAGATCCGACCACTATGACTGAATAATCAATGACAATATGGCTTCTGTGACTAAATATTAAGAAAAACAGAATAACCAAGAAAGTTTAGGATATTGATTTTGTTCTTACTTCTAGTTCTTGAGTTCATTGCAACCAATGCCTTCGACCTCTCTCTTACTAGATTGCTTGCTCTACTTTTCCCAACCTCTCTTTCTTTCTCTCCTACATAATCCGCCCAAAACCAAAGGAACCCTCTCCTTCATTCAGTTTTTTTTAGGGATATGCAAGCACTAATCGTTCGCAATAGGTAATCGACCCCTCTTTTCCTCTTTCTTGCTCGGTTTCTACAACTTGAGAGTTACTAGGTGACGGAGAAATGTGGTCATGGCCGCTATTCGTGCGAAGTGCAGGTCAATGTCGATCGTAGAGGGGAAGGTGGGCTACCTAGGCTTCATGAGTCTAGGTGTGGAGAATAGGTTGATTGAGCGATCATATGGGGCAACCCTAGAGTGGGTTGAGACAAAGTTACTTGCAATCAGTGAGCATGTGTGTAGGTGCAGCTATGGATCAATTCTGTGTGGAGAGGATGGTTGTTTGAAGCTCGATTGGGTGTGCAAGACTCGTGGACGTTCGTTTCGTGCTCGTTTTTTCACTCTTTTTTTCTTTTTTTTTATTATTAACAAATAAATTGTCCCGCAACGAATGTAGTGTGTCAAACGACACATTTGCCTCCCCCTTTTTATTGTTATTTTATCAAATTTAAAATACTTCTATTTTATTTTTTTTAGCTCAATATATTGATGAAACTACTACTTTCGCTCTTGTTAAGCTTTGTCAGGATGTTTATTAAGAATATATCACATGTTTTGCCTCCTATTGAACCCATAGAGAAGCAAATATGAGCCATAATTAAGGCTTACAATCCTTCTTATTTAGGTCAGATACAAGATCGTTTATTGTGGCATCAAAAGATGTTGATGGAGAGAGATATATATAATGATTCATTTGTTTCAATCCTCTGTATAGCATGATCCTACTAACTAGATCATTAGCTTAAAGCTAAAGCATAATGAAACTATTCTTTTAGAGCGAATTGTTGATCATCTTAGCTATGGTGATCAAAACATACTCCAACCAACTATAGATAGTATACCTCCTGCAAGTATTATTCACCTTTTAAGCTACTAATATATTACATCGTGAAGCAGAAGACTAGTGTCTTAAATCTATGTTTAGTACTCATCTTCCATCTATTAGTGGATATTTAATTGAGATCTATGGAATATGGAAAGAATGTTTACTCTTTTTTTTCATTCGAAAGGGACTTTCTTGTATGTTCTATTCTAGATCCTAAAGACTTAATTCTTACAGAAAAATAAAAATAAGAAAAAATCCATAGGTTCGATACCTTCTTCTTGTTATATAATTCGTGCTTCATAGAAATCTCAAATAGAATCGACGAATGAAACATGTTCATTAACAATTTACATCATGGATACATAAAAAAAAGAAGAAGAAGAAAGCATTGGCTTCTGTGTGCTCCGAAAATTCATGCCCAGCCTCTCGATGGAAAACTAGAGTATAGATTTAATGCCGAATGAAATTTTCAAAAGACAAATGATTGTTTGTAGTGGATATATAAGGCACTACCCAGAGATTTCGCCCTCATTTAGTGAGGACTTTAGATCTAGTTCTAGGTTTCCTATAGGCGCAAGCACTTATAATTAATTATCCCTCCCCAATTGATGAGAGAGAACTTTCGATTAAGGCTAGTCGTTAGATCGCTAAATGTGTAATGTATAGTAGCAACAAGTGAAGTTTTGAGATTTAGATTTATGAAATTCATCATGTTTTAACTTAAAGCGGATGGTTGGGAGAGTAATGACGCACCGATCAATATCTCATGGTTCCGCCATCCTAGACTGTCGTGATCCCTAGTCTACTTAGTCAAAGGAGGTAGTGAACCGAAAAGCGGTATGGGTTGCATCCAATAAAACTTTTGTAGGGGTAGTGTTTATGAGGCAATTTAATTACGCTACAGAGAACTTTTTGTCACCATATCTGCATGATTCACATCTCAGTCTGAGAAGCGCTGCACATCGCATCGTGATCGTAATTTAATGATGTCATTTGTCTAACCGTCGAGGACTCGATTATATTCATATATGTAGCTTATTGGCCAAATCACGCAGACATAGGACACGGGTCATGTCCTTACTGACATGAGATTGATTGAGAGTGAATATAAAAATACACTTGACTTGACATTAGCTCCTTTGTGAGCTAGAGTTTTCTTAATTTGTCGTCTTTAACAAACAATTGTAGAAAATGGATTGAATGGAGTTTACTTTAAGTATTTAAATATTAAATTTCATTTAACCATTAATAGCTTAGTGATATATTAGATTTCGCATTCGAATTGATACTCAATTTAAATTAATTTAATCTGAAATTAAAATCACATTTCGATGAAAGTATCCCCTCCGGTTGAAATCTCTTTTCAACGCAGTCATCCATCGGGATAGTTAATTGATTGAATTGAATAAATTAAAAAAAATTTTAGATCTTGTCAACTCTGTTTAGCTCCTAATAGATGATCAGATCTGTTGGTTAAAGCTCGTAGTTATATTGCATGACTTTACAACTGAATATATTTTATATTTCAAAATTGTATTCATATTTTGAAAATTTATAACTAATTCTTTCAAATATTTGTATTTTATTTTATTTATTTAACTTAAGTTTGGATGATTTTCATTTAAATTTATTCGTCAAATTTCAAATCTAAATTTTCGCATTTAGAATAAGGGGCATTTAATAGTTTTTTACTGCCGTGCCATTAATGTCTTATGTCATGTATTTTTTGCACCCCTATCCTCTAGTGGGTCTTTTCATAAAGAAGGACAAACATAAACTCCATATATACATTCCATCTTATTTTGTTGCACATTCACTAATATACATAACTTCAAACAGCAATAATTCTAAATGATGTTTCTGTTTTCCTAAAGAATAAGAAAGATATAATGAGAGGCTAGAATTCAGATTTTAGCTATAAAATAAAAATACGGGAGTGAGGGTGCGGGTTAAAAGAGAATATGGAAGATCGACTGCTGCTTGATGTGTTCGACAGAGGAGATTGGGATTGAGAAGCTTGGAAAACCAGAGCAAAATCTGTTTGGGCTTGCGGCTTGAAGTTTTTAAGGAGAACAGTAACTGTCGGCTTTTGGTTTGAAGGAATACCGGATGAGAGGGCAAGGAGGTTCTTGCGGTTTGATGCTCGAAGGGAAACGAATGAGAAAGGGGTTTTCGGATTGAGAGAAAATGCGTGAGAAGGGATGAATGAGGGAGACGAACCAGAACTTTTTTTTTGGGGGGGAATCTCGCCTGCGAACAGGAGGGGGTTTTCGGATTGAGAGAAAATGCGTGGGAAGGGATGAATGAGGGAGACGAACCAGAACTTAATTGTTTTTTTTTTTGGGAGCTCGCCTGCGAACAATAGGGGGTTTTCGGATTGAGAGAAAATGCGTGAGAAGGGATAAATGAGGGAGACGAACCAGAACTTTTTTTTTTTGTGGATCTCGCCTGCGAACTAGAGGGGGATTGCTTGCGGTTTCAAGGAAGACGGAAGTGTGAGAGTGTTCGTTTGTGGTTTTTTTTTTTTTATGAAACAACAAAGGTTGAAAAGTGGGGAAATTAGTTTCAGGTTTTATTTTAAAATTAAATTTGTACATATTTTATATAGTTAATTTATGTTAATTAACTCATTTTCATATCATTTTCACTCCTTTCTCCTTTTTTTTCTTATTATTATTATTATTATTATTATTATGTATATATATATATATATACATAGATTAGATTTATCATTTTATTATTATATTTATCTTTATTTTGCGCTTGGAGAGTTCCTTTTTTTTCTTTTTTTTATATTATATATATTTTATTTTATTTTATTTTTTTTTATTCCAAGAAATGAAATAATAATGAGGATCAACAGCTTCGTCCTTATATCTTGTGTCTATACTCTTTTTGCCTTGATGAGCTCGTCTCTCATTTAAGAAATGTCTAGAAACTTGAGTTCTTAATTAGTGGAATACCAGCCAATCCGAAAACCTTTTGAATGATATTTAAGAGAAAAATATTCTAAAAAATTTCCATTGGGCTCTTTATGCTATAAAGGTGCATCATGTAGTTCTTCGAAAAGCTAGTATTTATTATGCAATTTATACATCAATATTTGATTATAGAAATCTTTTTTAATGGATTCACCATATAGTGAAGCACAGAGATGGAATTACCAATACTTGTTGGCTCAGTCTCCATGAAATGACAAACATATTGACAGATTTTCGGGATATCTCTGGTCTTCCTATCTTGAAAATTCAATGCGAAATGCATTCCTCCTATTCATGAGCTCTTTCAGCATCAGATAGTTGATCAGCAGAGAAGAGGAGTGTATGTGTATCCTTTTAGGCCTTCATTGTGTTTTCGATTATTATCAGAAGCTTTTTAGAGAGAGAATATCAATATGAGTTTATCATGGGACCATTAATCTTGACATATAGTCAGAAAACTTTCTTCTACGAGAGGAACACATCACATCTTGCTCACCTTTAGATTACATCAATTATTATTTTTATTAACATAATTAGTAATTCTTATATTTAGTCTATATGACAACACAACAATAAGTCTTCATACCAATTTGATGCAAGATTACCCAAAATTTGAATTTTCTATTGCAATTATTATGATATGTATAATGAATAAATGCAAAAAAAAAACAAAATAAAGATTTACGAATTACAAGTCATCAATTAATTCAACCACTTGCTTTCTTTAAATATAATAAGACAATGCCAAATTTCCAAAAATGTTTTGTATGGGTTCTTGACTAAATAAGTATTTGCACGTCGTGGAATTAAAATCAACCAAAGTGGTGTTCACAAAAGTTGTAGATGATCTAGCAATGAATCCAACCAAAAATGTATAATTCCAATGACAATTGAGAGGAATATACTTGATTTTCCAAGAACGGACCAAGAGAATTCTAGGATTCCAGGAGCCATTTTGCGTAATTCTGAAATCACAATGATGCTCCCAATGTTAATTCAAAATGATAAGAGAAAAATTAAGTCACTTTGCATAATTGCTGATTTGCATGCCTCTTAACAGAGAGAATGCTCGGGAATGGAGGCTAGCAGTTGCAGTGACCATGCAACTTACTGGCATCTGGTTATAGTTGGCAATACTAGATGAAGAAAAACAATAATAATGGTTATCAGATAGTTTAAGCGAGCAAAAAAGAAGATACAAGCCCACATTGATACCCTCTTTAGGAGGCATTCCAAGCAGACAAGGATAGGCTAGAAAGGCTTAGAAAAGGAAATAGAAAAACAATGAGAATATTTAATAGTAAATTTTGGAGTTGCAATAAATTAGAAATACTGACTTACTAATCAGATTTACCTCTCAGTCAGGAAAATTCAGTATATTCAATCTTCTTTCTAATATTCACTGCATTTTTTCTAATAAAATAAGTAATGTTAAGTTCCAGTATGATGGATCTTACAGTAAGTGTGCAAGTTGAAATAGCGCAGGTATTAGGCTGATTAACTGCAATTCAGAAAAATTTTACAGGCACATACTGCAAAAATTTCCTCTAAAGGAATGCGATTATCTACAGATGTGGTTCAATTATTGTTTTGCAGCAAGGATTTCTAATCATGCCCAACAACATTCATCACGTTTTTGTTTGATTTAAATATTTATACGAAATAAAAATTATGAATTGAATTTAGAGGGGAATACAATTATACAAAACCATCAATCCTTTATTTTAATCTGATTAATATGCCTTTAAACACGCAAATAGCTGGGATAAGGATAAAGATGATGATTAGTATTGTTTTAAACACGCATCCTGCTTTTAAAATTTTCGGCTACTCCATTGTGGTTAAAGAATATCTTTCTAGTTTCTAGGAGGTCTCACTGCACCAGAATGTTCCTCCAGTAAGATATACACTGAGTTAGTGGCACGTACGCGATGGTAACCATTCATCAACGCTGAAGAGATCATCAAAGATAGATGTTTCATGACCTGATAGCACAAGCGTCGCTCTAGAGCATCACTAACACAACGGAAAGTAGAAAGCGCAGAGCTGATGATCAAAGCTCAAATCAAATAATCAGATACAAAAACCCTATACACCATACTAATATATTTTCTCCATTTGCAACGAAAATCAAAAATCTTCATATTAAAGATCAGAAAAGAGGGATCTTTTATCGCACCTGTTGAATTGCAACCGTTCGTGGTATCGCCGAAGGAGTGAATGTGTAAGCCATGGAGGCCAGGAGAGAGGCCGGTGATTGTACCCCTCACGTGGGTGTATCCGGTAGACGGGTCCTCAAAGAAGTTGAGAGATCCTCCTACGGTACTGTTGCTGGAATTGCCGCCGGCGATGATAACCACTCCCTTGAGGCTGCCTCCGGTCGACATCTTGGACTTTCCCCGCTCCTTCCACCTCGGTTCTTCTCTACTTAAAAACGGATAAAGCAGATAAAAGCGATAGGCCTATCCCCTTAGGTATAGCAGTGCATCATCTACCTCTTAATTTCAAAATTAGGTTTAATTAAAATTTTAATTAACTAATTAGACATTGAAAAAAAATTAAAATATGCCAAGTCGACTTTTTTTTTTATTAAACACATAACAGTTATTTTTTGATCATATCAAGCTCATATGATGTCAGATTTTAGCGTGTTTGATATCCTTGGAAAGTTAATGAAAATTTCTACCCGGTTAGTCGCAATTTTTGTAAATATATGAATATTTAAGTTACAGAAAATAAAAATATTACGATAACTTCATTTTTAGTGTCGTATCCATATGATTTTTGGCGTGATATCGTTGGAAAGATAATGAAAAGTACTACAACTTTTACGTTGACAACTTTTGACAATTCTTGCCCTTATAACCACAATTTTTCGAATGTATGAATATTCAAGGTGTAGAAAAAATATATATTGCGCCAGCCCCCATTTTTTGGTCGTATCGGGATCATCCGGTATCAGGCTTTAGCATGTTTGGTGTCGTTGGAAGCTTAATAAAAATTTCTACAGCTTTAATGTTGACAACTTGTGACGATTCTAGCCTAGGTAGTAGTTTTTTGTGAATGTATGAATATTCAATATGCAAAAAATTATACATTGCGGCAGCCCCCATCTTTTGGCCGTATTGGGCTTATCCGATGTCAGATTTTAGCGTATTTGGTATCGTTGAAAATGTAATAAAAATTATACAACTTTCATATTGTCAACTTGGGACGATTCTCGCTCGTGTAGCTGCAATTTTTACGAATGTATGAATATTGAAGGTGCAGAAAAAAAATATATTAAGACAGACTCCGTTTTTTTGGCCGTATGGGACTCATCCGGTGTCCGATTTTAGCGTGCTTGGTATCGTTGGAAACCTAATAAAAAATCCTATAACTTTCATGTGACAAATTATGACAATTTTTATCTCAGTAGCCACAATTTTTGCAGTAACATTCTATGAAATAGTGAAATCAAGAACATTTTTCACTCTCAAAATCAACCAAATGAAGCATTGCATAATTTGTTATATCTCACTACAATAAAACACTCTTACTAAAGTGCAATTAATAAGCTCTTAAGAGACAAGACATATCATCATAAAAAGTATACATTAAGGCACAACCTCATCTCAATATTTGTTGAGAACAAATTGAATTTAAGCAAACTCATATGAACCTAATGTTAATCTCTAACATAATCCAACCAAAACAAGCAAATAATAAATAATATGAGAGATTATGCAATTAAGAATTATAGAACTGTGAAACTAAATGAGTAACCATAGCAAATGAAAAATAGTCACAAGTAAATGTCATCAAATGTATAAAAAAAGATAACAAGTCTATCTTCGTCGATGTCTACGTGGTTGAATCGCATCACTACTAGAAGTGTAATGATGGTGGTCACCATGGCCGATCTTGTAGATGATGCTCTTGATGCTCCTCCTCCTCTTCAACCTGCTCGGCAGATTATTACGAATATCCTAAGTGTGTAACACTAGGTACATCAGCCGAAGCTTGAGTAGGCAGCGAATAATCGTGGTACACTCCTTACGATGGTGTCATATGGAATGGCGATGGACCATATGTGGGAGGGACTGGTGCCTATCATGGGTGCATCTGAGTCCACATAGTTTTTCTAACATGAATACTGGGGTGGTTGTGTGAATGTATCGTAGACTGCTCCGACCGGTGTAGATGATGGACCAACATCCATCGGCACATCTACGATGTTGAAGTATCAGGAATATCCTATCTATCTCTATCGAGATATGCATGTTAGTTCCACGCACAATTCCTCAAAATTATTGATAAATTGCTGAAATTCTATATCATCATCTCTCCCGAAATAATGTTGAAATATATCTTCAGTATTCAAGATGTGCTCACGGTGCAAATAAAGAAATTTAGATCAAAGTTTAATCATTATAGGAAAACCAAATTGTAATACTTTGCATACAGACTAATCATCAATCGTTCTCAAGCGCTTGAGGGTAATAGGTGTTAGGAAGAATTGTTAGTGCCTTCAGCATGTAGAGTGAAGCCCAAAACGATACCACCTCATGTATCGGTTGATCGTTGGCTCCCCGTCTTGCTGTGATGGATCACTTCGCCTCGCCCACGTAACGTATGCGGTGGTAATCGTCCAATCAATGTCTGCTTTTCGTCGGCCATCAACCCGTATGAACGATGGATTCATTGGTTCAACATCAATCATAGGTGACATGTCGAACTGTCTGAGCACACGATCTAGCAGGTACCACTATACCCATTTCCAATAAATCATCGGTACTCTAACTAGTCATATATCTTTTTCCCTGTAAGAATATATTTGTGACACATACACGGATTTGTTGTCCATATGACTCCTATATTACCTATAAATGTTGCAGGAATTATTAATTTGATTATAAGCACATAATGAGTACATAAAAAAAATATTATATCAATGCAGCATACCTGACTCTGCAACAGTTCATCTAACTCATCTTTATATACTCCGAGGCGGGATGCTGACATTTCCCGTATGAACCTTTTATTCCACCGACGTCCTACACTAAGCCCATCAATGTCTGTAGGATATGGGACACATAATGTTGGTCTGCCCACATGAATGTGCTCCCAAGCTTATACTTATTGTAAATTAATGCATCCAGCCATATTCGTGTGCTTTGATTTGGTTGCCTCATGTAGCTCCCTATATAAATGAGTAAGTACAGTTGAACCCAATGATAACTCCTTGAATATATCAATATCCTCAAGTAATGACAGATAATGTAGGTGAACCTCAAAGCCCGATGTGTCTGGCATAAGAAAAGAACATATAACAAACAATATGTATGCTCTAACATGCATAGTGAACTGAAGCTCTGGGAGATCTATATACGAATCTTTGTAGTATGTCCATCGCAGCCATCGTAGGGGAAAACAAGTCCGTGCATGAGCCTATCCCATTCAGAATTTTGATGTGACATGCGGATGGACTAGATCATGATACATGGTGTGTGGCTCCGGATGTGCTCCAATTAGCTCATCACAGCAATCTGGCCAAGAAACTCAACGTTTTCCTCCACAAATAATAATCCTGCCAAGCATAGGTGGGCCATCTATCCAAACACCCAAAATCATCGCAACATCCTGTAGTATAATCGTCATCTCTCCGGTGGCCAAGTGAAATATATTGTTCTGCGAACACCAACACTCCACGAAGGCTATGAGCAAGTGGAGATCCAGATGAATGTACTGCATCTGTGAGACACAATCTAGGCCAACAGCTTACAAGTCACCCATAAATCTTGGACAATTAACATGTCATTCCTTAAACACCAGTAAATGTGAAGCAGTCTCAAGCACTGAAACCTGCAAAGACAATGAATTATGCTTAGTATGTGACAATATAGCAAATATATGTGTACAAAGTTTTTATTAAATAAGACTTTACCAAATAAGGATGCTCTGCTCTGTGCCTACCACATAGCGTAGCTATGCTAGGGTGAACTTCAGTCATTGGAGGGCCGTAGTCCACAACTGTCTCCTCTGCTCGTTGTCTCATTCTGCGTGCGGGATGAGGAGCTTCATCAACAGACATCCTTCCTACAATAATTTGAGTGGTCACCATGTAGTAATATATAATAACAAAAAAGTACATTTGTTACAAATTTGATAGAATTCACAGTTCATTGTACAGAAAGCCAAGACAATACAAAAATACTCTACTTTGCAAAATGTGACTTTTTCAAACAAAACTACATTATACTTAAGCAAGAATACAGCCTTCCTAAGCAAGTCATGTACTAATAAAATAGCTAAAACAATACAAGATAACTAGATTTTTATACTAGAAGCCCAAATAACACAGAATTAGTCCACCTTGCAGTTTGATACTATATCAAACCATCACAGTATTCTTAAACAAGACTACAACCTTACAAAACAAAACATGTACTAACAAAATAGCTCAAACTACACAAAATTCATAGTTTAATTATACAGGAAGCACAGACAACACAGAATTAGTCTACTTTGCAAAATGTGACTTTTTCAAACAAAACTACATTATATTTAAACAAGATTACAGTCTTCCTAAGCAAGTCATGTATTAATAAAACAGCTTAAACAACACAAAATAACTAGATTTTTGTACTAGAAGCCCAAATAATACATAATTAATCCATCCTTGTAATTTGATATTGTCTCAAACCAACACAGTATTCTTAAATAAGACTACAGCTTTACAGAACAAAGCATGTACTAACAAAATAGCTCAAATAACACAGAATCCATAGTTTAATTGTACATGAAGCTCAGACAACACAGAATTAGTCTACTTTGCAAAATGTGACTTTTTCAAACAAAACTACATTATATTTAAATAAGACTAGTCTTCATAAGCAAGTAATGTATTAATAAAATAGCTCAAACAATATAGAATAACTAGATTTTTGTACTAGAAGCCCAAATAACACAAAATTAGTCCACCTTATAATTTGATACTGTCTCAAACCAACACAGTATTCTTAAACAATACTACAGCTTAACAAAACAAAACATGTACTAACAAAACAGCTCAAACAATACATAATTCATAGTTCAATCAACACGGAATAGCAAATTCTGGTACAACCAGCCCATACACTGAACCATATTACAATCTACGATGTCGAGTTTGAGCACACATCGATTTGTTGTGTCCAACAGTCTTGCATACACTATAAATCCTGAAACTTCTTGTGGTGTTCTCGTCCAAAGTATTTCTGAATCTATTTGTCCTTGGTCGACCAGACTTTCTTTTAACATTTGGTGGATTGTACTCTGGGTATGTGCTAGTAATGATTTATTCTGGTCACTCTTCATGATCAGGTATCACATGAAATTCACCCTGGTATGTGCCACTGTAGTACTGCAAACTATAGTAGGCTGAGACATAGTACACATGGCTTAGATGCCGTTGACCCAAAACAGCAATCACGTGTGGATATGGAATGTGATAAGATTGTGATTGTCTACATGTACACCTACATTCATTATTTTTTGAGAGGCCAACCTTGAAGGTTCTACTAGCTATATCAAACACTTGGTACTCATTCATGCTTATCCTTACTGATTCAGGAAATCTTCCTGCCTCTCATTCATTAGACTGTAACGTTGCCTTAGCACGTGGAGAAAATATGGATTCCTATTGGTTAGCCAGAGTTGTAGTTGATTCAAGGCATTTCATGAACATGGATACTATATTGTAGTATAGTGTTGTAATCAAGGCTTGAATTGGAAAATCACGTGCTCGCTTAAGCACATCATTAAAGCATTCAGCTGCATTTGCAATCATTGTACCATATATATAGCCACCATCATGAGTTAGAGACCACTGTTGCACATCCCTTGAAATAAGCCAATCGTAGGCCTCTTGCTTGATATTCTTGATATCAGTCATGTACCTATTAAAAATTTAAATATCATCAGTATTTCTTGCAACATACATCTAGTATATAAAGTCAACATCTCCTATTTCAAATTGTCTATCAGCCCTTTTGAAATTCTCCCTCAAATGACGGAGGCAGAAATGATGTGCAGCCCAGGGAAAGATCTCTCTACAGCCACGAACTAAACTTATATGCCTATCTGAAATGAGGTAGATATCACCTCTTGTAGACACCAATGGGATCAAGTCCTATAATATATGCAAAAATCAAACCCATGACTCAATACACTATGATTCTATAACTGGGAAGGCGAGTGGGAACAAGTCATTGTTGGCATTGATACCAACTACACTAAGTAGAGTTCCTCTATACTTACCCAGGAGAAAAGTCCCATCAAGGCATAAAATTGGGTGACAATATTGTCAACCTCTAATTGAAGGCTTAAATGATCAGAACAGTCGTTGGAACTAGTTTGATTGTGTTGAGTGCACCCGATATACTGAGCCTGACATAGTTAAATATAGAACAGTCATGAATTTTTCTAATGATCGATAAGATTCTTTACAATTATCAAATATTACCTTAACTATTTTTCGACGTGCATCCCAGACCTTCATATAAGACACTCTTATATCAAATTTGGACTCAATATAGCCTATAATTTCTCTAGGCTTTAAATTTAGTTGATGTCTTACTGTATATTGGATAAAATAATTGATAAACTGTGATGTACATTACTAGTGTCCAACATTAAGCACTGAATGACTACAGGTATGAGGTGAGCCGATACTACCAATCCTCCAAGCACTACCCAATCTCTTACTTGAGCTTGCATATAAGTGTCATAAATATGGTCTAGTTGGCTGAGAATGGTAGTTGCACAGTACAATGAATTTTAATTGATTTAAAGCATATATCACATACTCAATATTATTTATGATAGATCAACCCTGAATAGCAAATTATAACTATCTTTTATCATGAAAACACATACCTTCAAGCAATTCATATGGTATGCAATTCTCTTGCTCAAAGGTTGATTCATCTGACGGGCCATCAAATGTAAGTTCCTCATCTTATTCTCTAGTTGTTTGAGCACTACACATGTATTCATTGTTACATATCAAGTGCTCTTCAGTATGACTTGTTCTAATTGAGTAGTCTATAATTAGGGCTTTAACTCTGAGGGGTGGTTCTGTGGCCCCTAAAATATTCTGCTCTGCATCATTATCATCCTCCTCATCAACATCACTACTTATTCTACTAGGCATAATTTCATATCCAACATCTTCAGGAGATAGTGGATTCATGTGATCACCTTCAGGATCACCCATAACAGCAAAACTTGTCCTAGCAAAGTAAGCATGTTCTGTTGGTGTAGACCCATATTCTTCCACTGTACTTAGAGAAAGTGTGATGTACTCGATCTAGTTAGCTCTCGACTTTCCTCAATATTGTTCTCCTCTCTTTCTTCACACGAAAATTTCTCAACTTCAACATAAATTACAAATAGACTGCACGCATGCTACATTAAGCTTCACATACTTCTTCATCATTAATGTGAGCTGCAATGAATCCAACACCGATGGAAAATGACCTATGAGATTAACAAAAAACTTTGCTGGATCTAGCTTCAACGACCTCATTATTTGCTTCTATAACTCCTCGAATTTAATCCGCCATGGGATCTAGACCAGATGATTTTTCCCACCAACATATGTTGGAATGAAATCGTCGCTTACATTGAGTTCACCGTCATAACATAGAACTATACATGCAGTATCTGAACTCATTTCTAAGTAACAATAGCACAACACCAGTAATCCTTCATCTCACCTGATCAATGTATATAATTCAATTCAGGAGAAATCATAAATCCTAAATCCTAATGTGCATTCACAAAGTACATTCTCCACCAAAGTAAATAGCCAATCAAATCTTATTAGAAAGCAAATTCCAATAATTTAAAACTTATTTGGTCATAGTGTTAATGATTAATGACATAACAAAAAAACTCTTCTCATAGGGTTAAGGATTAATGACCAAATTCAAAAGTTATTTGGTCATAGGCTATTACTATTCCACCATTTAATATAATCGATACCAGAAAAAACTCTTCTCATAAATTTCAAACCCAATAATAATGACATTTGCATTGAAGTAAAATGTCTTTAAAATAATATAATGCAAGCTTGAGCAAAGAGTTATATATGTAACTAGAACCAAAACCCTCAAACCAACAATACCAAAGATATATAGATGATTCTTATATTAATGATAAGCAAAATAAATAGCTGAGTGAGGCTCACCTATTAAATTATAATTAGCATCCAAATGAAGGTTTAAAATATATGATGTTGAAAATTAATTCATACTCATACTAATTATTATATCATCAAATGCAATATAATATTGCTAGAATAACAAAACATTTGAGGGAAACTTCCATTATTTTTCCCAAAAAAATAGCAGTGCAAAAATTTTTTTTACTTAAATAACTAGTAACATCACATTTGTATAAAGACATAGAGTCCATCAGAGTTATAACAACCTAATTGTATCTAACATAAAAGAAAATAAATTTTATTAGGATACATTATCTCACAAAGTTGTATGAGAATATTTTTATGATTGAATCCAATGAAAAACATCTAAATCACCTTTATTTTAGCCCAAAGCTTAAATATTATCTTCTCTCAAGATATGAGAGATCTTGTAATTAAAGGAAGAAAGAGCTTTCTACCATTATTAATCAAGTAAAAGCGTTTTTGAATTACCCTTTTCATTGGAATTAATATAACATATAAGAAATAAACCATCCAGTTCAATCCAAATATTCCTTATATTCATTGAAAGACATAAATTAACCCTATAGTTGATAGCCATCAACTCAGCAAAAACAACTAAATATGGAGAAAGATGACCAACAAAAGTAATAATTATCTTACAAGTGAAGTCTCTGAAAATACCACTATTGTATACATAAATCTAACAATAAAGAAATTGTAACATAAATCCTAAATCCTATAAAAAGATACTCAGTGGGCAAAAACTAAACAAGTTCATCATATTTCCAAATAAACACCAAATTTAAAATGAGATATAACACACATTTTCTATGGAAATCAAACTAAATAAGTTCATCATACCAAATAAACTCATATAAAATGAGATCTAACACACATTTTTTATTTAGGGTTATAAATACCTAAATCGGCAGACAAAAATAAGGAAATGTGCTATGAGCTTCTCCTTGGCCGGCGGTGTACATGAGTCTGGGTCAGGCGGTCGAGATCGTGACGCGGGAAGGAATTCAAAAGGCTCTCAGCTCTCGGTTTCGAATGGGACTCGGTTTGTAGATGGCGTCGGTGAGGCTGGATCGATGCGGTACGTCCCGTTACTAGCGACTTAGCCTATTTAATTTTTTTTAACTGCCTAATTAGCTAATTAAAGTTTTAATTAAGCATAATTTGAAAATTAAGCCATTTTAAAATATTATTAGTGCATGATTTTATTATACTATTTTTCCTTGATAGAATACTCAAATTAGTTTTATTAATATGAAAGAAATATTATGTTAAAATATAAAACTCTTGGGAGATTTACATACATACCACACAATTCTTATGTATTTATATATCTAACACCTAAACTTCAATATTTATTTATCTAACACTTTTTTTTGCTTAAAAAGGTGTATTTCACTTTTAAAAAGTGAATGATAATGATATTTTTGATGTGATATTGAATATTTGAGTGTTATATATGTAAAAATTGAAGTTTAGGTGTTAGATATGTAAATACATAAGAATTATGTGGTATGTATGTAAATCCCCCAAAACTCTTTTAAATCTCATAAAAATAACCATTATATTATATTAACTAATTAGTTTTCAATTTTTTTAAAAAATTAAATTATCATATTTATGTTAAATTTTTATGAGATGATGCATAATGCAAGAAAATAAAATATCATTACATATAAATCACACTTTATTGAAACAATAATCATCTTTATTTGCATCTTCTTTGGGGTGTGATAGAAAGCATCCATTTTGCTAAAAAGTTCACATTTTTCTTATAAATTCTTTTTCTCATGGTCTATTAATTTCTTTTCATTGGGCAAATTGATGAGTTTTTCTCTTTATAAAAAATCGGCTTGATTCATACCATTTTTTCCTTGCATATCTTTCTTCTTCTTCTTCTTCTCTTTTTTATTTATTATTTATTTATTTTTTTGTGATTTATCTGAGAACCACTCGTTCACCAAATCCAATATGTAACGTTTATGCCCTTTCATGAATTTGCCTTTTTCTCATACACATTAATCACTGACAGTTCTCTTTTTATAAGCAACAATGCTGCAGTGGCTGGAGTTTTCTTTCACATCTACTGTTAGTTTGATCTTATACATGCAAAGCGAGCGTTCATGAACTGGTACTTTGGGGAAGGAATAGAGGAAGCTGAGTTCTCCGAGGCCTCGGAGGATATCGCGGCCTTCGAATAAGACAATGAGGAAGTTGAAGCTGAGAGTGATGATGATGAAGTTGCAGGAGAAGACATGAGCATAGTCAAAAAGAGTTGCTTATGTTTTAAGGTTAAAGTGTCATTGTTGAACTTATTAGTATCTGTATAATACTTTCAGCCTCAATAGAAATCTTGTGTACTGATTTTGTTCTTGTATCATATTCCCTATTGTATTGTGGAGATCTTTAGTTACAACTTCTTAAGAAGGCAAGCATCAACATCTTTGATGTGTGCATGCAATACTTGAAGAAAACTTGGAGAAACTACATTGCATATCCATCTAATTTTATGAGAATTCATGCAAAAGAAATTTTTTTTATCGTAAAACTAACTTATTTTTTTGTGTGTATCTTATATCTCAATCATGTACATCTATCATAGTATAAGAATTAATGCTCGGTTCCTTAGATGATAAACCATTGAAACTACTGGTTCCCTTTTAACGTCGTAAATCACACTTTCCCACTCTCTTCCTACTTCAGACCTCGTTCCTTACATGACGACGCTCTCCCTCACTGTCCTCGTGAGAATGGGGTTCGATGAGAAAGACGACAGTGGCGTCGCATAATACCTCCCCTCGCAGTCGTCGAAACCTTTTTGGCCGAGCAATAATTGTCATCTCCTTCGTCTTTCTTCCTTCGACCAAACAGTCGGGGCACCTCTTCTTCTTCTTCTTCTTCTTCTTGCTTGCCAAGAGCCGGCAAAAGTAAATCCCTTCTCTTCTTTTCTCCAACCGAGAAATAACTTTTGATCTTCTCTTTTTCCTTTTTTTAAAGGGAATTTTTTTAATTTAAGTATGCTTTAAAATGTAATTAATAAATTAAGTATTATTAAAAAAAATTAGATATAGGTATAGTCGCCCACTAAGTGGGCGACTAGTGTCTCACATCAAATTCGACGTGGCAGGTGTCTTGCTACGAGTAGTTGAAGGCGACTAGCTTAGAGCATAGAAATAGGGCTGATTGACTGATCGACCCTATTCGTGAGCCGATCTATTCCGCGATCTGAGCTCCATTCCGCCATCCGAAGTCTCCACGCGAGCCGCCGACCCCGTTCCTCCCTTCCGAGCATGAGCACCTTCCTCTTCGACCTTCCGTGCGTCGACCCTTCCAACCCGGCATTGCTCGCCTTCCTTCATGCCGGACCGTACGCTTTTGCCCAACGCCGTTGTGTGTTCGACGTCTTTCCTCTTCATCTAACAGCCCTTGGAACCCAACATTAGCTGTCGGAGACGATTCCGGTGGCTTCGTTCCTTTTAGGGAAGTTTCCTGCGGCGGATTCTATAGTTCTTAGCGCTCATTACTGTCGTTCTTCGTAAACACACAATAAATGCCTAATTTTTCTCATTTATAATTAATTAGATTGCATGTACTAGGGCTTAGAGTTGTGGGCTTAGAGTTGTTTACTAGGATTTCAATTTAGGGCTTAGAGTTATGGTTCAGGGATTTGATTTATAATTTTGGGTGATAATACAGTCTTTAACGTTTAATATATGTTGGGTATATTATTAAAAATGATTGTGAAATATTTAGGGATGATATGAGTAGGATTTGAGTTGTTGCAGTTGGCCTATAAGATTAGAGCCAGTTGCTTTTTGAGCAAGTCACCTTAGATGGAGGCGTTCGCATAATGTGTCGATTGAGTTAAATATCGTTTGATTTATGTAGTCTGTAGTACAAATAAATTTGGATGCATGATATTTTTCTAAATTTAAATCTTGATATGATTGGTTATTTTTCGCTTATTTGAGGAATGAGTAGAGAGTTTGTTTCATTGTATTTTATGAGGAACCAGTGTCGATTAGCTCATTCCAAGTTATGCGGCGGTCGAAATCGTCAGTTAAGGTTCGCAACACACCTTGTGGAATTGAAACAAAGAATTATGAGATCCTGCACATTGATTGAGCATCACACTATCGTCTTACATGTCATTTATCATTATAAGCAGTTATATATTATTTCGATGATGAAGTTTGTGACATTACACTAGACGAAGCTTCTCATCATGCATTCGTGTTGTATGTGGAAGTTCGAAATGCTGATGTTGCATACACATCAACTAATCTGGTGTTAATGTCAACAGATATACCATCGACGATATATCTGAGATTTCATCGCCTCGTGTGGTGACACAGGCGGCTTTTAATTGATTGCCGTAATACCTTCTTTTTTTCTTCCGCCTTATCGTTAATATTTAGTAATATGTGTTATTGCACTTGTTGACCTCCACATATGTGTCATAAATCAAGACAAGCCCATAAGTTAAATTCGATGGACTTCGGAAGCTGCAGTGCGCAAATCGGGGTTTAAAATGTACTGGACGTCACCAAAAATGGTTGAAATGACCTCTGATCGACGAACGGACTTCTCCATCGTGTTCAGAAAGTCGAAATTGGTCGAAATATAAATATTACAAAATCTAATGATCAATCGATTAAGCCCGAGTATCTGCGCATATTAGAGTCGAAGCTGCGATGATGTCCGACGACGCCGTTCGAACCGTCATATTGTTAAAAACATCAAAATCTATCAAATAAGAATATCTTAATTGGACGAATTTCATAAAAATTGAGTGAGCGGCGTTGACCCATATTTGGTGAAATTTCACTGATTGCCTCAAACCAAATCCCATCGAGACGGATTGTGTCATTGCATTTAGAATGATGGAATTATTATTAATTGATATATATATTTGACTATATATATTTATTAGCGTAAAATCCACATTAAAATATTTAATAAATTCAAAATTTATTAAAAAACCCAAATTACCTACATTTCCCTCTTATTTTCAGTTTTCTGAAAAAAAAATAAAAAAAAAAACTGAAAAGAACCACTCCCCCATTTCCCTCAACTACTCCCTCTCATTTCCTCCCACTCCCTCACTCTCCCTTATTTTTTTTTCTAATTCATGTTTCTCTCTCCTACATTCCTCTCTCACGTCTCAGAAATGGTAAAAAACTCCTCTTTTTCTGAATTTTTCGACCAAATCCATTCCGCCACTCATGCCACGTAGCCCGCTCACGCCGTGACCCACTGTACCCATTCCACGCGTAGCCCGCCAGCCGAAACCACACCCCTCTCCGCATCCCAACCCTGCCCCAGCTCCCGCGGCCGCAGCCCGTCACCGACCGGCGCACCGCTCGTCTCGTGGCCACAGCCTGCGACTCGACGAACTACACGACCCGCCGCACCGGTCCAAGCTTGCCGTTCCAAGTTCCAAACCCGCGCGCCGTACCGAATCGCGCGACCCACCGCTGACCTGAGCCCACGACCGCAGAACCGTGTGACCCGCCGCTGACCCGAGCCCGCCGACCCGCTCCCACAACCGTGACCCATTTCCACGGTTCTACAGAATTGTGCGGCCGCCCGCTAACCCGAACAGCCGTTCGCACCTGACCTGTGCGACTAGCCCACTACCGCACCTGACGCGCGTGACCAGCCCGCTACCGCAAGTCTGACCCTCATAACCGGCCTGCCAGCCTCCTTTACTTCTGCACCCACCAGCCCACCTCGACCCGAAATCTGCTGCAGCCCACTGGCCCGCCAGCCTCCTTCCCTTCAGCCCACAGCCCGCTGCAATTAAGCCTACAGCCCACTGCCCCGCCAGCCCTTCAAACCCCTAGCCCAGCCCGCTGTAATTAAGCTTACAACCCACTGTTTTGGCCTGTTCTGCATAATCCAGCCTGTCTGGTGTTCTGCAATCCTTCCGCAGCAAATCAATTGCCATTTTTCTTTTTAAGTTTGAATCGGCAGAAATTCTTCATTCGATTTTCGACGCTTCATAAACGCTCATTTTGCTACATCGCAATCGGGAAGAATATCATCGATGGGAGAATTCTTGATTTTGATTTTCTCGCTTAACCGTCTTGTTTTCGCAGAAATCGGGAAGAACATCGTCAGTAGGCAAATTCTTCCTTCGATTTTCAGTGTTGCACCCCTTACCTTGCATTCCCAACCGCATACTCAACCCGTTCTTTTGCCTAGCACTACAGCACGCCGCAAAACATGTCAGAACATGTGGGGATTTGTGAATGTGAATGTATACATATGCTTGTGTTTCTTTGCAGGTTTGAAGACCTTGTTGTGCTCGAGGCGGGATGAAAAATAGCCGTGTGTCGCAGACGATACGCTTCGTAGAGCATCAAGTAAGCCCAGGTTGGATATCGCCCATAGCAATCGCCAACATTTTATCTAATTCTCATACTTAAAAAAAGAGAACATAATTATATATTACATTGTATGTATTCTTCCAGGTTTGAAGAAGACCTCGTTGCTCGTAGGAGGTGACGAGATGAAAAAAATAGGCTGTGGTGCAGACTCATTACTCGTGAGGCATCGAAAGCAAAACACCCCGATGCAACCCCTTATATGGGGATGGAGGAATACCAAATTTCACAAATCTTTTGACTTAGAAAAAAATGTGAAAATAAAATGGGCTAACTTAAGGGGCGCTAAATGGGAAAACTTGCAGCTAATTTTAAACTAAAAAAATATCAAATAAGAAAAAGGGGGAAATAAAATGATATAAGACATGTATAGAAACAAAATAAAATAAAAAAAGAATGTTGAAAATCACTTACAAAATTTATGGAAGTAGGATTAAAAGCCCATTGAAATTCCTTACCGCTCCCGTTCAAATACCCTAGCTCTAACCTTTCAAAAAAATGGAATGGAATAAGCAACTCCCCTTAGCCTTATTTATAGAAATTAGAAGAAGAATAAAGAGGGGGAAAATCAAATTTAAATAAAAGAGGGAGAAATCAAATTTAAATAAAAGAGAGGGAAAATCAAATTTAAATAAAAGAGGGGGAAAATTAAATTTAAATAAAAAAGGGGGAAAATCAAATTTAAACAAAAGTGGGGGAAAATCAAACTTAAACAAAAGATGGGGAAAATCAAATTTGAATAAAAGAGGGGGAAAATCATATTTGAATAAAAGAGGGGGAAATCAAATTTGAATACAAGAGGAGAAAAATCAAATTTAAACAAAAGAGGGGGAAAAATGAAAATTACTTTGAGGAGTAAATCTTCTTCTTAAAATGATAAATTAAGTTATCCTTTGAACCTATAGCTTCAAAACGTCTTCTTTGCCACTGGATCTGTAATTCTCCGTACAAGCAGACAGAAGGTGATACTAAATCAAAATCTACAAAAATAAAATGCTATCTAAATCAAAATCTACAATAATCATAGGGCTTTCTTTAATAAAAAATCAAGGGATTTCATTCTAATTATGAATTTAAAATAAAATCAAACAACTAACGAAATTAGTTAAAATATAAATACGCATGTGCTGGACATAGAGATTTCAAGTGCAAATGTTAATGTCTGAAAAGGCTACGCAGGCTAAAGTTAGAATTAAATGAAAATACAAAATCAATCTCATAATTCAAACACCACCCCAGGTCTACAAGGATTTTTTGGACGATGTCACCCATGTGTTGCTGATAAGGATCCTTCTGTCGGGTTGGGTCGACTACCTCCTCTGACTAAGTAGACCATGGACCGCGACTGCCTGGGATGATGGAACCATGGGATCTAGATCGGGCACGTCATCATTTCCCCAACCATCTGATTTAAGCTATAATGATGAATTTCGTATCTCAAATCCTAAAACTCTACATGCTGCTACTATATGTAACACATTAAGATATCTAATGACTAGCCTTAATTGAAAGTTCTCTTTTAGTTACTGGGAGGGGTAATTAACTATAGGGGTTTGCGCCTATAAGAAACCTAGAACCAGATCTAAAGTTCTCACCAAATGAGGATGAAATCTCTGGGTAGTGTCTTATCTACTATTACATCTGCCTTCTGAAAATTACATCGACACTTTAAACCACTCTTTTCATCAAAGAGGTCGGTGGTGAATTTTTGGAGCCCACAGATTTCTGGCGACTCCGCTGGAGACAGGATTCTCTTTCGATCTTTGGCTAGTCATATATGTGCTATAATAGCAATAAAATTTATGCAAATTCAAAAGAACAAAATGGTGATTTAAGTGTGTAATAAATCCAATATGAGGCTTTATGTAGAATAAATCATTCTGTAGAAAAATGGATCTACAAAGCACTTCTTTCACCGTTCAGCTAGGTCATGGTGTGAACATCTGCCTAGCCAACGGCGTCATCAACACTGGAGATGTCGGGCTTCCATCCAATATGATAGATTAAATTTTTCGGCTATTGTAGCTGCAATTCCTGAAGTACCCACTCATGGTACATTAGTCCGAGGCTATGTTGGAAGGCCTCAAGTTACTAAAGCTCCCACTAGCCATGCGCGCCAACCAGTTCAATAGCCAACCGCTATCAAGGAGTTCTCTCGACAGAGAACTTCAGTTTTCAAGAGGCTAGGTCAATCTGAAGCTCCATTGATGAAAATAATCGTCAAGGGACAAACTGTGTCTCTAATTTCTCGTGGTACAACTACTATTTCTATTGAACCTTTGGTACCTGAAAAGCATGATCATGAAGCTTCCTCATCAGGAAGTAAACTAACCAAAAGATAGAGAAGAAGGAGAAACACCGAGCTAAGGGCTCAGCAGATCCCCTTTGAATGACCTAGTGAGTAAGCGATACTTCCGCCGGAAGTGAGTATACCTACCCACAATAATATTGACAATTTAAAGTGGGTAAAGAGGAATAGCTCTACTAGCAAAATAAAATAGTCTTTATGGAACCAACCATGTCAAGCTCCACCACCATAGAGGAGACAGCCTGAAACACTGTTTATCAGGATATATAAAGTTCTTAAAGTAGCCAAGGATAGAGGCCTAATGAAAAGAAGATTTCAGAGGCTTGTGGTGATGAAAAATGCTAAAGCTCCACCAAAAAAGTTATCATCTCTCCTGTTAACTGGCCAATGAACCCATTACACTTCACATGGTGAACATCGGAGCGTGACACTTAGACCTCGTATCCAAGAATCCGCTGTCGAAAGATCCCGGTGAAAAGATAAGAAAATATGGAGGCCAAGGCCCCATAATGAAACCTCGAAGAGTAGAAGAGGTGTGACATCTGATACATATACTCAGAAATCCACCTCAAAATCAACTCATCAGAAGTCGATACCCAGAAGAAAGGATATCACTGATGAAAGATATGATGGCCGACACCCTGGAGAATCCTCTAAGGGATCCCATCATCGATCAGTTTCACCCCTACAAGAGAAGGTTGAGGTTGATCGTGGTCCTTTAGTAGAAGAGATACTTGTTCCGCACACTAAACCAGAGATCCATTGGAAACGTCGATAAAAAATTTATGTGCAAAAAGAAAATAATGAAGAAGATTCTATAAAAATAGAAGTCATCTATATGGTCAGTGATATAGATGAACTCTCCGCTTAGCACCATCAGCATCACCACAAATCTGGGGAATCTGAACCTGAATTTGATGCTTATGAAGAAGATTCTTCACAGAAGAAAATAGAGGATCGATCTTCAATGTTTGCTGAAGAAGAAGAAGAAAAAGAGCAAAATGAGAAAGAAATCATGGGTGTCGAAGTTGTCTATATGGTCGAACCAGGAAATGACCAGCTTGGTACACGCTTTTATAATTAGTGTCGTTGTACAACATTAATAATAGTTGTCTATGCAAATACACAAGGAGAAGGGCAATCAAATTCCTTTCCTGAAAATGAGCAAGGAGCGACAAAGAAATAAAGAAGAAGAAGAAGAAGAGTCACATGCTTGATTGATGCCATGGCTAAGAGCAAAGAGAAATGCAACGTCAAATGGAGGCTAAAGACAAGGAGATTGCACAACTTGGTACCAAAATGAATGATATGATGGTACAAATGAACATCATGATGGAGATTACAGAAGAATATCATATCTCCTATTTTGTCTGCTAACAAGCAGGTAGTTAACAATGCAACTTCTATACCACCAGCCACTGTGGTACCTCAAGCTCCTACAGTACATGTCATGCATGAAGTGAGGGATGAAGTTAACCAAACACCTCTCTAGCCGACAATTAAAAATTTGGCTAACACATTGGGAACTGTAATAGTTGCTCAGCTAGAAATAAGAATCAATGGAAAGACAAAGGCGGTCATGTGAAAAAGCGGGTGAGTAAGTGTCGCCTTATCCGGTGAATACTATCAAGTGTCAGAAAGGTTACTTAAATTCAATACTTTCAGTGGGTTTAGTAATCCAAAGCAACATCTGGCCCAATTTAAGGCTACCAGTGGTAACACAGGAGGGAATGATGCACTGCTTTTTTGCCAATTCATTAGTAGCCTGACTTCAGCAGCTTTCGAATGGTACGCAGAACTGCTAAATGATTCAGTTAAAATATTTGCTAAATTGGAAATTATATTTGTGAAGAGGTTCGCTAGTGCAATCGAGAAAATCATAATTGCTGACATTGCCTTGCTGAAGAGAAGGAAAGATGAGTCGGTGATAAAATTCATGAGTCGTTGGCGCAACCTAAGTATGAAGTGTGAGCAATAGTTGAAAGAAGAACATACGATCCAGTTGCTAATGGGCAATATGGATGATAAAATGACACCATTTCTATGCATGACGTTGATTGCAATATTTTAGGACTTGCTCGACAGGGTGGCTAAATTTGAAAAGTTGAATCGCCCTAAGTCTGAAGTCTATGCAGATAAAACAAAGAGAAACAAACCTTCAGACTCAAGAAGAAATGAAACTCATGCCTCTTCTTATAGCTCAAATGATGAAAAGCAGGTGATATATAATATAGATAAAGGAAAGTAACTAATGTATAATGATAATAAGGGTAAAAAGCCTATTTACTCTAATCCACAGCCAAAATTGGTATTAGGAGGTAATGACAAACCTCGAACTTTTCCAAGTGGTGGGGAGCATCCATAACAGGCCACAAGAGATGATGAGTGAATGTGGTCATCTCTTAAAGAAAGGATGAATAAAGAATATTCAATTAGAAGGGACAGTGTGGCCAAATTATTTTGGCAAGCAGTCAAAGCTGGTATACAGTCACCAGAAATCAAAAGGCCCGAAGAAGCTGATCAAGTCAATAATCCAAACTACTGTCCTTATCATCGAATGATCAGTCTCCCTATTGAAGATTGTTATGTATTCAAAGATTGACTAGAAAGGAGGTATCGATAAGGTGAATTTACACTATCTAATAGTGTTCTAATCAGCCCAAAAAGAGAGTCTACTTGGATGATTACGTCCTCTTCCGTATCATCCAGCAAAGATAAATAGAAGGAGAAATTAGTTCATACTGAAGAATGACAAACAATAGTTTCCAAAAAGAGCGTGAAGATGCTAAAGCAGCTAAAAGACGTCCCTAGTGTCAAGTGAAAATTACCACTTGAACCTATATTGGACTTAAGAGATGCCTAAACCAAGTATTTGGGCTTCTCAATGATTCTGATAAGGCTACTTCATCACAGTATGAGAAGCAATTTGCCAAACACAGGCCTAATAAATTAAAGAAACTGGCTAAGAAAAAGAAGATTAAGAAGAGAACTACAACTCAAAAGATCATTAACAATCTAAGAGTATCACCAGCCGGCAAGAAAGCCATTTAGGCTTGCAGACTTCATGCTTAAACTTCATATTGCTGAATTAGACGAAGAAGATAATGGTGAGTCTTGTCCAGTAGAGACAGGCCGAATCATCTATGTGATGTCAGATATTCTTGAACATCAGTTACTCTGACGTGATAATGATAGTCAGACAAACTCGACCGACCCATCAAAATTTTTATCAAGAAAATAAGAAGAGCCTAAGGAGCTAATGTCTGAATTCTATTTAATGACTCAATAATACAATAACAGTTCAGATGAAGATCTATGTTTTCTCGATGAAGAAGAGTCAGACTCATCGATATCATCATGTAAGAAACGTATGGTGTTGAAAAGTGAGTCTAACCCTTTTGGCCAATCTTCGAATAAGAAGGAAGAAACTACCTCTTCAAGAATCAACGAGATAAAGTTAATCAAGTTTAGTTGAGAAGTGGTAAAGTCTTACCACCTTCATCAAAGAAGGGAAACATAAATAAAGACAAAGGCAAGCAAATTGAAGCCAATGAAGATATCATTCCTAGAAATCCTAGAGCGAAGCCTAAATTAAGTGAGAAGATAGATTATAATATTCTATCATATCTGAGAAAGATCCTTGCACAATTGAGTGTGTACGAGACTCTCTTGATGTCAAAAGACCTCCAAGAAACTTTGATACAGGCTCTCAAAGACCCAGAGAATTATGTAGCTTACTTTGATGAGAAATGCATGACCGAAGCATTACAAACTCAAGATCTCCCAGTAATCACATTTTTTGAAGAGGATCTTATGTTGGGAATGGCAGGTTACAATTGTCCTCTTTATGTTACTGCAGAAAGTGATGGCATCTCGATCAATTAAATATTGATTGATCCTGGTTCTTCTATCAATCTTATGAGTCTAAAAATATTAAGAGGATTATCACTCGATATCCAACATCTTGGGAGAGATAAATTGATGGTTCACGGCTTCAATGAAAATGGGCAAAAGACTTTGGGTTCTTTCATTCTCCCACTCAAGTTCAAGGATTTATATACAAAAGTAAAGTTTCATGTAATTGACATCGATACATCATTTAAAGCTCTCTTGGGCTGGCCGTGGCTGCATGAGTATGTCATGGTCCCATCAACTATGCATCCGTGCATGAAGTATCTGAAAGATGGAGAAGAATTCAGAATTCCTGGTAACCTACAATCATTCTCCGTCAATGAAGCTAAAATATATGAAGTTGCAAAGTACTTCATCCTCAAAGAGCCTAACAAAGCTTAAAGCGGTAGATATCCACTTCGTGAACTAAAGAGCAATTTCACAAAATGAAAGAGCGTATAAGGAGGAAGAAAGAAGGCAATGACTCTCCCTAAAACACTTGATGCACCTAAGTCAAGAAAATCAGTTCCTCATTTGGGAAGTGACAAGAAGAAGAAGATATGCTCAAACCTAAAGGAACTTATAGCTCTCAAGAAAGTAGAGTATGAAAATAAGATGATTCATTATGATTTTGAATCTACTTATAGAAATAGAGTTCGATGGTCGCATCAGAGGATAGCTCACTTGGCAGTGACTCACTCAAAATTATACCCATCCCTCAGCAGGGTTTCAAAGAAATTGCTCCACTGGAGGTTCATAATATTGAAGAATTGATAACATTCCATATACCGCCATTGAGTGAGAGTGGCAAAACAGGGATTCTATTTTACAAATCTGAAGAGTCTCAGCCTTACAGTTTTGAACAACCTACTCAACATGAAAATTTCTATGAGATAATACCAACAAGAATACCAATATACTATCTACAAAACATATTAGAACTACTAAACATAAGACTCAAATCTTTAACAAGATGTGGAGCCAAAGAAGTCCTCAAGCATCACTAAGAAGTAATAAGTTTATCACTAAAGGTCTGGGGTTCATTTGCAAATCTCATCAAGATAGAGCCTATAATATAATAGAATATCGAGTCTTAGTGATGAAGAAGATGATTCCTATGAAATTCTTCTTAAAATGATGAAGAAGAAGTGGCAAGACCAAGAACTTGATGGTGGACAAATAGCTACTATGGATGAACTTAAAGAAGTCAACCTAGAATTGAGGATGATCCCCCAACTTTCGCCCTTCTGAGAGAAAGTTGAAGAGTTAAAAATGCTACTTTATGAATTTAGGGATTGCTTTGCTTGACATATTCTAAATGTCGCTTATCCCGAAGCTTCATAAATTAGCTATCAAACCAGATGCAATGCCTATTAAGCAAGCTCCTAGACGAATGAGATTGGAGATTGAAGAATAAGTAATTGCAGAAACTAAAAAGTTAATCGAAGTAGGCTTCATTCGAGAGAAGAAGTATGCAAATTGGATAGCCAATATTATCCTAGTTAAAAAGAAGAACAGTCAAATCCGTCTCTACATTGACTTCCGGGACCTAAATAAGGTGTGCCCAAAAGATGACTTATTGCTTCAAATATCAGAACTATCAGTGAAAAATACTTCCAACTATGACATGTTCTCATTTATGAATGGATCGTCGGGATACAACCAATCAAAATGGCACCTAAAGACAAAAAATATACATTATTCAGAACACCTGTTGGCATCTATTGCTACACAGTCATGCCATTTGGCTTGAAAAATGCTGGAGCTACATACCAAATATCCATGACATGTATTTTTGATGAGTTGATTCATCAAAAGGTGGAATGTTATGTCAACGATATGATGGTGAAGAGCCTAAATCGTGAAAACTACTTCAAAGACTTGAGAATTGTACTCGAGAGAATTAGAAAATATGATCTCAAGATGAATCCTCTAAAATGTGCATTCGGGGTATCCTCCGAAAAATTTCTCAGGTACATTGTATGTCACAGAGGTATTGAAATTGATCCTGCTAAAATCAAGGCAATTATGGAGATGCATCCACCAAAATTTACGTCAGCTCTGTTCTTTATAAGGACAGCTTGCATTCATCCATCAATTTATATGAAACTTATCAGGACGCTATCAACCATTTGCAAGGTTAATGAAGAAGGATGCTCCGTTCAAATGGGACAAGGATTGCTAAGAAGCCTTCAATAAAATTAAAAGCTACCTATTAAATTCACTAATCCTTGTGGCACCTACTCCTGGGAAGCCTCTCATTCTATACACAACTGCATTAGAAGAGTCCCTTAGAGCAGTATTGGCACAACACAATGAATAAGGTAAAGAGAATGCTCTTTATTATATCAGTCGGAGGTTAATTAGAGTAGAAATGAGATACTCTCTGATAGAGAAGCATTATTTAGCATTGATCTTTGCACTTCAAAAGCTTCATCAATATATGTTATCTCACAAGATTACACTCATCTCAATGATCGATCTGCTGAGGTACTTTATGACAAGACCAGCATTGATAGGTTGCTTGGCAAGATGGGCAATATTGCTTTTGCAATTTGATATCACATATATTTTGCAGAAAGCAGTGAAGGGACAAGTCTTAGCAGATTTTCTCGCACATCCTATCCTCGCGACTCTTTCTTAATGACAATTTGTCTGATGAGCAAATTATGCTCATTCATGAAAGAGAAAAATCACAAATTTGAGAAATGTACTTTGATGGAGCCTCATCGATCAAATAAGTCCAACATCTAAATTTTCCAAGAGCAAGAGCAGAATCACATCATCTTCATAACAAAGAGGGATAATGAGACAATCATGGATTGACCGAGCCAAGAACTAATAATGAAGCATTAGTGCGGTGTCTTGAAGAAGCTATTTTCATAGTATTCAAAACTTACACATTTTTGGTGATTCTCAACTTATTATAAATCAAGTACTTGCATCTATAAATTAACAAGCTTGAGTTAGCTTTCTATCAAGTTTAGTTCTTGAGCTTATGAAGTATACCAAATATCACACTAACTCGAAGTCTCGATCCGAACAAGAGTCGACCGCTTAGCAAAATAGCTAAGGAAATGACAAATATGAATGATGATTATGTCATGATCGGCATATTTACTCGATGAGTCTTAGAGCCAATAAAGTATCAATCCCTGCAGGTAGAGGGTTTACCAAATCTGACATAGCAGGATGCGACTCAATTTGTTTCTCATACTCCCCAAAATCAACAAGAAGTTATACCGAGAAGAGTTAAGAATGACATTGCCTCAGAAAAGCAGTGTGAAGCCTTATAGAAGAGTCACATGATTGGAGGCAAGCCTTCATCGACTATTTTAAAGAAGATAAATTACCAAGTTATAAATCACTGGCAGCTCAAATCGAAAAGAGAATGCCACGCTATGCTCTCGTCAACAACACTTTATATCGTCCTTTGAACAAATGTGGTTATGATGCTTAGGTGTCGATGAAGCTAGCAAAGTGATGGTTGAAGTTCATGAAGGACTTTGTGGTGCACATGAGTCAGGTCCCAAGATGGCAGTAAAGATCAAAAGAATGGGTTATTATTGGTCGTCTATGGTGAGAGATCGTATTAATCATGCTAAGAAGTGTCATGAGTGTTAAGTACATGGGAATCTCATCCATCAACCTCCAAATCCATTACACCCAACAATAACATCCTGGCCATTTGAATGTTGGGGTATGTAATAATCGATCCAATCATTGTACATCGCTTCATCCTAGCAGCGACTTATTATTTCTCTAAGTGGGCTAAGACTACTCCATTTAAAGAAGTTACTGCTGATAGAGTGATCAACTTCTTCACACATAATGTGGTCTATAGATTCGAAGTGTCACGCCGAATAATTTCTGATAATGACACAACTTCTAAAAGTACAAAGATTTATAGATTTATCGAGCAATACAAAATTAATTGACGATACTCTTCAATATACAATCCAAGAGTAAATAGTTTGGCAGAGGCCTTCAACAAGACATTAGTCAAGCTAAAAAAGAAGATCCTTACTAAAAATAAGAGAGAATGTCATACCAAGCTAGTAGAGGCTCTATGGGCATATCGAACTACCTACAAGATGCTGACTAAAGCCACTCCCTATTCATTGGTATTTGGAACTAAAATAATTCTTCCGCTTGAAGTTGAGTTGCCTTCACTTCGAATAGCCATCCAGTACAACCTAACTGAAGATCAAAATGCCCGTCTGAGAATGGAGAAACTCGACGCGCTTGATGAAGTTAGACTACAAGCTCATCAAAATATGGAAGTCTATCGAGCCAAGATCTCCAGGGTTTTTGACCATACGGTGTGGCCTCGAACATTCCAAAAAGGGGAATTAGTCCTGGTGCTAAGAAGGCTGATTATTCTTAATCGAAAATTTGGTGACAAATTTGAGCCTAATTGGGAAGACCCTTTTGTCATTGAAAAAGTGTATCAAGGAGGGGTATACCAACTCATCAACCTAAAGGGTGAGAAAGATCAATCAAGTTACACGAAAAAAAGAATATGACAAATGCATTTCCAAGGTACAATAGAAATCCCCCTGCAAGACAGGGGCATTTTTTTTAGTATATCTATTTAGGTTGACATCGTGCTTCATACCGAGATCCCTAATAAACCTACTCTAGATGAAAAAACTTTTTCGTGAAAATTCCCCTGTTACACATGGGGCATTTTGGATATTATATACACAAATAAAATCAATGTTGCATGTTGAAATCTCTTTTAGAGTACATCAATTCAAATATGGATGTATTTGTATATTTTCATCTTGAAAATTCTCCTAAAAGTACTGTAGAATTCCCCCTACAAGATAGGGTTTTTTTAATTTATATTAAGTTTATTTGAGTTGACATGTATAGGCGAGATCCTCAAATATATCCTATTCGAGGTTGATATCAAGTTTTGAAATCCAATATATCCATAATTATTACTTGTTAAGGCGAGTTTTAGAACAAAAGAATCTATCTTTATGCATGAAAAGACATCTCTAAAAGCCAAGAAATTTATCTCTCAGACTTGTTAAAGTCTGGATATCAAGTTAAAAGAACTCCCAATTTCAGAAGGATTAATCAACTGAGTTGGAGAAACATCGACCTCTATATCCTAAAGTTTAGGACATGGATGGGTTCTAGAGGTTAGACTCAACAAGCCCATAAATGGTCGAATTATTGATGCTCTCCTCACTCAATAAGCCGCAAGAAAAGGTTGCAGTGGAAGAGCCCCCGTTTGTCAGCTTGATGATAAAACCATCAACCTACTACAGCTTAAGTCAAAGACTCGAAGGTTCTAAAGGTCAAACTTAATAAGCCCAAATATGACTGAGTTGCTAACGCTCTCCTCACTCAACAAGCCGCAAGAAAAGGCCGCAGTGAAAGAGCCCTTTCTCGTCAGTTCAATGATGATAGCTGTTCAATTTCAAACCAGATCCAGCTTAGTGATTATAAGCAACCAGGATCCAAGAGATCTCTCTGCTTGATCGATAGATCAAGGCAATTTGAGGAAATGCTCAATACAGGACTACCTCAAATCAATCTTCATGTTACTTGCAAGGTGATATTTCAATTTATTCTCAAATGATCTGAGCAAGCTCAAAGCACAGATCAAAGCCTATCTTCTCATCAAGTTCGTCAAAGCAGAAAGCATAGGACTGAGGAAGCAATTCTATAGTTCAAACAAAGCCGATGGCCGAACTAAAAGAATTTTATGGTTATTCAATCTGTTAAAGCACATGTTGCTAGACTAATAACTCAACATTGACCCTATATAAGCAGGAATGGTCATGTATGTATCCTCAATGAATCAAGCGGAAGCACAAGATTCATGGAGTGCATACACTTCCTGGCAAGTCCATAGAGACAAATCACGTTAGTCCTTCATCAGGTCCGTCAAGCTCGAACCTAGGACAAAAGGAATTTCAAATCCGATCAAGCACGAATAAGCTGATTCCCCAGTGGAATTCATCAATACAAGAAGACTAATTCCTCTATCAAACCCAACCAAGCATGAAGCTAGGGTTGGAGAAGACTCAAATCTGCAAGAACATAAGAGAAAGAGGTCTTCAACAAAGCCATTAAAATAAATAGTAGATGGTGTAAGAACTCTTATCTATCCGATAAGTCAGTTTGACAAATTGGTCAATCCCCATCATTTAGCATGTCCTGAATAAGGCATCATACTAATGACAAATCTTGACAAAGTTTCATAAGCTATTGCAATCGAAGCTAAAATGATCCAAGTTCTGTGGCCAGCTTAAAAGGTCAACTAGTTTTCAACAAACGTAACTCACTCCATTCACGAATCACATTGTTGGGGGGCATTTGTTGACCTCCATATATATGTCATAAATCAAGACAAGCCCACAAGTTAAATTCGATGGACTTCGAAAGCGATAGTGCGCAAATCGGGGTTCAAAATGTACTAGACGTCACCAAAAATAGTCGAAACGACCTCCGATCAATGAACGGACTTCTCCATCGCATTCAAAATATCAAAATTGGTCGAAATATAAATATTGCAAAATCTAATGATCAATCGATTAAGTGCTCGAGCCATCAATGTGTTGACACACATATTAGAGTTGAGAAGCTGTGATGATCTCTGAACGACCTTTGTTCATGAAATTGATTATGCCATTAGCTTCAAAAGATCAAAATCTATCAAAATAAGACTGTCTACGCTTAATTCAAATGAATCTAGGCAAAAATTGAGTGAGCGAAAGCGACGACGAACTAAAATTGACTCAATTGGGAATCGACTCGAACCAAATGGCCTCTGATTGTGAAACAGACTGCGCAATTACGTTCAGAATGATGGAATTACCTTAAATTGATATATATATATTGACTATGTGTATTTATCGGCGTAAAATCCATATTAAAATATTTAATAAATTCAAAATTTATGAAAAAATACTAAAATTACCCCCATTTCCCTCCTACTTTCAGTTTTCTAAAAAAAATTTAAAAAAGAAAATTAAAAGAACCACTCCCCCTATTTCCCTCAACTACTCCCTCTCATTCTCTCCCACTCCCTCACTCTCCCTTATTTTTTTTAATTCCTATTTCTCTCTCCTACATTCTTCTCTCACGTTCCAGAAAAGGTAAAAAACTCCTCACCTTTTCATTCGACCAATTCTTTCCACCAGTGCTGACCAGCTCTGGCGACCCGTGCAGGTTCCACACCTGGATCCATACCAACCATGCCTCAGCTCCCGACTCAGCCTCTCCTAGCGCGTCCCCAGCCATAGCCGCACCGACGCTATTTCACGCCCGCTGCCCAAACCCGTTCAGCGATCACCGTTCAGCGTGCCACGTGACCAGCCACGACATCTGAACCGGCGACCACATTGAGCTGACCATCTCAGGCCTGCTCCCACCTTTTTTAGGGTTCTCAGCTATCGCTCCCGAACCCTTCGGATTCGTGTGACTGCGCGCCTTCCTCACGAACGTTTGCTTCTGACCACCATCGCCAGTCGACCCAATCGGCCCAACCTCCTTTATACGCCACCACGCCTCCCGAACCGTGTTTGCGACCCAGCATGATATCCCTTCCCGCCATATCATTGCAGTTAAACACATCCGGACCGTTAGCCCTTCAAATCCTATCGCTTAAAGCAACCCATGCTCACTTGCGCAATCCATTTCGTCTCGGCCCGTTCTGCGCAATCCTTCCTGCAAGCTCGCAGCACATCCAAATTTTGCCATTTTTTACTTCGCCGTGAATCAGGGAAGAACATCGTCAGTATGCGAATTCTTCCTTCGATTTTCGACGTCGCTTCCCTCGCTTTAACCGCCCCGTTTTTGTTGCGTCACAAATCGGGGAAGAATATCGTTAGTAGACAAATTCTTCTTTCGATTTCTGGCGTCACACCCCTCGCTTTAGCAGTCTTATTTTCGTTGTGTTGCAAATCGGGGAAGAACATCGTTAGTAGGTGAATTCTTCCTTCGATTTTTGGTATCGCACCCCTTACATTGCATTCCTAATCACATACCCAATCCCGTTCCTTTGCCTAGCACTACAGCGTGCCGCAAAATGTGTCAGAACATGTGGGGGTTTTGTGAATGTGAATATATATATATATATATATATATCCTTGTGTTTCTTTGCAGGTTTGAAGACCTCATTGTGCTCAGTAGGATGCGACAAGATGAAAAATAAGTTATAGTGTCGCAAGACACCGCTCTCTATGCTCAGTAAGGCGTACCGAGTAAGCCCCCAGTTGTTAGATATCGCTCCCCTAGATGAAATAGTGCCAAAATTTCGTCTAATTCTCAGACTTAAAAAAAGAGAGGAGATAATTATATGTGTTTCTTTACAGGTTTGAAGACCTCATTGTGCTTTCGAGGGGTGACGAGATGAAAAATAGGTATGGTGGCATAAAGGCACACTTACAGCGTATGCGTCCGAGTAAGCCAGGTTAGATATTGCTCCCCCTAGACGAAATAGTGCCAAAATTTTGTCTAATTCTCAAACTTAAAAAAGAGAGGAGATAATTATATATTGCATTGTATGTATTCTTGCAGGTTTAAAGACCTCGTTGTGCTCAGAAGGGCACGATGAGATGAAAAAAATAGGTTGTGGTGTCGCAAGACACCACTCGCTACGCTCAACAGGGCATACCGAGCAAGCCCAAAACACCCCCGATGTAGCCCCATATAAGGGGATGACACTGGGAGGTTGCCAAAATTTCGTCAAATCTTTTGACTTAGAAAAAAGTGGAAAAATAAAATGGGCTAACTTAAGGGGTGCTAAATGGGAAAACTTGCAGCTAATTTTAAACTAAAAAAATGTCAAATAAGAAAAAGGGGAAAATTAAAATGATACACGACATATATAGAAATAAAACAAAATAAAAAAAAGAATGGTGAAAAGCACTTACAAAATTTATCGGCAATTGAAAGCCCACGTTCCGCTCAGTTCAAATACCCTAGCTCTAACCTTTCAAGAAAATGAAATGGAATAAGCAACTCCCCTTAGCCTTATTTATAGAAATTGGAAGAAGAATAAAGAGGGGGAAAATCAAATTTAAATAAACAACAACAACAACAAGCCTTAATCCCACTAGGTGGGGTCGGCTGCATGAATCCTTCGTCTCCATTGTGTCCTATTATGTGTCAAACTCTCATTTAAATAAAGTATACTAAGATCATTTTTTATACATCTTAACCACATTTTTTAGGTCTACCTCTACCTTTCTTAACATAAGGCAAATCTAATGCATCTACTATCCTAATTGGGTCATCGGACGACCGACGCTTTATGTGGCTAAACCATCTATGGCGACTCTCCCTAATCTTATCTATCACTGGAGCTACTCCAACTTTTTCCTGAATATACCCATTTTGCATTCTATATCTAAGAGTAAAGCCACTCATCCACCTAAGCATCCTCATCTTTATAACACTTAACTTAATCTTATGCTTCTCTTTTTTTGGCCAACATTCTGCACCATAAGTCATTGCAGGTCTTACCACCATCTTATAAAATTTTTCTTTAAGTTTAAGTGGAACTTTTCAATCACATAATAGGCCAGATGCATTCCTCCACTTCAACCATCCAACTTGAATTCTACTAATAACATCTCCATCTATTTCACTATCATTTTGAACAATAGAGCCTAATTATCTGAAACGCTCACTCTTATTAATGACTTGTTCACCTAATGTCACAACACTACCACTATAACTTCTACAACTAAAATCATACTCCATATATTCAATTTTAAATCTACTTAAACGAAAACCTTTAGACTCTAGAGTTGACATCCATAATTCAAGTTTCTATTAGACTCCCTCTTTAGTCTTATCAATAAGAAGAATGTCATCGACAAAAAGCATACACCAAGGTACATCTTCTTGTAAATGCCTAGTAAGAACATCCATAACTAAAGTAAAAAAATAAGGGCTTAAGGCTGATCCTTGATGTAATCCAATTGAAATAGGAAAATATTTTGTCAATCCTCCTTGTGTTTGGACACAAGTAATAGCTCTAGTATACATATCCTTAACGACTTGAATATAACCAATATTAACTCCTTTCTATTCTAGAACTCTCCAAAGAACATCTCTTAAAACTTTATCATAAGCTTTCTCTAAATCAATAAATATCATGTGTAGATCCTCTTTACTTTCTCTATGCTTCTCCATCAAACCCCTTAACAAATGTATAGCATCCATAGTAGATCTACCTGGCATGAAACCAAACTGATTGTGAGAAACTTCTATATCACATTGTAGCCTATGCTCAATTACTCTCTCCCATAATTTTAATGTATGGTACATTAACTTAATTCCTCTATAATTTGCACACTCTTATGCATCACCTTTATTCTTAAATATAGGAACCAACAAACTCTTTCTTCACTCATCTGACATCTTTTTAATCTTTAAAATGACATTAAAAAGATTTGTAAGCCAAGAAATTCCTTGATCTCCTAAACATTTCCACACTTCTATTGGAATATTATCTAGTCCTATTGCTTTTCCATATTTCATTTTCTTTAAAGCTTCACTAACTTCAAAGTTACTAATATGACGATAAAAATGAAATTCTCTATTTTTGTTTAGAGTATTAAGGTTGCTAAAATCAATCGTACTTTCAGATCCTTCATTGAAAAGTTTATCAAAATACCTCATCCACCTATTTTCAATATCCTTTTCAAAAGAGGGAAAAATCAAATTTAAATAAAAGAGGGAGAAATCAAATTTGAATAAAAGAGGAAAATTCAAACTTAAATAAAAGAGGGGGAAATCAAATTTGAATACAAGAGGAGAAAAATCAAATTTAAACAAAAGAGGGGGAAAAATGAGAAATAGTTTGAGGAGTAAATCTTCTTCTTAAAATGATAAATTAAGTTATCCTTTGAACCTATAGCTTCAAAATGCCTTTCTTGCCAACAGATTATTACATATGATAGAGATACTAAATCAAAATATACAGAAATAGAAGGCTATTTAAATAAAAATCTATAATAATCATAGGGCTTCCTTTAATCAAAAATCAAGAAATTTTATTCTAATTATGAATTTTAAAATCAATGAAACCACTAATTAGATGAAATTAGTTAAGCTATAAATACCTGCATGTGCTCGGACATAGAGATTTCAAGTGCAAATATTAATGTCTGAAAAGGATGTGTAGGCTAAAGTTAGAATTAAATGAAAATACAAAATCAATCTCATAATTCAAATATAAAATTACCTAAAATTTCAAACATAAAATTACCTAAAATTATAATCCACCTGCATGATCCCTGACACTATGCTGAATGCTTAAATTCAAGTGTTTGAGGATCTTTGTGTTTTCAGTTTAGTCTTAGGGGTAGTTAAGTTAACAAAACCTAAAAATTAATAATAAGAGTTTCAAATCAGTGAAATGTCTGAAAAACTTATTCTGTCAGGTGACAATAGATCTAATCCTCTATTAGCAGCTAAACAGAGTTGACATGATCTAAAGCTCTTAAGCAAATTCAAATTAATCAATTTTTTAAATCAAATTAAATATCAATCTGAAAATGTTCAAATGAAACTCTATCACTAAAAACGTAAACCAAACTCAATTTATCCACCTTCCGTAACTGTTTGTCGGGGGTGGCAAACTAAGAAAACTCTAGCTCACAAAAGAGCCAATGTCAAATCAAGTGTTCTACTATGTTCACTTTCAATTAATTCCATTATATTAGGATCACGACTGTAGTATGCTCCCCAATGGCTCTGCCCTTTGAGTTGTGAATCATAGGGTATACTTAATAGGGCAAACAACCCTCTATCAATTAAGGTAGACTTAAGCTATCTCCTTAGACAAACACCACCCCAGGTCTACAAGGATTTCTTGGATGGCGTAACTCATGTGTTCGATGAGGATCCCAGTTGGGTGACTACCTCCTCTAAGTAGACCGGGGACCGTGGCCTGATCGGAACCATGAGATCTAGATCTCATCATTTCCCCAACCATCTGGTTTAAGCTATAATGATGAATTTCATATCTCAAATCCTAAAACTCTACATGCTGCTACTATACGCTATGCATTAAGTGATCTAATGACTAGCCTTAATCGAAAGTTCTCTCTCACTTACTGGGAGGGGTAATTAATTATAGGGGCTTGCGCCTATAGGAAACCTGGAACCAGATCTAAAGTTCTCACCAAATGAGGACGAAATCTCTAGGTAGTGTCTTATCTACTATTCCATCTGCCTTCTGAGAATTACACTGACACTTTAAATCACTCTTTTCATCGAAGAGGTCGGTGGCAAATTTTTGGACCCCACAGTACTTATGAGTATTGTGGCAGCGATGATGTTATTTATCAATTAAAGGAACCATATGTACCTCAGAGTGCTACAAACAATGATGTGTATGAGACTGTGAGCAGTGGCTTAAGTAGTAACTCTTTGCAGGATATCAATGATGATAATTGTTCACTTGGGTTAGAAGTTATTATGATTGAGAATGTAGTGAGTCAAGATCTCTTAAAAAAGCATTCATTCTGAAATATTAATAGTGAAAATCAAATGTTATCTACTAACGAGTATGTACAGATGTGTCAAACTATGAGAAAGTGGGACAATGATATTTACTTTGACGGTCCATCTGATGAAAATATCCTAACAGATAATGTTGAAATTCCAAGTGATCTTGTAGAAGAAATGTGTTTTTCAAGTAAAATGAACCATGAGTTTGCTATTATTGAGATGGTGTATAGTTAATAATGTTCAATTTCAAATAGTTACCTCAAACCATAAGAACTATACTATGATATGTGTACATCACGATAATCTAAACAAAACATGTAATTGTCTTCAACATTGTAATAGCAGTAGACGTCTAGGGGGTGCCTGGAGAATCTCTAGAATACGGGATCACCACAGATGTATCAATGCAGTGAATACTTGTGGTCATCAGTAGTGCAGTTCCAAATTCATAGTTTATTTCATTATACTTGTGATTAAGCATCAAATTGATATGAAACATAGAGAGATTATAGATAGAATTGAATCAAAGTTTAATGTAAAAGTTTTCTACATTAAGGCTTGAGATGCTAGGCGTAAGGCAATAAAAGCAATTTTTGGTAGTTGGAAAGAGTCTTATAGGACTTTCAGCTTTTCATGGAAGTAGTTTGTACTACTTTACTTGGTACAATCTATAGAATTCACTCTAGTAGTACACAATAATTCCAGAGACTTTTCTGGGCATTTGTTCATTCCATTTTGGGCTGGGGCAATTGTCGCCCTGTCCTCAGTTTAAATGATACATTTTTGTTAGGCAAGTACCGTGGTACATTACTTATTGCTGTTGGAATAGATGAAAATAATGATTTCTTCGCTCTTTCCTTTGCTATAGTTGAGTCTGAGTCGACTGATTCTTGGCTATGATTCTTAATGTGTTTAAATGATATGTTGCTTGTGGTGTCAGCTAGATGCTATTTGTGCATAATATCTGATAAGCATGCTAGCTTGTTACGTGGGTGCAAATATATATTTTTTGTGGGCCGCTTACAAACACTGCTTGCATCATCTGTGTGAGAATTTCAAAAAGGTAATATGTAGATTGAGAATTTTACGATGGTAGAGCACCCCTATTAGGCGTGGTCGGGGTACTAGGGAGGACACCATCTAACATCCTACAAAGATCCACCCTAGCATAGTCTCCTTATGTGGTTAACATAGAGCCGCCCACCCTGATACTGTAAGTATTATTTTAATTTCAATTTCTATGTTACACATGCAGAATCGCTTTGACTAATGGTTGATCATTTTTTTAATGGAACGTTCTTGTTTCCACCGCTTATCTTGGAGGTGACCCATCACTTGCGGAGATTCATCTCGGCATGGAAAGTGTCTTAATCGATTTTCATTCGCTTGGATCATCATCTACTTACTACTCTAGTTGAGAGATGATCTCCACAGACTAATACATTCTACCTTATCGTTGGTGATATGATAGTGACGCTTCAAGACGTGGCGATGATCCTTGATTTACACATTGATGGGCCACCTATTATTGGCCTAATTATGATTGGTGAGGGGAAGAGGTGGCGTAGCTGGCCAGATTATTGCGATGAGTTGTGGGTCGACATCCCCTTACCAGATGTAGTGTACCATGACCCGATCAGCCTACATATCACATCAATCTTGATGGGTCGCATAGCTGCATGCCAGGGTAGGTGGTCTTTCTATAGAGTCTATGCTCACCGAGCATTGAGAATCAGTACCTTGCATGCATATATTTTGTTTTTATTGGGTGCTTCCTACTACGAGGCATGTTAGGATCCAAGGTCCATTTGTAGTATCTTCTACTACTTGAGGATCTAGATTCATTAAGTACACTGTGTATAAGAGGGGTAGTATTAACACACCTATATAGGGGCTGCAGAGTCTTAGGCTAGCAAATATGGTGGTACTACACCTTCTACATATATGATCTTGGGAGCATCTTCATATAGGGAGGCCGACCCTACATGTGTCATATCCGACTGACCTCGACGGGCTCAGCATTGGGTTGAGGTATATTTTAGTTTCTGCAATTTCAATTTTTTTCTGGTATGTTTGTTTATAATGTGTGGTGTGCACAAGTGGAACGAGCGATATGTTCGCCAGATGCCAATGGAGAACGTGGCATTATATAAGAATGAGCTAGATGGTTTGTTGCGTACACAGATATGATGTGCAAAGTTCTTTTTTATTCTAATATTTATAATGTGTATGCTAATTTAATATAATGTTTAATATATGCAGGTGATTTGGGAACCATACAAGCGGTCATGCTTTTGCCAGATATGTGGTTGGCGAGTCTCATCAGCGGGTGGAGTGACACTTACCTGATTGAGTGTTGTGATAATTTGGACTCATACCCAGAGTTGATGTGACACCAGTTATTTTTTTTCAAAAGGGATGGTCGAGGTAAAGAAGATGTAGACTGGGTTGATTACCACCAGGTGCACATTATCACTTGGGAGAGACGGAGGGATTATATAGTCGAGGGCTTGGACGAAGATGAGGACAGACTAACGACTATCAATCAGTACATGTGCTAGTTCAGATCTCGAGCTTCTCTATACTTACTGGCCACCTAGACAGATCCTCCTACCACTTACTATCCTGGAGCACCTGTAGAGCGCATATATGTAAGCGTTAACATAAGTATTCTATTAAATTCAATATGTTACATACAGTTGAGACTAAATTTACAAGGTATTTTTTATACAGTTAGAGCACATCTTGGCGACTTAGGACATCTTTTAGCCAAACTTCGATCACACAGATGAGCACGAGTTACAGGGAGCTGTAGATAGGTACAATGTGTTATGCAGAGACTTGAGACTGGGGTACATATCGATGACCCACATTATGGATCAGAGCCTACAGAGGATATCACCCAGTATGACTGGGGCACCAGACCATTTACATATGCTGATCTAGGTCCTTCTACATACCAACCTACGTATGAGTCATAACTGCCTTTTTCCTATCACAAATCTATCTTACACAGACTTCTTAAGATTTAGCATTGGAGGGCCACTATCAACTGTGTGATCATCCACCACGTGCACCTGATCAGTATAGGGGTGTGTACGATCTGATTTTGAACCGAACTATAGTCGGCTCAAAAAAATATATTCCGGCTCGAAATCGAGTCACGTCTCGAGGATTTTGATTTTGAGCTGGCTCGGATCTATTCTAGACCGAGCTCGATCTGGCTTGAAAGTGAAACGAGCCAGCTTGAAATCTAAACGAGCTGGCTCGATTGGCTCAAAAATCTATTTTAATTTAGGTTTCATAATTTTTTTGAATATGTAAATAATATAATGGAAACATACAACAACTACAAGTTACATAGTTGACTTGAAAAATAAAATTTTCAATAACAAACTATAATTTCACATTACAACTAAATAGTTCTTATAAATAAAAATTTTGTACAATTTTGACTAATGTTATACATTCGATATTTCATATTTGATCTCTTAACAATAATAAAAAAAGTCTATAAAATGATGCAATTGATATAACATTTAAAATAAATAAAAAATAACAAAAATATTAAATTGTCTCTTATTTGTGAGACTTAGAGTTAGAGAAAATAATATCCATCTTCAAGCATTAGTAATTAGCAGAAATTTTGAATTTGTATACTTCACTTCAATAATTGTAGGCTCTAACCTCTAGGTTGCCAAAGCCATCCATTAGAGCCCTAAAGATAGAGAAACAAATCTCTAACAAAAGTTACAAAATCTCACAAAGCAAAAACATCATGTATTAATATAGGAGACTCAGAATAAAGGCTCTAGGTAGCCCGACCATCCATTGAGAGGCTTGAGAGCCACCAATAATGAAGCAAAAATAATTGAGTTAGCCCAAATTACAAATATAATCTCTTTTCATCATTGTCCAAAATTAGAAAATCAAAATTCTTCTCTTCAACCCCACTTTAGATTGACCATGGGTCCACTTCATAACTAGAACCCAAAAAATGAAAACAGATAAATAGAAGGAAATATGTTTAAACATATAAGAAAAAATTTAGTGAGAAATAGGTTTCTTTATGATTATTGCAATATATACAATCCATTAATCCACAACATATACAGAAATTCAAGAAAAAAGTAAATTACCACAACCTAGAGTCCAAACAGCCAGATTGCAATTCCCTGTTGGTGAAGGAATGGAGAGCAAAAAAAAAATAATAAAGTAATAGATTTTTGTGCCCTCAAAAAACTGAGATGATTGGATAATTTTTAGGATGGCATTGAACAAATTTTTCTAACTAAGAGTGGTAAACTAATTAAGTAAAACAAGACTTCAGATATAACAATCATCAAAACAACATCTAACAAAGTCCAAAAGCCTTCCATATTTCCATAACCTCTTTAATTTAGACTTATTGATAAAACAATATAACATCATTCCAAGCAACAATATTATAGGGCTTTAGATATAACAATTTATATTTTCAAATTCTAACACAACATGCATCAGTAAATAAAATGTAGTAAGAATGTAAGATGAAACAATATGTTTGTAAAGCCAAACAAAAATTTCCCCACAACTCAAATACATAAAATTTAAAGACAGTATCAAGTATGCTATCCTAAATGATTAAATGGTCTCAAATTTAGTTCATTGACCAAGTCATTAAACTAGAAATATAAAAAATCAATCACCAAAGCCTCCATTAAGGCATCTCAGTTTAATTTTATCATTGGACATCATATCACCATTCGCCACTAACATAAAATATTACAGTGCAGAAGTAAAAAGTATATAATAAAATGCTACATAGCCCATAATAAATGTTAGAGACTCTCACATAACATAACCAAACTACTTATCTAATTAGGTTGTGCAAGTTTTTAGAGTCTCATAAAACATTCACTGAAAATAAAAATATGCAAAAGGAAAAATGAAGAGCATAATTGAAATGATATCACTTAATTTTCATATTTTTGATTCTGTAGATAAGCTTTCAGGTATATTTATAAGTAAGTTCTCTTCTGCAAGAATATCAAATTGAAATTGTAATGGAAGAAATGAAACTCATATTTGAATATAAGCAAATTGCATTATAAAATTAAAAAAGTAAGTAAATATTACCAATGGATCCTTTGATGATTTATATGCAACCTAAATCCAGTTTCCATTATATACTAAAGCATCTAATATTCTTGGTGAAATTGAACTTCTATAATTACTAAACACACGACCCCCTACACTAAAAGCTGATTCAGAAGCAACAGTTGTTACTGGGATGGTAAAAATATCTTTGGCCATCTTTAAGAAAGTCTTGTATTTCATGGCAGACATTTTCCACCATTCCAAAATATCAAATTATGAATCTGGGCATTTCACACAAGCTTCATATAAGTATATCTTCAAATCAAACTTTTGTGGAACTAAAAGGCCAGTAGAATCTATAAAATCATACAAACCAGTTAGATCATCATGTGAAACATTGCCACCTTCAGTTGTGATTGTTTCAATTTGAGAGGTGGATGCTCCAGTAATTTCTTTGCCCGTAGACTGCATATCAACAATATAATAGTATAGCTCAAAAAATTTTTGTTTGACATTGTCCTTCTTCTCAATCACAATGTCAACATCATATATTTGTGGATAGTAATAATTGATGGCAAATAGTTTCATTCTAGGATCTAAAATGCAAGCAATCGAAAATAACATTGAACACTCTGTCCAATACTTATCAAATTTAGCCATCATGCTACTTGCCATATTTGAAATGAAAAGAGTACTAGATAAGCATTCTCGATCCAATATTTTCTTGATTAGAACTAGATTGGGAAGCAGTCTGTTTGCAGTAGGATAGTTGAACCTGAAAAAATTTTAGTTATTCGATGACAAATTTGAAGCAATTCTCTTACTTTCTCAAAGTTAACACAATCTTCTTGAGAAGGAAATCATATAAAATTGAGATCATGCAAAGCATATTCAGGAAATATATTCTTATAATAAAAAATAGACTCTAATATATTTTATGTGGAGTTTCAATGTGTAAGCACATCAATGCAAAGTGCCTTTGCTGTGGATAAGCCAATCTGCCTTGCGATTGAAGATCATTTTATAAATAAAATAGATTCTCTTACCCTTTCAATTATTCTACTAATCTCTTTCAATCCATCCTGCACCATTAAGTTTAAAATATGAGCGGCACAACGAACATGAAAGAAATCCCCCATCATTACAAATCTGGATCTTTTAGTGAACAATGCTTTCAAATTTTTAGCTGCTACGTCATTTGATGATGCATTGTCCAAAATGATGGTACTTATTTTATTTTGTAGACCCCATTGCAACAAATTTTCAGAAATTTTCTCAGAAATCACAGCCTTACTATGAAGAGGATCGAAATCAACAAAATTAATTATCTTGGACTATAATTTCCAATCAGAACTAATGTAGTGCACAGTATGACACATATAACCAATAATTTAATTTGATGTTCAGCAATCACTATTAATCGAAACTCTCTCCACAACTTTCAAACTTTTTTTTAATTTGTCTTTTTCAATTTCATGCACTTTCATACACTCTTCCTTGATACCAAATCTTAAAATTTTATGATAATTTGGATTCATTGGTTTCATCAAGATATTGAACCATAAATGTTCAACTACCATGAAGAGATATTCATGAACAATGATCATCTTGGCCACAATATTTTTTTTATTCTAGAATGATCATAAGCAGATGGAAAACACAAAGTAGATATTGAATCAGTTTCCTCTAAATCCTCTGCTACTGGATCAAATAATTTTTGCTTCTTTCCTTTATTATCAATCTTGCTATAGTGATTCGTCTTGAAGTGTCTACTTAACTGAGATGTGATTCCAGTTTTTTGTTTGACAAAAGATTTTACACAATAATTACATTTAAACTTCTGTACCACTTTTTCCTTTTCTGTTATGGTAATTTCAGTAAAGTGTTACCGAACTTCAGATCATTGTCTTTTACCCTTGTTCTTATCAGTAGAAGCTATTTCACCCACACTCTCATTTGGAGTTGTTGCATTATCATCAATATAATGACTTGAATAATTATTAAATTTGCTTTGAGAAAGACTTATCATTGTTTCTAAAAGAAATTACATCACCAATTCAAATAAAAATCTCAAGATATCAATAGATAAAGAATACACATAATTTACTGCATAGTAATCTCATGCAACCCAAAAAAAGGTAACCATGTTTAGCCTTCCAGCTTCCACAAAGCAAATGAGAAAATAAGTATAGAAATATGCAAATAACTAAAGCAAACATTTTCAGGTTTAACCATTCATGTAGTCAAGCAAATAACTAAACAAATATGCAATTAACCATTCCTATAGTCAAGCAGAAGCTGCAGCCTGCAGAACACACATTGCCCATTTGCCCCCATAATCTATTACGGTTTAGGACGGCACAGTCAAGACAAAGTCGTTTGGCCCGTCTCTAATTGGACAACATATTCCAACTTCCAAGTAGAAGTGTAGAACTGTAGAAGTGTAGAATGTTCAGAAATCAGAACACAGAAGGCTAACCGCTAACATGCAGGTAAAAAAATATAACTTCATCCGCAATAAAATAGAGATGCACATCAAATCGTCTTGAGCTTGGACACTTAGTTAGGTAATAAAAACAAAAACAACTTAAGGAAATCTCTAAACTCAAATAATTGAAGAACTGAAACCTCCGAAGTTTAGAAGAGCTAGAGTATGGAATAATGGAAATGATTGAAAGAACTGACATCTCATAGGCTCATTGTCATAACATGAAATACTTACAGAATTAGGAAATGAAACAAGTAGGTAGTTTGTTGTGTAATTGAGTAATTCTAGAGCAAAGAAGCAAACAGAACAAGTAGAGATCGAACAAGCTACTTCGAACAAAGATGATAGTGACAAAGAAACACCTCAATGTCTCAGACACTACAACCATCAACCAATAGAGATTGAAGTCGCTGATCGACGAGATTGTGAGCGACACTGTTGGCTTTCAAAAAATTAGGCCACGAGCTGCACGACTGCAGGAGAACTAGAGAAGCCGAGAAGAATAGAAAGAAGAAGGGTGAAGAGTCGAGAGTCAAGACATCTACTATCGAGGACTCGAGCCGAGGCCAAGATATTAGAGAAAGGAAATTCATCTTCCCCGTTGCTTTAACGATCCCCTTGATCAGACAGCAATCTGCATTCGGGTAAGTATAACTGAGTTTGGCAGATGGGCGGCCCTGGTTGACGGACCAATCATTTCGATCCAATCGCGAGTCACGACTCGAGTGTGTGTGGATTGAACTCGAGTCGAAATAATTTCGAGCCAAAATTTTGGCTCGAAGTCATTTCGTTGCTTCAATCTCGATTCGAGCCCAAATTGAGTTGATTTTAAGCGAACGATCTTGCTAATTTCTCGACCTAGATCACTACACGAGAGTGATGCGATTCCACCTCGATAGAGTTAGCTATTTAGGATAGTGTGGCCTGTGCATCTGTACTACATTGGTTCATGTATATTTTATTTTTCTTTTTGGATTGTGCTATAATAGACAATCCATTTTTTTCTATATATTTTAAAACTTTATTGTATTGCATTATTTTGGTAATATTCTATGTGTTTGGATACAAGTAATTTTTTTCACTTTTACTATCTATTTCACCATCATTTTGAACAATAGAGCCTAAATATCTGAATCACTCAGTCTTTTTAATGACTTGTTCATCTAATATCAAAACACCAACACTATAACTTCTACAACTAAAATTACACTCCATAAATTTAGTTTTAGATCTACTTAAATGAAAACCTTTAGACTCTAAGGTTGACCTCCATAATTCAAGCTTCTCTTGGACTCACTCAATAGTCTTATCAACAAGAAGAATTACATTAGCAAAAAGCACCAAGGTAAAAAATTGCCGATCCTTGATGTAAATGACTTGAATATGCCTAATTGCCGATCCTCAATAGTCATCCTATAAATGCCTAGTAAGAACATCTATATCTAAAGCAAAAAAGATATGAGCTTAAAATCGATCCTTAATGTAGTATCTCTTATGTACACATCCTTAATGACTTCAATATGCTTAATATTAATTCACCTTAACGACTTGAATATGCTTAATGACTTGGTGTAACCCAATTGAAATAAAAAAAATTGTTTGCAGGCTAGTCACCCGGGCGACTAATGCTATCTGAGCTAGTCAGCCGCTTGGCTACTATACTCTACACAAATTATTACGCCAAGTTGGAGTTGATGTGGCAGGCTAGTCGATTTCTAAATTTTTTTTAATGATACTTAAATTACTAATTATATTTTAAACCATACTTATTTTAAAAATTTGCCATTTTTTTACACCTTCATTACCATTAGGCTAAATTTTTATATTAAGCATAATTAAAACTTTAATTAATTAAATAAGCACGAAAAATAAAAAAATCTAAAAATAGGCATAGTCGCCCGTTGAATGGGCGATTGCACTGATGTGGCATCCACGTCAGCGCCAGTAGCCAGTCACTAGTTCAATGGGCGACTAGGCCTGAGCTAATTTTTTTTAAAAAAAAATTGGTGTAGTCTCAGTATTTTGCCCGTATCAAACTCATCTGGTGTAGAAATCGAGTGGCTTGGTATCATTAGAAACATAACAGAATTCCCCATGACTTTTATGTTGACAAAAATATGCCATTCAGGCCGTAAGCGAGTTTTTTTTATAAAATTGCGGTCGAGTTGAAAATTTTGGCATAACTGCAAAATTTTGCTCGTATCGGACTCATCCGGTGCCGGAATTGAGCGAACTTAGTATCATTGGAAACGTAACAAAATTTCCCACAACTTTCATACTGACAAATTTTGACGATTTTAGCCCGAGCAGCTTTATGCCAAAATTTTCAATGACCTTCTTTTGCTAGCGTTTACAAAACTACGACTGGAATCAGATTTTGTCGCATAAAAAGTGATGAATTTTGTTATGTTTCTAATTATACCAAGCTCACTTGATTTCTACACCGAATGAGTCCGATACGGCCAAAATACTGAGACTATACCAATTTTTTTATTTTTAAATTTAGCTTAGGCCTAGTCGCCCGTTGAACGGGGACTAGCGCTGAAGTGGATGCTACATCAGCACAAATCGGCAAAAGTAAATCCCTTCTCTTCTTTTCTCTGACCGAGAAATAACTTTTGATCTTCTCTTTTACCTTTTTTTTTACGCCTTCATTACCATTATTATCATAACAACCGCTAGAGCGGTTAAGGCAATATTGTTTATAAAATACTTCATCAGAATTTAAAATATATAAAATTATATATTTATAGACAATGATGTGTAGGTCAATACAACTCACTTAGATATTGACTAACCAGGGCAACATTCCTACAGAATGAGCTCCACAGAGAATCATTGAATTTTTTAAGTTGATACTTCTCTGTTTCAGAATGTCTTTATAAAACCAAGTTTAGAAATGTATGCAATTAAATAATAAAATGATTGTTAGGGGTGAAAACAATATTATTTTTCATGATAAAAATATTTACTTTATAAATAAAATTAATATTAAAATAGCAATATATATATATATATATATATATATATATATATATATATATATATATATATATATGTATATATATATGTATATATATATTTAAATATAGCATAAATATAGCATTGAAAATACCACTACCAAAGCACAAATCTTGATGTCGAAATATGATTTGAGTCAAAATCGATCGAGATAAAGACTTAAAATATCATTGGAATCTTTGGGACATCAATTAAATCCCAAAACAAACTCAAATATGGAGTGTTTATAGTCAAATCGAGTGTCTAATGAATGGATCTAACGATCCTAAGATCTCATAATTCGACTTCATTTGGGCATCCAAATGCTCAAAATACATCAAATGATCAAGGAATCATCGAGCGTCCGATCGAGGGAGTGAATGGCTTTACATGAATTTACAAGAATGCTCCTCCCATCTATAAATAGCCTTCATTTCTCACATGAGGGAGGGCCAAGAAAGAAGAAGAGGAGCTGAAACAAGTAAAGAAGAGGAGGTGCCCGAGCAAGGAAGAAAAGGAAGAGTCCGAGCGAGGAAGAAGAGGAAAAGCCCAAGTGAGGAGGAAGAGAGAGCTCTGAAGCTTGAAGATCCTCCAAGCAAGATCACAACCCAAGCAAGATCGCACTCCCACTCGGCGGCCATCAACCACTGCCACCGCCACCGCCGCTATCAATTGTACCTGCATTCCCAAAGTTACCCAAGATCTCCACCATCGCGAATAATTAACTGATCATTGTTACACAATTGTTATTCCTCTCATATGCAATCAGTAATCGTTATCGAAGACTCAGACTCAAATGATACATAGTGGAAGCTTTTACCGAACTTTCTAGAGTGTCTCTTGTTTTAATTACCCGGTGTGCTTTGGACTTCACAAAACATAAACTTTCACTCTACGGATGGGTTTTCTAAGACGCAACAATTTGGCTCCGTCGTGGGATCTGATTCCCATTATTTCATCTTGTATGATGACCAAGTTTCCTAACAAGATCAAAACCACCATCGAGGTGGATCATTTCAAGCTTTTAAAGAGCGCAAGCGAAGAATGAAGATTCATTAAACTTTGTTCCTTCAGATTCTGTCGGGAACTGGGGGGCAACTCTCAATCTCAGAAGATCACCCATATTAAGCATCTAATTGATTACCATCCCAAGAAATAAGTCAAAGTTGGAGGATATTTCAACATTGAGAAGAGATATAGCTTTGCAAATTATGATTTTTCAATCATACTCATGGAAAAACAAGGCCGTTAAGGAGCAACTTTGGCTACAACCACAAATGGATGTTTTAATTGACCTCTTCCATAGTTAACGCCATCGAGCAAACACTCAAAACAACCTGGATAGGTCAAAAGGTCCTTAGTGGACTTCCCACGACCTCTTCCATACATGTTAACGTCATTGGGTAACACTCTGACAAACAACCTTGGATATGTCAAAATCCTTAGCGGATTCAATTCGACCTCTTCCATACAGTTAACGCCATCGAAGTCACACCGACAAACAACCTGATAGGTCAAAATCGCCGATTCAATTCGACCTCTTCCATGCGTGTTAACGCCATCAAGCAAAGACCACAACAACCTAGAATAGTCAAAAGGTCCCTGGTGGACTTCACGACCTCTTCCATAGTTAACGCCATCGCAACACTCAACAAACAACCTGATAGGTCAAAATCAGCATTCAATTCGACCTCTTCCATACAGTTAACGCCATCGAAGTCACACTCGACAAACAACCTGATAGGTCAAAATCCTCACCGGATTCAATTCAACCTCTTCCATACAGTTAACGCCATCTAACACTCGACAAACAACCTACAATAGTCAAAATTTAGGATTCAAGACCTCTTCCATACGGTTAACGCCATCGAGCAAAGACTCGACAAACAACCAGATAGTCAAAAGGTCATTGGTGGACTTCCACCTCTTCCATAGTGTTAACGCCATCTGCAACACTCGACAAACAACTATAGTCAAAATCCTAGGATTCAATTCGACCTCTTCCATACGTTAACGCCATCGAGTCACACTCGACAAATAACCCTGATAGTCAAAATTCCGGATAATTAATTCTTCCATAGTGTTAACGCCATCGGTGAAAGACCCAACAAACAACCTAGATAGTCAAAAGGTCCTTGGTGGACTTTCACCTCTTCCATAGTTAACGCCATCGTAACACTCGACAAACAACCTCGATAGGTCAAAATCCTTAGCGGATTCAATAATTTCTTCCATAGTTAACGCCATCGAAGTCACACTCGACAAACAACCTGATAGATAAAAATCTCGACAATTCAACCTCTTCTATACAAGTAATGTCATCGAAGTCACACTCGCAAACAACTGATAGGTCAAAATCACCACCGCCATCCGGCCGCCGCCACCAGCCATGCCACTGCGGTATTGATCCACTATAGCTACTGCCGACTACCGCTACGCTTGTCGCCGCCGACCATGCCGGCCATTATAGCGGCTACCGCTGGCTGACCAGAATGGCCATCGTCACCATCGCTGGTTAATCTCCGGTCATCTCGCGAATCCTTCGCTGGTCACTAATTATCGTTGCCATTATCTCGCGCTTACCGACGCGTCGCTAATTTTCGATTACTTACTTTGCTGCCGCCACCATTGCCGGCCGCTAACCTTTAGAAGCCGGTACCGCTGCTACCACCGGCCATCGCAATCACTATCACGGCATCACGGCCACCACCACATCGTCGGTTATCTCGCCGACCACTCGCAGTCACCATCGCCACAATGTCGAGCCCCATCGCGAGCATCTTCGCTGGCCCCATCTCCGGTGATCGCCTCCAAACCCGGTTCCGACGAGGTCTAACACCTGAGGGAAAATCGAGCCTTGCCGGATGAACTACGGTCTTGATCGCTTCCAAACCTGGTCCGACGAGGTCGCTTACAACTTTCGAGGGAAAATCGAGCCTCGACGATGTATCGGGCCTGATCGCTTTCTAACCTGTGACGGCCCGACGAGGTCGGAAAACCGAACCACGATGATGTACCGTGGCCTGACGCTTCCTAACCCGGACGGTCCGACGAGGCCGAACCGGACGAGTCGAACCGAACCACGACGATGTCGGCCTTGATCGCCTCTAACCGGACGGTCCGACGAGGCGAACCGGATAAGGCCGAAACCGAACCACGACGTATGTCGGGCCTTGATCGCTCCTAACCTGTGACGGTCCGACGAGGCCGAACGACGGGAGAACGGAACCACGACGATGTACCGGCCTGATCGCTTTAACGTGACGGCCGACGAAATCGGAAACCGGAACCACGACGTATACCGTGGCCTTGATCGCCTCCAAAGGACCCTCAGAAGAAAGGGAGAGGAGAAGCTCTCTCTCTCTCACCCTAGATTTATAGCTCTGTGGCAAAAGGGTAAAACCTCTCAAAATGGCTCAAAACCCTTCAAATTCTTGACAAGGTATGCGCTGGCTACAATGATGCTGCCAGCTGGCAGACGCAGGCCATGCTACAAGGCTGCTGCCTCCGCCTATGATCGCTCACGCAACGTCGGGCACACCAACTGGCCACACGCAGCAACCGGCTACATGAACTGCCACGCTGACAACTGGTTACACGGAGCCGAACAACTGTTACCCGAACGGTCATGACGCGTTCGCAGACGACTTCGCTGTGTATGGCCGGTGCGCGTAACCCACCGCTGACCGTTTCGACGACCGGCCGACGGCCGCGCTGCCAAGACGGCCAGAATGCCGACGACCACACGCCCGCCCTTCCTCGCTATCAGCGCTGCCTCGACTGAGATTGACCGATGGCTCGACCGCATAACATGTATTCGGCGCCGAAGGCATCGGCGCTCATGTCTCAAAACGCTGAAAACTTCTGTGAGTATCCAAATAGATCCGTAACCTCAAAATCTTATGCCTACGGCTACACATGTACTTCCATAATCATAATTTTGTATTTTTATGATGATTTATTCTTTCAAAATGTATTATTCATGCCCGACGTTTGAAGAATTCATTATTTTCGAAAGATTTACATATATTTTTGGATGATTAAGCTAATGTTATCCAAAAATAAAATATGGCTCTCAAAATACCACTAGTCAAAGCACAAACCTTGATGTCGAAAAGATATGATTTTGAGTCAAACCATCGAGATCAAGCACTTAAAATATCATTGGAATCTTTGGGACATCAATTAAATCCAAAACACTCTCAAATATGGAGTGTTTATAGTCAAATCGAGGTCTCGACTAATGGATCTAACGATCTTAAGATCTCATAATTCGACTTCATTTGGGCATCCAAATGCTCAAAATACATCAAATGATCAAGGAATCATCCCGAGCCGTCCGATCGAGGGGAGTAATGCTTTACGTGAATTTACAGACGCCTCCTCCCATCTATAACAGCCTTCATTCCTCATGAGGAGGCCAAGAAAAGAAGAAGAGGAGTCAAACAAGTAAAGAAGAGGAGGTGCAGCAAGGAAGAAGAGGAAGAGTCCGAAAGGAAGAGGAAAGAGTCCAAGCAAGAAGAAGAGGAGGAACCCAAGCAAGGAAGAAAAGGAAGAGTCCGAGAAATATAAGAAGAGGAGAAAGTGAGGAGGGAGAGAGCTCAAGCAAGATCCTCCAAGCAAGATCGCACCCCAAGCAAGATCGACTCGCATGACCATCAACCACCGCCACCCACACCCGTTACTAATTGTCCTGCATTCCCACCGTTACCCGCGATCTCCACCATCGAATAATTACAACTGATCATTGGTACAGCTTGTTATTCCTCTCATATGCACTCAATCCGTTATCGGAAGTCTCAGATCAAACAGATACATAGGAAGCTTTTACCTGGCCAGCCTGGTTCCCCTCTTGAGGTTTTCAATTAAAATTCCTTGTTGCTCTCGCTTTTAATTAAATTTGCTGGACTTCACAACAAAGTTAGCAAACTTTCACTCTACGGTTTTCAAAGACGCAACAAAGATGTATTAATATGTAAATGTAAATATTAAATTTTAGATATTATATATATAAATATATAAGAGTTATGTGATATGTATATAAATGTTCTTAATATTTTTCAAATATATATATATATATATATATATATATATATATATATATATATATATATATATATATATATATATATATATATTTTCATAAAACTTAAACTATGAAACGATTACTTAAATAATTTATCAAAACACCTAATCTCAAACAATATTTATAGTCTAATTCACTTAAATCTTTCTAATTTGCTAAAGCACAATCAAATAATGGAGCTAATTCTACTTGTAGCCAAACTTTTTTAAGTTTGCCCTTTTACATACAGTTATTCAATTTTTATATATTTATAAATTAATTATTTTCAATTTTAATTTTTTAAATTTACATTCAAATATCAAACTTTATAATAAAAATTTAATTTATATTGTTTATTTATAAATTTTTTAATAATTTGATTGTGATATATGTTAATATATAAATTTTATAATTCAAAAAAAAAAAAAAAAGATTCAAGGGTTGGTTCGTAAAAATCCCATTTCTGTTTCTTCCTTGACTCGTGTCGGTCGTGTGCATGAGTGGCACCGTCCAAGAGGAGGAGGTCATCGGTTTCTGGAGGCCGCTGGCGCGGCTGGGACATCGATTGAGAGAAAGGTTCGGTGCCGTAGTTCTTCTTTCCTTCCCTCTCGAGTCTTCCTCTTTACGTCTTTGGCTTTCCTTCTCGGCTATTGCTGATTTGCTGGAGGTTGCCAGCTTTATGTTATCAATGATCGCAGGAGGGATAGAAACCGTAGCCTAATTGAAAGCAATTTCCATTTTTTTAATTACAAATGAAGATGGAAGAGGTATTATTCATGATTTAGTTGAAGGATTTGATTATTAAAATTAAACCCTAATGTGGAAACCGCTTGCACATTGGTTCCATTTGATCAACACTGCACTTGTAAATTTAGTAGGCACCCTTAGGGGATGTTTGGCTGCAAGCAAGATCTAACTTAGGGGGTGTTTGGCAACGGATTTACTAGGGATTTAGCCATCTAAATCCCGTAAATCCTATCAAATCTTCGTAGGCATTCGCTCCCTCTTCTCTCGTTCGTTCCGTCTCTCTCAACAACAAGCAAAGCATGACCCGAAGGCACGCACGGAACGCACTCCTCGTTCGGTTACCTTCAACCGCAAAGAACTGAAAGGCTCTCATTCTCTCCCGTTTCCTTCAACCGCAAAGAACCGAAGCCCCACTCTCTCGTTCTCTCCCGTTTCCTTCAACTGCAAAGAACCGAAGGCCCTTCCTCTGTCGGTTCTCATTTGTCCCCCCGATTCCTTCAAACCGAAGGCTCCCATCCAATTCGAGAGGCATTCATTCGGTCTCCACACACAGACGCTGGCCTCTCTCGTTCGTTCTTCATCCCGTAAGCTCTCGCTCGCTCTCCCTTGACAGATATTTTAAAGACATAAGATTTAAATGAAGGAGAAGTAGATGCACAGTGAGGACAAGTGCTAATTTCTTAAAACCTACTTCCCTATGATTTACTAAATCTGGGATTTAGTCTAAAACAATAAGAAAGTGAAATTAAGAAGGTTTTAGGGTTTGTGTGAAAAAAATTTGTTTGACAGAATTTAGCATATATCCTGCCTAAATTTTGGCTAAATTTTGCAACCAAACAACCATTTAGAGGGCAGATTAAACATAATGTGTTGGCCACCATAGGAATAGATTTCAGGAATAAAGATTCACATGTTGGTCCGCATCATAGACAATCAATTAGTTATTCAAGGTTTTCACGACATAAAAGTAATGTTATTGAAAGTCCAAATTTCTTTTTCATTTAATTAGAACGCACAAAAATTTTCTAGGCTTGATCAATCCTCTTGGATATTTTGGGCAATCTATTTATATAACCAACCACCAGTCCTTGCAAAAACTGTCTCAAAGCCTAGGATATCTCATTTGATTTTAATGGAAAGAGGTTGTTTTGACATAAGCTCACTATTTTACTTATTTTAAGGATATCTCATTTGATTTTAATTTCAAGTCATATATCCTAGGGATATGATTATTTTTCACTTTATTCATAAGGCCAAGTCTCCATCTTTTCCAATCATTTCTATTTCAATAATAACTCCAAAATCTAAATAGGTTTGATTATTATCTTTATCTCTTCAAAATAAGAAAAATAAGTCGCCATTCTGCATCCGTGATTAGATCTAAATAATGTAACATTTATTTATATTTTAATGATGTATATTTTTATTAAATGATAAATTTTAATTTTAATATTATATATTTTTTTATTTATATTCTTATTCTTTAAAAAAATATTATTTAATTATAACTGATTTAAATCCTTAAATAACTTACCAAACATCTTTCTGGATTTAATAGGATTTAATAAATCTGTTACCAAATACTTTTCAAGATTTAACAGCTCAGGATTTATTAAATCTAGATATGCTAGATTTAGTAAATCCTACTTGAAATAAATCCAATCCGTTGCCAAACACCCCTAAGTAGGATTTGATAAATTCTTTAACTTCGGATTTGTGGATTAAATTTTAAAAAATGTTTTATATGATACGTGTTAAATCCAGTTATATCTGGATATATTATCTGGCTCCACATTTAGATTAGGTTGTGGCACAACTCCTCTGGAAACACTGTAACGCCAAAAGGTAAATTTATTTTAAATTATTGTATCTCTATCTGAACAGTAAAAGATCATTGATTGTACAACTTTATCTTAGTAATGCAGGGGTATCTTGTGTTCATCAGTTTCAAACGTACTTGTAGAATTCCACACTTTTGATTCTAAGGATAGATTCAACGTGGTTTAGAGCTCACATTTTATGATTATGATGTTAGTAATGGTTATACATTCACTGAACTTAACCATTCTACCAAAAGGTTATTGATTCTCCGTTATATGTTTGTCTTCTTTCACAATTGTAATTGTAGGCATACTTTGATTTATGGCTGTAGATTAACTGCTGGACAAGATGGATGAACGTCAAAGACACAGGATTCTAATGGTCTCTGATTTCTTCTACCCCAACTTCGGTGGGGTAGAAAGCCAGATTTATTATTTATCGCAATGCTTGATTAAGCTGGGTCACAAGGTCAGAAAACTCTCCTTCAAAATACATATTTCTTACTAGGGTTAATTTTTAAATTAAGTATAGTTTAAAATGTAATTAATAAATTAAGATTAATTTTTTTTTTTAATTTAGGTATAGTCGCCCATTAATAGGGCGATTATGTATCCACGTCGAATCCGATGTGGCGGAACACTTGCCTCTTATTTGGGACGGGAGCTAGTGGCTCGTTTAACGGGCGACTAGCTTCGTAATTTACAGAGCTAGTTGCACATTAAACGGGCGACTAGCTTGCAGGAATTTTTTTTTTAGCTGATTGTTAAGAGGTTTAGGGAGAAGTATATGGTAACTAAGAGGGATCTATATATGATATTTGCTGATTTAGAGAAAACATGTAATAAACTTCCAAGAGAAGTATTTTGGAGAGTTGTAGAAAAGAGAGGAGTTAATGTTGGGCATATTCAAGTCATTAAGGATATGTATACTAGAGTTGTTACTTGTGTCCAAACACATGGTGCATATTCAAGTCATTAAGGATATGTATAGTAGCCTTTATCTTTTTACTACTTGTTGATTTAGATAAAGCCTATAATAAAGTTCCAAGATATGTAAGATAACAATGCAGAAAAAGGAAGCATCTACTATAATACAATACAAAAAAATAAAACATAAGGGACAGATAACAAATAAATGAATACATGTACTATAGACACATAGGTCACACTATCTTAAAAAATTAACGCTCATTGCCCCAGGTGGAATCGCACCCGCCCCGTGTATCGATCAGTGCGTGGTGGATGATTACATAGCTGATGGTGGCCCTTTAATGCAGGTTCTTCATATGTTTGCATAGGATATCCTGTAATGGGATAAAAAATGATCAGAATCAAAACTAGTCGGTGAAGGACTTGATCGATAGATGGTTGGATATGCATGTGAGACACCTCAAGCTCCGATCTATAATATGTATATGTACTCGCTCAAGTCCAAAATATCTGCTCCTCCCCGAATATAATCATCGGCGAAATACACTGAAAGATGTCACAGTAAAATATATTTGAAATAATTAACAACAACTAGGTAAGCAACATATTGAATTTAACATAATACTTATATAAATACTCACATATATGCGCTCCACAGGTGTTATGGGATAATAAGTAGTGGAAGGATCTGCCTTTTAGAAAATAAGCCCAAGATCAGCATATATCTTGATTGATAACCGATGTTTCTCGTCTTTTGTTCAACATCAACTATATAGTCCCTCTCTCCCATAGGCGATGATAATCAGTCTACATCGGCTTTATCATGACCGTCAATCCTTTTGAAGATAGTGTCTATAGGTGTCACATCAACCCTGGGTATAAGTCCAAACTGTTTGAGCACTTGATTAGGTAGGTACTACTTTACTCTCTTCCAACTGATGAGTGGAGATCGCGCTAACTAAATATTAGAGCCTGCTGAGCATATGCTTGATATGCGATGCGTGATCTGCTCAGTGTAAGACTCCCAAATCACCTATGCATATTAGAAAGTATATTAAAATGAGCATATACATTATGAAAACTAAACTCAATACTCAAAGTTACGCATGTATGTAGCAACCATCCTTCGTTCCTATGTCATGTTCTCCGACATGATGCACATATCGCTCGTTCCATCAATTCACATTAAAACATATAAGCATAAATTTGAAATTACAGGAATTAATTTATACCTCAAGCCAATGTTGAGTCCGTCCAGATCTCTTGGATACAACACATGCAGAGTCGGCCTCCCTATATTAAGGTGCTCTTAAGACCATATCTGTAGAAGGTGTAAGCAACTAACCATATTGACCCTGGTGGGCTTAGTAGACTCATATAGCCCCCTGTATAAGTGCGCCATAACTGCTCCCCTGGTGGATAGTGTACTAAATGTATCTAAGTTCTCAAGTAATGGCAGATACTATAGATGTACCTCAGATCCTGAAGTGTCTGGTAGTAGGAAGCTTGTAATAAGAAACAAGATATAAAACGCGAGCGTGCATTTGAACCTTCGAGATGAACATATGACTCCCTACATTAAGGTGCTCTTAAGACCATATCTGTAGAAGGTGTAAGCAACTAACCATATTAACCCTGGTGGGCTTAGTAGACTCAAATAGCTCCCTGTATAAGTGCGCCAGAACTGCTCCCCCGGTGGATAGTGTACTAAATGTATCTAGGTTCTCAAGTAGTGACAAATACTATAAATGGACCTCAGATCCTGAAGTGTCTGGTAGTAGGAAGCTTGTAATAAGAAACAAGATATAGGCACGAATGTATCCAAATCCTCGGCCTTGATGAACATATGACTCTATGAAAGATACCTTGAAGCGTAAATTACCTGTGCGACCCATGGAATGATGTGATGTGTGGGTTGGTCGGATCATAGTGCATCACATTTGGGAGGGGATGTCGACCTAACAGCTCATCGCGATAGTTTGGCCTCTTCCCCTCAATTGTCAATAATTGGCGGCATCAACACATATGCTATCGCGTCATCTGTGGGGTCACTATCATCTCACCGGTGTGAAAGGAATTGGTGTGGACTATCTCACTGAGCAGCAGATGATGATCCAAGCGAATGTCGTGGTGTAAAATGAAGCTGCACACATACGGCGGTGAACCTACGATAAGTGATAAGTCACTCCTTCAGCACAAGCAAGTGGGAAGCGGCCTTTAGCACAGTTAAGGTTTTAGATCAATTTGATGTCTGATTACATGTATAATAAAATAAGTAATGAATTTAAAACTTCGCCGATGACCACTGTCTATCATTGTATTGATACACTTATGGTCATCTCCAACTCTGGAGATTCTCCAGACTCCCCCTAGACGCTTGCTGCAACCTAGAGAGATTATAGGTAGAATGTAATCAAATTTTAATGTGAATGTATCTTACATGAAGGTCTGAGGTGTTTTTGCGTGATTTGTTTAAATGCGAATCTTTATTACAGAGGCCGCCACTCTTTGAAGGAGTGACTTATCACTTATCGTGGTTCCGCTTCTACGTGCACTAGCCTGATTGTCAACCTACATTACATTCGCTTGGATCATCATCTACTTACACTTTAGTTGAGAGTCTTCCAGATAATACTTTACATGGCGTTGGTGAGATGACTGACCATACAAGATGTGGCGATAATCGACATATGTGTTAATGCCACCTTTGTTGGCGGTTGGTTTGGTGAGGGAAGAGGTGGCGATTTGCAATGAGCTGTTTGATCGACATCCCCTACATGTGTATCATGATCCCACCAACCCACATCACATCGATATTCTGATGGGTCGACGGCACTCATGCACCTCGTATTGGGTCTTCTAGAGTCATATGTCATCGAGATTTCGGCAGGCGTTTATATATTTTGTTTCTTCTCTATACTTCCGGATCTGAGGTCTCGGTAGTATCGCCACTACGAGGAATACATTTTACTCTATCCATCTGGCGCTCAAGCGCACTTATGAGCTATGTCTACTACTACCAATATGGTTGGCTACACTTTCTGCAGATATGATCTTGAGAGCACCTTCATGTAGGGAGATCGACTCTTTATGTGCCATATCCGAGAGATCTGGACGGGCTCAGCATTGGCTTGAGATATTAATTAATTTCTGCTATTTCAAATTTATGCTTATATGTTTGTTCTGAATGTGTTGTGCGAATAGGTTGAACGAGCGATATGTGTCGATCTTGAGTGGCGAGCATTGAGATATAAGAATGAGTTGGATGGTCTGTTACATACACAGATATGACTTTCAGAGTAGTTATTGAGTTTAGTTTTAATAATGTGTATGCTCATTTTAATATACTTTTAATATGTGATTTCCTCGAGTAGATCACCACGATTACTGCTCGTATGCTCAGAGCTCGATATTTGATTAACATGATCTCCACTTATCAGCTGGAAGAGGGTAGAGTGACACCTACCTGATCGAGTGTTTGGACAGTTTGGACTTATACCCAGGGTTGATGTGACACCTGTATACCCTACCTTTAAAAGGGTCGACGGTCGTGGTAAAACCGATGTAGACTGGGCTAATTATGATCAAGTGCACATTGTTGTGTGGGAGAGGCGGAGGGATTATATAGTTGATGGCTTGGACAAAGAAGAGGACAGACTGACAGCTATCGATCAGTATATGTCCTGGTTTAGATCTTGGGCTTCACTCTATTTACTGAAGATCCTGACAGATCCTCCCACTACTTATTATCCTAAAACACCTGTGGAACGCATATATGTGAGTATTTACATAAGTATTCTGCTAAATTTAATATGTTATTTATCTAGTTTAAGCTAATTTCAAATGTTATTTTTCATGCAGTCAGAGCACATATTGACTACTCAGGATATCTTTCAGCCGTATTTCGGTCGTACAGATGAGCATGAGTTACAGGGAGCTGTAGATAGATACAAGATGCTTTGCAGGGACTTGAGGCTGCGGGTACATATCGGCGACACACATTATGAACTGGAGCCTGCAGAGGGTGTCTCACATGACTGAGGCGTCGAACTATCTACATATGCTGATTTAGGTCTTTCTACGTACCAACCTAATTTTGAGTCATAGCCGCCTTTTATCCCATCACAGGACTATCCTATGTAGACATCTGAAGAACCTGCATTGGAGAGCCACCATCAGCTGCGTGATCATCCACCACGCACTCAGATACACCGAGAGTGGCGATTACAACGACAACGGAGCGTTACTGTTTAGGATAGTGTATTACATGTCTAGTACATGTATTCATTTATTTGTTATCTGTCACTTATGTTTTATTTTTATTTTTTGTATTGTACTATAATAGATGTTTCATTTTTCTATATCGTTATCTTACTTACATATCTTGGAACTTTATTGTAGGTTTTATCTAAATCAACAAGTAGCAAAATGATAAAGGCTATTATGCATATTCTTAATGACTTGAATATGCTCCATGTGTTTGGACACAAGTAATAGCTCTAATATACATATTCTTAATGACTTGAATATGCTTAATATTAACTCCTCTCTTTTCTACAACTCTCCAAAATGCTTCTCTTGGAACTTTATCACATGCTTTCTCTAAATCAGCAAATATCATATATAGATCCCCTTTAGTTACTTTATACTTCTCCCTAAACCTCTTAACAATTAGCTAAAAAAAAAATTCCTGCAGGGCGACTAGCTCTGTAAACTGCGGAGCTAGTCGCCCATTATTTAACACATCACATTACACTAAATCACATGAAAATTAGGATAACATTTGCGACTAGTAATGTCAACATAATATTAAGCTTTATATTTAAATGGTCAAGTCTTTTAAAAAATTTATTTTCCAAAGCTCTTCTACAAACATGATCACTACATGCAGTTGTCTCTTCATAATCGTCAACCTACCCATCCCAAATGCGGGGCAAGTGTTCCGCCACATCGGATTCGATGTAGATACTTAGTCACCCGATTAACGGGCGACTATAACTATACTAATTTTTTTAATCTTACTTAATTTAAAAATTAACCCAATTGAAAACCACATTTTATTCATCTGGATGCTTCAAATGATTTTATACCAGGTGGTGGTTGCGACTCATGCTTATGGAAATCGCTCTGGTGTAAGATATATGACTAGTGGTTTGAAAGTTTATTACATACCGTGGAGACCTTTTCTCATGCAGAATACCTTACCGACGTTCTTTGGAACCCTTCCTATTATAAGGACCATCCTTGTTCGTGAGAGGATATCTGTGGTGCACGGGCACCAGGCCTTCTCAACACTCTGTCATGAAGCCTTAATGCATGCCAGAACAATGGGATACAAAACTTTATTCACTGATCATTCTTTATATGGATTTGCTGATGTCGGAAGCATTCACATGAATAAAGTGCTCCAATTCACTCTTGCAGATATAGATCAGGCTACATGTGTTTCTCACACAAGCAAGGAAAACACAGTCTTACGTTCGGGAATAGCTCCGGAAAAGGTTTTTGTGATACCCAATGCAGTAGATACTGCAATGTTTACACCTGCCCCAAAACGGCTAAGTTATGATGAAATTGTTATAGTAGTGATCAGTAGATTGGTATATCGTAAGGGCATAGATCTCCTCGTTGAGGTTATTCCGGAAGTATGTCGACTAAATCCACATGTAAGTTGCTCCACTCACCCTTTTCTTGTTTATGTGAAAATGATTTGGCTGAAAATTATGTTTGAATTTAAGTAAAAAAATTTGATTTGGTTAAACTTTTCTACTGAGAGATATATCTGAGTTATTTGTTTAATTTATGAATAAATATACTTTTCCCAGTATCACTCAAATGCTCCAAACCTGCCTCCAGTTTTTCCTGCTGCGCTATTATGGCTTAATTTCACATATGCATTTTTATTATGCTTAATTATTTTCAATTCTCTCATTTACTTGTTCTCTTGGTTTAAGGTCCGTTTTGTTATTGGGGGAGATGGTTTAAAGCGTGTGCGAGTGGAAGAGATGAGGGAAAAATATTTCCTTCAGGACAGAGTTGAAATGTTAGGAGCAGTTCCGCATGCTCAAGTGCGATCTGTACTAGTATCTGGTCATATTTTTTTGAACAGGTGCTTAGTTTCCCACCTTTTTTGATTACCAAAGAAGCAGAATAAATGAAACATATTAATTTTTTTTGCTAACACAATGCAATTGTAATATTTCTCTTACGCACAAGTGCAGGATTAGTCTCATTATGGCGGTCAATTTTTTTCACATACTAGTTTTTAATTGTCTTTGTTTTTTGTTTTAAATTTTTTCCTTTATGTCGTTGGTTTCAACTTGCAATTCTTATTCAGGTGTTCATGGCTAGAAGCTTCTGCATCTCGCTCTGTTCTTATAATTTCTTTGTTCTAATACAAATATGGCTATGTACTATCAGCTACATCTTGAATAATGTTTTTTATTTAAATCTTAGTATGGTATCTTCTAGCTAGAGGAATTCTGCTGAACTTTTCGTTATGCTGTTTAACCCTGGTTACCATAGTGGTTAGCATTTGGTGATTATTATCAGAAAGGTTTAGAATTACAGGATGCTTTTATATTTTATTGGGGATTTTACACACACACACTAATTTTTATATGCTTATTTTTCTGACATCTGAATCTTTATATTTATTTTTATAACATCCTAGTTTCCAAATCACATAAAAAATGCCACTAACTTTATCTAAAGTGAAATACACACACACACACACACACACACACACACATATATATATATATATATATATAATGTTTTGGTGTGATTTAAACATTTGGGTATTATAAAAGTAAATATAAAAATTTAGGTGGTAGTCTGGTAGATTTGTAAATACATAAGATTTTAGTGTATGTAAATCCTCTTATTTTAAGGTTAAGATGCAAATCTTTTTGTGTTAAAGTTTGACTTTAATTAACATTGGAAGGCACATCCCAGTTCACTTACTATTTTTATTAGCTTACATTTGTGCACGTTTTGATAATGCTTTTTTTGTCTCCATTCATCATATCGGGAAATTATGATGTTTTAAACCTGAGGCTACATATTCATTTACTGGACAAGTGGCAAATCTTGTGTGCATGATCTCTATGATGGCTTTCTCTTTTGGCAGGAGTGTCCTACTTGCCTGATAAATGATAATGAATGTCGCATACCATGTGAATGCTATGGGATGCTAACGCAGAAACTACAGACCTTTAAGAATCATCTTTTTATACATATATGCACGCACACACACACATATATATATAGAGAGAGAGGGAGGGAGAGAGAGAGAGATACATACATAGATACACACAGACATATATATATATATATATATATATATATATATATATATATATATATATATATATATATATATATATATATAGTACAGGCATACATGTGTCACTTTTTGAGGTGATTATAGGGCATTGATCTTAATCTCATTTGAAAATTTTCTCGTGAATTTGTTTAAATATCTTTTTTACAAAGCTTTGTTTCTTGTCTGTTAATAAATTTTAACCGTTTAAGCCTATCTCATGATTGCAGTTCTCTCACAGAAGCCTTTTGTATAGCTATTCTGGAAGCTGCTAGTTGTGGATTACTCACCGTCAGCACAAGAGTCGGTGGAGTCCCTGAGGCATGACTTCTAGATTTCTTTCCTTTTTTTGTTTATCATTTACATGGCTTTTAGAAAACAATGCAATATCAACTGTTGCTTAAATGAAACAGTTGCCACCTGCTGCTCCGGTTTACTTAATGAGTTAATCATTTTGGCTTTATCACAGGTTTTGCCAGATGATATGATTGTGCTTGCGGAACCTACACCCGTTGATATGGTCCGGGCTATCGAAAAAGCCATTGAAATGCTTCCAAATATTAATCCATATGCCATGCATGAACGGGTGGTTCTTTAAAACTATTTGGCTATTTTTGTATTAATTTTCTGTGTGATTTTGCTTCCTGAACAGTTTTCCATTTCTGAATTGCTTTGCTTTTCTAAAGATTTCTTAAGCTTCTACATGAATATATTCCATAATTTTATATGTTGGAATTTCACGTGAATTTATTTGTTCTTATTGCATGAATGTTGATTTCTTAGATGAAAAAACTGTATAGCTGGCATGATGTGGCTAAAAGAACTGAAGTTGTTTATGATCGTGCATTGCTGTGCTCTGATGAGAGTCTCTTGCAACGGCTTCCTCGGTATTTTTCTTCTATTTTTTCTTCATGATTAAGCTTCGAATTGCAATTGAAATTTGCCGTTCTTATATCATTAATTATGCTTTTTTTCCCGTATTGTCAAATGAGGTATAAATTGTTCAGATTTTTCTCTTTCATCTAGCTTGAGATGTTACCTCTTAAGGCGCACATTGCACTCTTCTATTGTTTATTTATTCGTTGAACTTTTTTTTTGTCCGAAGATCTCTAAGTATTTATGTCGAGCTGCTTGGAATTTTGGCATTTGTTTAAGCTGACTGTGCAAATTCATATGGTTGTTTAGGGCTAAATCTCAAAGTGATCCTCCGACTATTTGCCAGTAGCCAATTTAGTCCCATAGTACTAAATTGCTCCAATATAATCCCTTAAAATTGATCCAAAATGATCCGTCAAGGACAAAATTGAGATCAATTTTGTGTAGTTCAGGACTAAATTGAGGTTAATATTATATCACTATTTTTATGTGAGGGATCGTTTTGAATCAATTTTGTATAGTTAGGAACTAAATTAGAGCTATTTGATGCTCTAGGACTAAATTGGTCACTTACAAATAATTGGGGGATCATATTGAGATTTATTTTTAATGGTTTATGTAGAACCATAAATTTGATCAAACCTTAATATAGTATTCATGTTGGTTATGTTTTGTTTTGTTACATTTTAGATATCTTAAATGCGGAGCATGGGCTGGGAAGCTATTTTGCTTAGTTATGGTAATCAATTTCTTGCTATGGCAGCTGCTACAATTGTGGCAGGTAAGTTAACAACATATGTTTTATTCATCATAGAATTGTATTCATTCAATTCAATTTAGCAGAAATGTTTATCTGTTCCAATTTTATCAGCCTTCAAAGGGTATAGAAGAGGTGCCTGATATTGTTACACTTGAGAATAAAAACAAGGAGAAATGATGCGAGTTAAGTATGCCTTGATTTGACTTTTTTTTTGTTCTTTTGGGTCAGTGAATTATACGGAGCATTATTTGTCATTCTTTGTCATATTTGGGTAAGTAGAGGTACTTGGTGTGGAATTGCTCCAATTTATTTTTGAAAGATTTGCATACATACCACACAATTCTTATGCATTTATATCTAACACCTAAAGTTTGATATTTATATATATAACACTTTCTTATAGAGAAAAATGTGCATTTCACTTTTAAAAAATTCATATTAATGATAGTTTTGATGTGATATGAGAGATTTGAGTGTTATTTTTGTAAAAATTAAAATTTAGAAAAAGAATTGCTCTGATTTATTTTTGAATGATTTTCATACATACCACACAATTCTTATGCATTTATATCTAACACCTAAAGTTTGATATTTATATATATAACACTTTCTTATAGATGAAAATGTGTATTTCACTCTAAAAAAAATTCATATTAATGATAGTTTTGATGTGATATGAGAGATTTGAGTGTTATTTTTGTAAAAATGAAAGTTTAGATGTTTGATATGTAAATATGTAAGCATTGTGTGCTATGTATGTATGTAAATTTCTTGAATTAAATGAGGATCTGACACATAATAGGACACAGTGGAGACGAAAGATTCATATAGCTGACCCCACTTAGTGGGATAAAGGCTTGTTATTGTTGTTGTTGACTATTCTTAGGAGTAATCTTCATTGCTGATAAGCTGATAATGAGAATGATTTTCTTTTGAATGTCAAATGTGGTGTTCTTAGAAAAGGCAATTGCTTCCAAAATTAATGATTTACTTTTTTTTAGCAAGTTTTGGAGTGAGTTTCTGTTATAACTCATGAATTATTAGCTTAATTATAAGTTATTGATCTTGTTCTTAATTACTAATATTTTTTGAGTAATTAATTTGTAGATTGTAAATATGTAAGTATGTGCAATGATGATTTAATTCCTAACAATTATGAAAACATACAGGAAATCCATGTTTTACAATTGATCTAAATCCATGTTTTGCTATTGCTACGATGAATTAATTGAAATTACTCATGAAGGGTCCGTTTTGGGTAGTTTTTTCATAGTTGTGAAGGCATTTGTAGAAGAAGCTGGTACAGGAAAATTTCGCAGTGATTTTGTTTAGAAAACTCAATTTAGAAACTAGTCTTTATTTATCGAAAACTAAAATGTCCTTATGAGCATATGATCTTAATAATTTAAAATAGAATGAATAAAAATAGGATAACTAATACTCATATATAGTAATAAGTCAACTAAATTACATTGATAGATTACACATCACTTAATAAATAACATTACTTAATAAATAAGACTAATATTAAAATTATAAGTACAACAACTAGTGTGATCAAAATATTAAGTATACTAAGCACCTCAGCTTTCAAAAATGATTGGACAATGAAATCAATCATCCATATTTCTTATAAAAAACTCCATTACAAATCAAAACTTATACGTGATGTGATGGTAGATTGTTATTAATCCGGCATCAAATATAACATCCATAGGTTTTGAAGGGATGTTGTTGAAAAACTGAAGGGATTTATTAAAGCTTCACTTTTCTTGGTGATACTATACATACATACATACATAAATACATACATATATACACATACATATACATATCATATGCACAAGTCACACTTGAATCAGCTATGATACAATCAAATAATGTTCATAAAGCTTCACTTTTCTAAATGCTATGAAGTTGCAAAAATTAGCAGTGTTATTAGGTATAATCATTTTGGTAATATCATAAAACCCTATCAGAATGTTAACTGTAGAATGTAATGCTTTAAATTAAATTCTTATTTGATGCATTATAAATGTTTGTTGGATTTTTTACTTCCACCACATTAAAAGCACCCCAAAAAATAACCTTTTAAAAAAAATAAAATGTTTAAATCAGTTTGGTTGTTGATTATCGCATCTCTCAGCTCATTCTCATTTAGAAGACATGACAAAAGTAAAGAAAAACTTCATATATTGATCCATGTGCATCCTAACAGGAACACAAACAAACCAGTCAAGACAATTGGCGAAGATGTTAATGACAAGGATGGTAAAACCAAGATGACACAAAATTGATGAATTAAGCAATCAATCATTCATTGAGAGAATATCTCCTTTGATGCCTAATAAAAGCATAGGAAAATAAGGGCCTAGTTCTTCCACTATTCTTCCAAATATGGGTAAGAAACTAATATTAGTGTTTAAATGATGCAAGTAATCAATGAAGCTCTACTGATTAAAAAAAAAAAACTTGCAGACAATTTTTATCTGACAAAGCATCCCAAGCCACACCCAAGTTGTAGAGAAATCATATATACGAATCAAAAACTTCTTCCATAATCACAAAATGTCAGTATGAATTTTAGAAACATCTTCGTTTTTTTTTTTGGAAAAATTAAAGGCTTAGCCCAAATTTCATTCCAAACAGAAGAAAGAAAAAATACTAGAATATAAACTTCAGAATGAAAAAAAACCTGTGCACCGAAGGAAGGAAAAGAAAAAAAGGAAAACGAGACTCAGAAAATCCTCCTGAGATGAACAAATGAACATTCAACCTCAGGGAGACAACCCAATCAGATAGTAAGCAACTTGTCTCGTCTTAATGGAGGCCAAAAACTACCCTCCAGGGCTACCTTTACAAAGAAAGGGAGAGCGACAGCAGGATATGGAAAAGCAAAGAGGTTACTCGGTTGCAGTAATGGCCTCCAGGGAAAGACGCCGAAAGAATATCAATTTGCAAAAGGGAATGAGCTTTCATCATCATCCTAGTATACCAGTACCCCAGCAAAAATTCTTTCCCGTATACAAAAACAACCAAAAGGAAAAACACCATTAAGCTTCATCATTTCTCCATTTCACACCACTAACCAAAAGGAAACTTCTTCGTTTTACTGCACCAAACAAAAAAAATAAAATAAAATAAAATAAAAGTTAACCATTTGTACACAACAATCACAGGCAAAACAAACGAATCGCTCCTCTTGTTATTTTGCTCTCTTCGGTGAGATTTTTGTAAAGGCAAGCTTTCACCGTAACAGGAATCCGATCAGAAGGTCGATCTAATTGACTAGAGAGACAAAGAAGACCGGAGAAGGGGACGTATTCTGGGTTGAAATGGGCAACCGACGTGGGAGGAATAGGGGAAGAAAAGCTTATCGAGCCGTGCGTGAGATCTCCGAAAATCATGAAGGGTAATGCCGTGCAAATTTGTAGGCCTCAGCTCTCCCAGCATAGCAGCTCCTGCGGGCGAAGCTCTGCCGGTCCCAGCAACCGCCGGCACAGCTCTCGTAGTTGCGGTTAAGGGGTAATTTGGATAACCTCGTTTCACTCGCAGTGGGCAGCTCCCTTCGGATCGCGTTGAAGCTTCGTGGCAGCTTTCCGAAATTTGGCGGAAACAAATGGAGCTGCGGCGCGATGTCAACCATGCCGCGGACGAAACGCTCTACCAAACGGGCCCGAAATCTCTGTACATTTAGAGATGGTTGATACCTGAAATATGAAACATAATGGAACATACTTTGCTACATAATGATTGATTTAAATAGTCAGCTTGCCATAGATATATTGATAGAATAATAAAACAAGTTCATATAAGACCATATAGCAAGCCTCCTGACTACTAAAAGAGTATTCTTAAATCTGAGTGTGGTCTTATCAGGCAATATAGTCAGATCAGAATTGTTAGACATCAAAGAGTATTCTTAAATCTGAGAGACTTGGATAAGCAAAGACCTCTGATTACAAACCATTAGCTAATAGTTTTAAAACTAAGATATTGGATAGACGATAACTGAGGAAGAGAAGAAGCATAGATAAGGGCAAAAGCAACAACTGAGTACTCGAAAAAGTTTAAGAACAGTCGAGCACAGATCATGTAAAAACAAATTAGGGCAGGGCAGATTAACAAATTAAAGTATTCAAGCTTCGTAGTTAAACTATAAAAAAAAAAGTGATTAGAAGAGAAAAACAAAGAGACGAGGCATGGATAAAATCCTTCACTTTTTTTTTTTTGTTCATTTCTCTTATTTTGTTTGCTTCTTTTCTTAACAGCATCTTAGCATCTCCTTCTGGTTAAGATGATATTAGAGTAGTTATAAGTTATAATCAAGGTTATGAAAATTAGACCGGGTATAGAACCGGAAGAAAAAAAGATTCAAGATTCGATTGGAGTTGAACCTAGGTTAATCCAAATTATTTAATTAATATTAAAATTATTAAATATTAATTTAAATAAATGATAAAATAATATAAATAATATTTTTAATAATTATTAATTTTAAGATTGATATAAAGTCTAATAAGATATAATATCTATATTATAAATTTAATTATATATATATATATATATATATATATATATATATATATATATATATATATATATATATATCTTATATAAAATGATAATATGAATTTATAAATACAAATACAATTTATCATAAGATTATAATTTATTAAAATTATAGTTTATAATAAAAATATAAAATTTAGAATAAAAAATTATTTTAAAAGCCTTGTTAAATTTAAATAATATAAAAAAATATATAATATATGTAAGCATATTATTATAAATTATGATATATGTATATAAAAAAGATTTAAAATTTAAAATTTTTGATAATGTAAGTTTATGAATATAAACATAATTTATAATATAGAAATATAAGATTACAATATAAAAAAAGTATATTAAACAATTTATAAAATATTTATAAAATAAAATTATGAATTTATATTTTTTAAAAATATATATTATAAATTATAAAGAAAATATAAAGTTAATAATTAAAATATTTTTTTTATTCGTATATTTTAAAGCCCATTTGATATTATTAAAGCTCACATCATATAATTCAAATTTTTAAATGCTAAAGCTTAAAAGTTTTTCTATATTCAACTATTTTAGTATCACATCATAAAAATATGATAGTGTTATATTATTTATATTAAAAGTAGAGCTCTTAAGAATGAGATTGTAATATATTTAGAATAATTTTGACAGAAAATTTGTAAATGAGTTTGAATTAAATAAATAACATCTCTATCAAATTATTCTAAATATATTATAAATTCATTCTTAAGATTTCTATTTTTCAATATAAATAGTATAAGATCATGTTCTCTTTATGATGTGGGATTAAGATAGTTGAATATAGGTAAACTTTTGGGCTTTAGGATTGAAAATTTTGAATTATATAATGTGAGTTTTAGTTATATCAAATGGGTTTTAAAATGTAAAAATAAAAAGAAAATATTTTAATTATTAAATTTATATTTTTATTATAAATTATAAATTATAATATATTTTTGGGAGATTTACATACATATCACACAATTCTTATTTATTTACATATTTAATACCTAAAGTTAGATATTTACTTATCTAATATTTTTCTATGCTTAAAAAGTTACATTTCACTTTTAAAAAGTGAATGATGTGATATTTTTGATGTGATATTGAAGATTAAGGTGTTATATATATAAAAATTAAAGTTTAGGTGTTCGATATGTAAATATATAAGAATTGTGTGGTATGTATGTAAATTCTCTTATATTTTTTTAAGAATATAAATTCATAATATTATTTTATAAATTTTTTAATATATATATTTTATATTGTAATCTTATATTTATATTCAATATAAATAGTATAATATCATCTTCTTTTTATAAAGTGAGACTAAAATAGTTGAATATAGAAAAACTTTTGGACTTTGGGATTGAAAATTTTGAATTATATGATGTGAACTTTGGTTATATCAAATGAGCTTTAAAAATATAAGAATAAAAAAATATTTTAATTAATAACTTTATATTATTATTATAATTTATAATATATTTTTTAAGAATATAAATTCATAATATTATTTTATAAATTTTTTAATATATATATATTTATATTGTAATCTTATATTTCTATATTATAAATTATATTTATATTAGTAACCTTATATTATCAAAAAATTTTAATTTTAAATCTTTTTAATATACATATGTCATGATTTATAATAATATGTTTAAATATTTTTATATATTATAGTTAACAAGGCTTTTAAAATATATTTTTATTCTAAATTTTATATTTTTATTATAAACTATAATTTTATAAAATTATATTTGTATTTATATATTCATATTATCATTTTTAAGATTTTAAATATATTTATATATTCATATTATTATAGTGTTGTTTGTTTCAGTATTTTGGTTTTAGGTTCCGGAGGATCAGATTTAGACACAGAAGAAGTCAACATGGATGTATGAAAATCTATGCCATCTATCTTCATCTTGCTTTATGTTGGATTTCCTCGAACTTTTTTTTTTGGTGCAATGTTTTGTATGGTTCTAAAACTAGTCTGTTGTGGATTATCAGATTATCCATCTTCAAGTTTTTAACTCCTATGAGGTTTGGTTGAATGTTGATATTGGAATTATTTTTTCTCTAAGGTTTATTATATGCGAGGATATTACTTTAGGCTGTAGGATTTAAAGAGTACTTGTTCCGTAATCCTGTGTATTAGTTGCTTTTAATAAAGCATTGTCTTTCGTTTTGGTTGGAGCTATATGTTAAGTTGTGGGATTTAATTATTTGTTTTTGTAATGCTATCTGCATGAGTTCTGTTGTTTGATGCCAGCTATTATGTTTTTAACGATAATGTTTCTGTTGAATTCTTGTAGTGCCCTACTGCACTCCATTTTAAAGATTATCTCAAGAAAAATTTGGAAAAATTTTATTATAAAAAATCAACACCTCCTGATCTATTATTTGAAGATGATATTCATTTTATAGGAAATTCTTATGATAAAGATTCACTCTATGAATGAAATATTGATGGATTTTCTGAACATCAAATCATTCATATTCTTCACCGAATACTTATGTTCGCTACTGCTGTTCAATCTAGACATCAAGCAGCAGCAAAATCTCACATTGTCACCCGTGCCATTGTTTCAGGATTCTTTGACATTTTGAAAGGATGGTGGGATAATTTTCTTACTATTCTACAAAAGGAAGACCTCCTTAATGAAATTGACTTAAGTACTAAGGATCTTCCAAAAGAACAGCAAAAATTTAATGAAACTTCGGTCTATAATCTTCTTCAAACAATTATAGATCATTTTGCTGGTCCATTGAAGATCAATGAGAAAAAATTCAATCCTTACTCCAAAAATTAAGATGTTCATACTTAACCAATTTTCGATGGTATAAGGATATATTTCTGGCATGCGTTATGACGCTTTATTATGCCAATAGTCTTCATTGGAAACAAAAATTTATTGAAAGTCTTCCCAACCATTTTGTTGAAAAGGTCAAAACTACTCCACGTCTTTATGATGGAACCATACCATATGAGACTCTCACATATGAAAATCTTAATTCGCCTCAGATAAAACAAGATTAGTATCAAAACTAAAGATCAAATCTAAAAAAGAGAATCCACTACTGTGAAAAACAGAATTTTGCGATCAATTCTAACCTGCGGATCCTCGTGCACGCCATTTATCTTCCAAACATAAAGGAAAAATAAAAAAGATTGTTTTTCTTAAGCGTGAAAAATCACGTAATAAAAAAACGTGAAAAATTCATGCATAAATCTAAACACTCTCGTCCCTCTAGTTCTAAGATCAAAGAGACAAGAGAAATAAAATGCTATAAATATGGCCGTACCGGTTACTATGCTAGCAAATGTACGGTCAAGAAGAAGTTAAGTGAACTTCAGATTGACGAAGGGTTAAAACAAACCTTAATGAAGATTCTACTTCTTCTGATTCAGACTGAGAATTTGAGGTAGAGGAAAACTCTTCATCTTCACCATCCTCTGATTCTGATAAATCTATCTGTTGCAAATCCTGTCAATAGGTAGATTATTATAAAAATAATATTCATATGATTGGTCTTTATACGCTTACTCATGAGCAAAAAGATCAATTAATTTAACTTTTAGCACAAGTTGAAGATGATTCAACTCGTGATAAAATCATTAATTTTTTTAATGATAAGAAGAAGATAAGTTGGAAAAATTTGAGTTAAAGCCTCCTCCTATATATTCCATGACTGAAGTATTTCGTAGGAGAGCTGAGGCCAGTTCGTCTTCTTCTTCCGTTTCTTTAACTGAATTAAAATCTGAGTTAAAACAACTCAAAATAGAAGTTCGGCAAATAAAAGCTGAGCAAGAATTGATGAGTGGACGTCTTATGGATCTTGAATTAAATCAAAAGACACCAAATTTATTTGAAAACATAGAAGCCGATTCTACTCAAGAACCAGATTTCTTGCAAAATATTCAAAGGGCAATATACCAGAAATAGTATATTTTCATTACATTAATTATAAATAAAGAATTTATTTTATCAAATTTAGCTGCTCTAGTTAACAATGGAGCAAATTTAAATTGTATATAGGAAAGAATTATTCCTTCCAAATATTTTGAAAAAATCAGCCAGCGGTTTAAGACAGCCGACGGTGAGTCTTTATAGATTAAGTATAAATTATCATCTGTGACCATGTGTCAAGATGATGTTTGTATTCAAATACCTTTTATTCTTGTTAAGAATTTAACGCAACATATTATTTTGGGAACTCATTTTCTTCTCAAAATAATGCTATATTGATGATATCGAATTCGGATTTTCTTTTAAAATAAAGAAATCACATTCCGCTTTATCACCAATCCTAAAGAAATTATCATAAATGAAATAAATAGGTTTAATAATAAGTCTATGCATATCAATTATTTACAAGAAAAAATTGTTACTTTAACAATTAAGCAGTAAATTTCTTCTCCTCAAGTTTAAGAGAAAATACAAAATTGTCTTCAAGAATTCTAAAAGGAAGTCTGTGGTGACAACCCAATTGCTTTATGGGAAAGAAAGGCACATTCAGTGGAACTCCCGTACATTGATAATTTCAATGAACGAGACATCCCCACTAAAGCTCATCCTTGTTAGATGAACGAGCACTATCTTGTTTTATGTAAAGTAGAAATTACTGATTTATTAAAAAAGGGTATGATTTGGCAATCCTACTCCCCTTGGAGCTATATCGCATTCTATGTCATGAATGCGTAGAAAAAGAAAGAGGGAGACCATGACTTGTAATTAATTACAAGCTATTAAATAAAGTTTTAAAATGGATTAGATATACTATTCCTAATAAAAGGGATTTATTAAATAGATTGCATAATGTAAAATATTTTAAAATTTGATTTAAAGTCTGGTTATTGGCATATCCAAATAAAAGATTCGGATCACTACAAAATCACATTCACTGTACCCTTCGGACATTACGAATGGAACGTAATGCCTTTTGGTCTAAAAAATGCATCTTCTGAATTTCAGCATATTATGAATAATATATTTAAAGATTATTTTAAATATATTTTAGTTTATATTGATGATGTACTGGTATTTTCAAATACTATTGAAAAGCATTTTAATCATTTAAAAACATTTAAATGTTTAATCTTAAGAAATGGTTTAGTCATTTCAGCTCCCAAAATCAAAGTATTTCAAACTGAAATACGATTCTTGGGACACAACATTTCTAATGTTTCGATTATAACCATAAATCGAAGTATTGGATTTGCAGACAAATTCTCAGATATAATTCTGGATAAAAATCAACTACAATGGTTCTTAGGAGCCCTTAATTATGTAGCTGATTTTTATCATAATCTGGCAAAAGATGCAGCCCCTCTCTTTGACAGATTGAAGAAAAATCTACCTTCATGGTCTAATGTCCATACCATGGCAGTGCGCAAAATTAAAGAAAGGATAAAAAATCTCCACTATCTTAATCTTGCGGACCCCGCAACAATTTCAAAATTGTAGAAACTGATGTCTTAGATCAGGGCTACTGAGGTATCCTAAAACAACCAAAAAATTCTAAAGAAGAATTAGTTCGCTTTGTTTCTGGTAGGTGGAACCCTACTCAACAGAAATATTCCATTATGAAAAGGGAAATGCTTTCTGTTGTAAAGTGCATCTCGAAATTTCAAGATGACCTTCTCAATCAACATATTCTTCTGCGTATTGATTGTTTCTCAGTCAAATACATCATTGAACAAGATGTGAAAAATTTGATTTGAAAATAAATTTTTGCATCATGGCAGACGCATCTTTCAATATTTAATTTTGATATTGAATTCATTAAAGGTAATGAAAATTCTCTTCCTGATTTTCTAACCCGTGAATTCTTGCAGGGACGATCAGTGGTGGATCACCCTGCACGGGAAAATGACCCCTCCTAACAGAGGTGGTCCTTCCTTTCGCGGAGGTCGCAGTCGTGACCGCGCTAATGGAAAATATTTGGCCAACTCAACGGTTGGCATGATCGACCTAAAGACTTATCTGTATGACACATCCTCTTCAACTACGGTTGAAAAGGGTGAATCTTCTAAAGCTGCAGCACCATCCCTTAAAGATGTCGTTGCACAAGAACCGGTTTACTTCTCTAAAGAAGTAAAACAAAATATTATTGAAATCAATCCGTCAGATTATTCAATCAATAATCTGTGGGCTTTATTTGAAAGATACTTGGGAAACAACCCTTTCTCATTTAAATCTAATCTCTCAAGAGAGACTTATGAAAAAATTTTAACAGAACTAAAGTGTGTTGAAATTAATCATGTTCGTGATCAGACGAACCATACAGTTTTGTATAACAAATGTGTTATACAAAAAATATTTCATCAAAGTGAATGTGGATTAACACCATTCCAAGAAAAAATAGTATTTTTATCTACTAATTTACAACATAAAATTGGTGTAAATTATTGGTGCTGTATTCAAGCTATTATGATGAAAGCCTTCTTCCTTCTCAATGAAAAAAAAAGGCATTCGTGGATGTTCATAATGAACAAAGACATTATCAACAAAGATCTTCCGGCATGGTTCTTCAGATGGTGGAATTATTTCGGAGCAGAGTTAAATATTCTTCCAGAACCAATAAAAGAAATTTTTAATGATTGGATGGAAGCAGCCCACAAAATGAGGGCTATTAATCCAAGAAAAATAATCCAAGGACAAAATCTAGCCCATTTCTTCACAGACTACCAAATTCCATGTATTTGGAGCTCGAACGTGACACTTGGAAATGATCCCTTTAATCAGTTGGTCCTTTAGAGATAATTTTTATTAAAATGGTGGAACTCAATTAGCCTTGAGGATAAACTCAAGCAAATTAAGACCATCATTAAATCTTATTCTGAACTAATAGTTCCTAAAAAATCTACGGACTTTGAGTTATCTGTTGATGAAGTGCTCCAGAGCATCAGAAGACGATACCCTCATGAAAGTGAAATCTAATATAAGGATTCAACCCTCGTCGATCTATCACACTTCCTAGGGTTTCTATCCCTTCTGAAACCTCCGTGAAGTCTAGATCGGATGGTTCTCAAACTCCTAAACCATCTGTCGAGACACTTCGCCTAAATAGAAATCACATATATCATCTAGTGAGAGAAATTCAATCTCCCACTCCATCAGAAATGAACTTTAGTCTTAATGAGATACAAAATAGGTTCTAAGAGAGATCTTTCTTAGTCCATCACTATGCTTTGATGAACCTGTACTTTGTTCATACCTCCCATGGCTTTATCCTGACTTCGTCGCAAATGGCCGTAAATCCTTGCGTTGATGATAAGGATAGTAAGTCCTATTTTTGTTGACTGTTTTGGATAACTCTCTGGTGGAGGTTTGCACTTAGTTAGTTTTATCCTTACGTGGTGATCCATTAAGAATTCTCTATGCATCATCTTCCTCTCTCCTCTCTGGTTCAATGGCTTCTACTTCTTACGAGTATCTTAATCTTACGATTGGGAGAAATAATAATTGTCACTAGAACTTGAAATGAGAGTTCCCTTAAACTTGAAGAAGTCTACAGAGATGGTCTTTTCCCAAAATTGATAAAACTATCATTTATCAATTTGGAACTTTTTATTTTAAGGGAAAATCTTTGAAAATCGTAGAATAAATCATTACTGTAGATCAAATGGACAAAATCATTTATCTACTAATTCATGAAGATCTGTAGAAATATATGCAAGACTTCAAATATATTCATATTGGGATGATATAGATAGCATTTAAATCTTTAACCCTTAAAGGACTAAATGCATCTATCCTAATAGCTAGAGATGTCGGATGCCTCCATAGCAATCTCGATGAGTTGTTGAAATTAGCCTCTGCCATGGGTCGGTTTACTTCAACACCTTTCCTAATTTGAGTTTATCCCTTTCAGATATAAATCTTTTTGAAGCTCTAAAATTACATTTACAGCTTTATGGTTATGATTTTCTTCTAGGTTCTGAAACTATTATTTTAATTTTCAGAATTCATTTTCGTATTTTAAATACTTTAAATCCTAGAGTTCAGAAGGCTGTTCAACTAGAAATGAACTACTTTGATCGAAACAAATCTGTTAGCATCTCATATTACTACTAACAGAGTTATAAAATGGAATGAGGTAGTATTTCCAGACTCTTGGACAATACCATATGCGGTCACACCTAGACCTTCCATTAATCAAGATATTGATCAGATAATTCAAACGGCTGATGGCGATGTTGAAGATTCAGCCTCGATCATCACACTTCCTAGGATTTCTATCCCTTCTGAAACCTCTGTGAAGCCTAGATCGGATGATTCTCAAACTCCATAACCATTTGTCGAGGCACCTCGCCTAAATAGAAATCATATTTATCATCTAGTTAGAGAAAATCAATCTCCCACTCGATCAGAAATGAACTTTAGTCTTAATGAGCTACAAAATAGGTTCTAAGACTAGAAGGTTGTTCAGGAATACTTCCAACTAAAATCGACAATTTCGGTACTTGGTAGAAGTTTTACCAAAACACTCGAAATATGATTTATTTTGAATAAAAGAAAGAAAGAAAGAAATAGTAAAGGAAAAGCTACTATTCCTTTTGTTGCTTTGTTTTGCAATTACTATGCTCAATCCGCTCAAGTTGTTATTTTGTCTACCAAAAAAAATGACAAACTGAGCAAGAAAAAATTATTGAAGCCTCTTATCCTCCATCAGTTGTAAAAATGGTGGATGATAGATCTTTAGACTTAGCGGCCTTTAGAAAAATACGTTCTGATTTCCACAAATTCTAAAGAATTTATTACTATAATTAAATAACTTAATTACAAGTAATAGTATACTTCAAATAATTGTTGATCATCTTTTTAGCTTAGAGTCTAAAATTGATCAGATGCTTAAGCAAAAGACTTCTAGCCCTGAAACTAACAAACCTTCAGAGAAAGCTTGTACTAGTACAAACCCATTTATGAAAGCTTTTATTCAACCACCTCCTAAACTATCTCTTAAGTTAGGACTCTCTTCTGAAGACATTTAGAATTTGTTTCTAAATTTGCAAGAAAAGTATGTAGGAGCTCTTGAAGATATCAGCCAATCGGATGAAGATTCAAACGAATCTTCAACCCAATCTGATTCTGATCAAACTGATCAGCAAAATAATGTTGAAAAGTTTCAAGCCCTTTTTCAAGAATTATAAGATTCACATCCTCCTTTTGATATCCTAAAACTTTCTTATCCCAAGAAAAATTTGGAAAAATATTACTATAAAAAACCAACACCTCCTGATCTATTATTTGAAGAGGATACCCGTTTCTTAGGAAATTCTTATGATGAAGATTCTCCCTATGAATGAAATATTGATGGATTTTCTGAACATCAAATCATTCATACTTTAGATCGAATGCTTATGTTCGCCACTGCTATTCAATCTAGACATCATGCAGTAGCAAAGCCTCATATTGTCACTCGAGCCATTATTTCAGGATTCTCTGGCATTCCTTTAGAATGGTGGGATAATTTTTTACTATTCCTTAAAAGGATGTGCTCCTTAGTGAAATTGACCTAAGCACTAAGGATCTTTCAAAAGAACAGGAAAAACCTAATGAAAATTCGGTCTATAATCTTCTTCAAAAAATTATAGATTATTTTGTTGGATCCATTGGAGATCAAGGAGAAAAAACTCGCTCCCTACTCCAAAAATTAAGATGTCCATCCTTAACCCATTTTCGATGGTACAAGGATATTTTTCTAGCACTCGTTATGACGCTTTATGATGCCAATAGCCTCCATTAAAAAAATTCATTGAACTTCCCAATCTTTTTCAAGGTCAAAAGCTACGCTCTTCTACGACCATTCCATCCTTATGAAACTCTCACATATGAAAATCTTATTTCTGCCTGTATTAAAATAGGATTAGTAATTTGCTCTGATCTTAAACTAAAAGATCAAATGAAAAGAGAATGACTACTTGAGCGAAAACATCTTGGAGAATTCTGTGATCAATTCAACTGTGATCCTCAGGTACGTCCTTTATCTTCCAAACATAAAGGAAAAACAAAAAGGATTATTTTTCCTAAGCGTGAAAAATCACGTAATAAAAAACGTGAAAATTCATAATTACTCGTCCCTCGGTTCTAAAATCGAGACAAGAGAAATAAAATGCTATAAATGTGTACTGTCATTACTAATCGATATGCGGTAAAGAAGTTAAGAGAACTTCAAATTGATGAAGGGTTAAGACAAACCTTAATGAAGATTCTTACATCTTCTAATTACGAAAAAAAACTAGGATGAAAAGATTCATCTCATCTTTCATCGATAAATCTAAGTTGCAAATCACATGCGTAGATTATTATAAAAATATAATTAATATGATAGGTTTGTATACACTCACCCATGAGCAAATGGACCAATTAATTAAACTTTTAACATAAGTTGAAGACACTTCAACTCATGATAAAATTATAAATCTTCTTAATGACAAGAAGTAAGATAAACTTGAAAATTTTGAATTAAAGCCTCCTATATACTCTATGTCTGAAGTATATAAAAGGAGAGCGGAGGCCAGTTCATCTTCTTCTTCAGTTTCTTTAACAGAATTAAAATATGAATTAAAGAAACTAAAAATGGAAGTTCAACAAATGAAAGCTGAGCAATAACGCATGAACGGATGTCATATGGATCTTGAATTAAATCAAGACGCTTAATACATTTGAAAATCTTGAAGCCGATTCTGATCAAGAACCGGGTTTCTTACAAAATATTCAAAAGGTAATATACCAGAAATGATATATTTTCATTAAATTAATTATAAATAAAGAATTTATTTTATCAAATTTAACTACTCTGGTTGACAGTGAAGTAGATTTAAATTGTATTTAAGAAGGGATTATTCCTTCTAAATATTTTGAAAAACTAAAAGTTAAAGGCATGAGTCAAATTAAATACAAATTATCATCATTTACCATGTAAAGATGATGTTTGTATCAAATGTCTTTTATTCTTGTTAAAAATTTAACCCAACACATTATTTTTGGAAACTCCGTTTCTGCTCAAAATAATGTCTATCACCAGAATTGATGATATGGGAATACAATGTTTTCTTTGGAATAAAGAAATCACATTCCGTTTCATCACTAATCTAAAAGAGATTATAATAAATGAAATGAATAGACTTAAAAATAAGTCTATGCATATCAATTATTTAAAAGAAGAAATCAACGATTTAACTCTTAAATAACGACTTTATTCACCTCATATACAAGAGAAAATACAGAATTGTCTCCCTTCCATCAAGTCAGGAGATAATCTATTCTAAGAAAGAAAGATTTATTCGGTGGAGCTCCCGTACATTGATAATTTCAATGAACGTGACATCCCCACTAAAGCTCGTCCTTGTCAAATGAACGAGCACTATCTTGCTTTATGTAAAGTAGAGATTGTTGATTTATTAAAGAAAAACATAATTCGACAATCCTACTCCTCCTGGAGCTGTACCGCATTCTATGTCATGAATTCGGCAGAAAAAGAAAGAGAGAGACCGCGACTTGTAATTAATTACAAGTCATTAAACAAAGTTTTAAAATGGATTAATATCCTCTTCCTAATAAAAGGGATCTATTAAATAGATTGCATAATGCAAAAATATTTTCAAAATTTGATTTAAAGTCTGGTTATTGGTAGATCCAAATAAAAGATTTGATCGCTATAAAACCGCATTTACTGTACCCTTCAGACATTACGAATAGAACGTAATACCTTTTGGTCTAAAAAATGCATCTTTTGAATTTTAGCATATTATGAATAATATATTTAAATATTATTTTAAATATATTTTAGTTTACATTGATGATGTATTAGTATTTTCAAATACTATTGAAGAGCATTTTAATCATTTAAAAATATTTAAATGGTTAATCCTAAAAAATGAGTTAGTCATTTCTGCTCCTAAAATCAAAGTATTTCAAACTGAAATACGATTCTTGGGACATAACATTTCTAATGCTTCGATTATATCAATAAATCGAAATATTGAGTTTGCTGATAAGTTCTCAGATATAATTTTGGAAAAAAACCAACTACAACGATTCTTAGGAGCTCTTAATTCTTTGATTTTTTATCATGCGGCAAAGATGCCTCTCTTTGACAGATTGAAAAAAAAATTCACCTTCATGGTATGATGTCCATACCATGGCAGTACAAAATTAAATAAAGGGTCAAAATCTCCCTCTTGTAACCTACAGTTTCAAAATTGTAGCGATGCCCTCATCGGTATGGAGGTATCTAAAGCAATGAAAAAAAAATTCTAAAGAAAAATTAGTTCGTTTTATTTCTGGTAGGTGGAACCCCACTCAACAGAAATATTACATTATAAAAAGGGAAATGCTTTCTGTTATAAAGTGCATCTTGAAATTTCAAGATGACCTTCTCAATCAACATTTTCTTCTACATATTGACTATTCCTCAGTCAAATATATCATTGAACAAGATGTGAAAATTTTGATTTCAAAATAAATTTTTGCATCATGATAGACGCAGCTTTCAGTATTTGATTTTGATATTGAATTCAGCAAAGGTAATGAAAATTCTCTTCCTGATTTTTTAACCCGTGAATTCTTGTAGGGATGATCAGGGATGGATCACCCCGCACGGGAAAATGACCCCTCCTAACAGAGGTGGTCCTTCCTGTCGCAGAGGTCGCGATCGTGGCTGCGCTAATGGAAAAGATCCGGCCAACTCAACGGTTGGCATGATCGACCTAAACACTTATCTATATGGCACATCCTCTTCAACTACGGTTGAAAAGGGTGAAGCTAGTAAAGCTGCAACACCATCCCTTAAAGATGTCATTGTGCATCGGTTTACTTCTCTAAAGAAGTAAAATAAAATATTATTGAAATCAATCCCTCAGATTAATCAATCAATAATCCGTGGGCTTTATTTGAAAGATACTTGGGAAACAACTCTTTCCCATTTAAATCTAATCTCTTAAGAGAGACTTATGAAAAAATTCTAACACAACTAAAGTGTGTTAAAATTAATCATGTTCTTGATGAGACGAACCATACAATTTTGTATAGCAGATGTGTTATACAAAAAATATTTCATCAAAGTGAATGGGGATTAACACAATTTCAAGAAAAAAAATAGTATTTTTATCTACTAATTTATAACACAAAATTAGCTTAAATTATTGGTGTTACATTCAAGCTATGATGAAAGACTTCTTCATTCTCAACGAAAAAAGAATACATTCATGGATGTTCATAATGAACAAAGACATTATCAACAAAGATCTTCCAGCATGATTTTTCAGATGGTGGAATCATTTCGGAGCAGTGTTAAATATTCTTCAAGAATTAATAAAAGAAATTTTTAATGATTGGATGGAAGCATCCCCCAAAATGAGGGCTATCAATCCAAAAAAAATGATCAAAGGGCAAAATCTAGCCCATTTCTTCACAGACTACCAAATTCCATGGATTTGGAGCTGGAACATGACACTTGGAAAGGATCCCTTTAATCAGTTGGTCCTTCAGAGATAATTTTTATTAAAATGGTGGAACTCAATTAGCCTTGAGGATAAACTCAAGCAAATTAAGACCGTCATTAAATCTTATTACGAGCTCTAAAATCCACGGACTTTGAGTTATCGGTAAAGTGCTCATCAGAAGATGATACCCTCATGAAAGTGAAATCCAACATAAGGATCGTCTCAAGAAAATTTATGAAAATTAGCTCGCCAAGGTGTTCAATCACCTTATTTATATCTGTGACAGTGGCGAGTCATCCGATGGAATCGACATCGAATCCACTGGCGAAAATTAGTGGATTCCAGCCTAAAAGTGGCAGAATTATTGATAGAATTATTGGACCACTTTACAACTCTAAAATGATCCAAATTATTATTTTCACTTTACTTTATAGCACAAAAGTGGGTATGATTCTCTTTTTTAGTATTATTGCGTTCACTTTATTTAAAGTAACCAACATTATCTCCACCAGAGAAATGAATTTACTTTCAAGGGCAAAAGTATTCCCACAAATGTGACGCTACTTTCCAACTCAAAAATAGCCACATTATTAGCTCCACTATGACATCAATTATTCTGTCTAATAATTGTACATTTGCTTAGTGTCTAAGGAAAGTTTCTCTTCCGCCTCCACTTCTATATAAGGAGGCTCTGTCTATGTATTTGGTCTGCTTAAGTGCTTAATTTTCCTTCTCCTCTTCTCCTCTCCTCTGCTCTCTCTTGTACTTCCTCTCGTGTGCTTCTACAGTTGGCCATCGTGTAAGTTCTTAAGTTTTTATAAATAAGTGTTTTATATATCCTGGTGCAAGTTTAGTGTAGCCATGATGGGGTAATTCCTTGAAGGATGTTAGAGATATTTCTTTGTGCATCACCATGCTTTGGATGAACCTGTACTTTGTTCATACCTCCCATGATTTTGTCCTGGTTCTGAAGTGTTTTATAATTCAGTGGAACTCCCGTACGTTGATAATTTGAATGAACGAGACATCCCCACTAAAGCTCTTCCTTGTCAGATGAACGAGCACTATCTTGCTTTATGTAAAGTAGAAATTGCCGATTTATTAAAAAATGAAATAATTCGGCAATCCTACTCCCCTTGGAGCTGTACCGCATTCTAAGTCATGAATGCGGCATAAAAAGAAAGAGGGAGATCACAACTTGTAATTAATTACAAGCCATTAAACAAAGTTTTAAAATGGATTAGATATCCTATTCTAATAAAAAGGATTTATTACATAGATTGCATAGTGCAAAAATATTTTCAAAATTTGATTTAAAGTCTGGTTATTGGCAGATCCAAATAAAAGATTCAGATCACTACAAAATCGCATTACTGTACCCTTTGGATATTACGAATGCAACGTAATACCTTTTGGTCTAAAAAATGCACCTTCTGAATTTCAGCATATTATGAATAATATATAATGGTTCTTAGAATATATATGTGATTTTATCATGCAAAAGATGTAGCCCTCTCTTTGACATTGAAGAAAAATTCACCTTCTCATGTCCATACATAACTCGCAAATTAAAGAAAGGGTAAAATTCTGCTTAATCTTGCGAACCCAACAGGTTTTAAAATTGTAAAGCGATGCTCACATCATGAGGTATCCTGAAACAAAGAAAAAATTCTAAAGAAGAATTAGTTTGCTCTATTTCTGGTGGGTGAAACCCTACACAATAAATTTATTCCATTATAAAAAGGGAAATGCTTTCTGTTGTAAAATGCATCTCAAAATTTCAAGGTGACCTTCTTAATCAACATTTTTTTATGCGTGTTGATTTTTCCTCAGTCAAATACATCATTGAACATGATGTTAAAAATTTGATTTCAAAATAAATTTTTTATCATGTGCAACTTTCGATTTGATTTGACATTGAATTCATGTAATGAAAATTCTCTTCAATTTTCTAACCCATGAATTCTTGAGGACGATCGTGGATCACCTGGAAAATGACCTCCCCAAGAGGTGGTCTTTCCTTTCCCGGAGGATGTGATCGGCAAAGATCCGGCCAACTCAACGGTTGGCATGATCGATTTAAAGACATATCTATATGGCACATCCTCTTCAAATACAGTTGAAAAGGGTGAATATTCTAAAGCTGCAACACCATCCCTTAAAGATGTCGTTACACAGGAACCTGTGTACTTCTCTAAAGAAGTAAAATAAAATATTATTGAAATCAATCTCTCATATTATTCAATCAATAATCTGTGGGCTTTATTTGAAAGATACTTGGGAAATAACCCTTTCCAAATTGAATCTATTCTCTCAAGAGAGACTTATGAAAAAATTTTAACACAACTAAAGTGTGTTGAAATTAATCTTGTTCGTGATCAGACGAACCATATAATTTTGTATAGCAAATGCGTTATACAAAAAATATTTCATCAAAGTGAATGGGGATTAACACCATTTTAAAAAAAATAGTATTTTTATCCACTAATTTACAGCACAAAATTGGTGTAAATTATTGGTGCTACATTCAAGCTATGATGAAAGCCTTCTTCCTTCTCAATGAAAAAAGAAGGCATTCATGGTTGTTCATAATAAACAAAGACATTATCAATAAAGATCTTCTGGTTTGGTTCTTCAGATGGTGGAATTATTTATGAGTGTTGTGAAACTAGCCTCTGCCATGGGCCGGTTTACTTCAACACCTTTCCTAACCTGAGTTTATCCCTTTTAGATATAAATCTTTTTGAAGCTCTAAAATTACATTTATAGCTTTATGGTTATGATTTTATTCCAAGTTCTGAAACTATTGCTTTAATTTTCAGAATTCACTTTCGTATTTTAAATACTTTAAATCCTAGAGTTCAGAAGGCTGTTCAACTAGCCGAACGAACTACTTTGATTAAAATAAATCTTTTAGCATCTTATATTGATACTAACAGAGTTATAAAATGGAATGAGTTAGTATTTCCAGACTCTTGGACAATACCATCCGCGGTCACACCTAGACCTTCCATTAATCAAGATATTGATCAGATAATTCAAACGACTGATGGTGATGTTGAAGTCAGATTCAACCCTCATCGATCTATCACACTTCCTAGGGTTTCTATCCCTTCTGAAACCTCCGTGAAGTCTAGATCGGATGGTTCTCAAACTTTTGAACCATCTGTCGATACACTTTGCCTAAATAGAAATCATATTTATTATCCAGTGAGAGAAAATCAATCTCTCACTCCATCAGAAATGAACTTTAGTCTTAATGAGCTACAAAATAGGTTCTAAGACTAGAGAAGTTGTTCTGAAGGAATACTTCCAGCCAAAGTACGATAATTTCCGTACTTGGTATAGAAGTTTTACCTCTGAAAACCAACGTCTCGAAATATTTGATTTATATTTCAAAAAATGAAAGAAAGAAATAGTAAAGGCAAAGCCACTATTCCTTTTATTGCCTGGTTTTGCAATTACTATACTCAATCAGCTCAAGTTGCTGTTTTGTTTACCAAAAAATGGCAAACTAAGCAAGGGAAAATTATAAGCTCATCCTCCATCGGTTGCAAAATGGTGGATGATAAACCTTTAGAATTCTAGGAAAATAAGTCCACAAATTATAAATGAGTTTATTACTATAATTAAACATCTTACTTACATTAATAGTATACTTCAAATAATTGCTGATAATCTTTTTAGCCTAGAGTCTAAAATTGATCAAATGCTTAAGTAAAAGGCTTCTAGCCCTGAAATTAGAAAAGCTTCAGAGAAAGCTTCTACTAGTACAAACCCATTTATGAAACCTTTTGTTCAACCACATCCTAAACTATCTCTTAAGTTAGGACCCTCTTCTGAAGACATTCAGAATTTGATTCTAAATTTGCAAGAAAAGTATGTAGGAGCTCTTGAAGATGTCAGCCAATCGGATGAAGATTCAAATGAATCTTCAACCGAATCTGATTCCGATCAAACTGATCAACAAAGTAATGTTGAAAAGGTTCAATCCCTTTTTTAAGAATTACAAGATTCACATCCTCCTTTTGATATCCAAAAACTTTCTTATCTCAAGAAAAATTTGGAAAAATATTATTATAAAAAACCAACACCTCCTGATCTATTATTTGAAGAGGATACCCATTTCATAAAAAATTCTTGTGATGAAGATTCTCTCTATGAATGGAATATTGATGGATTTTCTGAATATCAAATCATTCATTCCTTACACCGAATGCTTATGTTTGCCACTGCTGTTCAATCTAGACATCAAGCAGCAGCAAAGCCTCATATTATCACTCGAGCCATTATTTTGAGTCATTAAGGATGGTGGGATAATCTTACTATTCCTCAAAAGGATGACCTCCGTAATTACTTGGGGTGTATCACCATGCTTTGGATGAACGTACTTTGTTCATACCTCCATGGCTTTATCGACTTTCTCATGACCAAATAAATCCCATTGATGATAAGGGTAGTAAGTCTTATTTTTGTTATTTGCTTTGGATAACTCTCCTGGAGGTTTGCACAGTTAGTTTTATCCTTTGGTGATCCATTAAGAATTCTCTCTACATCATCTTGCTCTCTCCTCTAGTTCAATGGCTTCTACTTCTTCTGAAGTATCTTCTAATCTTACAATTAAGAGAAATAATAATGTAATCAAGAACTCTGATATGACAGAGTTCCCCTTAAACGAAGAAAACCTAAACAGATGGTCTCTTCCCAAAATTGATAAAACTAACATTTATCAAATTGGAACTTTTGATTTTAAGGAAAAATCTTCGGTAAAAATCATAGAACAAACCATTACTGTAGATTAAATGGACAAAATCATTTATCTACTAACTCATAAAGATCTGCATAAATATATGCAAGACTTCAAATATATTTATATTGGGATGATGTAGATATCATTTAAACCTTTAACCCTTAAAGGACTAAATGCATCTATCCTAGCTAGCCTAAGGGATGACAGATGCCTCAACTGGGCTCAATCACTTATGAGTGTTGTAGAAACTAGCCTCTGTCATGGGCCGGTTTACTTCAACACCTTTCCCAACCTAAGTTTATCTCTTTCAGATATAAATCTTTTTGAAGCTTAAAAATTACATTTACAGCTTTATGATTATGATTTTCTTCCAGGTTCTGAAACTATTGCTTTAATTTTCATAATTCATTTTTGCATTTTAAATACTTTAAATCCTAGAGTTTAGAAGGTGTTCAACCAGCCAAACAAACTATCTTGATCGAAACTAACCTGTTAGCATCCCATATTGCAACTAACAAAGTTATAAAATGGAATGAGATAGTATTTGCAACTTGACAATACCATCTGCATCCACTAGACCTTCTATCAATCAATTGATCGGATAATTCAACACGATGGTGATGTTGAAGTCGATTCAACCCTCGTCAATCTATCACACTTCCTAGGTTTCTATTAAAACCTCGTGAAGTCAGATTGGATGGTTCTCAAACTCACGAACCATCAAGGCCCTTCCTAAATAGAAATCATATCATCATTGATGAGAAAATCAATCTTCCACTCCATAAATGAACTTTAGTCTTAATGAGCTACAATAGGTTCTAAGATTAGAAGTAGTTTTGAAGGAATACTTCCAACCAAAAGTATTTCGTTGGTATAAAAGTTTTACCCTCAAAACGCTCAAATATCGATTGTATTTGAAAAATAAAAGAAAATAGTAAGAAGCCCTATTCCTTTTGTTGCACGGTTTTGTAATTCTATGCTCTCAACTCAAGTTATATTTTGTTTACCAAAAAATGGTAAACTGAGCAAGAAAAAATTATTGAAGCCTCTTATCCTCCATCAGTTGCAAAAATGGTGGATGATAAACCTTTAAAATTAGCGGCCTTCAGAAAAATAAGTTCTGATCCACAAATTCTAAAGGAATTTATTACTATAATTAAACAGTTTAATTACAGTAATAGTATACTTCAAATAATTCCTGATAATCTTTTTAGCCTAGAGTGTAAAATTGATCAGATGCTTAAGCAAAAGGCTTCTAGTCCTGAAACTAGCAAAGCTTCAGAGAAAGCTTCTACTAGTACAAACTCATTTGTGAAACTTTTTATTCAACCACCTCCTAAACTATTTCTTAAGTTAGTACTCTCTTCTGAAGACATTCAGAATTTTATTCTAAATTTGAAAGAAATTTAGGTTGGAGCTCTTGAAGATATGAGCTAATCGGATGAAGATTCAAATGAATCCTCTACCAAATCTGATTCTGATCAAACTGATCAATAAAGTAATGTTGAAAAAGTTCAAGCCCTTTTTCAAGAATTACAAGATTCACATCCTCCTTTTGATATCCAAAAACTTTCTTATCCCAAGAAAAATTTGGAAAAATATTATTATAAAAAACCAACACCTCCTGATCTATTATTTGAAGAGGATACCCATTTCATAGGAAATTCTTATAATGGAGATTCTCTCTATGAATGAAATATTGATGGATTTTCTAAACATCAAATCATTCATACTTTACACCGAATACTTATGTTCGCCACTGCTGTTCAATCTAGACATCAAGCAGCAACAAAACCTCATATTATCACTCGAGCCATTGTTTCAGGATTCTTTGGCGTTCTGAAAGGATGGTGGGACAGTTTTCTTACTATTCCACAAAAGGAAGATCTCCTTAGTGAAATTGACTTAAGTATTAAGGATATTTCAAAAGAACAGCAAAAACCTAATGAAAATTCAGTCTATAATCTTCTTCAAACAATTATAGTTGTGTTAGAATTTTTTCATAAGTCTCTCTTGAGAGATTAGATTCAAATGGGAAATGGTTGTTTCCCAAGTATCTTTCAAATAAAGCTCACGGATTATTGATTGAATAATCTGAGAGATTGATTTCAATAATATTTTGTTTTACTTCTTTAGAGAAGTAAACAGGTTCTTGTGCAATGACATCTTTAAGGGATGGTGTTGAAGCTTTAGAAGATTTACCCTTTTCAACTGTAGTTGAAGAGGATGTGCTATATAGATAAGTCTTTAGATCGATCATGCCAACCGTTAAGTTGGCCGAATCTTTTCCATTCACGCGGCCACGACCGCGACCTTCGTGAAAGGAAGGACCACCTGTTAGGAGGGGTCATTTTTTTATGCGGGGTGATCCACCCCTGATCGTCCATGCAAGAATTCACGGGTTAGAAAATTAGGAAGAGAATTTTTATTATCTTTAATGAATTCAATATCGAAATCAAATACTAAAAGCTGCATCTGTCATGATGCAAAAATTTATTTTGAAACCAAAATTTTCAGATCTTGTTCAATGACGTACTTGACTGAGGAACAATCAATATGCAGAAAATGTTGATTGAGAAGGTCATCTTAAAATTTTGAGAAGCACTTTACAACAGAAAGCATTTCACTTTTTATTATGGAATATTTCTATTGAGTAGGGTTCCACCTACTAGAAATAAAGAGAACTAATTCCTCTTTAGAATTTTTTTGCTATTTTAGGATACCTTCATAGCCATGATCAGAGGCATTAGTTTCTACAATTTTGAAACTGTTGGGGTCCGCAAGATTAAGACAGGAGAGATTTTTGACCCTTTCTTTAATTTTGTGCACTGTCATGGTATTGACATCAGACCATGAAGGTGGATTTTTCTTCAATCTGTCAAAGAGAGGGGCTGTATCTTTTACCAGATTATGATAAAAATTAGCTACATAATTAAGGGCTCCTAAGAACCGTTGTAGTTGGTTTTTATCCAGAATTATATATGGGAATTTATCTGCAAATTCAATACTTCAATTTTTGGGTATAATCGAAGCATTAAAAATGTTGTGTCCCAAGAATCATATTTCAGTTTGAAATATTTTGATTTTGGGAGCTGAAATGACTAAACCATTTCTTAGGATTAACCATTTAAATATTTTTAAATGATTAAAATACACTTCGATAGTATTTGAAAATACCAGTACATCATCAATATAAATTAAAATATATTTAAAATAATATTTAAATATATTATTCATAATATGCTGAAATTCAGAAGGTGCATTTTTTAGACCAAAAGGCATTACGTTCCATTCGTAATGTCCGAAAGGGTATATTGAATGCGATTTTGTAGCGATCCGAATCTTTGATTTGGATATGCCAATAACCAGACTTTAAATCAAAATTTGAAAATATTTTTGCATTATGCAATCGATTTAATAAATCCCTTTTATTAGGAATCAGATATCTAATCCATTTGAAGACTTTGTTTAATGGCTTGTAAGTAATTACAAGTCATGGTCTCCCTCTTTCCTTTTCTGTCGAATTCATGACATAGAATGCAGTACAGCTCCAGGGGGAGTAAGATTGCTGAATTATGCCTTTCTTTAATAAAACAACAATCTCTGGTTTGCATAAAGCAAGATAGTGCGTTCATTTTGACAAGGATGAGCTTTAGTGGGGATGTCACATTCATTGAAATTATCAATGAACCGGAGCTCCACCGAATGAATCTTTCTTTCCTAGAAAGCAATAGGATTATCTCCACAAACTACAGGTTTCATCCAAAGCATGGTGATGCACAAAGAAATATCTCTAACATCCTTCCCCCCTAAGGGAATTACCCCATCATGGCTCTGATACCAAAACTTACACCAGGATATATAAAATACTTATTTATTAATTCAAACTTAAGAACTTACACGATGGCCAATTGCGGAAGCACACGAGAGGAAGTACAAGAGAGAGTAGAGGAGAGGAGAAGAGAAGAAAGAAGACTGAGCACTTAAGCACACAAATACATAGATAGAGCCTCCTTATATAGAAGTGGAGGCAGAAGAGAAACTTTGCTTAGACATTAAGCAAATGTACAATTATTAGAAAGAATAATTGATGTCATAGTGGAGCTAATAATGTGGCTACTTTTGAGTTGAAAAGTAGAGTCACATTCGTCTGGTGGGAATACTTTTGCACTAGAAAGTAGATTCCTTTCTCTGGTGGAGATAATGTTGCTTATTTTAAGTAAAGTGAATGCACTAATGCTGAAAAAGAGAATCGTACCCACTTTTGCGCTATAAAATAAAGTGGAAATAATAATTTGGATCACTTTAGAGTTGTAAAGTGGTACAATAATTCTGTCAATAATTTTGCCACTTTGAGGCTGGAATCTAGTAATTTTTGCCAGTAGATTCGATGTCGATTTCATCGGATGACTCACCACTATCTCAGATGTAGATAGGGTGATTGAACATCTTGGCGAGCTAATTTTCATAAATTTTCTTGAGACGATCCTTATGTTGGATTTCACTTTCTTGAGGGTATCATCTTCTGATGCTTTGGAGCACTTCATTAACAGATAACTCAAAGTCCGTAGGTTTTTGAGGAACTGTTAGTTCAGAATAAGGTTTAATGATGGTCTTAATTTGCTTGAGTTTATCCTCAAGGCTAATTGAGTTCCACCATTTTAATAAAAATTATCTCTGAAGGAGCAACTGATTAAAGGGATCCTTTCCAAGTGTCGCGTTCCAGCTCCAAATCCATGAAATTTGGCAGTCTGTGAAGAAATGGGCTAGATTTTGCCCTTGGATCATTTTTCTTGGATTGATAGCCCTCATTTTGGGGGCTACTTCCATCCAATCATTAAAATTTTTTTTTATTGGTTCTGGAAGAATATTTAACTCTGCTCCGAAATAATTTCACCATTTGAAGAACCATGCCGGAAGATCTTTGTTGATAATGTCTTTGTTCATTATGAACATCCATGAATGCCTTCTTTTTCGTTGAAAAGGAAGAAAGCTTTCATCATAGCTTGAATGTAGCACTAATAATTTACGCTAATTTTATGATATAAATTAGTGGATAAAAATATTATTTTTTCTTGAAATGGTGTTAATCCCCATTCACTTTGATGAAATATTTTTTGTATAACACATTTATTATATAAAATTGTATGGTTCGTCTGATCATGAACATGATTAATTTCAACACACTTTAGTTGTGTTAAAATTTTTCAAAAGTCTCTCTTGAGAGATTAGATTCAAATGGGAAAGTGTTGTTTCCGAAGTATCTTTCAAATAAAGCCCACGGATTATTGATTGAATAATCTGAGGGATTGATTTCAATAATATTTTATTTTACTTCTTGAGAGAAGTAAACTGGTTCTTGTGCAACATCATCTTTAAGGGATGGTATTGCAGCTTTAAAAGATTCACCCTTTTCAACCGTAGTTGAAGAGGATGTGCCATATAGATAAGTCTTTAGGTCGATCATGCATACCTTTGAAGCCATTATTACTTTTCAATTAAGATTGACACTCAATGCGAAAAGGAAGGACCACACCGTTAGAGGGGTCATTTTCTCGTGCGTGGTGATCCATCCCTGATCATCCCTGCTAGAATTCATAGGTTAGAAAATCAGGAAGAGAATTTTTGTTACATTTGATGAATTCAATATCAAAATCAAATATTGAAAGCTGCGTCTGCCGTGATGCAAAAATTTATTTTGAAACTAAATTTTTCACATCTTGTTCAATGATGTTGTAGGAGTTAGCAACGGAAGAAAATATATTGAGAAGGTCATCTTGAAATTCAGCACTTATGCACAAAAAGCATTTCCCTTTTTATAATGGAATATTTCTGTTGAGTAGGGGTCCACCTACCAGAAACAAAGTGAACTAATTCCTCTTTAGAATTTTTTCTCTGTTTTAGGATACCTCCGTTGTCCTGATCAGAGGCATCAGTTTCAACAATTTTGAAACTGTTGGGGTTTACAAGATTAAGACAGGGGAGATTTTTGACTCTTTCTTTAATTTTGTGTACAACCATGATATGAATATCAGACCATGGTGGAGGAGTCTTTTTTAATCTATCAAAGAGTGGGGCTACATCTTTTGCCAAATTTTGATAAAATTTAGCCACATAATTAAATGCTCCTAGAATCGCTGGTTTTTTATCCGACCAGAATTTGTTCAGAATTCAATACTTCGATTTATGGGTATAATCGAAGCATTAGAAATGTTGTGTCCCAAGAATCGTATTTCAATTTGAAATACTTTGATTTTGGGAGCTGAAATGACTAAACCATTTTTTAGGATTAACCATTTAAATATTTTTAAAGGATTAAAATGCTCTTCAATAGTATTTGAAAATACCAGTACATCATCAATATAAACTAAAATATATTTTAAATATATTATTCATAATATGCTGAAATTCAGAAGGTGCATTTTTTAGACCAAAAGGCATTACGTTCTATTTGTAATGTCCGAAGGGTACAGTGAAAGCGATTTTGTAGCGATCTAAATTTTTTATTTGGATCTGCCAATAACCAGACTTTAAATCAAATTTTGAAAATATTTTTACATTATACAATCTATTTAATAAATCCCTTTTATTAGGAATAAGATATCTAATACATTTAAAATTTTGTTTAATGGCTTGTAATTAATTACAAGTCGTGGTCTCCCTCTTTCCTTTTTTGCCGAATTCATGATATAAAATGTGGTACAGCTCCAGGGGGAGTAGGATTGCCGAATTATGTCTTTCTTTAATAAATCAATCTCAGCTTTAAATAAAGCAAGATAGTGCTCATTCATTTGAAACGAGCTTTAGTGGAGATATCACGTTCATTAAATTTATCAATGTACGGGAGCTCCACCAAATGAATCTTTCTTTCCCAGAAAGCAATATGATTATCTCCACAGACTTCTGTATGGAATTCTTGGAGACAATTCTGTATTTTCTCTTGAGGTGAAGAAAGTCGGTTAAATCATTTCTTCTTTTAAATATTTGATATGCATAGACTTATTATTAAGTCTATTCATTTCATTTATAATAATTTCTTTTGAATTAGTGATGAAATGGAATGTGATTTCCTTATTCCAAAGAAAATATTGTATTCTTGTATCATCAATTCTAGTGATGGGCATTATTTTGAGAAAAAATGAAGTTCCCAAAATAATGTGTTGAGTTAGATTTTTCACAAGAATAAAATGCATTTGTATACAAACATCACCTTGGCACATGACAATAGATGATAATTTGTATTTAATTTATAAAGATTCACCATCGGCAACCTTTAACCGTTGGTTAGTTTTTTCAAAATATTTAGAAGGAATAATTCTTTCTTGAATGCAATTTAAATCTGCTCCACTATCAACTAGAGCAATTAAATTTAGTAAAATAAATTTTTATTTATAATTAATTTAATAGAAATATACCATTTCTGGTATATTACCTTTTGTATATTTTGTAAGAAGCCTGATTCTTGATTAAAATCAACTTCAAGATTTTCGAACGTATTAGGTGTCTTCTGATTTAATTCAAGATCCATATGAGTTCTTGCTCAGCTTTCATTTGCTGAACTTCTATTTTTAGTTTCTTTAATTTAAATTTTAATTATGTTAAAGAAATTGAAGAAAAATATGAACTGGCCTCCTCCTTTTATATACTACATATATGAGGCTATAATTCAAATTTTCTTGCTTCTTGTCATTAGAAGGTTTTATAATTTGAAGCATCTTCAACTTGTGCTAAAATTAATTAATTGGTCCTTTGCTCATGGGTGATGTATGCACACCTATCATATTAATTATATTTTTATAATAATCTACCGAATGATTTGTACGTTAGATTTATCAAATATGATGAGATGAATCTTTTCATTCTCGTGAGTCATTTCGTAATCGTAAGATGTCAAAAGAATCATCATTAGGGTTTGTCTTAACCCTTCATTAATTTGAAGTTCTCTTAACTTCTTCTTTATCGTACATCGATTAGCATAATGACCTGTACGTCTGCATTTATAGCATTTTATGTCTCTTGTCTCTTTGGTTTTAGAACTAGATGGACGACAGTAATTGGATTTATGCCTGAATTTTTCACATTTTTTATTACATGATTTTTCACGCTTAGGAAAAATAATCTTTTTCATTTTTTCTTTATGTTTGGAAGATAACGAGGATCACAATTGATCACATAATTCTCCGAAGCCGCTTCGAGTTGTTTTCATTTGATCTTTTAGTTTAAGATCAAAGCAAATTACTAATCCTGTTTCAATACAGGCGGAAATATGATTTCCATATGTGAGGGCTTCATATGGTATGGTTCCGTTGTAAAGACGGAGAGTAGCTTTGACCTTTTCTGCAAAAAGGTTGGGAAAGCCTTCAATAAATTTTTGTTTCCAATGAGATCATAAAGTGTCATAACGCTGCGTTTAAAAAATATCCTTATACCATCTAAAATGGGTTAAGGATGGACATCTTAATTTTTGGAGTAAGTTTTTTTCTCCTTGATCTCCACAAAATGATCTATAATTGTTTGAAGAAGATTATAGACCGAATTTTTATTAGGTTTTTGTTGTTCTTTTGGAAGATCCTTAGTACTTAAGTCAATTTCATTAAAGAGGATTTACTTTTATGGAATAGTAAGAAAATTATCTCACCATCCTTTCAGAATGCTAGAGAATCCTGAAATAATGGCACGAGTGACAATTTGAGGCTTTGCTGCTACTTGATGTCTTGATTGAACAACAGTAGCGAACATAAGCATTCGGTGAAGGGTATGAATGATTTGATGTTCAGAAAATTCATCAATATTCCATTCATAGAGAGAATCTTCATCATAAGAATTTCTTACGAAATGGGTATCCTCTTCAAATAATAGATCAGGAGGTGTTGGTTTTTTATAATAATATTTTTCCAAATTTTTCTTAGGATAAGAAAGTTTTTGGATATCAAAAGGAGGATGTGAATCTTGTAATTCTTGAAAAGGGCTTGAACTTTTTCAACATTACTGCAGACGCTTGATCGTAATCGCTTTCGTTGAAGATTCGTTTGAACCTTCATCCGATTGGCTGATATCTTCAAGAGCTCCTATATACTTTTCTTTCAAATTTAGAATCAAATTCTGAATGTCTTCAGAAGAGGGTCCTAACTTGAGAGATAGTTTAGGAGGTGGTTGAATAAAAGATTTCACAAATGACTTTCTAGTATTTTCTTTCAAAGCTTTGCTAGCTTCAGCTTTTTTGCTTAAGCATCTGATCAATTTTAGACTCTAAGCTAAAAAGATGATAAGTAATTATTTGAAGTATATTATTATTGTAATTAAACTGTTTAATTATAGTAATAAATTTATTTAGAATTTGTGGATCATAACTTATTTTTTCGAAGGCCACTAATTCTAAAGGTTTATCATCCACCATTTTTGCAATTGGAGGCTTCAATAATTTTCTCTTGCTCAGTTTACCATTTTTTGGTAGACAAAACAACAACTTGAGCGGATTGAGCATTGTATTTGCAAAACCAGGCAACAAAAAGAATAGTGGCTTTGCCTTTACTATTTCTTTTTTTCATTTTTTCAAAATATAAATCAGATATTTCGAGGCGTTGGTTTTCAGAGGTAAAACTTGTATACCAAGTACGAAAGTTATCGTACTTTGGTTGGAAGTATTCCTTCAAAACCACTTCTCTAGTCTTAAAACCTATTTTGTAGCTCATTAAGACTAAAGTTTATTTGAGATGGATTGAGAGATTGATTTTCTCTCACCTGATATATAATTATTTCTGAAGAAGGCCTCAAATGATGGTTCGAGTTTGATAACCATCCGATCACTTCGAGGTTTTAAGGGATAAATTTGAAGTGTGATGATCGATGAGGGTTCAACTTCAACATCATCACTATATTTGAATTATGATCATCTTGATTGATAGAAGGTCTAGGTGTGATTGTAGATGGTATTGTACAAGAGTCTGGAAATACTATCTCATTCCATTTTATAACTCTGTTGGTTGCAATATGGGATGCTAATGAAGATCAAGGTCATTCGCTAATCAACAACAACCTTCTAAACTTGGATTTAAAGTATTTAAAATGCAAAATGAATTATGAAAATTAATAGTTTCGTAAATTTAAAAAAAATGAATCATAAAGTCAGAATGTAAATTTAAAGCTTCAAAAAGATTTATATCTGAAAGAGATAAACTTAGGTTATGAAAGGTGTTGAAGTAAACTGGCCCATGACAGAGGCTAGTTTCTACAACACTCATAAATGATTGAGCACTGAGATCTCATCCCTCAAGCTAGATGGAATCCTTTAAGTTATAGTTTAAATGCTATCAGATCATCCCAATATGAATATATTTGAAGTCCGCAATATATTTATGGATCTTCATGAGTTAGATAAATGATTTTGTCCATTTGATCCATGAATGATTTGTTCTACGCTTACCAAGATTTTCCTTAAAATTAAAGTTCCAAATTGAAAAATGATAGTTTATCCATCTGCTAGGTCTTCGCTTTAAGGAGAACTGCCAGAGTTCTTGATTATTATTTCTTCTAATCGTAAGATTAAGATACTTAGAAGAAGTAGAACCAAAGAGGAGAGAGGATGATGCATAGAATTCTCAATGGATCACCTTGTAGATAACTAACTAAGCAAACTGAGAGTTATCCAAAACATTCAACAAAAATAGGACTTACTACCCTTATCATCAACGCAGGGATATACGGCCATTTACGACGAAGTCAGGATAAAGCCATGGGAGGTATGAATAAAGTACAAGTTCATCCAACACATGGTGATGGATTAAGAAAGTTCTCTAACATCCTTCCCCTCCCGGAATTACCCCATCATGGTTCTGATACACCATACCATGAGAAAGACTCACCGCACGCTTTAACCATTGTGATTTTTCAAAATATTTAGAAGAAATAATTCCTTCATGATACAATTTAAATCAGCTCTACTATCAACTAGAGTAGTTAAATTTGGTAAAATAAATTCTTTATTTATAATTAATTTAATGGAAATATACCATTTATAGTATATTGCCTTTTGAATATTTTGCAAGAAAACTATAGTTGAAGAAGATGTGGCATATATATAAGTCTTTAGGACGATCATGCCAACCCTTGAGTTGGCCGAATCTTTTCCATTAGCGTGACCATGACCGTGACCTCTGCGAAAGGAAGGACCACCTCTATTAGGAGAGGTCATTTTCTCGCTGATCCACCCCGATCATCCCTGTGAAGGAAAATCATGAAAATTTTCATTACCTGATGAATTCAATATCAAAATCAAATATTGTCTACATGTAAAATTTATTTTGAAATCAAATTTTTATGAATGAGAATTCAATCTGAACAGAAAGAAAATGTTAATTGAGAAGATCACCTTGAAATTTTGAGATGCATTTTATAATAGAAAGCATTTCCCTTTTTATAATGAAATATTTCTGTTGAGTAGGGTTCCACCTACAAGAACAAAGTGAACTAATTCTTTTTTAGAATTTTTCGTTGTAGATACTTTGAGGGCATCGCTTCAACAATTTTGAAACTGTTGGGCTCTATAAGATTAAGACAGGGGAGATTTTTGACCCTTTAATTTTGCTTACAACCATGGTATGAATATCAGACCATGGTGGAGGAGTCTTTTTTAATCTGTCAAAGAAGTCTGCATCTTTTGCCAGATTATGATAAAAGTCAATCACATAATTAAGTTCTCTTAGGAATCGTTGCAGCTAGTTTTTATCCAGAATTATATCTGAGAATTTATCTGCAAATTCAATACTTTCGATTTATGGGTATAATCGAAGCATTATAAATATTGTGTCCCAAGAATCGTATTTCAATTTGAATTACTTTGATTTTGGGAGCTGAAATGACTAAACCATTTTTTAGGATTAACCATTTCAATATTTTTAAATGATTAAAATGTTCTTCAATGGTATTTGAAAATATGAGTACATCATCAATATAAACTAAAATATATTTAAAATAATCTTTAAATATATTATTCATAATATGCTGAAATTCAAAACGTGCATTTTTTAGACCAAAAGGCATTACGTTCCATTCGTAATGTCCGAAGTTTATAGTGAATGCAGTTTTGTAGCGATTCGAATCTTTTATTTGGATTTGCCAATAACCAGACTTTAAATCAAATTTTGAAAATTTTTTGCGTTATGCAATCTATTTAATAAATTCTTTTTCTGCCGAATTCATGACATAGAATGCAGTACAGCTCCAGGGGGAGTAGGGTTGCCGAATTATGTCTTTCTTTAATAAATCAGCAATCTCAGCTTTACATAAAGAAAGATAGTGCTCATTCATTTGACAAGGATGAGCTTTAGTGGGGATGTCACGTTCATTGAAATTATCAATGTACAAGAGCTCCACCGAATGTATCTTTCTTTCCCAGAAAGAAATATGATTATCTCCACAGACTTCTGTATGGAATTCTTGGAGACAATTCTGTATTTTTTCTTGTATTTGAGGCGAAGAAAGTCGTTGCTTAAGGGTTAAACCGGCGATTTTTTCTTTTAAATAATTGATATGCATAAACTTATTATTAAGTCTATTCATTTCATTTATAATAATTTCTTTTGGATTAGTGATGAAACAGAATATGATTTCTTTATTCCAAAGAAAATATTATATTCCCGTATCATCAATTCTATTGATGGACATTATTTTGAGAAGAAATGGAGTTCCCAAAATTATGTGTTGAGTTAGATTTTTCACAAGAATAAAAGGCATTTGTATACAAATATTATCTTGGCATACATGATATAGATTTAATTTGAAAAATTTCCCATCGACTTTCTAACCAGTTTTTTCAAAATATTTAGAAAGAATAATTCCTTCTTGAATGCAATTTAAATCTGCTCCACTATCAACTAGAGAAGTTAAATTTGGTAAAATAAATTCTTTATTTATAATTAATTTAATGAAAATATATAATTTTTGGTATATTATCTTTTGTATATCTGCTTTTGATTAGATCGAATTTCAAGATTTTCAACGCAGCATCTTGATTTAATTCAAGATCCATAAGAGGTCCGTTCATGAGATCTTACTCAGCTTTTATTTGGTGAACAACCATTTTTAGTTTCTTTAATTCAGATTTTTATTCTGTTAAAGAAACTGAAGAAGAAGATGAACTGGCCTCCGCTCTCCTTTCATATACTTCAGTCATAGAGTATATAGGAGGCTTTAATTCAAATTTTTCTAGTTTATCTTGCTTCTTGTCATTAAGAAGATTTATAATTTTATCACGAGTTGAAGCATCTTCAACTTGTACTAAAAGTTTAATTAATTGCTTGTTGCTTAATCTGATACGCTATCATATTAATTATATTTTTATAATAATCTACCTCTAATGCGATTTCGCAACAATTAGATTTATCAGAATCTGATGAAGATGAGGATGAATCTTTTTCATCATCAGAGTCTTTTTCAGAATCAGTAGATGTCAGAAGAATTTTCATTAGGGTTTGTCTTAACTCTTCATCAATTTGAAGTTCTCTTAACTTCTTCATCAATTATGGTTTTTTAATTATTATCATAAATAATAAGATTAAATTGAAAAATATAATTTTTTTATCATAAATTTATTAAAATATAGTTAAAATATATTCTTAATATCGTATCTCAAATAATATTATGATATAATATAATTATATCACACTGTCATTACTAATGAGATTTTAACCCTATCACAAAGGAGTTCTGATAAGAACATGAGTCAGAAATTACACCGACGATCATTTCGTCACACGTGAAACTTATTTATTATCACTCAAAAAATTATATATATATATATATATATATATATATATATATATATATATATATATATATATATATATATATATATATATATATATATATATATATAAATATATATATTCTTGTGCTATATATCGTTGTAATTAATCTCTGTTTAACATTATATTCATCACTATATATCGGCCCCCACTTATTTTTTTATCGACTCCATCTTGTAGAGAGAGATAATCGAATGCTGAGAGGTTCTCAGCCACACTCATCTACCAACCGAGCTAAGATACGACGGATTTATATATTTAATACTTAACATATTTATTTAGTAGGCATGACTTTTCACACATGACATCGATATCGTCTTTGCACTCTATAATTATGTAAGATTGAACAATCCAATTTTTTTTAAATATTATCCATTATTTAATGAACTTTTGGACATATCTTCTTCGGCAAGCAAAATCTTTATCACCTGTAATGCAATATAAATAAGTGATAAAAATCAAAAATAGAAATGTATATATCATAAAGTTTGTATTTATTTGTAATATTTATTTTTCTATATTTATCTATTTGATATTAAAATCTTTAAATTACATAAAATACTATTAATATCAATTTATTTAAAGTAAAACACATCTTTATATATATATATATATATATATATATATATATATATATATATATATATATATATATATATATATATATGTAATTGATGTAATTTAGATTACTATAAGATAAATATTTAGTATGTACTAAATTGTGTGGTTGTCTATCTATTAGGATATAACTATTAAACTCCTAAATTAGAAATGTGATTGAGATGATGTTGTGATTGATATTATATTATGATATAATACTTATGTTAGGATAATTGTATGATGCATGTAGAGTATTATTTATGATTAGATTAATATTAAATTTTGCAAGTGATCATACTTAAAAGGGGAAATTTTATATGAATTCAAGCTTGTTTGATTTCGTTTGATGAATCGATGATGCAAAATACTTGTCCCGAATTTTCTAACACCGCATCTGCTACAAGTTAAAACTCGCCGCTTATCGAGCCACAAATTTTTGATAATATGAAAGTTGCAATTTCGGTTCCAACAATGATATCAAGTTTGCTTCACAGGATGAGTCCGACACGCAAAACAATGTAGTTGTCCCAATTTTTTTTCTTCTAAAAATTAGGTCACCCCCTCCTAACGGGCGACTACCGACGGATTCCATCGTGGATGCCACGCCGTCAACCGCATCAGAGCTATTAAAATTTTTTTTTGTACCTAATTACCTAATTAAACTTGTAATTAAGCCTAATTAAAAATTTAGCTTCTAAAAGATTTTATAAGCATGTAGAATTACAAGCAAGCAAAAGAAGGAAGCAATGATAAGCCTTCCAATATAAAGCCTTGTTGTCTTTTAAGCTATAAGAATTAGAAAATAAAACAACAAGTCCATATGCTGACTGAGTTTATTTGTTAGTGAGTCTAGATTAGGCTATATAAAGCAGAGCTTAGTTGACACTTTTTTTTATGAGAATATATTGTGTACCTAATCACACTATGCACTTTTAATATTTTATTAATTATTTGATGCTTTGATATGCCTGTTTATTTTTGTTTTGCACATTGGAATGAAATGAAATATTTCTCTTTATTATGATATCTTTGTAGTTATTATCATTGATTGAATGAGTCACAATTAGTTTAAAAATATACATTTTCTTGAAATAAAATCAAATAAATAACCAATTAATAAAATAAAAATCTTTAGGCAACATCACCATTTATGTATTCATATTCTATCTTATCTCTTCTTAGAGCATTGTATCTTTATTGCAGGAATAGGGAGGGCTAGTTGATCTTGATAGTGACAACCCTCAAAGGAGAAGAGAATAGATTAAATTTTATGGAAGACATAACATTTGTATTGAATATTAGAGTTGTGTCTTGATAACTAAATTAATTAAAAATAAAGTATAAAGGTGCTAGCTTGTGATTGGGAGTCTCACTCTCAATGCGTGACTGATTGCAATGTACTGCAGGTATTTATTTGCCCTCACGGCTCACTATCCAAAAAAAAAAAAAGTATAAAACATTAAATATAAGAGCATTGTATATCCCATAACCTTTAGCTTTAATGTTAGTAGCCTAGGTTTTGATTTTTTAGAAGAAATTAGAATCTATAATGGTTAACGGGTTTGAGTAATTACTTGTTAGTAATTTTTATCTTAGCTTAGAATCTAAAGCTGATTATTTTTATTTTGCTATATTATTAGACCTCTCCTCCAAATCACTTTTTGAGCCTTGTGCCCATGGTCCCAAATTTTTTAGTACAAGAAACAACTCAAAACAAAATAAATAAAAATACTAAGATCGATGCCTCCAATATATTTCTAGCTCGGAGGACTATGATCGAACCTGACATCTTCTCGAAGATATGGAGATAGTTAGCGACAAGCTCCAAGGTGTCACCGCCGTCGAAATCTCATCACATAGGATATTTTTCTTAGTACATGTGGGCTTCAAAATTTCACCCATCTCTCGACAATTTTTTGAATTGAAGAGAGTATTTAAGAATGTCGATGTAATTTTGGCTGAATGGATAGTGTAGATAAAACTACCCTGAGATTTTGTCTTCATTTGGTGAGGACTTTAGATCCGTTCCAAGTTTCCTAAAGCAGCCCCTATAATTAATTACCCCTCCTAAGTGAGAGAAAACTTTCATTGCTAATAGATCGCTGAATGCGTAACGTAAGAGAAGATATAGAGTTTTAATTTAAGATATGAAATTTATCATTTCAAATTAAACTTGATGATTGGGAATGATGATGTGCTCCTGCATCCCATTATTCCGCAAGGCGGGTCCCTAGTCAACATGAGGAGGTAGAACCTAACCCGATGGGATCCTCATCAAGAACAGGAGTTACGCCCAAGAAATCCTCAGACTGGGGTGGTGTTTGTCAAGGAGAAAAGCTTAAGTCTACCTTAGTCGGCATGGATGTTTGCCCTATCAAGTATCCTATGATTCACAACTCAGCAAGTATACGACGCCGTATGATCATAATATAAATGCCGCATCGCCAAACCACGCCATCGAGGACTCGGTGGAACTACTCATCTATAATCCATGCAGATTAATTAAGCTCCACGGACATGAGTCACCTCTTTATTGGCAAAAGATCGATTGAGTGAAACATAGTAGAATAACACTTGATATTGGAGTTGAATTTTCTTAGTTTGTCACCCCGATAAACCGCTAAGGTAGATATATTGAGTTTAATTTAAGTTTTAATGATAGATTTCATTTAAGTAGTTTCAGCTACTTAATTTGATTTGAAAAATTGAATTGGATTAATTTGAATATATTTAAGAGCTTTAGATCCCTCAATTCTAGCTACTAACAGGATTAGACTGGCCACTTAGATCATAAAATCAGCTTCGAGATATTTCATTAATTTGAAACTCTTATTATGTTTTAGGTTTTGTTAACTCAGACCCGCCTCGACTAATCGGGAAGCAACCCAATTTGAAGATCCTCGACACTTGAATTTAAGCATTCAAGAAGAGTGTAGTTGCATAGTAATTTTGTAGTAATTTTATGTTTGAATTACAAGATTGATTCTCAGATTTTCATTTTTTTATTCCAATTTAGCATGCTCGCCTTTAGACATCAAAATTTGCACTTGAAATCTGTCCAGCACATGGTGTTTATAGCTTAGATAATTTCACCTGATTAGTGATTTCATTAATTTTGAAACTCATAATTAGAATGAAATTCCATAATTTTTTATTAAAGGAAGCCCTATAATTTTTGTAGATTTTGATTTTATATCGCCTTCTGTCTACTTGTACAAAGGGTTATAGATTCGATGGCGAAGAAAGCATTTTGGTTTAGATTAGAGTTTAACACATTAATTGCACTTGATTTACTTGTTGAGTTTTTGTACTTTTTCAAACTTGATTATGCTCAATTTACATCAATTGATTTTCGATGCTTATCGCTTTTACAAATTTAGCCCTACTCATACTTATTAGCTAGCATAGTAATTCACTCCATATTCATATAAGAATTATTAAACTTAATTTGGATTCATCCTTAGATTTTGAGTTTATTGCAAGTTTATTATGAGTTTAACATTAATCCCCCTCCCCCCACCCAAATTCCAATTAAGTTTTGAGGAATTTCATACAATAAAAGATAACTTCATTATTTCAATTTAAGCCATGAGAACCTAATTAATTTATGAATTTAATATTAGCCTCTCTAAATTTTACTTGCATTTTAAATGAGTGTTCTAATATTTTTTTTAAATCTGTTTTAAAGGCTCCCCCCTTTTCCTTATTTGACACTTTTAATTTAAAATTAGCTCAAGTTTCTCTACTTAGCATTCTTAAGTCAGCTTATTTCACTCTCCCTTTTTTTTCTAAGTTAAAATATTTGATGCACTTTCGACAGCCTCCCGGCGTCATCCCTGTGTAAGGGGTTGCATCGGGGGTATTTTGGCTTTACTGCACTCTCTTGAAATGAAGGATGTCTCATGATATCGCAAACCCAATTTTTTCATCTTGTCACTTTTGAGCACCCTTTTGAAAAGCAATATATATGTAATATATATATATATATATATATATATATATATATATATATATATATATATATATATATATATATATATATATATATATATATATATATATATATATATTCATCTTTTTTTTCTAAGTGTGAATTAATGCATTTCAACAAAGATTTCATCTAGTGGAGGCACATCTAATAGGGTGTTGTACTCAAGACCCTCTTGAGCTGGAGCAGCTGTCTACATGACCATAACATATTTTTCATCATCGTCGCACACTCATGCATGAACGAGGCCTTCTCAAATTCTGCAAAGAAACACATATATATATATATATTCACATTCACAGATCTCATGTTTTGACCGATTGCCTCATTGCAATGCCTCTAGTGGAACGGGCGTTGCGATTGAGACCAAAGGAGCGCTACAAAATCGTAAAAAAAAGAATTTGCCTCTAGATGATGTTCTTCCCCTGATTTGCAGCGAAGTGAAGGTGGGAAGGCTAAAGCAAGAAATGCGATGCCAAAAATTGGAAGAAGAATTCGCCTCTTGATGATGTTCTTCCCCCGATTTGTGGTGAAGTGAAGATGGGAAGGCTAAAGCAAGGAATGTGACACTGGAAATCGAAAGAAGAATTCGCTTCATGTTCTTCCCGACAGGAAAGTTAACCAAAAGAAGCCGGGTGCAAAGTCTGAATCGAAGAAGAATTCGCTCTTCGACGATGTTCTTCCCTGACAAGCAAAAATGGGATGGCTGGGTGTACGACATCGAACGAAGAAGAATCGGCTTTTGACATGTTCTTCCGATTATGCGACAAAAAATGGTGAAATTAGATGGATTAGGGATATGGAAGGGTCAGCCGTCAGGAATGCAACTTGGTGGAATGGAGGACCTGACGCTTTTGTTCTTTGACCACTTTCGATGAGGCTGATGATGGGTCAGTGCTGCTCACCGGATGATTGATTGTGGTGAGTGCAGAAAATGGTGGCGCATGGAGTGGCCTGGGGCAGCGGGCCTGAAAGTGGGGATGTAACTGGAACGAGCAACGACGGTTACGGAGTCGACCGGCATGGCTTGGCTACCGACGTGGGATCGCGGAGATAGGTGGCAAAGAAGAGCAAGTGGGTTTGATTGCAGAACCTGAAGCGGCTCTCGGACGGGGTCGCGGCGAAAAGCGGCGGCTCGCTGAGTGGGATAGCGCCACCGGTCATGCGGTTCGGCCCTGCAGTTTTGTTTTTATCTGGTCACGGATCTTCGAGACAAATTCAATTACCTGAGTGGCTGGTTTTCGCGGACGCTGGTCAGAACACGCAGATTACCCACCGATCTGACGGATGAAGGAAAATGAGAGTGGAGGAAAATTTCTTTACTTGTATGCGCATTTTTCCGCGGAGATGCGCAAGAGAGCAACATGGGAGAGAATGAGGAGGGTGTTGGAATCGCCCCTTTTTTTTCTTTTTGCTTTTTTTTGGCAGTTTTTTCAGAAAATTGAGGGGAAGGGTTGAGCATGGGGGATAATTTAGGATTTTTTTTAAAAAAATTAATTTAAATGACTTTAATTTGAATTTTGCACCGGTAAATGCACATAGTCAATATATATATCAATGCAAGGTAATTTCATTGTTCTGAGCGCAATGACGCAGTCCGTTTCGCGATCAGAGGCCATTTGGTTCGAGTCGGTGCCAAATTGAATCTATTTCAGCTTAAAATGTGTGTCGCCATCACGAAAGCACTAGATTTTCATGCACTCACCTTGGCATGAACAATCTACGTGATAGATTTCAAGATTTCGCCAATGGCTCAATTTGGTGAATCAGAGGTCATTTGATCCTCGCTCTCTGATCTCGCGAGAGGTGTCGCGATTGATGACTCAAGCGCTTGATTGGTTGATTATCGCTATGCAATATTTATATTCGATGGCCGACTAAATGCTGGTGAAGTCCCTTCACCCGGATCGTTTTGAGTTGATTTTGGTGACGCATTTCACCTTCATTTTGGCGACTGTCTTCAAATCACTCAAAATTTGCACAGACTCATCCGAATTGAGCGTGAATAGTCTCATTTGATAGATTTCAACATTTCAAAGCTAACGACACAATCAATTTCATGAACGGGGGTCATTTGGCATGCGTCGGTGCCTCCTAACTTTGATATACGTGCAAGCATGTTGATGACTTGAGTGCTTGATCAATTCATCATTAAGTCATACAATATTTATATCCTGGCCAATTTTGACATTCTAAATGCGATGATCGGTCCAGGTCATTTGAAAGGTCATTGGCTGATTTTCGATGATGTCTTCTTTTGATGCGATTTGCATGCTATCATTTCAAATCCCGAATTGAAGCATAATCGTCTCAATTTAATAGATTTGATTTTGAAAAGTTGAAGCTAATGACTTGATCAATTTTATGAACGGAGGTCATTTGGTCATCATCACGGCTTCTTGACTTCGATACATGTATCGACACATTGATAGCTTGAGCACTTAATTGGTTGATCGTTAGATTTTGCAATATCTATATTCTGATCAATTTTGACATTCTGAACACGATGGAAAAGTCCATTCATAGATTATGATCATTTTCAATAATGTAGAGTGCATTTTGAGCCTCAATTTATGCACTGTCACCTCCGAAGTCCGTCGATTTTGACTTGTGGGCTTGTCTTGATTTATGAGATATATGTGGAGGTCAACAAATGCCCCCCAATATATGCGATTCATGTAGGAAAGCTACATTTATAAAAAATTGGTTGATCAGAAGAGCTGGATCATTTTAGCTTTGCACAAATTATGGAGCTTTGGCTAGATTTATCATTAGTATGTCACTTATTCAAGACATGCTAAATGACAAATGTTTGGACCGATTAATGGAATCGACTGAATTTGTCGATTGATAAGAGTTATTACACAATCTATAATCAGCCTAATGGCTTTCTCAAGATCTCTTTCTTTATGTTCTTACGATTGAGCCTCCTCGACTTCATGCTTAGTTGGGGTTTGATGGAGGAATTGTCCATGCCATGAATGGAATCAATTTAATCAATTTATCGATTTTGAAATTCCTTTTGTCTTAGCTTTGAGCTTGACGGACTTCATGAGGGACTGACCTGATTTATCACTATTTACTTGTCAGAAAGTGTATGCACTCCATGAATGCTGTGCTCGCTGCTTTGACAGATTCATTGAAGGATACATACAGATTACCCAGCCTTTCGACTTATATAGAGTAAATGTTGAGTTATTAGTCTAGCAATGTGTGCTTTAATAGACTAAATAACCATAAAATTCCATTAGTTCGACCATCAACTTTGTATGAACTATAGAATTGCTTCCTAAGTCCCTCGGCTTTCTACTGATTTGATGAGGAGATAGGCTTTGCCGCTTCTTGCTCGATCATTGAGAATATATTGAAATATCACCGCAAGTGATAATATGAAGACCCCGATGGAGGCGTTTATTTCGCCTTTGATCTCTATCAATCAAGTAGAAATATCTCGAGATCCTAGTTGCTTGTAATCATAGTCGATTTTGGTTTGAGATTGAGCAGTATCATCATTTGATTCATCAATGTGGCTCTTTCACTACCATCATTTTCTTTATTGGAGGAGGAGCATGAACTCCGCCATATTTATTTGCCGAAGTTCACTTTTAAGTTATAGTGGGTTGATGGTTTTGTCATCAGACTGACGAATGGGGGCTCTTTCACTTCAGCCTTTTCTTGAGGCTTGTTGAGTGAGGAGAGCATCAACAACTCAACCATTTGTGGGCTTGTTGAGTCCGATCTTTAGAACCCATCGATGTCCTAAACTTCAGGATGTAGAGGTTGATGTTTCTGTAACTTAATTGATTGAAGCTTCCGAAATCAGGAGTTCCTATGACTTGATCTCCAAAATTTGGAAAATCTAAGAGATAAATTTCTTGACATTTAGGGTTGTAGATTCTTCTTGTTTCTGCAAGAACATGCAACTTAACAATGATAATTATGAATACATTCAGGGTTTTTGACGTAATGCTCGATGTCTACCTGAATCAGAATATATTTGAGGATCTTGTCTTATGGCACAATGTCAACTTAAGTAGACTTAATATAAACTAAAAAAATATCCCTTATTGCAGGGGGAATTCTAAAGTACATTTAGGAGAATTTTTAAGATGAAAATATACAAATACATCCATATTTAAATTGATGTACTCTAAATGGGAGTTTAACATACAACATTGATTTCATCTGTATATACAAAATCTAAAAATGCCTCCAATGTAGGGGAATTCTCACGAAAAAGTTCTTCAACTGGAGTATGTTTATTTAGGAATCTTGGCATGAAGCACAATGTCAACCTAAATAGATATACTAAAAAAAATGCCCCCTGTCTTGCAGGGGGATTTCTATTGTACCTGGAGAATTTGGTCGTCAAGTATAGTTTTTTTTTCAAGTATCGATAATTAATTGGTGGCATTGGTCTTTCACCCTTTAAATTGACGAGTTGGTATGCCTATCCTTGGTATACCTTTTCAATGGCAAAAGGGCCTTCCCAGTTAGGCTCAGATTTGCCACCAAATTTTTGATTGAGGATAATTGGTCTTCAAAGACTGTGACCAATTCTTCTTTGGAATATTCGAGGCGCTATGACAGAAAAAAAGCCCCCTATATCTTTGCTCGATAAACTTTCGTGATTTTGATGAGCTTGTAGTTTAACTTCATAAAGCTGAGTTCCTCCATTCTATCGCACATTTTGATCTTCAGACTGCATTGATGGCTACTGGTGAAGTGAAGGTAACCTCAACTTCAAGCGTAAGAACCGCTCAGCCCAGCCACCAATGAATAGGAGCGGCTTTGACGCCTTTGTAGGCCTGACACGCATGGGAGTCTCTATTAATGCCATTCTCTTTTTTTATCTTCTTTTTGAGAAGCTTGACTAATGTCACCATGATCCGCCACCATTTTCTCTTGGATTATATATTGAAGAGTATCGCCAATCAATTTTATGTCGATCAACGAATCTATAAATCTTTGCACTTTTGAAAGCTATCATTATCAAAAATTATTTGGCACTCCAAATCTATAGACTATATTATGTGTGAAGAAGTTGATCACTCGGTCAACAATAACTTCTTTAAATGGAGTAGCCTCAACCCACTTAGAGAAATAATCAGTCGCTACTAGGATGAAGCGATGTCCAACTGATGACAGTGGATCAATTGGACCAATCACATATGTACCCCAACACTCGAATGACTGGGATGCTATTGTTGGGTGTAATGGATTTGGAGGTTGATGGATAAGATTCCCATGTACTTGACACTCATGACACTTCTTAGCATGATTAATACAATCTCTCACCATAGATGGATAATAATAGCCCATCCTTTTGATCTTTACTGCCATCTTGGGACCTAACCTAAAAAAAAGTCCTTCATGAACTTCAACCATCACTTTGTTTTTCATCTACGCAGGCATCGTAACTACATGAAAGGATCTATGATATAAAGTGTTGTTGATGAAAGCATATCGTAAGATTCCCTTTTCTATTTGAGCTGCCAATGATTTATTATTTGGTAATTTTCCTTCTTCAAAGTAGTCGATGAAGGCTTGCCTCTAATCACTTGACTCTTCACAACTTTTGAGGCAATGTCATTCTTAGCTCTTCTTCTCGGTACAACTTCTTGTTAATTTTAGGGAGTATGAGGAGCAACCTAAGTCGCCGGGTTTGAAATTTGGTATCCCCTACTGGGATTGATATTTTATTGGCTCCTAACTCGCTGAGTAAATATGTCGATCATGGCATATCACCAATTCATATTGCCATTTATTTTTCTAAGAAGTTGGCTTTATATTCGGTAGAGACTCGAAAGTTAGATATTTAGTATCTCCGCTTCATTAGCTTGAGAACTCATTTGTGATAAAGCTCAAGCTTGTTTGTTGATTCTATATGCTAAGTACTTGATTTATAATAAGTCGAGAATCACCAAAAATGTTCTCAATGCCTATGACTTTCTTCAAGAACTGCAACTAATGCTTCATATTTAGCTCCATTATTAGTTCTTGGCTCGGTCAATTTATATAATCATCTCATTATCCCTCCTTCTAGTGTTATGAAGACGATGCCGATTCCTACTCTTGCTCTTGGGAAATTTAGATATTGGACTTATTTGATCGATGAGGCTCCATCAAAGTACATTTCTCAAATTTGTGAATTTTCTCTTTCATGAATGAGCATAATTTGCTCATCGGGCAAATCCTTATTAAGAGAAAAGTCCATAGTGGATGTGCAAAAAGAAAATTTGCTAAGATTTGTCCCTTCACCGCTTTTCACCGCTATGGATATCAAGTTGCTGCAAAAGTAATACCATTCGCTTTACCCACAATGGCCTCTGTCATCAAGTACTTTACAGATCGATCCTTGAGATGAGAGTAATCTTGTGAGATAACATATAATGACGAAACTTTTGGACTACAAAGATCAATGCTAAACAGTGCTTCTTTATCAAAGAGTATCTCATTTATGCTCCAATTAACCTCCGACTGATATAATAAAGAGCATTCTCTTTACTCTTTTTATTGTGTTATGCCAACAATGCCCCAAGAGATTTTTCTAATGCAACTGTGTATAGAATGGGGGGCTTCCCAAGAATAGGCGTTGCAATAATTGGTGGATTTAACATGTAGCTTTTAATGCTATTGAAGGCTTCTTGACACTCTTTGTCCAACTTGAATGAATATTTTTTCATTAACCTGCAAAAAGACCGCAGATTTGATATGAATCGACGGATGAATGTGAGTTATCCTTGTAAAGAACGGAGCTAATGCAAACTCTTCAGTGGAGGCATCTCCGCGATTGCCTTGATTTTAGTAGAATCGATTTCAATACCTCTATGACGTACAATGTACCTGAGAATTTTCTAGGGGATACCCCAAATGCACATTTTAGAGGATTCATCTTGAGATCATATTTTTTGATTCTCTCTAGTATGATTCTCAAGTCTTTGAAGTGATTTTCACGATTTAAGCTCTTCACTACCAAATCATCGACATAATATTCCACCTTTTGATGAATCAACTCATCAAAAATACGATCATGGTTTTGGTATGTAGCTCCAAGATTTTTTCGCCAAAAGGGCATGGCCGTGTAGCAATATATGCCAATGGGAGTTCTGAACGATGTATGTTTTTCATCCTCAGGTGCCATTTTGATTTGGTTATACCCTGACGATCCGTCCATAAATGAGAACATGTAGTTGGAAGTGTTGTCCATTAGTAGTTCTGATATTGGAAGCGGAAAGTCATCTTTTGGGCATGCCTTATTTAAATCTTGGAAGTCAATACAGAGACGGATTTGGCCATTCTTCTTTTTAACTAGGATAATGTTAGCTATGCAATCTGCATACTTCTCCTCTTAGATAAAATCTGCTTCAATTAGCTTTTTAGTTTCTGCAATTACATTCTCAATCTCATCCTCCCCAGAGCTTGCTTAAGAGGCGCTGTATCCGGTTTAATAGCTAGCTTATGAACTCATGACTGGGTGATAAGCCCCATTTTAGAATATGTCTGTGTCCCAATTCACAAAAGTAGATTTTACCTCCCTCAACTTTCTCATCAAGCAGAAAGGCACCATGAAAGTTAGATGGGATCGCCCTTAACTCTTAGGTTGACTTGACTTTAAGTTCATCCATAGCTATTTGCCCACCATCTTCAAGTTCTTCAAAGTGTGCTTTCTACTTCTTCATCATTTTTAAGAAGAGTTTCATGGGAATCATTTTCTTCATCACCAAGAGTTTCTATCTCAACTTCTATTATATTATAACAGGCTCTATCTTGATGAGATTTGCGGATGAAACCCAAACCTTTAGTGATAAACTTATCACTTCTTTGCGATGCTTGATGACTTCTTTGGCTCCACATCTTGTTAAAGATTTGAGTCCTATGTTTAGTAGTTCCAACATGAACTCCAAGCTTATGCATCATTCTTCTTCGCAACTTACCTGAGATAGTATATTTGTATTCTTGCTCCTACCTTCATAATTTTATGTTGAGCCTACTGCTCAAAATCTTGAGGTCGAGACTCCTTCTGATTTATAAAATAGAGTTTCACTACCTCACCTAATGGTGGCACATAGAATTTTACTAATTCTTTAATATTGTGAACCTCCAGTGAAGTGATTTCTTTGAATCACTGTTGAGGGATGGGTATAATTTTGAGTGAGTCATCTGACTCTGCTAAGTGAGCTATCCTCTTTGATGCAGCCTTCTGAACTCTATTTCCATAAGTAATTCAAAATCATAGTCTGAATCAGAACCACTTATTTTATACTCTACTTTTCTTGAAAGCTTATGAATTCCCTTAGGTTTGACAGACATATCTTCTTCTTCTTCCGTGTCACTTTCCAAATGAGGAACTAATTTTCTTAATTTAGGTGCAGAATCAAGTACTTTATGGAGAGTCGACATTGCCTTCTTTCTTCCTCCTTGCATCTGCTCTTTTACTTTATGAAATTACTTTTTAGTTCTTGAAGTGGATGCTATCACTTCAAGAGGTTTTGTTAGCTTAGGCTCTTTGAGGATGAAGTACTTTGCATTTCATAGATCTCTTCATGATGGAGAATGGTTGTATGGACGAGAATTTCAATTCTTCTCCATCTTTAGATACTTCATACATTGATGCATGGGACCATACCATACTCATGTACTACCCAAAGAGAGCTCTAAATGATGTATCAACATCGATTACATGAAACTTGGCTGCTATATATAATTCCTTGAACTTGAGTGTGAGAATGAAAGAACCCAGAGTTTTCTGCCACTTTTCATTGAATCCATGAACCATCAACTTATCTCTCCCAAGATGTTGGATATTGAGTGATAATCCTCTCAATACCTTTAGACTCATAAGGTTGATAGATGAACCTGAATCAATCAATTTGAATACGAGATGTCATCACTCGGCAAGTAGCAGTAAAGAGAATTATGATCCGCCATTCTAACGAAGATCTTCTTCTAAAATGTTATTACCGGAGATATTGAGTTTCATAGCTCACCATGCATTTCAAGCAAAATAAGCTTCATAACCTCCGTGATCTTTGAGAGCCCCAGATTAAAGTTTCTTGGAGGTCTTTTGACATCAAGAGGCACACCGCGTGGATCTTTCTCGATGTGATAGAATATTATAATCTATCTTCTCACTTGATTTAGCTTCTCTAGATTTCGGGAATGATATCTTCATCGACTTCAATTTGTTTGCCTTTGTCTTTATTTGCATTTCCCTTCTTTGATGTAGGTGGTAAAATTTTACCACTTCTCAACTAAACTTGAATAAATTTGTCTCGCTTAGATTCTTCTAAAGAGGTAGTTTTTTCAGATTTCCTTCTTATTCTGGAAGATTGGCCAAAATGGTTATACTTATTTTTCAACGTCTTATGTTTCATACATGATGATATCGATGAGTCTGACTTTTATCCATTGGGAAAATATAGATCTTCATCTGAACTATTATTATCTTGTTGAGTCATTAAACAAAATTCAAACATTAGCTCCTCAGGCTCTTCTTTCTTTCCTAATAAGAGTTGTGATGGGTTGGTCGAGTCTATCTGACTACCCATGTTTTTCATAGTAACTGATGTTGAGGAATATCTTATATCACGCAAATGATTCGACATGTCTCTGCTGGACAAGATTCACCATTATCTTCTTCATCTGATTTAGCAATATGAAGTTTAGGCATGAAGTCTGTAAGCCTAAATGGCTGTCTTGCCGGCTAATGATACTCTTGTAAATTGTTAATGATTTTGAGTTGTAGTTCTCTTCTTGCTCTTCCTTTTCTTGACCAGCTTCTTTGATTTATGAGGCTTGCATTTAGTAGACTACTTCTCATGCTGTGATGAAGTAGCCTTATCAGAATGTCACTAAGAAGCCCAAATACTTAGTTTAGGCATCCCTCTTAAGTCCAATATAGGTTCAAGTGGTGATTTCCACTTAACACTAGGGACGTCTTTTAGCTGCTTCATCATCTTCACACTCTTTTTGGAGACAACTGTTTGCCATTCTTCAGTCTGAGCTGATTTCTTCTTTTGTTTGCCTTTGTTAGATGATATGGAAGAGGACATAATCATCATTGTAGACTCTCTTTTTGGGTTAACTATAACACTATCAAATAGTATAAATTCACCTCGCTGATACTTCTTTTCTAGTTAATCTTTGAAGACATAACAATCTTCAATAGGATGACTGATCATTCGATGATATGGACAGTAGTTTGGATTATTGACTTGATCGACTTCTTCAGGCCTTTTAATTTCGGTGTAGACTTTATTTGCTTAAAATAATTTAGACACACTGTCCCTTATAAAAGAATATTCTTTATTCATCTTTTCCTTAAGAGATGGCTGCATTCGCTCATCATCTCTTATTCCTTATTTTGGATGCTCCCCAAGACTCAGGAAAGTCCAAGGTTTGTCATTACCTCATAATACCAATTTTGGTTGTGGATTAGAATAAACAGGCTTTTTACCTTTATCATCATTGTACACCTATTGCTTTCCTTTATCCACGTTGTATATCACCCGATTTTCACCATTTGAGCTATAGGAAGCAACATGACTTTCATTTCTTCTTGAGTTTGAATGTTTATTTCTCTTTACTTTATCTGCATAGACTTCAGACTTAGAGCAATTATACTTTTCAAATTTAGCCACCCTATCAAGCAAGTCCTGGAATGTTGCAATCGACGCCATGCATAGAAATGGTGCCATTTTATCATGCATATTGCTCATTAGAAATTGGATTACATGTACTTCTTCTAATTGTTGCTCGCACTTCATACTTAGGTTGCGCCAATGACTTATGAATTTTGTCACCGACTCATCTTTTCTCCTTTTAATAAGGCAATGTTAGCGATTGTGATTTTTTCGATTGAACTAGCGAACCTCTTCACAAATATGGTCTCCAATTCAGCAAATATTTTAACCCAATCATTTGACAATTATGCATACCATTCGAAAGTGGCTGAGGTCAGGCTACTGATGAATTGATGGAGCAGCAGTGCATCGTTCCCTCCTGTGTTACCATAAGTAGCCTTAAATTGGGCTAGATGTTGCTTTGGATCACCAAGCCTGCTGAAGTATTAAATTTCTGCATTGAGTAACCTTTCGAGTATGACACTTGGTCATATTCAACTAGGTAAGGGTGACCTTTACTCACCAGCTTTTCAGCCTGCTCTGAGGTTAAGATTCCCTTTATCTTTTCATTGATTATTGTTTCTAGTTGAGCAGTTGTTATCATTTTAGGTGTGCTAGCCAGATTTTGAATTGTCAGCTAGAGAGGTGTTTGGTTAACTTCATTTATCTTCATGCATAGCGTATACAACTTGAGGTACCATTGGGCGGTGTATAAAATTGTATTATTAGCTGCCTATTGATTAGCAGAGAAAATAAGTGCTGCACTTGATGTGATATTCTTCTACAACATCTCCATCATGATGTTCATTTGTACCATCATATCATTCATTTTGGTACCTAGGTGTGAAATCTCCTTATTTTTGACCTTCATTTAGTGTTGCATTTCTCTTTACTCTCTAGCTAGTGCCATGTCGTCAATCAGTATAGGCTCTTCTTCTTCTTCTTCTTCTTCTTCTTCTTCTTCTTCTTCTTCTTCTTCTTCTTCTTCTTCACTTCTTCTTCTATGTGTTGTTGTTATTTGTTCCTTTGCTCATTTTCGAGAACTTGACTTCTCCTTATTTGTTGAGACAATTGTTGTTGAGGCATGCGATGATGCTGATTATAAAAGTGTGTACCAGGCTGATCATTTCCTGGTTCAACCACATAGACAGCTTCAACACCCATGATCTCTTTCTCATTCTTGTCTTCTTCTTCTCCCTCTTTTGCAAAGATTGAAGATCTATCCTCTATTTGCTTCAGTGAAGAATCTTCTTCATAAGCATCAAATTGTTTTTATTTAAGTTCGTGTTGATGATGGTGTCTTTGGCGGAGAGTTCATCTATTTCTCTGACCATATAGACAACTTCTACTTCCTTAGAATCCTCTTCATTATTTTATTCAGCACAAATTTCTGATCGATGTTTCCAGTGGATCTCTGGTTTAATGTGCAAAATAATAACTTCTTCTATTAAAGGACCACGATCAGCATCATACTTCTCTTGTAGGGGTGAAACTGATCGGCGATGGGATCCCCTAGAGGATTCTCTAGGGTGTCGACCATTATATATTTCATCAATGATATCCCTTTTTTTGGGTATCCACTTCTGATGGGTTAATTTTGAGACAGATTTTTGAGTATATGTATCAGATGTCACACCTATTCTATTACTCAAAGTTTGATTATAGGGCCTTGGTCTCCATATTTGCTTATCCTTTCACCGGGACCTTTTGGTAGCGGATTCTTGGACACGAGGTCTAAGTGTCACGCTCCGATGTTCACCATGCAAAGGATACTGGGCTCGCTGGCCAGTTTTCAGAAGAGATGACAATTTTCTTGATGGGGCTTTAGTATTTTCCATCACCACAGGCCTCTGAAATCTTCTTTTCATTAAGCTATTATTCTTAGCTACTTTGAGAACTTTATATATTCTGGCAGACAATGTTTCAGGCTCTCTCCTCTGTGGTGGTGGAGCTTGACGTGGTTGGTTCTTCCAAAGACTGCTTTACTTCACCAGTAGAGCTATTCCTCTTTACCCACTTTAGATTGTCAAAGTTATTATGGGTAGGAATACTCGCTTCTGGTGGCAGTATCCGTTGAGCTCTCAGCTCAGTGTTTCTCCTTCTTCTCATCTAGTTAATTTGCTTCCTGATGAGGTAGCTTCATGATCATGCTTTCTGGGTACAAAAGGTTCAGTCGGCACAACAGCTGTACCACGAGGAATTAAAGACACATTTTTCCCACTGACGGTTCTTTTCATCACGGGAGCTTCAGATTGACCTAGCCTTTTAAAAACTGAAGTTCTTTGTCGGGAGAACTCATTGATAGTGGTTGGCTCTTGAACTAGTTGGCGCACATGGCTAGTAGGAGCTTCAGTAACTTGAGGCCTTCCAGCATGGCCTAGGATGAGTGTACCATGGGTGGGTACTTCAGAAGTTGCAGCTACGATAATCGGGAAATTCATGCTACCAAATTGAATGGTAGCCCCGACATCACCTGTGTTGATGACGGCATTGGCTAGGCAGATGTTCGCACCACGACATAGTTGAATGGTGAAAGGAGTGCTTTGTAGATTCATTTCTACAAAAATGAAAGATGGGGATTAGTAATTAGCAATTATTATTTCTCTCTATACTTTCAAGATGCAGAGGCACTGCAGAACAAAGTAATGGTGTAATAAAGATATACTCTATGGAATGATTCATTCTACATAAAGCCTCCTATTGAATTTATTACACACTTAAATCACCATTTTGTTATTTTGAATATTGGCTCTGAGTAGCATGATCATTGTTACAGCCATCAAAACAAACAAATTAGACATAAGAATATGATTGATTTAAATTTAATTTCATTCATAATTGGTTCCTTTTTTATTTTAGAAAATCAATTTTTTATTTAACACCACATTACTATATCATATTTGACTAGCCAAAGATGGAAAAGAAACCTACCCTGTCAAAATCATGGGCTCCAAAATTACGATATGAAGAGAGTATGATTTATGCATCGTGAAATTTTAAGGTAGATGAAATAGTAGATACACCTTACCCATAGATTTCACCCTCATTTTGTGAGGACTTTAGATGGTTCGGGTTTCCTATGGCAGAAGCACTATAGTTAAGTACCCCTCTCAATGCTGAGAGAGAACTTTTGATTAAGGCTAGTCATTAGATCCCTTAATGCATATCATATAGTAGCAGCATGTGGAGTTTTGAAATTTAAAATTTATGAAATTCATCATTATTTAACTTAAAGCGAATGATTAGGGGAACGATGACGCGCCTGATTTAGATCCTCTCGTTCTGCCATCCCAGGTTATCGTGGTCCCTAGTCTACTTAGTCAATGGAGGCAGTTCACCCAACCTGACCGAAGGATCCTTATTAGCAACACATGGGTTATGTCATCCAAGAAATTCTTGTAGGCCTGAGGTGGAGTTTATCTAAGGAGATGAGCTTAAGTCTACCTTAGCTAACAGAGGGATTTTTTTCCAATCAAATGCATTCTATAATTCACAGCTCAAATAGCAAAGCCGTTGGGGAACATACGGTTCTGGTATGTAATTTAGTGGTCTCATATCACGAACCACGTCAAGACTCGGTCATAATCATTTATGTGATGCCATTTTATGGAAAACCACGCGGACAGAGGACCGCTCTCCTTACGCTTAGATTGATTGAGTGTGAAAATAATTATATATTTGATTTGACATTGTCTCTTTGTGAGCAAAAGTTTTCTTAATTTGTCACCCTTGACAAACGGTTGCGGATTGGTGGATGGATTTTACTTTAAATTTAAATAATTAATTTCATTTAATTTATATATATATTTTGTTTTAATATTTGATCATTTAATAATGATTTGACTTTAAAATTTGAATGAATTATTATTATTATTATTATGAAAGATCTCTCGAGTTGAAATATTCATCAACACATCATCGTCGAGTGGTTTATTATTTTGTATTTGGATCTTTGTCGACTATTAATTTAATAATAGAGCATCTCTTGTCGTATGATAGAATTAGCTTCGGATATTTTATTAGATTGAAGATATTATAATAACATCATTTGATTTTTAAGTTTTGTTAAGACGATCTAGACCCATAGAAGATCCGATCATTGAATTTAAGCATTGTGTCGAGGCCCGTCAGTATTTAGAACACATGTGCACTTTTGAGGCATTGTATTTATTTTTTAATTATGTATCATAATGTGTGCAAAGCTCACTTCATTGAGTTATTTAAGTGAATCTTGTTATGACAAATCTGAGTATTAGATTGTCTCATGATTTATGTACTATTTATTTTATTAAAATTTTGATTATTTGCATGCATTTTGAGATGATAAATTTGAATATAGGCCCATTTCATAATTCATGCAACAGTTCAATTGAAGCCTTAATTAACGTCTTCTGTTCGCTTGTATAATATGTTATGAATTCAGTGTTGTAGGGCGTTTCAGCTCTTATTCAATCCATTGAAATAATAATTGTTTGCTTTCACATTTAGTTTCAAATTCATTGGATTCTCAAACTAAAATAAGACTCCACTCATGTTTGTTGACGAGCTTGTAAAGTCATCATGAATCCCATTTAAATTGATTAGCCCATTTTGATTCATCCAGTAAGTCACGAAGTACAATGAGTGATAATCGAAAGGCTTTATACATATTTGTTGACAAGCTAATTTATATTACTTTTGCTTGTATATGAGGCATCAAGTTGATGGGCCTTCAAATTTATTGACTCCAATTTATTCAGTTCCTCTAAACGTTCTGAGAATTCTAAGCACGAGGAAATTTTTGTTCATGGTTTGGGAGGAGATTCTTTTCAATTCTTCAAGCCTTTTGGTGAGTGCTTCTAATTTTGAATTTAGTAATTTTTTTTATTTTTAAGTTTAAAGAATTTAGATTCTAACTTTGAATTTTCATTTAATGTTTAATTCAAGTTCAATTTATGCTCAATTTAAATCTAATTAATCATCTTTAAGTCCCATATCAATTTGAATTTAGAACCTCGGCGTCATTTTGCAGGGGCTACATGACTATTCGACCTTTTTCTTCGAGCATAGGACGATTATTGCGACCTTACGATCATGATCTTCTACCCATTAGCAGAGCATTAAAGTGATAAAGAGCATATATGGGTTTATTCTTTAATTTATCATTTTGAAATAAGTTCAATTTAAGCTCATCAACACTTTTATTTAATCTTGTTTAAGTCTCAGTTGTATTTGGCGACCTCTTGCATCATCCTGCTGGGAGTGCATCGAGTATTCAACCTTCGTTAACTCTCTTGAGCACCGTGTCTTAATACTAGGTAGTAGTCTTCTGCGTTAGCTCTCTTGAGCATAATCTTCAACCCACTAACTCTCGAGGTGGCGGATCTTCATGCAAAGAAAGGTTTATCTCTCTCATATGGTTCAAGCAAGTTGGCATCTCATACTTTTCAAGGCGTTGTAGTCAGAGTTGAATTCCTTTTAAAAAAAATGCACATCTATCATAGCTTATAGAAGATTGATCTACTTCATATCCTTCATACAATGTTGTTCTAAAATACATCTCGGTTTACATTCATTCTCTTTTAATGTTATAATATTATGATGTTCTTCACTCACTTCAATTTCATCCTGATAGGGCAGATTTATTGCGTGCATTATTTTCATCCTTAGACTTAAATAAACAAATATTACTTTCCTTCGAGATTGTATTATTCTTCTCATCATCAGAGCCTTCCCACATAGAATAGATGGACTTGATCTAATGGCTTCTGGATAATACTGTTGGCTTAATGAGCCTCATGTTCAATCCGATCAATTTTGATGATAGCAAATGAATGTTTAGATGTTCTAATGAATGTTTTTATGTGTTTCAGATATATCAATTACTAATTACATATCTAATAGATCTCATAATATATTTGAGGAAATTGCAAGAGTAGAAGAATGAAAGATAGATCAAATTAGATAAATGAAGCTCAAAATATAATATTTTAGGTTATATGCATTTATTCATTGGCATGAATCAATTTGCTCACAACTTAACATATTATTTTAATGAGGTTAATTTATATAAATCTCTATCGAATTAACATTCAATTATATGTTTCATACATAACATTTGAATTATCAAAATAATAAATGATAATGACTATTAAGTTATTTTATTTACTTAATATAATTAAATATTTTAATTTAATTTGATGGTTATATGATAACTAACATATGCATGATTATATATAAATTATATCATAATACTTAAATGTCACATGTTAAAAAGTAACAAAAATATATGAAATTTTGTATTTTTGCCAAAGTCATTTTATAATCAAGAAATTTATATCTGATTTCATATCCAATGGATTCCTTGGATTTTTTTCCTTTAATTTGATAGGTCACATGACCCACGTTAGATTAAAATTGAATTTATTATGATTTTTTAAACATTAGCTGATTTTAATAATGAATGCATGCTACATACTTTGAATATATTAAAGCCATATTTGATTATTTTTACTTTCCCATGTGAATAGCGAATTTGGCTACTTTAATTTAATATTTATTTAATATAAATTATATTTTTTATTGAATATTAATTATCACATGATAGCATGAGGTTAGAATAATATATATTTTTTGAAATAATTCAAAATGATCTTGCCTATAAATAGCCCTCATTCTCTTTATGAAAGTATTCCTCATTCAAAATTCAAAATCCCTCCGACAAATCTAAGAAAATTTTTTTTTTTTCCTTCAAGTGTTCTCCAAATATTGCAAGATCAAATCCTTGGTTTGGAAGCTTCAACATCTTCAACTAAGCAAGCTTTCTCAAATTACTTGAGTTTGTTTTCTTGATCTTAATACTTTTTTTAATTGTTGCTATTTTCACCATCTATTTATTCTTTTAATTTATACTTTTTTTGGTGGATTAGTCTTTGGACATTATTTTTTCAAAGTTTCTAAATCTTTTGGTGAAAAAATTCTTGTGATAGTTGTAGGATCTATTTTGACTTGTTGAAATTTTAACATACAAATTTCTTTTAGTTTCTTAAAATATTTCTTCATTAATCTCATTTTGAAAGATGATTTATTCTTAGATCTATTTTAGAAGTATATTTTAAGCATTTTAAATTAAATTATTATGCTGAAATTATTTTCATATTCTAGATCTCTTTTTAATAAAAGCTAGCCTACTTAGATCTATCATATACTCATTTTATTTAAGTATTTTGTGATAATTAGCTTTAATTGAAAGAATCTTTTTTAGTTAAAATAAAACAAATTATTCAAATTTATTTTATTGTTTAAAAGATATTGTGAATTTATTTTGAAATAATTTTTATATAAGTCTACAAATTGTAATAACATAAACATCTTAGTAAGATCACTTTAAGATATTTATTTTATTATTTCTTATCAATATTAAGTGAGAATTTTATCTTGCCAAAATTTTTTAAGTGATCATTTGTAAGTTGTGAGATCATTTTTTGAATTGGATAGCTTGGTATATTTGTGAGAAATTTATTTTATCAAAATTTATTATTTTGTATTTTTCTTTTTATGCTATAAAATTTATATTGGGGTTTGTACTTTTTAGAGTACATATTATTGTAGGGTTGTACTACTTGTTATAGGAGAATCTATTTGTAAGCTATTTTGCATTTAGTGGATTCTTGGTGGATTTGGGGTTTGGTAGAATGCATGTATTTCTGTACTTTTTTTTTCTTTTTAAAATCAAAATTTCTACTAAAACTTAAAATTTAAGATTTAAGTTTTTTTTTCAGATTATAGGAGTACTATTTGTAGCTATTTTTCATTTAGTGGATTCTTATTTTGGGTTTGGTAGAAATTATATATTGTCTCTCTTTACTTTACTTTTATTTTTGATGCATTAAGAATTGTATCTTTTCATTATAAAATCAAAATTAATTTTCTACTAAAACTTAAAATTTAAGATTTAAGTTTTAAAATTTTAATATTGCAATTACCCCCCTCTCTTGGATGCTATAGTGACTCACAATTGGTATCAAAGCTAGGCTCTTTATTGGCTTAACATCCAAGAGTAGATCTTTTCACTATGGCACAAGGTTTCCCAAAGGGTTCACTCTTAGAGGGACAATCCATTCATAGACCTCCACTTTTAGATAGTGTACCATTTACTATTGGAAAAATAGAATTAATATATTTTAAGAGGTCAAGATGCATGTGGTATATGTTGACACATCAATATCATACACCCACAGTAGAAGTAAATGGAATTAAAGTAGAAAAACTTTTTGAGGAATGGTCTGTAGTTGAAAGAGAACTTGATGAATTAAATGCTTGGGCTTGTAATACTTTATATTGTGCTTTATCACCTGATGATTACATAAAAATTTCTATGTTAAGTATAGCAAAACAAATATGGGATAAACTCATTATAACTTATGAAGGAACTAGTGAAGTTAACCATGCTCACATAAATAAACTTGTTCATGAATATGAGTTATTTCATATGTCTCCTTCTGAATCTATTTCTGATATGTATACTAGATTCATGAAAATAATTAACACATTGAATTCTCTTGGAAAAATATATATGAATCAAGACATAGTCTATAAGATTCTTAGATGTCTTCCAAAAGAATGGGAAGCTAAAGTAACAGCTATTAGTGAAGCTAAGGATTTATCTACTTATCCACTTGATCCACTTTTGGGTTCTTTGATAGCACATGAATAGGTTATTGCTCAAAGGGATAAGATGGATAACTCGGCAAAAAGGGAGAAGGAGAAAGGAAAATTCATTGCATTACAAGTTGATGATAGTGATGAGCATAACATCTCAAGCTCGGATGGTGATAGTGATGAGGTGGTCATGCTATCCAAAAGGCTTGGGAGCTTGCTAAGGAAGAAGAATCAAAGGTATAAAAATTCTAAAAACTATAAATTTCAAACTAAAAATTTCCTGTGAAGAGATCATTTGCTACCATTGTAAAAACGGACACATAAGAGGTGATTGTCCGAACTTGTGAATCAAAGAAGAAAGAGATTGATGTGAAAAGAAGAAAAAATATGAAGGAGAAAAAATATCATAAGAAGAAGAAGGCTTTATGGGCCAATCTAGATTAAAATGAATCAAGTACTTGCTCATCCGATGAAAAGGTCAACATATGTCTTATGGCAAATGGAGAATTTGACTTAGATTCTCAAGAGGTATGTAATGATATATCTTATGATCAAGTTGATGATGCTTTTAATGATTTAGTTATTGAATATAAAAAATTAAAAAGAAAATACAAAACCTTAGAAAAAGAACATCAAAATTTAGATATGCATTTTTGTGATTTAAAAATGAATGTGATAATTTAAAAGTAAAATACTTCTTTATTAAATTATTCCTTACTTGTATGTAAACTTGAAAGAGAATATCTTTTTTAAAGAAAGATTAGAATTATGTTTGAAATCACAAGTTCATTATAATACTTCATCAAGAAAATATTTAATAAAATTATTTGCATCATACACATCCCACTCATATACCTTATAATTATCGTGCTAAGTCATATGCAAACACTAATGTTTAGTGCAATTATTGTGATATAAAAGGGCACATTTCATTTGATTGTTATGCACGTAAATTACAAAACACTAAGCAATCATCTTTTGTATATGTAAAGATACAAACACTACACCATGCTAGATATCTTGCTTCAAATTTAGAATGTGGACCCAAACATGTTTGGGTTCCAAAAGTTAACATATGAGTTTCTTTTGTAGGAATGCCTTCAAAGCAAAATCAAAGAAGGCATGTGGTACTTGGACAGTGGATGTTCAAGACATATGACGGGAGATAAAGATAAATTCATAACTTTAGAATCAAGTGATGGAAGATTTGTCACATATGGAGATAATGCAAATGGAAAGATCATTGGCATTGGTTCTATTTGTAAGAATTCTATCACTTTAGATAAAGTTTTTCTAGTAGAAGGATTAAAACATAATTTAATTTCTATTAGTCAATTATGTGATAAATGTTTGAATGTAGTACTCCATGCATCATATTGCATTATAAAAAATAATGAAAATGTTTTGTTAGTAGAAAAAAGATATAAAAATATTTATGTCATTGATATAGTTAGCTTTCATGATGTGAATTTGAATTTAATTTGTTTTAAAAGCACTCATGATGATATATTATTATGGAATAGGAGACTATGTCATATTAACATGCACACACTTAATAAAATTGCCAAACTTGGTTTAGTAGTTGGATTGCCTAAATTAAATTTTCATTCAAACTATGTTTGTGATGCATGTATTCATGGTAAGCATTCTAGAAGATCATTTAATAGTAAAAATATTTTTTCTACTTCTAGACCTCTAGAATTATTGCACATGGATTTATTTTGTTATTAGCTAGCTTAGGTGAAAAAAATTATGATTTTGTGATTGTTGATGATTTCTCTAGATATACTTGAGTTTTATTTGTAACTTACAAGGATGATGATGTTTTGGTGAGTTTAGAAAGTTTTCTAAATATATTCAAAGAGAATAAGGCCTTTTGATTAATAGGGTTCAAAGCGATCATGGTGGCGAATTTGAAAATAAATTATTTGAGGATTATTGTGATGAACATGGGATTAGACATATAATTTTTGTGCACTAGAACTCCCAACAAAATGGAGTAGTAGAGAAAAAATAGAATATTAATTGAATTAAGTAGATCTATGCTTGATGAGTATAAATTGCCAAAATATTTTTGGGCATAAGCAGTAAATAATGCATGTTATGTGATGAATAAGATCTATTTTAGACCAATTTTGAAGAAGACACCCTATGAATTGTTTTTTGGAAAGAAGCCTAAGATTGAACACTTTCATGTATTTGGATGTAAATGCTTTATTTTGAATAATGGAAAAGATCATTTAGGTAAGTTTGATTGCAAATCGATGATGGTATTTTCTTAGGATACTCTCTTTCTAGTAGAGCTTATAGAGTTTTAGAAAAAAATGATTGTAGAAGAATCAATACATGTTATTTTTGATGAAAATTTAATTGATCCCATTAGAAATGAAGTGATTGATAATTTTAAGAAAATATCTTTAGAAGATAATATGGATGATTCATTGCCTAAAGAATGGAAATATAATAAAAATCATCCAAAGGAACTAATTATAGGAGATCCTTCAAAAGGAGTTATGACTAGAATATAGTAGAAGTTGTAGATCATTCAACATTTTTTTATCGAGGTTGAACCTAAAATTTAGAAGAAGCATTAAATGATAATTTTGGATTGCTATGGAAGAGGAGTTGAATCAATTTGTAAGAAATGATGTTTGGGAATTAGTCCCAAGAGATCAAAATGTCATTAGAACAAAATGGATCTTTAGGAATAAGCTAGATGATTCGAAACAAGTTGAAGGTATAGATTTTGAAGAATCTTTTGCACCCATAGCAAGACTAGAAGCTATCAGTTACTCCTTGCTTATGCTTGTTTTATTTTAAACTTTTTCAAATGGATGTCAAAAGTGCATTTCTGAATGGATTTATTGACCAAGATGTATTTGTAGAGCAACCACCTGGATTTGAGAGCCTTGATTGTCCAAATCATGTGTATAAATTAAAGAAAGCCTTATATGGTTTAAAAGCAGGCTCCTCATTGGTATGATAGGTTAAGTAACTTTTGATAGATCATGGATTTAGAAAGGGTAGAGTAGATACCACCTTATTCCTTAAGAGCATAGATGATGATTTGATTGTGGTACAATGTAGATGATATATTATTTGGAAGTACAAATGAATCTTTATGCCATGAGTTCTCATCTTTGATGTCTAAAGAGTTTGAAATGAGTATGATGGGAGAACTTAATTTTTTCTTAGGTCTTCAAGTGAAGCAACAAGAAAATGGCACATTCATCTGTCAAACCAAGTACATAAATGAATTGCTTGAGAGGTTTGACATGAAAAGATTTAAATCTAGTAAAACTCCTATGAGCCCATCTACAAAATTGGATTTAGATGAATTAGGAAAATCTGTTGATCAAAAACTTTATAGGAGTATGATAGGTTCACTTTTATACCTTACTGCTAGTAAGCCTGATATTATGTTTTATGTTTGTTTGTGTGCTCATTTTCAAGCCAACCCAAAAGAATCTCATTTAATAGCAGTTAAGCATATCTTCCAGTATTTGATAGGCACTACTAGGTTAGGTTTATGGTATCCTAAAAATTCTTTATCATGTGATTTGGTTGCTTATTCGATCTTTGATTTTGCGGATGCAAAGTAGATAGAAAAAACATCCGGCACATGTCATTTTTAGGATCATCACTTGTGTCTTGGTCATCTAGAAACAAAATTGTAGCTTTATCCACTTCTGAGTACATAGCCGTAGTTGTGTTTCTCAGTCCTTTGGTTAAAGCAACAATTAGAAGATTTTGGTATTAAGCAAGATCACATTCTAGTTCAGTGACAATACTAGTGCTATTAGTTTGACTAAAAATCCTATCCAACACTCACGAACCAAGCATATAGAAATTAGACATCATTTTATTAGGGATCATGTTTTGAAAGGTGATGTTAATATTAATTTCATTAGTACCGATTTACAAATTGTAGATATTTTTACAAAACCCTTACCAGAAGAATATTTTTGTACTTTAAGACGCATGCTTGGAATGTTAGATCCTAATATTTAAAATTGTATGTAGCTTGTTCTCACTTTTTGATGTTGTCAAAAGGGGGAGAAGAGTAAAATGTTGGTTAGTATTAAGTCTATTTTATGCATACATTAGGGGGAGCAACATTATTCATCTCTTGTGCATAAATTTTTTTTTTTTTCAAAAACTATGATGAAAGGTCAATTTGCACCTTCATCAAAATAAATACCCAACATTAGTTTATCATCATCAAAAAGGGGGAGATTGTTGGCTTAATGAGCCTCATGTTCAATCTGATCAATTTTGATGATAACAAATGAATGTTTGGATGTTCTAATGAATGTTTTTATGTGTTCCATATATATCAATTGCTAATCATATATCTAATACATCTCATATGTTTGAGAAATTGCAAGAGTAGAAGAATGAAAGATAGATCAAATTGGATAAATGAAGCTCAAAATATAATATTTTAGGTTATATGCATTTATTCATTGGCATGAATCAATTTGCTTCACAACTTAACATATTATTTTAATGAGGTTAATTTATATAAATTTCTATCAAATTAACATGCAATTATATGTTTCATACATAGCATTTGAATTGTCAAAATAATAAATGATAATGACTATTAAGTGTAATTATTTTATTTACTTAATATAAATATTTTAATTTAATTTGATGGTTATATGATAACTAACATATGTATGATTATATATAAATTATATCATAATATTTAAATGTCACATGTTAATTAACAAAAATATATGAAATTTTGTATTTTAGCCAAAGTCATTTTATAATCAAGAATTTATATCTCATTTCATCTCCAATGGATTCCTTGATTTTTTCCTTTAATTTGATAGGTCACATGACCCTGTTGATTAAAATTGAATTTATTATGACTTTTCAAACATTAGTGATTTTAATAATGAATGCTACATGCTTTTGAATATATTAAGAGCCATATATTGATTATTTTTGACTTGCCCATGTGAATAGCAATTTTGGCTTTAATTTAATATTTATTTATAAATTATATTTCATTAATATTAAAATTATCAATTATCACATGATAGTAAGGTTAGAATAATATATTTTTTGAAATAATTTAAATGACCTTCTTGCCTATAAATAGCCCTCATTCTCTTCATGTTCAAAATTCAAAATCCTCCAAAATCTAAGAGAAAATTTCTTAGATTTTCCTTCCAAGTGTTCTCCAAATATTGCAAGATCAAATCCTTGGTTTGGAAGCTTCAACATCTTCAACTAAGCAGCTTTCTCAAATTACTTGAGTTTGTTTTCTTGATCTTAATCCTTTTAGTTGTTCATGCTATTTTCACCATCTATTTATTCTTTTTAATTTATACTTTTTTGTAGTCTTTGGACATTATTTTCACATCAAAGTTTCTCAATCATCTTATGAAAAATTCTTATGATAGTTTGTAGGATCTACTTGTTGAAATTTTTTAACTTCCTACAAATTTCTTCTGGTTTCTTGAAATATTTCTTCATTAATCTCATTTTGAAAGATCATTTATTCTTAGATCTATTTTAGAAGTATATTTTAAGCATTTTAAATTAAATTATTATGCTGAAATTATTTTTTATTTAGATCTCTCTTTTAATTAAAAAAACTAGCTACTTAGATCTATCATATAATCATTTTATTTAAGTATTCTGTGATCATTAGCTTTAATTGAAAGAATCATTTTGGTTAAAATAAAACAAATTATTCCTTACTAAAATTTATTTTATTGTGCGAAAGAATATTGTGAATTTATTTTGAAATAATTTTTATATTAGTGTACAAATTGTAATAACATAAACATCTTAGTAAGATCACTTTAAGATATTTATTTTATTATTTCTTATCAATATTAAGTGAGCATTTTATCTTGCCAAAATTTTTTAAGTGATCATTTGTAAGTTGTGAGATCATTTTTTGAATTGGATAGCTTAGTATATTTGTGAAATTTATTTTATCAAAATTTATTATTTTATATTTTCTGTTTTGTCTGTAAAATTTATATTTATTGACTCACCCCTTTGTAGGAGTATATATTATTAGGGGTTGTACTCAAGTTATGGGAAGTACTATTTGTAATCTATTTTTACATTTAGTGGATTCTAGCAGGGGTGGCTAGTGAGCCAGGTTGGGGTTTTAATGAACCATTAAAATTGTGTGCCCATTGTGTCTCTTTACTTTCTTGTACTTTTATTTTTGCTGCATTAAGAATTGTATCTTTTCATTCTAAAATCAAAAATTAATTTTCTACTAAAACTTAAAATTTAAGATTTAAGTTTTAAAATTTTTTAAATTCACCCCCCTCTTGGGTGCTATAGTGACTCACAAATACTTATTCAGAACCATTTGAAATGCAGCAAAAAATGCATGCAAAATTCGAAAGGGCAACATTCTTTGTCAAGCTTTTCCACCTCTCTAAACTATGACAAGCAAAATCACATGCATTTCTTCCAAGGGTTAACCTAGACAGTTTGGCACCATTGCTCAGTGGAAAGAGTTCATTTTATCAGAACTTTCTTCAAGAGTAAGTTGTAACAACAACCAACACTAATAAGAGCTTTCACTTGCTCACAATCTATAAATGCCTTTGGTATGTTTACCAACAGATCACCACAAGCATGAAACCCAACAAAAATAAGAGATAATGTATTCCCATTTCTACAAAGATTAACAACTTTACATACATCAGCCTCTGAACTTCTGATGAAGCCAATTTCAGATCTTTAATTACATCCTCCTCAATTCATTCTACAACAATATCTAAGTTCCCTGAACTAACTGGAAAAATCTTATTGTGAAGCCCCTTCCTTTTAGTGTCTTCACTAAATTCTCTTCTCACCATCTTTAGAAAACATATAATCCATAGTTTGATTCTTTAGCATACCTTCATTCTCCTTACCATTTGTAGCTGAGGGCCTCAGTCTCTTCCAAGTATGGTAGCTGTTGGAGGGCTTTAAGGGCTGAGATAACCTACTTTTAAAGGGAGGAAAACATGAGACTCTGGCTGAGGACAGCTTGGCTTAGAGATTAGTAGGTTGAACGTTGGTGCAGGTCGAGATTGAGAGGGATAGAGAGAAGCGGCGGCTTTTGAGGGTTTGATCAGCTTTTGTGTGTTCCTCTAGAGAGATGGAGATGTAGTTTTTTTATGTGAAGAGAGAAGGTCCGGCCAAAGGAGTGATAGGCCATGGAAGATATCCACCCAGGGCAGCTGTAGCATGCATAGGAGAAAATTATCTCCTTTTTTCTTATGACCTCCATGTGAAGAGGGCTGACAAAGGGATGAGTTGCTAATCGGTTATTGGCTAGAATGGGCTATTTATTATGGATGAGGGCGACTATAAGTTTCAAGGTGTTGATTGGGTGCAATTAGAGGATAATTAAATAGATTTACCTCGAAATTCATGCTAATTTTGATAAAATTTTAAGCACAATGACCTTAATCAAATTGGATGTATATTCTAAGTAATTTCAACATTCTAGACACATTGGTGTAGTCTATTTCATGAACGGAGGTCGTTTGAGCGACTTTGGCATCGAATTGGGTCACTTTCAGTTCAAAAATGCACATTATTTCTTCTGACCGTTTGATGTTTACATAAACTCATCTGAATTGAGTGTGGACAGCCTCATTTGATAGGTTTTGACATTTCAAAGCTAACAATGTGATCAATTTTGAATAGAGGTCATTTGGTTTGCATCGTAGCTTCCTGACTTTGATATGTGTCAACAAATTGATAGCTCGAGTGCTTAATTGATTGCTCATTATATTTTGAAATATTTATATTTTGATCAATTTTGACATTCTAAACTCGACGGCGACGATTGGAGATCATTTCAACCATTTTCGGTGACGTCCAGTGTATTTTGAGCCCCAATTTGCACACTGTCACCTCTGAAGTATGTTGAATTTGACTTGTGGTCTTGACCCGACTCATGACACATATGTGGAGGTCAACAAATGCCCCCCAACAAATGTGATTCGTGCATGGAGCGAGTCACATTTTTTCAAACTGGTTGACCTTTTGGGCTGGTCACAGAACTTGGATCATTTCAACTTCGATTGCCCTAGCTTACGGAGTTTTTGACAAAATTTTTTATTAGTATGATGCCTTATTTAGGACATGCTAAATGACGGGCTCAACCTATTTGTCAAAATCAACTTGTCGGATAGATAAGAGTTCTTAAACCATCTACTTTCTACTTCAATGGCTTTGTTGAAGATCTCTTTCTCTTATGTCATTATAGATTTGAGTTTCCTCCAACCTTAGCTTCATGCTTGGTTGAGTTTGTTGGAGAAATTAGTTTATTTGTTTTGATGAAGGACTCCGGGAGTTGGTTTATATATGCTTGGTTGGTTTTGAAATTCCTTCTGTCCCAACTTTAGTCTTGACGGACTTGATGAAGGACTGACCTAATTTGTCCATATCGACTTGTCAAGAAGTGTATATACGCAATGAATCATATGCTTGAGGAAAACTAATGGATTCATTGAAGGGTGCGTATAGAAGACCCTACCTTCCAGCTTACACTTATATTGAGTCATCAGTTTAGTGATGTGTGCTTTAACAGACTGAATAACCATGAAATTCCTTTAGTTCAATCATCAATTTTGTGTGAACTATGGAATTGCTTCCTCCTCTGTACTTTCTTTTGAGACTTGATGAGATTGGCTCGATCATGCTTTGAGCTTGATTAGATCATTTGAAAATAGATTGTGATATCACCCTTTAAAATAGAGATTGATTTGGACGGGTTAAGAGTTGTTTCCTCATATTGTCTTAGTCTATCGATCAAGTAGAAAGATATCTTAGATTATGGTTATTTTTAATCACTGAGATGAATTTTGCTTGAGATTGAATAGCTATCATCATTGTACTAATGAGTAGGGGCTCTTTCACTACTGTTGACCTCACTTTTGGAGTGAGCTCTTAACCTCCTCTTCTTAGACTTAGGACTCTTCTAGACACTAAGATTTCTTTAGTCATAAGACATAGTGATTAGGTGAACACCAACCTAAGCTGAGACTTAGAAGTGTTAATCATAAGATTAGGCTATTCCTTATGGTTTAAGGAAATTACCTATCCCATAGCCTAAACCTAATCTAGATACACTTTCTCAAATCAAACCCAGACTCAATTCTCAAATCAAATCTCAAATTCAAATTCAAATTCAAATTCTAAATCTAATTTCAAAATTTGACTCCAAATGATTGAAACCCAAAATCAAATTCAAATCCTAAAACCCCTTTTAAGCCATATGAACCATATTCATAAGCTTAGCCAAATCTTTCCTTAAATCAAATCAAACTCAATTGATCTCTTCATAAATCAATTATTACTTCATTTATACTCATAAATATAAATGAAATCCAAATTCAAATGACCAAAACCATATTGAAAATCAAATCCAAACTCAATTTAAACCCTTTAAGCCAATTCTTTGGACTTAGCCAAATTCTATCCAGATCAAGTAAAAATCAACAAATTTTCTTTGAATCAATCATTTATTTAATTATCTACCCAAATATAAATGAAACTTACAATCATCAAATCAAATCAAAACTAAACTAATTGACCCACTTAGGTGCACTTGTCCTAAAGCGACCTAAAGGACCCATTTGAGTCAACTTCTAATCCAACCCAAATTGGATTGAACCAAGCTCACCAAAATCTTCCACCATGATTTTTGATCACCCTAGGATGATCAATTGCAATCAATTGGGCCAAACCAAGCCCAATTGGCCATTTGATCCAAATTGACCCAAATTGGCCTAAAGAACCAAATCGGGTCAAATCATGATTTAACCCAAATTGATTGCAACCAATGGCTCAAGTTTATTCCAAATCGATTATTGAACTTAACCAAAGCCATAATTAAACCCAATTTGATCAATCAAGCCTAATTGGGTCAACTTGACTCAACCTAGCCCAAATTGGCCTAAAGGGTCAATTTGGCCTAAATCAAAATTAAATCCAAATTAATTCAAACCAAGACCACATTCATCTTCAATTAGTCAATTGAACATGAATCAACCCATAACCCAAGTTAATTTGGCCAATTTTGGTCAAATGGGTCAATTTGGCCCAAAATGACCCATATGACCTAAATTGGGCCAAATCCCTCCAAACCAAGCCAAAACCCATTAGGGGCTGATCAAATCTGACCCAAACCCATTTGGGATCAGCCCAAAATAAACCCAACCCATTTTAAATCTCTCATGAACTATCCCCCACATAGGATTCCACCTAACCTCATTTAATTCCCCCATCACATGCACTTAACCCCTCATCACATGGCCCCAATATTTCAATTAAACAAATCTCATCATATGGTAGTAAGAGAGGACTTTGTAGCAAAAATCTAAAGTCCTCAATCAATTTAGATCTAACCAACCGATGGCATTCAATTTGGAGCCAAAATAATTCAAAAAAATTTGTATTTTCATCCATTATAAAAGGAGGGGGAAATGAGACTTGAGCTCTCTTGCTCCCATCATCACTCAAATCTCTCCAAAGCCAAAAGTAACCATCCACTTTTATTTAGCCACTTTGAGCTAAAACAATACAAGAATTTGCTCTTCCGGCGAGACGACGGTAAACATCGGAGAAGGAGGCATTCCGAAGAGAAGCAAAGGCTAAAGATTACTCTGAAGCTTTCTCACATACATAGGAGCTCCCTCGGATCTTCACCGCCGCCAGAAATCATCCCCGATGAGGTAACTTTCGTCAAACCGTAGTCGGCCTTAGAATTTTGCATATTTTGTATTAAATTTCCCTCGATTTTAGGAATTTCCTTTAAAAAATCGAGCACTTTTTTTTTAAATCATTCCAAATAGGAAATAGAATTTTTTTTGGTGCCAGTCATGGGTCCATTTGGACAAGTTTTGGCTTAGAAACTTTCATTTTTCCAAAATACCCCACGAAAACACTTCACCGGCTCACAGCCATCTCCGCGATTCGCAGATCGGACGATCCGGATCGCCACATGATCCGCCTCGGGCCTTGAAGATGATGCATCCGGACCATCCGATCACGGTTTGCCGCGATCGGACGGCGAGATCGCGTGATCCGAGCCGCATTGCGGAAATGATCTACCGTCCGTCGGTGGTTCGCGGTGATCGATCGCGATCAGCCTGATCGCCTGATCGATCGCCCGATCTGTGATCGGACGGTCCGAGGTCGTTGCTCTTTCCGCCCAAACCGCGCGTATATATGTATAATAAAAATAAATAAATAATGATAATAATTTAAATCATCTGAAACTTCAAAAATTCATCAAAAATAAATACTTAACCAAAAATTGTAAACAAGGCCTCGTTGGATTTGTCTATCTGAGAGAAATCTAAAAAATCCAAAATACTCAAAATTTACGTAGTATTATGAGCGTAATTTACATTTTAGTGAAAACCATATTTCATTAATTAAGCCAAAAATATAAGTTAGATTAAGTTGAAATTTTTAGATATTGAAATTAATGTTATAATACACATACAATAAAAATTTCAAGTTAAAATAACTTCTGTATTGGTAGATATTAAAATTTTAAATTCAGATTATCAATTTTGATAAAATAAATTAAATAAAAATTCAGAAATTTACAAAAATCTTCAAGATAACTTAAATCACTTTAATCAACATCTAGGACTCTTAAGAAAATAATTCTATCTTCTGAATCTTAAGAAACCCAAATAAACACTTAAGATTAGAGTTTAAATAATTAAAAAAGTTAATTAAAATATAATCTAAAATAACTCAAATATTAAAAAAAATAAATCAGTGAATAGAATTCATTAAATCATTAAATCAAACTTTAAATTAGAAGAATATCATCTTTAAAGGAGATTAAATTAAATATGATTAAATCTATTTAAGTTAATAAAACTCAATTGAATGATTAAATCTTAAATCAAACTCAAAATCCAACAAACTTAGAAAACTTTAATAATTTGGTACTTCGAATTAAACTAAATAAAATTGAAGTAAACTTAATTAACCTATGATTAAATCACATCCATTTGGAATGAGATAATTAAATAACCATTAAATATTTCTACCTAAACTAAATTGAACATGTTAATGAAATCAAACAAACATAACAAATCAAATCAAGTAAAACCCTAATCATAAATAATCAAACTCAATTAGTCAAACATTTAATTAATAAAAATTTAATAAATTAATCCATCATCTTAATTAATCAAATTAATTTAAATAAGTCACATTAAAGTTAACTCTTAAATTATGCTTAAATCAAACCCCTAATTAAATTTTATAATCACACTCAATAAACTAATTAAGCTAATTAAATTAAATATTAAACCTAAACTTAATCAAACATAATGAAGATGCAATTAAACATTAATCAAAACATAAATTAAACCTAAATTATTAAGTCATTAATCTTTAATTAAAACAAACCTTTAATTAATCTAATTACCCTTAATCAAACTTAATTAGTCGAACATTTAATTAATAAAAATTTAATGAATTAATCCATCATCTTAATTAATCAAATTAATTTAAATAAGTGACATTAAAGCTAACTTTAAAATTAAGCTTAAATCAAACCCATAATTAAATAATCATACCCCTTAAATAAAATTAATTAAGTTAATTAAATTAATCATATGAAACCTAAACTTAATCAAACATAATTAAGATGCAATTAAACACTAATCAAAGCTTAAATTAAACCTAAATCATTAAGTTATTAATCTCTAATCAAACAAACCTTTAATTAATCTAATGATTTTTTAATTAACCCTTAATCAAATTTAATTAATCAAACATCTAATTAATGCAAACTTAATAAATTAATCCATTATCTTAAGAAACCAAATTTAACTTTATAAATCTTAAAGTTAATTCATTGAATACTTAATTAATCTACTAATTAATTTAATCACACCTATTAAATAAATTAATTAGGTGAATTACATTAATCATATTAAACTTAAGCTTAATTAAACATAAAAAATGCAATTAAATGATAATCAAACCCTAATTTAAACAATCATTAATTCACCAATTACATCATTTCAAATAAACATGAAATCAAATTAAAAGTTAAACAAATCTTTATTTAATTTAATCATACCTCTTAAACAAACTAATTAAGTTAATCAAATTAATTATATTAAACTTAATTAATTAAAATGCAATTAAATATTAATTAAAACATAAATTAAACATAAACCATTAAGTCATTAATTACATCATTTCTCTAAACAAATATGAAACTAAATAAAAAAAATTAAACAAACCTTTATAATTAACATAAACACACATTAATTAAACAAATCACATAATCACATTGAACTCCCATAAGACCAATAAAGATAATTAAATCAAATTGAATCAAATTAAGTTAGATCAAGAAAGATTCTCATCAATTTAATATAGAATCAAATCAAATCTCATTCAACTTACTTAAATAACATAAACTAATTAACTATCCAATATATGAAAACAAAATGCAAACCAAACTTTGATGAACATGACAAATGGATGTGATTAAAAATAAAATCCTAATTACAAAGAACCAAACCCAATTAAAAGTCAAAATAAAAATCTCAATTAATCTAATCCAATCAAACTACAAATAAATGAACCACAATCGAATTAAATAAACATAAAGTTAAATCACATAACCATGATCAAAGAAAAGAATAAAATATTTAAAAGGATATTGAATTATCAAGATGCAATTAAACTAAAACATCTAATAAAAATCAATTAATCAAATACTTAAATAAACTCAAATTCTAAATTCTAAATCAATGAATTACACAAGTTCAAATGGCTAATCAAGATACATAAGGACTTTAATTAGATTCCTTAGGAATTAGGATGTAGAATAGTGAGTCTGTCTATGATGGAATTCATCCTATTCTTCATTCTTGAGAACCTAAATATCATTTCAACCAAATAAAACTAAAATAAAAATGAAAATCAAATCATTAAATTATTTAGATTGAAATCACCCAACAGTAAAATTTAAATTCAAACTTCAAATTGGAACATAAACTAAAGCTAATAAAGTCTTTACACAAGCCTTAAGTACACACATTAGAATACTAAGTCACTACTTAGTGCTAAGTTAGGATGTATGATGTTGTGTTTTATTTTGATGTAATATTTTAGACTGATGTTAGGGTGTATGTTTCAGAGATGTTAGGCGTTATTAGCCTAATCATATCTTAGGTTGTGCTTAAATGGACTGCTATAATAAAAAATATATATATATAAATGCTTTTGCTGTGCAAGTTGCTTAGCCCCTAAGTGTAACCCATGTTAGGATAGGTGGGCTTGGTTACCCATATGTGGGTGCTAAGTCCAAATTATTCATATAACTGCTTGGGTTGTATGGTGTTTAGCTAACATTTGTTTTACAAGTGTAGCTAGATTTACTTTTCCTATTTTTGATGTAATTTTGTATTAGGAATTAGGATTAGTGTTATGGGGATTAGGATGAGCAGTGGCCAGAAGGCTTAGTCCCTGGGGTGCCCTGTGATGCCTTTGGAGCAAATCAAATTAAAAGAAAGAAATGAAGAAATGAAGAAATAAAGAAAAGAAGGCCCCCATAGCATATATATTATTTTTGTAATCTGGGTTGTATAAGGGTAGAGCTCTACCCATCTTTTCTTTCTCTTTTGGTGTCTATGCGACCATATGGCCTTTATTCTTTTACGGTAGTCTATAAAATTGTTTGATGTTGTGTTTAGATTGCGCATTAGAACAACATACTTTTCATAGTTTCTTTATGATTGATGTTTGAATGTGTGGCCTGGATGCGGTAGGCTCTTAGGATAAAATTACCAATTAACAACTCATAACTAAAATTTTAAAACAACTCATAATCTCACATAAAAGCCTAGAGATTAAATCAAGATAATAAAAATTTTTAGTAACCCCTTAGCTGGATGGATGAATGTATAATATCATGCATATCATATTCTTTCACTCTTGTTAAGAGGGAGCTTCCATCTTTGCCAGAGAATCAAGGCTTAACCTATGAGAGCCTTTGGTGGAAGACACCCCTTTCTCTCTTGATTTGGCTTATAATCAAATTCTCATGCATTTAGGCATACAAAATCCCATAGCTTAAAACAAAAGTCCAAAAGAATCAAATAAATTTGATAAAATTTGCATTAGATTAAGTCATGGATTCATACCACTCATGCTCTAGTCTCTTAGGGAGTGAGTCTAAGGACTTAATTTTCTCTCTAAATGAACAACATCCTAGCCATCTTGCAAAGCATAAGACTTGCCTACATGGATTTAAAGCGTAGGAAGAGTTAACTGGCTGCCACTCCAAGCAGTAATAAGTCCAACAGTCGGGTGATTTATTCTCTCTTGTGGAGGTAAATCATATACCCATTTTCGCCTTAGATTTAGGTTGTGCCTTCGTTTTGTACCAAGGCTCCTTAGTTTAGGAATCAGGTATTTGTTTCCTTGCTAAAGCATAAATCCTCACCTCTTAGGCATTTTCACAATCTTATGTTGTGGAATTATAAGCCTCAAGCTAATAAAATGTCAACTCAAATAATCAACTCATCAATTTCAAAATATAAAGCCCAACTAGGGTAGATTGGAATGCTCACTAGGCTTCTAGTATCATGAGCATTTCTACTTTCTCCTCGATTCCAAAATAAGTCTTCTCCTTGATCTATCCCATTTGATTTTCTAAAATCAATCCTTTGATAGTCTTAACCTTGAAATCTTTGGAGACCCTAATTATCTACTTTAATCGAGAGTATTCTTAAGAAATTCTCATTTCTTAGGATGTAATTAACTATGGGGGCTTGCCTCCATAGGGAACTTAAACTTAAAATAAACCTACTTTACTTTTCCATGTAAAGTAGGGAAAGATCTCTGGTATATTTGAAGACCCATCATGCCTTAGGAGTCCTTATTAGGTGATTAGGTCCATTATAGGGTGGTGATTTCTATCTTTTGAGATAGTACATCATTCCTTAATGTCGTACTCGACCACTTCAATAAGTACCCCCCTAAGATCTGTGTGGTGTCCCACACCCCAAAAATAAACACCACAACTATGACCTTTTCTTGCGGCTTGTTTAGTGAGGAGAGTGTCAGCAACTCAGCTATTTATGGGCTTATTGAGTCCGACCTTTAGAACCTATTCGAGTTCTTGACTTAAGCTATGGTGGATTGGTGATTTGGTCATCAGACTAATGAACGAGGTCTCCTTCAATGTGGCCTTTTCTTGTGGCTTGCTCAGTGAGGAGAGCGTCAGCAACTCGATTTTATGGGCTTATTGAGTTTGACCTTTAGAACCCATCTGAGTCCTAGACTTGAAGATGTAGATGTTGATATTTTTCCAACTCAGTTGATTGAAGATTCCAAAATTGGGTGTTCTTCTAACTTGATCTTCATAATTTGACAAATCTGGGAGACAAATTTTTGATATTTAAGGCTGTCTTTTCGTGTATAGAAGTTGATCCTTCTTGTCCTTCCAAGAGCTTGTGACTTGATCATAAAAAAAAGAACTCATTTCTAACAGGAGGATTGTAGATTAGTTCAGAAATACATTACTAGGCTTGCTTTTCTTTGTAGTAAAATAGACATGATATGTTTTCAATCATAATATGTATATTTAAGGATCTCCTTAAAACATGTCAACTTAGATAAATATATAAAATACTTGTCTAATGAATTGTTGAGAATTTATGTCTGTTATTATGCCTTTTGGACGTTGACTTCCTCTTGAGTTTAAAATTTGTATTTTTTTTCTTATCCTTATTTTGTGCCTTGGTGGACTTAATGAAGTTGATAATTTGTTAGTGAGATGAGAACATCTTCGGTCCTATGCTTGGTGCTGGACGGACTTGTTGAATTAATCCTAATAAATTTATATTTTCCTCCTGTCCCATCTTGAGACATGGAGTTGATTACTTGTTGGTGAGATGAGAACATCTTCAGTCTTCTGCTTGGTGCTGGACAGACTTGTTGAAGACTCAATCTTGGAGATTCATATCTTGTATTTCCTTCTATCCTGGCTTCGTGCCTTGACAGATTTAATGGAGGAAAGTCTTGGACTGTCTTGAAGACTTGTCAGGTGATACAAAATTACCTTCTGCCCTAGATTTTTGCTTTCGTGGGTTTATATAATAGTGTTCGCCAATGACCTAGCCCTCAGAGCTTGTGTTAGATCAATGGCGAAGAGTCATCAGTCCTATGCTTTATGCGTAACAGATATATTGATGACATAACTCCCTTAGTTTAGCCTTTGGCTTTGTATGAACATTGGGATGACTTCTTCAGTCCTTTGCTTTTTGTTGGACTTGCTAAAAAAGAATTTCTTTTGGTCTTTGCTTTCTGCTTTAACAGACTTCTTGAAGGAGTTGACATTTCTCATTTGATATTGATACCAAACTCAACTTAGGTTTCGGTGAGAATTTTTTTGTTGAATTTTGAAAAATTACCTTACGATCATTAGGGATGATCTCCCAATCTAGGCCACTTGAACTCACCAAGTTAGAGGGATTTGTATATTTGGATGCTCTTGTCTTTAAACTAACAAAGTAGGGGGATCCCTTACTACGACCTTTGTGGCGTATTAAGTAAGGGGACCTGTCAGCTCCTCGACCATATTTGAGATTATTGAGTTTGACCTTATGCATCTACTTGAGTATTAGACTTGAGGAATTGATGGAGGATTTCAACATAAGGCTAATGAGATGAGGGATCACTACTGCCCTCGGTGTGTTGAGTAAGCGGACACATCGACGACCATATATTTAGCTTATGAGTCGACCATGCACCCACTTGAGCCCTAGATTTGATGTATGAATGGAAGATGTGTTTCCAACTTGATTTGTTGTAGTTTACAGACTTAAAAATTTCTCTTTTTGGTCAGTAAGACTTTGAGGCTTGTGAACTTTATGTATATGGGGATCTCGGCCTTGGGTGCGATGTCAACCCAAATACAATAGGAAGGCCCCCTGTTTCACAGGGAGAGCCTGACATTTTTCTATAAAATTAAAAAAATACCCCCTATCTAACAGGGGGATTTTTGCTTCATTTTAGAAATGTATTCTTGTATTACAAGAGAATTTCCAAGCAAAATTTACATATGTAATGACAGTGATGAATAATTAGTCTTCTGAGCACCAGGACTAATTCTCCTTCTTGAAAAGCTCAAGGATGTACTGTATGATTGAATGCTTTGGACATCCTTTCTCAGTAGACTTCTAAATTTTATTGAACTTGGAGCCTAGCTTTATCAAACACATCAAGCTCTTCTATCTGTAGATGAACATTCTATTCTTGAGTGAGATTGTGTTAAATGGCTACTCGAAGTGAAGGTAGGTCAACTTCAAGTGGTAGAACTACTTCAACCCCAAATACTATTGCATAAGGAGTGGATTTTGTGAGAGTCTTGTAGGTGGTGCGGTAAACCCATAAAGCTTCAACAAGCTTGGTATGTCACTCCCTTTTATTTCTTGTAAGAATTTTTTTGAGTAGCTTGACTAGTATTTTGTTGAAAGCCTCAACCAAGCCATTTGCTCTCTGATTATAAATCAACGAGTATCATCAATCAATCTTATGTCGATCAATAAATCTATTTTAGTGCTTTTGAAGGTTGGGTCATTGTCCGAGATATTGTTGGCTTCTTCTATTCCCAAACATCATAGCCACATTTGCTCGAATGATCTATGATATAGGGCATTGCCAACATAAGCATATAATCGAAGCCTTTTCTCAGGTTGTGCATCCATCGGCTTATTGCTCATCAATTTGCTTTCCTTAAAGTAGTCGACAAAGTGTTATCTATAATCTTTCTTCTCTAATACTATAAGAATTTCACTTTGTGGTCTTAGAGTTTCTTCAGATTGAGGTCTTGCCTCCTGAATAGTTCGAGCCTCATCTTGTTGATTTGATGAGCAATTTGTAGGGAGTGTGAGGAACGTGAGTTGCATCCTGGCTTTCATTTGATGACCTCTTCCTGATTTTGATATATTGGCTTTAAGACCCAACGAGTGCAAACACTAATTAGCACATAATCATCATTTCTTTAGCTAACTTAGCTAAACAATCTATTTTGCGCTGTAGAAACTCGAGTCATAATGATATTTGGGATTCGCTTTATGAGCCCGAGAACTCACTTATGATAGTGGGTCAATTCAAGCTTTTGATTTTGTTAAGGCCTAGCACTTGATTAATGATGAGCTGAGAATCACCATAAACTTGTAGATTTTGAGCTCCCATGATGATGGCTTCATCCAGACCTGCCACCAACGTTTTGTATTTTGCTTTATGGCTCAATCAACTAGTAAGAATGCCTCATTATACTATCTTCTAGAGTGATCAAGATGAGACTGATGCCAGCTTGAGCTTTTATGAGATTTGAGGGCTGAGTGTATTTGATGGATGAAGCTCCATCAAAATACAATCCCCATATTTGCTACTTTTTTCATATATGTGAATGACCTGCTCATCAGGAAGATCATCATTGAGCGATCAATCTGCCTGGATAGCGTGTGCAGCAAGGAGGTCTATCAGAATTTACGCCTTCATCGCTTTTTGGGAACATATGTGATGTCAAATTATAGCAGACTAACAACCCATCGTGTCAAGCAACCTGTCAATGCTTGTATTATCATCAAGAACTTCAGCGGATCGATTCTTGAGATGACAATAATTTTATGAGATAGCATATAATGACATAGCTTTTGAAAAGCAAAAATTAATGTCAAACAATGCTTCTCAATTATAGAATATTATATTTTCGCTCCTATCAATCTTCGACTGATGTAATATAGAGTGTTATCCTTTCCCTCTTCATTGTGTTGCGCCAATAGAGCATGTAGAGATTCTTCCAGTGCTGTGTGTACAAGATGAGAGGTTTTCCTGGGATTGCTGCTGCAAGAATGGGAAGATTTAATAGATACTTCTTCATACTGTCAAAAGCCTCTTGACATATTTTTGTTCTATTTGAAAGGAGTATCCTTTTACATTAGCTTCTTCCTCTTTGACACTGAACTCTGATCGATGCCTCCAATATATTTCTAGCTTGGAGGACTACGATCGAACCTGACCTCTTCTCGAAGATATGGAGATGGTTGGCGACAAGCTCCAAGGTGTCGATCGTCAAAAATCTCTTCACATAGGATATTTTATTAGGTACACATTCTTAACGAGTTTCATTTGTGGTGGATCTCTGGGAGTACAGTCCAGATGTCACGTCACTATCCTTTAAAGAAATTTCACTTCGAGACTTTAACCTCCAAATTTGCTTACATTTTTGTCGGGACCTTTCGACGGCAGATTCTTAGACTTGTAGTCCAAGTGTCACGCCTTGATGCTCACCGTGCGGGACTTGAATTGGTTGAAATTTTGGTAGGATTGTAGGAGAAAGTCTCCTTTGAGAAGTAACTCTAGCCTCGTTGATAACAGGACTTTGGTATTTTCTTTTCATCAGTCCTTTCTCCTTAGCAACTTTAAGAACCCGATACACTTTACATATATAGTTTAGAGTTTCCTTACTAGAGAAGCTGGAACCTGACATTATTGAGTCCAGAAGGACTATTTGATTTGATCAGTAGAGTTGTTCCGCTTTACCCATCTTAGGCTCTCAAACTAGTTATGGGTTAGAACACTCACTTCTAGCTCCACATTTTGATAATTTTACTTGAATAGCTATTAGCTTATTTCTTTCTTCATTGTCTCTGAGTTAACTTGCTTCAAGATGAAAAATCTTCGATTACTACTTCTTTTGAGGCTTGACCTCCATATTTATTTTTTCTTCCTACCGGGACCTTTCGGTTGTAGATTCCCGAACATGCGGTTCAGGTGTCATGCCCCGATGGTCACCGTGCAGAACTTCTTCTCGAGGCTTCGCCCTCCATATTTATTTTCTTTATATTGGGACCTTTTGGTAGCAGATTCTTGGATGCACTGTCCAAGTGTCACGCTTCGATGCTCACCGTGCAAAACTTGGTTAGAATGATCTTGAGTTCTTACTACCACTGATGGTAGTTTTTGTAGTGGAGCATTTTTGGCTTCTCTGATAATTGGTCTTTGGCATCTCTTCTTTATAAGGCCTTTTTCCTTAACAACCTTCAGGACTCTGTGTACTCAACTAGATAAAGTTTCAAGTTATTTCTTTTGAGGAGTTGGAGCTAATTGTTATTGAGCCCAAAAAAACTGCTTAACATCACTAGTAGAGCTATTCCTTTTCACCAATTTTAGATTTTCAAACTCATTGTGAGTGGGAACACTTGCTTTTGGTACCAAGTTTGTTCGCATGGCTAGTGATTTTCAAACTCATTGTGAGTGGGAACATTTCTTCTCCTTCTTTGCCTTCCACTCAATTTTTCTATAGAATAGAAGACTTCAGCATTATGCCTTCCTAGTGCAAAAGATTTAGCTAGCAAAGTAGTAATCACATTCATAGATATGACTGAAACTTTTTGCTTATTGACGACTCTTTTCATGACCAACGCCTTAAAATAACTCAATCTTTCAAATACAAAGGCTCTCTTTCGAGGAACCATAGTAGCAGTAGTGGTCATTCCAATTGTCCTCCTCCCTTGCACAGGTTTGTGTGTACAATATGTAGGTGCTTCAAGTAGAGGATTATTTGTAGCAGCAATGACTGGGAAGTCTACACTACCAAATTGAAAAGTAGCTCCAACATCCTTATTATTGATTACAACATTAATGTGATGAATATTGGCTCCGTGACCTAACTACATGATGAATGATATTCTGAAGATCCATCGATATACAAAATAAACAAATTAAACATAAGAATATGATTGATTTAAATTTAATTTCATTCATAATTGGTTCCTTTTTATTTTAGAAAAATTAATTTTTTTTATTTAACTCCACACTATTATTATAGCTCATATTTGACTAGCCAAAGATGGAAAGAGAAACCTATCCCCAATGGAGTCGCAAGAAATCTGCGGGCTCTGAAAATTCATGACTAACCTCTCGAGGAAGAGAGTATGATTTATGCGTCGGTAAAATTTTCAGATGGTAGATGGAATAGTAGATACAACACTACCTAGAGATTTTGCCCTCATTTTGTGGGGACTTTAGATCTGGTTCTAGGTTTCCTATAGGCGCAAGCACCTATAGTTAATTACCCATCTCAATGCTGAGAGAGAACTTTCGATTAAGGCTAGTCGTTAGATCCCTTAATGTGTAGCATATAGTAGCAGCATGTGGAGTTTTGAAATTTAGAATTTATGAAATTCATCATTATTCAACTTAAAGCGAATGATTGGGGGAACGATGACGCGCTAGATCCAGATCTCATGGTTCCATTATCATAGGTTATTGTGGTCCCTAGTCTACTTAGTCAGAGGAGGTAGTCGATCCAACCTGATCGAAGAATCCTTATCAGCAACACATGGTTTATGTCATCCAAGAAATCCATATAGACCTGGGATGGAGTTTATCTAAGAAGACAAGCTTAAGTGTACCTTAGCTAATAGAGGGCTTTTTTCCCAATCAAACACATTTTATAATTTATAGGTCAAAGAGCAAAGCTATTCGGGAACATATGGGCTGCGACCGTGACTGTAATTTAATGGTGCCATATCGCGGCGATCCACCCGGTCAGAGGACTCTGGTCATAACCGCCATTTATGTGGTGTCATTTTGTGGCAAAACTACGTGGACAGAGGACACGGGTCACATCCTTATGGGCTTAAGATTATTTGAGTGTAAAAATAGTTATATATTTGATTTGACATTGGCTCTTTGTGAGCAAAAGTTTTCTTAATTTGTCACCCTTGACAAATGGTTGCGGATGAGTGGATAAATTTTACTTTAAATGTAAATAATTATTTTTATTTAATATATATATATATATATATATATATTTGAATATTTGATCATTTAATAATGATTTGACATTATAATTTGAATAGATTATTATTATTATTATTATGAAAAATTTCTCCAGTTGAAATATTCAATCAACACGGCCATCATCGGGATAGTTTATTGTTTGCTATTTCAGATCATGTCGACTCTATTAATTTAATAATAGAGGATTAGATCAGCTGTCATATGACAGAATTAGCTTCTCAAATATTTTATTAGATTGAAGATATTATAATAACATCATTTGATTTTTAGGTTTTGTTAACCCGGACTCGGTCCTAAGATCCAACCTGGAATCAACCCATGTAGCATCCTCAGACACATGAATTTAAGCATTCAACATAGTGTCGGGGCCCATGCGGGTGTTTAGAATACATGTGCACTTTTGAGACATTGTATTTATATTTTAATTATGTATCATAATGTGTGTGAAGCTCACTTCATTGAGTTATTTAAGCGAATCTTGATATCACAAATCTGAGTATTAGATTATCTCATGATTTGTGTAGTATTTATTTTATTAAAATTTTGATTATTTGCTTGCATTTTGAGATGATAAATTTGAATATAGGCCCATTTCATAATGCATGCAATAGTTCAATTGAAGCCTTAATTAACATCTTCTGTTTGCTTGTACAATATATTGCGAATTCGGTGCTGTAGGGCATTTCAGCTCTTGTTCAATCCATTGAAATAAAATTTATTTGCTTTCACATTTAGCTTCAAATTCATTGGATTCTCAAACTTAAAAAATACTCCACTCGTGTTTGTCGATGAGCTTGTAAAGTCATCATGAATCCCTTTTAAATTAATTAGCCCATTTTGATTCATCCGGTCATGAGTACAACTAATTATTGAAAGGCTTTATACATATTTGTTGACAAGCTAATTTATATTACTTTTGCATGTATATGAGGCGTCAAGTTGATGGGCCTTCAGGTTTATTATAACTCCAATTTATTCAGTTCCTCTAAATGTTCTAAGAATTCTAAGCATGAGAAAATTTTGTTCATGATTTGGGAGGAGATTCTTTTAAGTTCTTCAAGCCTTTGGTGAGTGTTTCTAATTTTGAATTTAGTAATTTTTTTTATTTTTAAGTTTAAAGCACTTAGATTCTAACTTTAAATTTTCATTTAATGTTTAGTTCGAATTCAATTTATGCTCAATTTAAATCTAATTAATCATCTTTAAGTCTCATATCAATTTGAATTTTGGCAACCTCTCATTCGCTGCTACATCGGCTATTCGACCTTTCACTCTCTGAGCATAGCTAGTGTCTTGCGTCACTATGATCATGATTTTCTACCCATTAGCTCTACTGAGCATAACGAAGTCTTCAAACACCTACAAAAAAAGATCATATATGTAGATTTATTCTTTAATTTATCATTCTCAAATAAGTTCAATTTACGCCCATCAACACTTTTATTTAATCTTATTTAAGTCTCCAGTTTGTATAAAATTTGGCAACCTCCCGGGGTCATCCCTGGGTAGGGGGCTACATTTGGGGCTATTCGACCTTTCTGCCAACTCTACTGAGCATAACAGTCAGTGTCTTATGACACTACCGTCGTAGTCTTCTACCCGTTAGCTCTACTGAGCATAACGTTGTCTTTAAACCTACTAACTCTACTGAGATGACAAGATCTTCGTACAAAGAATGGTTTAGCTCTCATCCATGTTTCAAGCAAGTGGGCATCCCGCATACTTTCCAACCCTAGGCATTGTAGTCTAGACTTGCTGAATTCCATTTTTTTTCAAAAAAAATACACATCTATCATAGCTTATAGAAGATTGAGCTACTTCATATCCTTCATAACAATAGGGTTGTTTTAAAAATACTTCCTCAGTTTGCACATACATTCTCTTTTAATGTTATACTATTATGATGTTCTTCACTCACTTCAATTTCATCGCAGCCAGGATTTATTGCCTGCATTATTTTCATCCTTTGACTTAAACAAGAAAATATTACTTTTCACACACAACTGAGATTGTATTGTTCTTCTCATCTTCTACCATCATAGAGCCTTCCCCTACTGTCCAATAGATGGACTTGATCTAATGGCTTCTGGATAATACTTATCCAGAATCATTTGAAATGCTGCACAAAATGCATGCAACTCAAAATTCTGAAGGGCGGCATTCTTAGTCAAGCTTTTCCACCTCTCTAAACTCTGACAAGCATGATCACATGCATTTCTTCCAAGGGTTAACCCAGACAATTTGGCACCATCGCTCAATGTGAAACTAGATAGTGAGTTCGTTTTATCAGAACTTTCTTCAGAGAGTAAGTTGTAACAACAACCAACACTAATAAGAGCTTTCACTTGCTCACATTCTACAAATGCCTTTGGTATGTTTATCGACAGATCACCACAAGCATGAAGCCCAATAAAAACAAGAGGTAATGTATTTAAATTTCTACAAAGATTAACAACTTCACATACATCAACCTCTGAACTTCTGATGAAGCCAGTTTTAGATTTTTAATTACATCCTCCTCAATGCATTCTATAGTAATATCTAAGTTACCTGAACCAACCGGAACAATCTTGCTATAAAACCCCTTCCTTTTAGTGCTCACTAGAATTCTCTTCTCACCATCTTTAGAAAACATAGAATCCACAGTTTGATTCTTTAGCATACCTTCATTCTCCTTACCATTTGTAGCTGAGGGCCTTAGTCTCTTCCAAGGATGGTAGCCATTGGAGGGCTTCAAGGGCTGAGATAGCTTACTTTTCAAAGGTAGGAAAGCATGAGACTCTGAGGACGGCAGCTTGGAGATTAGTAGGCTGAACGTTGGTGTATGATCGAGATCGAGAGGGATAGAAGAGCGCTTGGTGAGGGTTTGATCGGGCTTTTTGTGTGTTCCTCGAGTGAGATGGAGATGTTTTTTTTATATGAAGAGAGAAGGTCCGACCAAAAGAGTGATAGGCCATGGAAGATATCCACCGGGGGCAGCTGCAGCATGCATAGGAGATAATTATCTCCTTTTTTATGACCTTCATGTGAAGAGGGCTAACAAAGGGATGGGTTGCTGATTGGTTATTGGCTAGAATGGACGATTAATTATGGATGAGGGCGGCTACAAGTTTCAAGGTGTTGACTCAGTTCAATTAGAGGATAATTAAGTAGATTTATCTTGAAATGTGTGCTAATTTTGATTAAATTTTAAGCACAACAATCTTAGTCAAATTGGAAGTCTATTCTAGGTAATTTTGACATTCCAGACGCAATGGCGTAGCTCATTTCATGAACAGAGGTCATTTGGTTTGCGTCGCAGCTTTTTGACTTCGATATAGCGTCAATAAATTGATAGCTCAAGCACTTAATTGATTGCTCATTAGATTTTGTAATATTTATATTCTCATCAATTTTGATGTTCTGAATGCGATGGCGAAGTCTGTTCATCAATCGGAGGTCATTTTGACCATTTTCAGTGACATCGAGTGTATTTTGAGCCCGTTTGCCATTGGTGAACCTCAGAGTGTGCATTCGGATTAGATGGATTGGTTTTTTAATTTGCTAATTCGTTCGGTTTGAAATTCAGAATCCGAAAATCTGATCCGTATAAGATTTAATATAATCCGAAAAAAAGTTTGGATTTTCAGTTCAGTTTTTAAAAAATTGAAAATATATAATTAAAATACCTAAATATTTAAATGAGTAGTAATAATGCTATGGTTATCAAACTACTAGTAATTAAAATACCTAAATATTTATAAGATCAGATTTAAGATAAAGTTACTGTTATTCTATAGAAACCAGCTGCAACAGCCAATAAACCACAAGACACAAAGCATCGATCAACCTTCTTATGAATAGTTAAATGGAATCATATTAACAAATATGATTCCACGAACTACAAGTCTGCAAAACACACTCAAAAGATATAATTTCTCCATACAACGGAATGCCAAAAAAAGTAGAAAACCATACTGAAAAAAGATGTAATTTTGTGAATATTCTGTTATGGATTCCACCTATAAGAGATATAATTAAAATCCAAAACATGCAAGGAGAAATTCTTTTTGTGGTACAGGTAGATTTTTGATTTGAAAGACTTTGTATTTAATAAAAAAATAAATATTAAATATATTACTTAAAGGGATCTAATCAAAGTATAATGAGATTAAGAAAGAATAAGCCAAATGAGAGTAGAAAAAACTAAACAGCCATAAAAAGAATCCATGAGAATCGAGATAGAACTCAGCATTCTGAATGTTGAATCTTGTAACCTGTCCGGAGTCCGATCGAGGAAGAGAGCCAGAGTCCAGAGAAAAACTTAGAGAAGAGAATGAAGAAATTGAGTTTTAGTCTTTGAGTTGGACTATAAGGATTATCGATTAGGGTTGCCTGATTGCCAAAGAGGCAAACTCAAGAAAGCGGCACAAGCCTTGTGTAGGCGAGAGTGAAGCGAGAAGAATAGATGAGCAGTTACTTGAATGAAAAAGCTCGATAGATAAGTGGAAAATGGAAATTGAAAATGAAGAGTCGAAGAGAAGTTGAAGATAAGTAGAGAACCAGCCCGCGGCCGCGGGGATTTCCTTTGCCCTTTTGCCTCCCTTAATCGCTTTTGCTTTTAGGTTTTAACTTTTAAGGATTTTTGTATTAACTTTAACTTTTACGACCACGACGACGGTAAATTTCTAATTGGTTTTGGATTATAAAATTTTAAATCCGATCCATAATCCAAAAATTGAATTTAGTTAAAACTAAATCCAAATCCAAAATAAAATTAAAAAACTGATCCAAATTTAAAATTTCAGTTCAGTTTTAATTGGATTTTCGGTTTAAACCGAGTTATGCACAACCCTAGTCACCTCTCGAGTCCATCGAATTTGACTTGTGGGCTTGACCCGACTCATGACACATATGTGGAGGTCAACATATACCTATTATTTAAATTTTGGAAAAAATTGAAGTGGCTCAATATCATTTGTTAGGACTGAAAATGAACCGACCCGAGCTGAGCATGTGTGTGTTCAAGCTCAAGCTTCTTTATCATTATCGAGCTTGAACTTGATTCGAGATTTTTAGGATGGTGTTTATGCTTGAGCTTGTTTAGCATTATTGAGCTCGAGCTTGATTTTGTTCATGAGCCAAAAAAGAGTATAGATATAATTAATTGAATTAATCATTAATTATGTCATGAAAGAAGCAGTTCGTGGCTTCAAAAAAATACAAGTTGATGAGAATGACGTGACCCTTGAAACAGACAAAGTAATTTCATGCTTGTTATGGAAAATTAAGTTTGCTAGTTAATAGAGCTTGGAGGAGTTTATAAAGACTTTTACAATAAGTAATTACCTAAGCATTATCATGATAAGAAATAAGGATGAAGTGGGAATCATTAATAGAAATCTCTTTGATTGAATTCTCTCTCTCTCTCTCTCTCTCTCTCTCTCTCCCCCTCCCACCCCTTAACTTGTTTTTTAGCTCTTATTTCTGAAAAAACTGTATCATAATTCAGTGATTTTGCTATGCTCTTATCTCATATAATAGTGAATATTTTCTTTTGATTGCTCAATTGTCGCAATAGGTCACTTCAAATCATATTGAGCTCTAAGTTCATTCTTTTGGTGGTGATTTTTCTTTTTGACCTCTTTGCCAAGCAATCAAAGTATAGTATTTTTCAATTCTCAATTTCTCATTGCACATATTCACCTTTTTTTTTTCTTGACAACTACATGGCCCACTAAGTTTATGTTGTCGCATCAACCTCCATCTCTCTCTCTCTCTCTCTCTCTCTCTCTCTCTCTCTCTCTTTTCTATAGTTGACTCACTCTCTCTCATTCTAAGTCGAGTTTAAGGACAATCAACTTCATTCTTTTAAGAAAAGTAGACTTTACAATGGCCTAAAAAATCTTACTATTTTGATCCAAATTCTTGCAATCAAGAAGATCAAATCCTCGGAACAAAATGATAAATCTTGATTGTTACTCACAATCATGTCTCTTATAAAATAAATTTTAATCTACTTTCAATAAAATTGAATCATAAGTAGAATAAATTACTATCCATCTAAGTTCTTCATGGAGATTTTATAATATGGTATGAAAATATCATTATTGCGTGCTAGAAAATCAGTTGCGGTAGAGTAAAAGTTTATGCCTTGACCTTGCTGTGAAATTCAACACACACACAGGTATTTAAAGAGTGAACAAGAAAACTCTAAAAATTTTACGTGGAAAATCTCAAACAGAAGGAAAAACCACGGGGCCTAGCCCAGTAAAAATCTTCAAATATGTATTTATTTTATAATACAAGTTTTCCCGATACGGGATTACAGAATTGTATATAAGAAGGAAACAACAGTTGCTAGTAATAGACGATGTTGACGACGATGTTGATGATGATGTTGATGATGATGTTGAAGATGATGTTGACGATGATGTTGATGATGATGTTGACGATGATGTTGATGATGATGTTGATGACGATGTTGACGATGATGATCAGCGGTAGTGGCCGGCGATGATGGGATCGATGTCAGCGGTGAGATCGAGCGGCGGCGGCGGTGGCGGTGGTGGTTGACCGTCAGTGGTCGAGTGCTTGGAGGATCTTCAAGCTTTAGGGCTCTCTCCTCTCTCCTGCTTCATTCCCCTCATATGAAGAATGAGGGGCTATTTATTGATTGGAGGAGTGGCGTCTCTGTAAATACATACAAAATCCGAACCACTCCACTTCATCGGACGGCTTAGAATGATTCCTTTGATCATTTGATGTATTTTAAGTATTTGAATGTCAAATGAAGTCATAATTGTAAGATCTTAGGCTTGTTGGATTCGGCTCATCGAGACGCTCGATTTGACTATAAACACTTCATATTTGAGAGCTATTTAGGGATTTAAGTGATATCCCAAAGTTCCAAGGATATTTTAAGAGCTTGATCTCCACCAGTTTCAACTTCGGATCAGCTTGCTTTTAACATCAAGATTCGTGCTTCGACTAGTAGTATTTTAAGTGTCATATCAGTTGCCCTCCTATTTTTGGATGATATTATCTCAATCATCCAAAAATATATGTCAAATACTTAAAATAGCAAATTCTTCAATGAAATTTGAGGGTCCATTAACTACACATTTTAAGAGAAACGATCTTCATAGAAGATTATGACAACAGCAGAGGGGCCGAAGTGTAGGTATCTTGGTGTGATATTTGAGGTTACGGACTCATCTATATATGCGAGGAGCAGCGCTCGGGTGGCAGCCCAATGGCAATTTTGGCGATTTGAGGCGATTTTGGCGATTTTGGAGTTTTGATGACTTTTATCCTTTTGCCCCGAAGGGTCTATAAAACCCCAGGCCAAGGAGAAGGCACACTTCTTCAACGCTCTAGTGCTTCTCTTCTTCTTGAGTGAGGGTCGTTCAGAGGCGATCAAGGCCCATAGTTCATACGTCAAGGCTCCAATTTTCCCTCGAAAGAGGTGTCAACTGACCTCGTCGGATCGACCGGGTTTGGAGGCGATCAAGACCCGTAGTTCATACGACAAGGCTCCAATTTTCTCTTGAAAGAGGTGTCTACTGACCTCGTCAGACCGACCGAGTTTGGAGGCGATCAAGACCCGTAGTTCATACGGAGGGGCTCCAGTTTTCCCTCGAAAAAGGTGTTAGTTGCCTTGTCGGATCGACCGGGTTTGGAGGCAATCAAGGCTCATAGTTCCTACTTCTTCTTGTAGGAAATTGGACTTCTTGAGTCTTCAATGGATGGTTCGTGATTGATAATGCAAGGTGGCGAGAAGCGTTAAGGAACCATCGTTACTGAAAGTTTGGCGGTAATTTCGAGCATCATTAGAGGGAGTATCTCTCTCTCTCTCTCTCTCTCTCTCTCTCTCTCTCTCTCTCTTTTCTCATGTATGAGTATCTTTTGTAAATGTAGGCAAAAAATTTTATCCCAAGCTATCCAGCGAGAGAAGAGAGAAAAATACGAGTATTGGGATAAGTAAGCTGCTTCACAAAATTTCCAGATTTTTATCATTTCTTCCTCTTTATTTATCATGTATTTTTATAGGTTGATGGCCAGAAAAAAACCCATAACATGATGGCTATAGACAACATATCATCCACCATCACATCAGATAGTTTAATGGTATTTCGCGGAAAATTTTACTTCCTTAATGAGTTGGTGGCCATTGTTGCTAAAAAGTTTGATCGAGCCCGTTCACCTCTGTTGGGATACTTTACTGTTTTTGAGATGATTCTTCATGCTGGACTGCGATTCCCTTTGGCTCCCGAACTAATTGAGATCTTTAAAACATGTGGTGTAGCTTTGTCACAATTTTTATTTCGGGCTTTAGTGGTCATCGTCGGTTTGGCTGTCTTCTTCAGAGAGCGTGGTGTTACTTTGAACATCAAATACTTGTGCCGAATGTGTAGATTCACATGTGATGCTCAAGGATGTGTTTCTTATTGGCTATAAAGAATTGGATAGAATTTTTAGCACGGGATCCGTCTAAAAATTGGTCTAATGGATTCTTTTTTGTGAAAAATGAGTGGGGCCTTCCTGAGAGATGGGGAAGATTGAATGACCTTCCAGATCCATTACTGATTGAAGAGAATGAGATCTTGGCAACTCTTAATGTTCCTGATATAGATAGCTTACAGCATGAGTTGCGTCACATTTGCAAATATATAGTTGAAGATAGAATGTTCAAGGTTGGCCTTTCCATCCAGGCAGGGAGATCTCATTCTTTTCCACTAAAGAGGTCAAGTAAAGGTGATGAAAGGTCTCCTCATATTCATAGGGTTCTTTCAAAAGCGCCATGAAATCGAGGTGGCAATATTTCTTCTAAAGAAAAAGAAGACATGTCTTTGAAGTGACTTCGTATATCTGAAGATGTTAAGCCCCAGTTGGCATCGAGAGTTTAGATTTGTTTCAACTCATGATGGGAGTTCATTTCTAAGCCACATTCACGAAGAGGTGTTAAATCATATATGCACTGGGCGTCAACGAGCAGATGAATTTGTATGTTGTCTCCCCTTCTTTCTTCTTTTCTTCTTTTCCTCCTTCTTTTCTTTTGTGTAATATTTGTGATGGTTTTTTTTATAGGTAACTCAAACATTAGGGCTGATGGCTCATTTGGGTGTCTCTTTAGATGAGTGGAATACTGAATTTATGAAGGTAAAATATCTACAATGAGAGCATGAGCAAAAGATGAGTGCTAAGGCCAAAGAAGTGTTGACTTTGGAGGATCGCCTAACTGGGTGCGAAAGCTAGCTAACATGTCGACTTCTCTTTCTCTCGGTCGAGGTGGAGCGCACTCTCACTCATGAATAAGGTGAGGATTTCTTATAGCAGAGGGGGGGAAGATGATTGCCTTGAAGGTGAAATTTTTCTTGCATTAAGCGTCGTAATTTTGCACGATAACATGACGAGGGGTCAACGGACGAATTTATCAAGCTACCGAATAATTTATATAGTTTGGTGCACGGATGAAGTAGAACTAGCTGGAGATCAAGATCATCGAAGCGGAGGAACTTCATTGTTAAGGAGATCGGCATTTTGACCTCCTGCGACAAACGATCGATCTTGGGGAGGTGTGTTTGCCATGGTAATGGTCGTTGTGTTTCTCTCAAAAGTCGGATCATCTCATTTTGAGACTCTTTCATTCGGCGAACACGATCTTCTAAAGAGATCCCTGTCACGCCTTCACCGACGGGGTCACGTCTATTAGGGGGGAGTGAGGCGAAGCTTACGCCCTTGGTTCAGATTGAGAGTGACGAGTTGAGCGGAGGCTCCGTGCGGAGTGCATCGCCTATTGGCCATACGCAGTGTTCAGAAATTATGATTGATTCTGCTCACGACAGACCAAACCGTTGCATGCTATAAAATCGGGTAGTAAAAGTTTATGCCTTATGAAATTCAAGACACACACGATATTTAAAGATGAACAAGAAAACTCAATTTTACGGAAAACCTCAAAAAGAGGGAAAACCACGGCCTAGCCTAGTAAAAAATCTTCCAATATGTATTTGGAGTACAAGTTTTCCGATATGGGATGAATCAGATATGAGAAGGAACAACGCCGAATGACGATGTTGACGACGATGTTGATAAACGAGACAATAAATTATGATGACGATGATGTTGACGCGACGATGTTGGCGATGCGATGATTGATTGGCGAAGGCCGGGCGACGCGATGAGAGCAACAGGATGACGGCGACATGACGGCAACCGACGGCAGGTTGACAATCGGCCGAAGTGGTGGCACGACTTGGAGGATCTTCGCTTTACTCTCTCTCTCTCGCCGCTCCCCTCATGAAGAATGGCTATTTATGATCGGCGAGACGCCTCAGAATACATGCAAAATCCAACCACTCCACTTCATCGGACGGCTGAATGATTCCTTTGATCATTTGATGTATATTTGAGTGCTCAAATGAAGAATTGTAAGATCTTGGGCTTGTTGGATTCTCCGAGACGCCGATTTGGCTATAAACACTTCATATTTGAGAGCTATTTAGGGATTTAACTGATATCCTAAAGTTTCCAAGAATATTTTAAGAGCTTGATCTCGACCATTTTCAACTTCGGATCAGCTTGCTTTTAACATCAAGATTCGTGCTTCGACTAGTAGTATTTTAAGTATCATATCAATCATACACAAAGAAAAGTCACAAATAAGATAATTTATAATGTTCTCTATTTCAAATGTTCACACAAATAAAAATAAAATATGATGGTTCCTATTTATATTGTTCACAATAAATAATATATATATATATATATATATATATATATATATATATATATATATATATATATATATATATGTATATATATATATATATATATATATATATGTATATATATATATATATATGTATATGTATATATATATATATATATATATGTATATATATATATATATATATATATATATATATATATATATATATATATATATATATCTTCAATGTGGCAGTTGACGCATTTATTAATTTCAAGATTTAGATATATATTACAAAATTTTTTTTGCTTACGTTTTCGATAATAGTATAAAATTTAAATATTATAAAAATAAAAATTATTATAAAAACAAACATATAAAAATTTAATCGGCTCATTAATAACTATGCTATAGGAATTTTATCTTTCATAATAAAAGTAACGTTATCCTACGATTTTATTTTTTTTTAAATTTTGAGTGAATATAAATCATAATGCTCAATTTCAAATTTTATGATCACTTTAAAGCTACTGAATGAAAAAAGAGTGATGAAAATATTATAGCAGAAGTTAGGATCGATATATATATATATATATATATATATATATATATATATATATATATATATATATATATATATTGTATAAAAGTAAAATTGTAACTTTTTAATTATCAAAATAAATAGTAAGATAAATATAATTTTTTCATCATAAATTTATTAAAATACAGTTAAAATATATTCTTAATATCATATCTCCAATAATATTATGATATAATACAATTATATCACACTGTCATCACTAACTTATCACAAAGGAGTTCGGATTAGAACGCAAGAGAAATTACACCGCTGATCATTTAACACGTGAAACTTATTTATTATCCCCCCGAAAAATTATATATATTTAGTACTTAACATATTTATTTAGTACGCATGACTTTTCGCACATGGCATCAACATCGTCTCTACACTCAATAATTAGATATTGAGAGGATTGGAATTAAATTTAGAGTGTAACTCCTCAAGCTTAGTTTTCAGAATAGAGATTCTGTTGGAGATATAGTTGTAGGAATGTTGCACAATATCACAATTTTTCAAGGACTCTTGGGATATCACTCAGCATTCTTTAGTGGCAGCTATCCAACATTTCTTCTCTACCTCAACTCTTCCTCATAGGGTTAAACACACAACAATTACCCTTATCCCTAAAAAGTGTCATGCTAAATCGATTTCTGATTACAGGCCTTTATCACATTGTAATTTCCTTTATAAGGTCATCTCCTAATTGCTTGCAAATAGCCTCCAACTAATTCTACCCCATATTATTCATCCTGCACAAGCAGCTTTCTTAAAAGGGAGGGACATTGCTGATAATGCCATTATGGCTAACAAAATTTTGCATGGTTTCAATCAAAACAATAGCCCTAAGAGTTTTTGTGCTAATATATACCTAAAGAAAGCTTTTGACAATGTGAATCATCAATTTCTTTTACACAGATTAAGAGTACTCAGTTTCCCACACACCTTTATCAAATGGATTGAAGCTTGTGTGGTTCATGCTCCTTTCTCTATTGTTCTAAATGGGGAACTATCTGGATACTTCTTTTCATCTACAAGTCTGAGGCAAGGCTGCCATTTATGCCCTTACTTATTCACTATTATTATGGATGCATTCTCTAGGCTTTTGGACACACTCATTGCTACATCAAGCTTCTCTCCAATCAGGAAAAAGTCTTGTGCCTTGTCTCACCTCATTTATGTGGATGATCTCTTAATTTTTGGATCAGCAAGCTCTTCCAATATTTCTTGCCTCTCTTAATTACTTTATATCTTCTTTCAGGAAACGAATCTCTCTTCCAATAGCTCTAAATCTACTATTTGTTTCTCAAAATCGATGGAGCCTCGTTTAAAGGCTGATCTAAGCTCTATTCTGGGGTTTAATCTTGCTGATTTACCATGGACTTACCTTGGCCTATCTATTTCCTCCTCTCGATTGAAACCGGCAGACTGCTCTAGAATTTTTGATAGATTACAATATTGGCTTTCTGGTTGGAAACGTTCCTTACTCTCTTTGCGTGTAGACTGCAATTAATTTGATTCACTTGTTGGAGCTATCTTTTGTACTGGTTCAGGTCCATCTCTATCCCTAAGAGTGTCAGAAAAGCTATTAAGAGCTTAATCTCATCCTTCCTTCATAACTCTGGGCTTGAAAGGAAACTTTATACAATCCCTTGGGCAAACACTACCAAACCGACTGAATTCGGTGGTCTGGGCATTCCCTGCATTGAATCTTTAAATTTGATGTGCAAAGCTAAAATCATATGGAGATTGTACAATACAAAGTCTCTACTAGCTACATTTTTTTCTGGACAGCAATTCTATCTTTGGGAAATTCCTCCACCACCTCTACTGCACTATGTAAAGAACTTAAGACTACGTGAGATAAGTCTTTACTTTTCAGCTAAATGATAGGTTATCTTTCTTCTTTGATCCTTGGTTAGGTTTGTCACTTTATGAAAAATTTGGATCGTGGTTTTTCCTAGTTTAATTGCTCTATAAACATGTTGGTTTGTGAGGTAATTTATGATAATACTTGGCACTTACCTATAATGCTCATGCCCCGTATGAATGCATCAACTGATTCAATCTACTCCCATTTTAAATAATTCGGTTAGCTGCTTATGGTTGGATAAGGACTTTTACTGTTATAAAGCAACTCACATTTTCATTTTCGAAGATCACTACAAACCGAACTGGGCAACATTTATTTGGTTCAAAGGCTACTCTATCAAATACGCCACTCTTACTTGGAGAATTCTTATGGAGGGCTTGAAAACTAAAGACATTTTAATTAAGCGAGGTATTTCGGTTAACCCTTTATGCATCTTGTGCCACAACGTTAATGAGAGACACAACCATCTCTTTTTGAATGCTCCTATTCAATGGAGGTCCTTAAAGCCTCTATCCCGATAGGTTATTTCTTTCATTTGGGCTGCTCCTTAATGCAACTTCTTCTTTATGCTGAGTAGTTAACTTGTAAGGTGACAAAAAAATTTTACTTGCTCTCTATCTCTATTACTGCACATTATATTTGGATGGAAAGGAACCAACGTATCTTCAATAATATATCTCTTGATGCTAGCATGATTACTAGCAAAATCTGTTTCGCCATTAAATAGCAAAGTCTAAGATGGAAATATAAAGGAGATGTGCTAGAGGCTATTCAACAATTATACTTCAACTAATCTCTCTTCTCCCACATTTGAACTTGCTGGATTCGAATTTGTTGGGCTAACTTGTTTTACTATTTTTTGTGAGATTATGACTTGGCTGCTCGGGCTCTTCATCAAATGGAAATTATCTTTACACCCTTCATTTTTTTTTTGGATCAATGATGATAAATCAGCATCTTATGACTCAACCGGTCGCCAGTGCACCTGGAGCTTGGCATGATTTATTTTTTGCAACGACAACCTCTCTTACCGCTTAATCCGTTGTTTCTCGTGGGGTTTCTTATTATTATCCATGTCATTGGCTGTCCTGAATGGAGCCTAACATGATTAACTTGCTTCTGGATATTCTGAGCTCTTTTTTTTACTGTGACTTTTTTGCTTTTACTTTCCCCCTTTTGTTGCATAGTTTCAGCTGATAAACAGAATTTTTCTGCTGATATTTTTGCTGTTTGTGAGGTTCTCTACCCTTTTTTGCTTTTATATATAATTATTTTTGGTAAATGAAATCTGAGACACTCATTTTTCTCGAAAAAAATAATTATGTAAGATTGAACAATCCATTTATTTAAAAATATTATCCATTATTTAATGAACTTTTGGACATATTCTCTTCGGCAAGCAAAATCTTTATCACCGATAATGCAATATAAATAAATGATAAAAAAATAGAGATGTATATATCATAAAGTTTGTATTTATTTGTAATATTTATTTTTTTTATATTTATCTATTTGATATTAAAATCTTTAAATTACATAAAATACTATTAATATCAATTTATTTAAAGTAAAACATATATATATATATATATATATATATATATATATATATATATATATATATATATATATATATATATATATATATATATATTGATAATTTAGATATTAAATTAGTTGTAGCTAGAGAATAGGAATAAAACTTTGCTTTAGCTTCAATGAAAATCGAAAGACGACGCAAATTGAAAACAAAATAAGGAACTCCATAATTTTTTATGTGGAAAAACCCCAGGAAGAGGGTAAAAAATCACAGGGCTTAGCCAAGTAAAAATCTTCCACTATGTATTTGTTTCAGAGTACAAAGTTTTCTCGTCACGGATTAAAAAAATTAGTATGTGAGAAAGCCCGACAATGGAATCCGTAACCGTAACGATCCATGTACAATGGTTAGGTTGTAAATGTTTGTAAGCGATTAATGTACTGATCAGCAACGATGCGAATATGACGACGATGGAGATGGCCGAACTACGCGGTGGTGATCGACGACGTGGTCAAGACGATGATGGTGGTGGTTGCGACCAACATGGTCTGGCAGGTGGTGATGCGATCGCGGGTCGACGGCGGGGACCGGGCGACGGTGGTGAATGGTGGTATGCGTGTGGTTAACGCCGGTGATCGTGGGCGACGGATGGCTACGACCGATGGTATGGCGACCGCCGAAAGTGGTGGTACGCGATTATGGGGAGGATTTTCAAGCTTTTTTAGCTCCCCTCGTGAAGAATGAAGTTATTTATAGATTAGAGGAGTGACGTTTTTACAAATATATGCAAAATCCAAACCACTCCATCGAACGGCTCGAAATGATCCCTTCGATCATCTGATGTATTTTAAGTATTTAAATACTCAAATGATGCCAGAATTAGGAGATATTAGACTTGTTAGATCCGACTCGTCAAGAAGCTCGATTTGATTATAAATATTTCATATTTCGGAGCCGACTGATATTACAAAATTTTTAATTATATTTTAAGCGATTCGGGATCTTAACTCGTAATCGATTCGGACATCAAGATTCATGCTTGACAGTGAGATCAGCTCTATTTTATGTCATTACTTATTTAATAAAAATATATTAATTTTTTTAAAAAATAAAAAACTTTACTTATTTTACGATTTGTAATTACATATGTTATATGTAATTTATTTATTAACTAATTAATTATCAATGTTTATTTATTTGATTATATATATATATATATATATATATATATATATATATATATATATATATATATATATATATATATATATATATATATATATATATATATATATATATATATATATATATATATATATATATATCGGTATTTAGTCTTGAAAGAGATGGAGTTTTTTTTTAATTAAATGTCATAATGAGGATAGAGCTTTTTTTAATTAAATGTCATAATGAGGAGAGAGTTTTTTTAAAAAAATTTAAATTTCATAATGAGTTGAGGGGTTTTTTAAAATTAAATATCATAATGAGGAGAGGATTTTTTTTAAATTAAATATCATTATGAGAAGAATGTTTTTTTTCTAATTAAATACTATAATGAGGAGATGAGTTTTTTTAAAATTTATTTTCTCTTTCCCCTTATAGTGGATCTATAAAAACCCTTTTATGGTCAAATAAGGAGACACAACTCCCATATGTTTTAGTATTCTTACGCATTGGAAGAGAAATTATATACAGAATTCAAGGCTAGGTAATTTTTTTTTGTTTTCTTTTGTTAAAGTTTTGACCTTCTTCTTAAGAGAAGGTTATTCGTTTCTGATCAAGGCAGAACTCATACGGCGAGCTCATTTTCTCTGAGGCGCCAAGCCCTCGTTAAACCGACCGGGTTTGGAGGCGATCAAGCCCGTAACTCATGGTGAGCTCATTTTCTCAAAAGAGGAACTGCCCGCCGGACCGAATTAGATTTGGATGCGATCAAGGCCCGTAGTTCATATGCTTCCGATTTAAAGAGGCGAACTCCTCATCGAAACCGTTTTGGAGGCATCAAGGCTCATAGCGAGGGCGGCGATCTGAAGAGAGACCTTTCTATAAGTAGACCGAGGTTTTTTCTCGAAAAGATATTCGATTCTGACCGGCTTATATTGAGGCTCGATTTTTCTCGAGGGTGTCAAGCCATCGCCGACAATCGGTTTGAGGCACGGTAGCTCATACGATGCGTTTTCCTCGAAGCGCAACCGCCCCATCGGACCGACCGTTTGAGGCAATCTTCAGTCATACGGCGATTCATTTTAGTATCAGGCCTCGCCGACCGAGCTTATCATCAAGGCCCATAGCTCATACGGCGAGGCTCCAGTTTTCCTCGAAAGAGGTGTCAATTGTCCTCATCAGACCGACCGGGTTTGGAGGCGATCAAGACCCGTAGTTCATACGAAGAGGCTTCAGTTTTTCCTCGAATGAGGCGTCAACTGTCTTCATCGGACCGATCGGGTTTGGAGGCGATCAAAGCCCGTAACTCATACGACGAGGCTCTGGTTTTCCCTTGAAAGAGGCATCGATTATCCTCGTCTGACCGACCAGGTTTGGTGGCGATCAATGTTCATAGTTTATACTTCTTCTTGTAGGAAATTGGATTTCTTGAAACTCCAATGGATGATTCAATAGTTGATAACTGCCAAGATAGAGGGGAAGCGTCAATTATGAACCATCCTTCGAATGACTCAGAAAGTCTGACAGGTAATTTCAGAGTATCATTAGAGAGAAATAACTCTTTTTTTATCACTTTTGTACACATATACTTTTCGTCAGATCGTAGGTGAAAAATTATATCCAAAGCTATCCATGCGTGAGTCGTGAAAGGATATGCCCAAGTATGAGTTGCTTCTCAAAATTCTCGATTTTTATCTTTTTCTCTCTTTTATTTATTTATTATATATTTTCACCGGATGATGGTCGAAAAAAAAAACCCATAGTACACATAGACATATATATCATCCACTATCATACAGATAGTTTAATGGTTCAGAAATTTCACTCCCTAATGAGTTGGTGGTTATTGTTGCCAAAAGATCGAGCGCTCACCTCCGTGATACTTTACTATTTCAGATGATTCTTCGTATGACTGGATTCCTTTGGCTCCTGAATTGATTGAGATCTTTAAAATATGCAGTGTAGCCTTATCACAATTTTCATTTCGAGCTTTAATGATCATTGTTAGTTTGACTGTCTTCTTTAGAGAGTGTGGTGTTACTTTGGACATCAAATACTTGTGCCGAATGTGTAGATTCACATGTGATGCCCAGGGACGTGTTTCTTATCAGGCTATAAAGAATTGGATAGAATTTTCAGAGATCCATCTAGAAATTGGTCTAATGGATTCTTGAAAATGAGTGGGTCTCCCTGAGAGATTGGGAAGATTGAATGACCTTCCAGATCCATTACTGATTGAAGAGAATGAAATCTTAATGACTCTTAATATTCTTGATATAGGAAGCTTACAGCATGAGTTATGTCACATTGGCAAATATATAATTGAAGATAGAATGTTCAAGGTTGGCCTTACCATTCAGGCAGGGAGATCTCATTTTCTTCCACTGAAGAGATCAAGTAAAGGTGATGAAATGTCTCCTCATATTCATAGGATTCTTTCAAAAAGCCCATTACAAAATCACGGTGATAGCAATATTTCTTCTTTAAAGAAAAAGAAGACATGTGCCGAGGTGACTATGTCAAATATTTACGGAGAAGATGCTCACCTTGGCTCGAGAGTTTAGCTATCTCAATGAATTCTTTCAAGGTTGCATATTCCTCAAGAGGTGTTAAAGCATATGCATTGACGCGTCAAGACAAATTAGTACGTTATCTTCTCTTCCTCCTTCTTTTCTTCTTTTCTTTTTGTTCTTTGTGTAATATTTATGATGATTTTTTGTAGGTAAGTCAAACATTAGGGCTGATGACTCATTTGGGTGTCGCTCTAGATGAGTGGAATATTGAATTTGTGAAGATAAAATATCTGCAATATGAGTATGAGCGAAAGATGAGTGCTAAGGCCAAAGAAGTGGAGACTCTAGAGGATCAGCTAACCGGGTGTAAAATTGAGCGAGCAACATGTCAACTTCTCTTTCTCTCTAGCATGAGGAGGTGGAGCATACTTGTGATGAGCTGATTGAGGTGAGGGCAGAGACCCGCTAGAAAGAGAAAAGACTCAAGGCATTTGCAGCTGAGAAGAAAGCTCTCAAACTAGAGAAGAAAGCATTACAGGATCATCTTTTTGAGAAAGGGCTTATAATGTCAGAAGAGGAAGCAAATGAAATCTCCTTGAAGGCAGTGGAAGACTTTAAGAACTCCCTAGCTTATCATGATACTATCGAGGACCATGTCCAGGAAGCTCGTAATCATATTATTGATGTTGAAGTGAAGGACTTGGAGCACCAATGTTTAGAGGAAGGCTTCATCCGAGGGTTCCTAAAAGGAATCTGCATGGTACATCACAAAATCGGAGCTAGTATTGAGAATCTCTCCACCAAGTGTCTCAAAATCCTTCAAATTCAAGAGATGAAGGGGTCAGAGAGTTTAAGGGAGCATCTCCAGGTGAGGAGGACGTTGATATCATGTAGTATCACTTGAGGATGCATTTTTTTCTTTTATCTATATATTGTTATTTTGTATCCAAAATTTTGATTCTTTCTTATATCATCATCATGTTGTCATGAAATAAAAATTTTTGGGTGATTTTTTATTTTTTACCTATCCAGGTGATTGGTCGAATATTATGATGATGCTAACCTGCAATGGATGAGGTGGAAGTCCACCAAGGACCTTTTGGCCTATCATAAGGATTAGTCAAAATATTATTTGACGTCTTACATGCATGGAAGAGGCCGTGGGATGTCCACAAGGACACCCTATCCCAAGTAAAGTGTTACTTGACTTCTTACCAATATGGAAGAGGTCTGATCAAGTCCCCTTGGGATTGATCATGCCCCGAATGAGATACAACATGAGTTGCGCATTTCTCAAGTGGGAGAATTAAATGAAGGAGATTGTTTATATGCAACAAGCTTGAAAGAAAAAGCTATAAACTCATTACTCTGATAAGATTGGTGATAAAATCATAAGATGATTTTAATACATATATGAGTTTGAAGAGAAAATGACAAACGAGACAAAATAAAAGTTGCAATAATTATGCAGTAAGAATTACTGATAATATTTTTGGAGATTCTTGGTGCTTCAAGTTTGAGGTAAAGTTTTTCCGTCTGGATTCTTGAGCTTGAATGTTTCACTAAATAGTTTATAACCACATAAAGGTCATCCCAAAGAGGTAAGAGTTTATTGCGTTGAAGGCCTTTGCCCGCAGCTTTGAGATTTCATAGGACCAAGTCACCGATAGATATAAGATAAGATTTTACTCTTCTGTTGAAGTGATGAGCTACCCTTTGGTGGTAGGAAGCAACCAAGTAATGTCATGAGTTTTGGGAGTAGGTCCGTGTGTTGTGAGTTTTTCTTCATTACTATCATGATCGAATGATTGAACTCTTGGACTTATAATCTCGATATCTACTAGTATAATAGCTTATGTACCAAAATCACAAGTTATATGGTGTCTCACCAGTCGGAGTTCGTGATGTAGTGCTGTAAGCTAAAAGAACATTAGAGAGCTCATCAACCCATTGCCCCCCAGCCTTCTCAAGACATATTTTTAACCCTTTTGAGTATATTATGGTATTTCAGTCCATTAGTTTGAGGATGGCTATACCGATGCATGAATGTGAAGATCTTTACAAAAAGACGTAAAGACTTTTCAAGAAATTGGGTTCCATTGGGTGATGATCTTGAGAAGACCAATCGATATACTATATTTTTTCAAATAAATTGTTTAGCATTTACCTCTGTGATTTTTGCGAGTGGTTCAGCTTCCACCTATTTAGTGAAGTAGTCGATAGCAAAAATGATGAACTTTTGTTACCTTGACACTACCGGAAAGGTCCCATGATATCAATTCCCCATTGAGCAAAAGGCCACGGGCTTTGAAGGGATGAGAGCTCTGCATGTGAGAGAGGTTAGAGTACAATGACAACTTGCATATTTTGTGAACTCCAATATTGCGCTTCATCGTATAATAGAATCCTTGCCTTATAATTTTAAGGGCTAGCCTTCCTCCTAGGTGTTCTCCACATATCCAGAGTGAACCTCTCTTAATAAGGCCCTCATGGTGAGAGGTATTTAAGGTATGTGAAAGAGCTCGTTTGTATAGTTCACCTCGTATAATAATAAAGTTTAAAGCTTCTGAGATGAGCTGCTAGTTGGGTCTTCAAAGGGTCCCTTAGAAAAGATGATGGGATGGTCCATCCACGGTTGTTCTTTATCTCATTAATTGCTTGTATTACCCATGACCCTTGGATACTAGGAAAATATATTTCTTCAGCATGCTTTCTCTTAAATAAATCTCCAGTATTAGAGGTAGCAAGCTTAGCGAGATCATCAGCTCTAGTATTCTTCTCTCATAGTATGTGAATGATTTGATGTAGCTTGAAATGGGTAAGAAGTGACTTTACTAAGTAGGTATTGCCACCGAGGATTATGAGTATTAAAGTTTCCCTCAACACGGGAGGCACGAGAGTCGGTGTGGATCACTAAGTCTTGAGCTTCATGATGATGACAAGTCTCAACCTCATGAGAGCCTCATATTCAATCATATTATTATTGTAGGAATTTTAGGTGAAGTCCATACTCTAAGGTATCATGTTGGGGAAATAAGTAAGATTCCCTCCACACCAAGATTAAGCTCCATCAATATAGAGGGTCCAAGAGAGACAGGGGGCATAGTAGATAGCTCATTTGGAGTTAGAGCAGTGTATTCCACTATAAAGTCTGTGAGTACTTGAGACTTAAATCTGGCCGAGGTAGGAAATGGATATCAAACTCTCCCAATTCTACATACCATTTAATTAACCTCCGGATGCTTCGAGAATGACCCTTAATGGTAAATGAGTGTAAACGCGATGGTGTGAGCTTGGAAGTATGGCTTGCACCGAGAAAACTAAAGCCATCTTATCTGTAGATAACGACTTTCTATATCATAGAGAATTTTGCTGACATAGTAAATTGGTCGTTGTATCTCATTTTTTTCTCGCATTAAAATTGATCTTATCATGTGGGAAGAGACTGCAAGATATAAGTATAACATCTCTCCTTGAATAGGCTTGGATAGTAAGGGTGGAGATGCTAAATACTCCCTTAGTTGCTCAAAAGTAGACTAACATTCATCAGTCCACTAAAAGTTATTATTTTTAGCTTCATTTAGTATTTTAAAGAATGACAAGTATTTATCCCCAGAACGCTAGAAGGATAAGGCGAATTAATTATTCAAATGTTGAACTTCTTTGATATTCTTCGGAGGAGCCATATCTCTGAGGGCTTTGATTTTCTCGGGATTGGCCTCAATCCCACGGTGGGTTACCATAAACCCAAGAAATTTTCTCGACGTAACCCCAAAAGTACACTAGGTTGGGTTAAGTCGCATGTATTAACATCGAAGAAGGTTAAAGCATATTTCTAAGTCAAAAATATGTTGTGATTCTTCCAAGCTTTTTACTAACATGTCATCCACATATACCTTAATTGTGCAGCCTAAGAGGTCTTTAAAAATCTTATTCATAAGGCATTGATAGGTAGCACTAGCATTTTTTAACCCGAACGGCATAACTTGGTAACAATATAAACCTTTATATGTTTGAAATGTTGTGGCTTCTTCATCCGTTGGGTCCATTTTTATTTGGTTGTAACCAGAGTAAGCATCCAAAAAACGAGCATTTGATGTCCGACGTAGCCACCAATTGATCAACTGAGAGAGAAAACTATCTTTCGGGCAAGCTTTATTGAGATCGGTGTAATCAATTGTGGGCTCTGAAAATTTGCCACTGACCTCTTTGATGAAAAGAGTAGTTTAAAGTGTCGGTGAAATTTTCACAGGATAGATGGAATAGTAGATAAGACACTACCCAGAGATTTCATCCTCATTTGGTGAGGACTTTAGATCTGTTCTAGTTTCTATACAGCCCATAGTTAATTACCCCTCCCGTAAGTAAGAGAGAACTTTCGACATTAGTGCTTACGCTAAACACGAAGATATAGTGTAGAGTTTAGAATTGGAGATATGAAATTCATCATTTTAGCTTAAAGGATGGTTGGGGAATGATGATGTGCGATCTAGATCCCATGGTTCCGTCATCCGGCAATCCCCAAGTCTACTTAGTCATGAGGTAGGACCCAACATGACGGGATCCTCATGAACACATGGTTATGTTGTCCAAGAAATCTTGTAGACTGGGGTGTTTGTCAAGGAGACAATCTTAAGTTTACCATTGTTTGCCTATCAAGTATACTATGATTCACAACTCAAAGGATAGGTTGGAGTATAAGCTCGATAAATTAATAGATATGACCCAAACCAATCGAGGACTCGGTCATAACCATCAGTGGAGCTACTCGCCAGCCAGAATGAGACACTTCCTTGGCGGAGATTGATTGAGAGTGAATATAGTAGAGCACTTGATTTGAAATTGGCTCTTTTGTGAGCTAAAATTTTCTTAATTTGTCACCCCCAACAAACAGTTACGGAAGGTAGATATATTGAGTTTAATTTTTAAGTTTTAATGATAGAATTTTATTTGAACAGTTTTAGGTTGATATTTGAAAATTGATTTGATTTGAAAAATTGATTAATTTGGATATGTTTAAGAGCTTTAAATCCAATTTTTTTATGCAACAGAGATTAAATCTATCACCCCGAATCGCTGACATTTCACGATTTGAAACTCTTATTATAGGTTTTAGGTTTTGTTAACGGTCTAAGACTAATGAAGCAACCACAAAGATCGAACACTTGAATTTCAGATTCAAAGATAGGTCGAGGCCCATCTGTATTTGTAATTTAGGTAATTTTGTGTTTGAATTATGAGATTGATTTTAAATTTTCATTTAATTTGATTTGAAAAATTGATTAATTTGAATATATTTAAGAGCTTTAGATCGCCAACTCTTACCGCTAACAGAGGTTAGTCCATCACCGAATAATTTTTACATTTGAAACTCTTATTATAAGTTTTAAATTTTGTTAACCTGCACGCCCCAAGACTAAATAAACAACAAGAACATCCTCAGACACTTGAATTTAAGCATTCGGCATAGTGTCAGGGCACATGCGGGTGTATTTAAGAATTTAGGTAGTTTTTATTTTTGAGTATGGGATTGATTTCAGTTTTTTCATTTAATTTCAACTTTGGCATGCACAGTCTTTTCAGACATTAAAATTCGCACTTGAAATCTCTATGTCTGAGCACATGCAGGTATTTATAGCTTAGATAATTTCACCTAATTAGTGATTTCGTTGATTTTAAAAATCATAATTAGAATGAAATTCCTTAATTTTGATCAAAGGAAGCCCTATGATTTATGTAGATTTTGATTTAATATCATCTTACGCTTGTATAAAGAGTTGATCCGATGAAAGGCTTTTGATTTAGATTCCAAAAGACAGTTTAATCTATTCTTTTAAAAGAAGATTTATCCCTAAGAGTAGCTTTCATTTTCCCCCTCTTCTTTTATTTTACTTTTGTGTTTGTTGTATGCTATTTTTCCTCCCCCTTTTTATTGTTTAGAGTTTTAATTTGAATTTTAGCTTTAGGTTTCCTTATTTAACATTCTTAAGTCGATTCATTTTATTCTTCCATTTTTTTTTAGTCAAAAGATTTGACGATTTTAGCCTCCATCATCCTGTGGGGTGATCGGAGTATTTTGGCTACCTATCACCCGATGAGCATGACGGTTGGTGTTTTGAAGTACTGCCGACATTCAATCCGCATGATGAGCATAATGAGGCCTTCAATCACGATAAAGCTAATATATGTGCAAATATTCCAAATTTCGAAAATATTTTGACGATTCGACATCCCACGTAATTACATCTAACTATTTTGCTACCCGACGATGAGCATAAATGCAATGTCTGACACCAGAATTTCATCTCCTTACACCCTGATGAGCATAAAGAGGTCTTCAAACCTTAAAGTATATATCAATAGCATAGTATGTGCCATCATCCTCATAGGAAGCTTCATCTAACTGTGCTCCAATTCTTTTGTCCAAATTCTCCCAACAAGTAGGTCCTACATGCAGGATGATTGCAATTCAAAGTAACCAAAGAAAAAAAGTTATGGTTATTATTCCCTTCTCTGTGGGAAGCAATCCAATTATCTCCTCGAAGAGAGCCCTTTGCTTGCTTTCAACAATGCTGATACAGGTGGAACGAGATGAGCATGGCTGGCGCCATCATGAAAGCTGGAATTTCTGCTCAATCCTCAAAAATACTAATTTGAATTGAATATAAGAGACCCACCAATCTGACTCAACTGCCTTTGGCTTCTCAGTTGTGGATATGCCATTTCATAAGATGTTGCCATCTGAGCTCTTCATCGAAGATCGAGCCGACATTGGCCAACCAAATATATTTGGATCAGCACAAGCCTTCATTGCCAATGAATTGATGCATCGAGTTACAATATGCAGTTCTTCGACAAGGGGAAGGAGATCCTCACAGGTTTCAAGAACTTTCATTGAGTCCTTCCAATTCCCAAAAAATTTCATTCAGAAAGTTTTCGGTCTGGAAAATAAGATTTTCTCCAAAGTATTCTTCAGTCATGAGGAAGTGTTCAGCAGCACATCGTAGAGCGGAAACATTGTGAGAACGTAACTCAATTTGAACGTCATAACAAAACTTTTCCACAAGCTCAAACGTTTTTGCACTGCCAGGAAGATCATGAACCTGCAAAAGGCACCTTTTTCCATTTTCAACATGATATTCACCGATCAACTTTTTTTTGAAGAGGCCACTCCATGAATGGCCATCGAGATGAAAAGCTTCCGCTTTGGACCCAGATTTAATGTACAGCATCTCGTCTCTTTCGGAAAGAAAGACAAGCTGGAGCTCACCGGACGACCCAGATTGGAGAAAATCTCTTATATTAAATAACAAGGAAAGAATCGACGAAACACATCTGGCTTGTACCTCATGCCTGATGTCACTTATGAAAGCGGCAATTAATGACAGAAGCAACTTTTATGATTCTTCGATCTGTCTTTTCTCGTCGGAGGAACCTCTTGAAGCAAAGATTTACAAGAGGATTATTTTAAAATAACAAATGTTAATAGATCTTTATTTATAAAATGTAATGTCCATACATGATGATTGCGAAGGACGGACGATCAATGTCCGTTACGGATGATTGGCGTGAAGTTTTTTTGTTTTCGTTTTAGGTAGGGGAGAGAGAGAGAGAGAGAGAGAGAGTGGTGCGTTTTTTTTGTTTTGTATTTTTGATTTCAGTAGGAGAGAGAGAGGGTTTTATTAATTTATTTAATTAATATAATTATTTAAAATATTTAAAATATATAATTTAAAAATATTTTTTATAAAATATTTAATAACTAAATATTTATATATTCAATTATTAATTTATTTATTTATATATATATAATTAAATATATAATTTAAAAAAATATTTTAATTATATATATAATTTAGAAATTTATTTAATTTTTATTAATTAATATAATTATTTAAAATATATAATTTTATTAATTTTTGTTAATATATAATTTAAAATATTTAAAATATGAATAAATAATTTTTAATAAATAAATAAATAAAAATATTTTATAAATTATATAAATAAATTATTTTATATTTATTTAGTTATTTATATATTTAAATTATAAAATATTTGATTTATATATTTATAAAAAATATTAGTTATTTATATATATATATATTTATTTATTTATTTATTATATATACATTTTGTTCTTTCTTTATTTATTTATTAAAAAATTATTTATTTTATATTTTATATTTTTTTATATTTTTTTGTTATTACATTATTATAGACTTATGTAAATATATATATATATATATATATATATATATATATATATATATATATATATATATATATATATAATAATTAAAATATTTTATAAAAATTATTTTAAATTATATATTTTAAATATTTAAATATTTTAAATTATTTATATAACTTAAAATATTTATATAATTTAAATATATAAATAACTAAATAAATTTTATAAATATATATATAATTACTTTATTTTATAAAAATTTATAAAAATATAATATAATTTATTGTCTTTTATATATAAATAAATAAATATATAAATAACTAAATATTTTATAAATATATAAATATCAAGTATTTATATAATTTAAAATTTATTTATTTAACATTATATATTTAAATAAATAAATAACTAATTAAATATATATATATACATATATATAAAATTATTTATTTATATATTTTAAATATTTTTAAATAATTATATAACTTAAAAAAATATTTATATAATTTAAATATAAATAACTAAATAAATTATATATTATATATAAATATATATATATAATATATATATATATATAATACTATTTATATAATTTATAAAATATTTATATAATTTATTTCTTTCTTTATTTATTTATTAAAAATTATTTATTTATATATTTTAAATATTTTAAATTATATATTAACAAAAAATTAATAAAAATTATGTATTTTAAAAATAATTATATTAATTAATAAAAAATTATTAAATAAATTTCTAAATTTATATATAATTAAAAATTTTTAAATTATATATTTAATTATATATAAAATGAATTAATTAATAACTAAATATATAAATATTTAGTTATTAAATATTTTATAAAAAATATTTTAAATTATATATTTTAAATATTTTAAATAATTATATTAATTAAACAAATTAATAAACTCTCTCTCTCTCTCTCTCCTCTTACCGAAATCAAAAAAAAAAAAAATGCGCCATCTCTCTCTCTTTACCGAAAACGAGCAAAAAAAAAAAATCCTTCACGTCGACGTTCTATGCGTCCATCCGTCAGTAGACATTTATTTTGCAAATAAAATTTTTTACGCTTAAATAATTAAAATTATATAATTTAAAGGGATTATTTTAAAATAGCATCTAATGATAGAAGAATCTAAAAAAAATATAAAAAAAAAAATAGTCGATTTCCACACAGATCAAGACAATGTCAACCTTTTTTTTTTTTTTAACGGAGGAGAAAGAGAGAGAGAGAGAGAGAGAAAGAAGAGAGAGAGAGACAGACCTTTTTTTTTTTATAACGACGGGAGAGAGAGAAAGAAGAGAGGAAGATTTTATTTATTAATTTTTTAAATAATAAATTATTTAAAATATATAATTAAAATTATTTTTATAAAATATTTAATAACTAAATATTTATATATTTAGTTATTAATTTAATATATATAATTAAATATAATTTAAAAATATTTTAATTATATATATAATTTATAAATTTATTTAATATTTTATTAATTAATACAATTATGTATAATATATAATTTTTATTAATTTTGTTAATATATAATATAAAATATTTAAAATATATAAATAAATAAATAAACAAAGAATAAATTATATAAATATTTTATAAACTATATAAATAAAATAATTATATATATATATATATTTATAAATTTATTTAGTTATTTATATATTTAAATTATAAATATTTTTAAGTTATATAAATAATTTAAAAAATATTTAAAATATATAAATAAATAAATAGTTATACATATATATATATATATAATTAGTTATTTATTTATTTAAAAATATTTATTTCTTTAAAATATATAATTAGTTAAACAATAAATAAATAAATGTAAAATTATAAAATATTTAGTTTTTTATATATTTATAAAATATTTAGTTTTTATTCATTTATACATATATATATATATTATATATTTATTCATTTCTTTATTTATTTTAAAAATTATTTATTTATTTATTTTTTTATATTTTTATATATTTTTTATATTTTGTTATTATTATTATTAAAGACTTATATAATAATATATATATATCATATATATATATATATATATATATATATATATATATATATATATACATATATATTATATATAATTAAAAAAATATTCTATAAAAAATTATTTTTTAAATTATTTATATAACCAAAAAATATTTATATAATTTAAACATATAAATAACTAAATAAATTTATAAATATATAGATATATATATATATATAATTATTTTATTTATATAGTTTATAAAATATTTATATAATTTATTCTTTTAATTATTTATTTATTTATATATTTTAAATATTTTATATTATATATAACAAAATTAAAAATTAATAAAAAATTATTATAATTTTATTAATTAATAAAAAATATTAAATAAATTTATAAATTTATATATATATTATATTTTAAATTATATATTTAATTATATATATAATAAAAAATTAATAACTAAATATATAAATATTTAGTTATTAAATATTTTATAAAAATAATTTTAAATTATATTTTAAATAATTATATTATTTAAAAAAATTAATAAAAATAAAATCTTCCTCTCTTTCTCTCTGTCTCCGTCGTTATAAAAAAAAAAAAAAAAAAAAAAAGGTATGTCTCTCTCTCTCTCTCTCTTTCTCTCTCTCTCTCTCTCTGCCGTTCTCCGCCGTTACAAACCAGAAAAAAAAAAAAAAAAAAGAGTTGGCCAGACGTGGCGCCGACGTTTCTCACGTGCCAGTCGTCCGTTTGACGGACGACTATGCCTATTTTTGCTAATTATATTTTTTTCGTGCCTAAATAATTAATTATCATTAGCACTAAACTTATTTTAAAAATAATCCCTTTTAAAAATAATCCCTTCACAGGATTTCAGTATGGACCAGCCGAGCGTGCGTGAGAGGAGGAAGTTGTGAGAGGGAGAGGTTTCTTGCAGTGCTTACGAGTTGTCGGAAAAATGAGTCGTCCTTGGTTCATCTCCACGCTCTGAGGATCGATCGGAGATAGGATTCAAGATTACGGTGGTGAGATCAGAGACTAAGTGCGCCACCTTCTTGAACCCAATATAGCTTGTATCAAACTCTTTCTTCCACATCTGTTGCCTGTCAGTATTTAGTGTTCTGAATAGCACACGTCGAACTCCTCTTGGAATATGCAGGGACTCCATCACTTCAACTATTATGTTCTTGTCTCTTGGAACATCTACCAACCATGCAGGATCATTGAGGACTTCAAGAACGAGGGTATCGACATCAAACCCAGCCTCGAAATAGTGCTGAAAGACATGGCTAGGGGCATCAACGTGGGTACCAATGTGGGTGGGAAGCATCATCTCCGAGTTGTTGGCAAGGGAGCCGTTGTCCATGGATTTGAGAAGCGCAAAATTTTAAAAATAGATACAATGTTAATCATAATTAGGCATAAAGTTTTTTTTTAAGAAAATAGGCATATTCGTCCGTACGACGGAGTGACGGATGACTGGTGCCCACATGGGTTTCACATCGGCACTAGTCGTCTGTTAAATTTTTTTTTTTTATTTGTGTGTTTTTTGGTAGCAGGCAGAGAGAGAGTGTGCTCTCCCTGGATAAGGTAAGAAATTTTTTTTTTTATAAAAAAAACGAATGGCTGATTTTCATTTAAATAAAAAAATTAAATTGAGATTTACTTGCAATAAAATTTTTTGATTCTTGATACGACCTCAGAAAATTAATTTGATCAAGCACGAATCTCAAAGATTAACGATCTAAGCACCGATTTCGAAACTTACAAAACCGACCGTCTCGAGACGAACATAACAACATCAAATAGTCCGATCGTCGAGCTCGAATCGATCGATCAAGCTATCGAGCATAAAAATGGATCCCGATCCGCCAAATGGTCACAAAAAATGGACATATTTATAGTCGATCGAGCTCGTCAAGGCGAATCCAACGAATCCAAGATCACCCAATTCGACATCAAGGCACGGATCATCAAAATACACCGTTTGATCGAGGGATCGCTCGGGCGTCCGATGGGAGTGGTTGGAGTTTTCCACGCAATTTACAAGCCACTCCCAAAATCTATAAATAGAGCTTCATTCTTACCTTAAAGGGACCTAATCCGATTTGCAGGAGAAGCTCGAGAACCACCACGATCTTCGCGACCGATCATCACCGGCTACACCACTGCGTAGGTAGCTCAAGATCGGAGATGGGACTAGAAAAGACCGATCCTCTCCTTTCTCGAAGATCAAGAGGTTGCTCGGGAAGATCTTCTGCCGAGATTTGGGAAACTTCTCCTTGGTTGGAGTTGACCGATATTGCTAAGTATTGTTTCCTCTAAAACACCTTCTTCTCAACTAACGGTAGCGAAGGACCAGTATCTTTTGAACATAGTGAAAGTTCTTCTGAGGGCAAGGCCGTGGTTTCCCTTAACGGGTTTTCCAGACGTAACCCACGTGTTCATATCCCTAGCTTGTGTGTTGGATAATTTTGAAGCATTCAAGATCGCGCTCTAGAATAAAATTCTCTAACGCAAATTTAGTCGTGGATCTTCCCATTATTTCATCTTGTATGACCCAAGTTTCCCAATAAGATCAAAACCACCATCGAGGTGGAGCATTTCAAGCTTTTAAAGAGGCGAAGAATGAAGATTCATCAAACTTTGTTCGCCTTCATTGAGCGGGGCAACTCTTAATCTCAAAAGATAAGCAAGTCGGCAACACCAATGAAAGGCAAAGATCAATGGTCAACTCGGCTACAAGCTCATGCAAATATTCGACCTTTCTTATACGGGTTAGCGTGTGTAAACACTCGACAACAGATAGGTCAAAAGCATGGTGGACTTCGCGATCTCTTGCGTCGTTAATGTCGGATAATCGACAACAACCGGATGGGTCAAAATCATCGCCGTCGCCAGTCCGTTGACTACCATCGTCGGTCACTAGCGCCATGTGCAATCTTAGCGGTCATCACCATTGTCGCCGGTCATCGCGCAGACGTCATTACCGTCGCCCGTCATTCTTGTGCCGACCACCCGTCGACGCCAACCCTGTATGGTCACCGCCCGCCACTACCGTCGCCCGGTCATTGCGCACCATCGCCGGCAATCTTAGCCGGTCATCACCAGTCGTCATTGCGATTCGACGTCGGTCGCCGCAACCGATAACAAAATTACCCGTCCATTCGGCCGACGCATACCATATAATCCGCCGCTCTGGTCGTCGGTCATGCCATTATCCGCCTCTTAAGCCGGTCATCCATTGTATCGGTTAACACGATCACGGACGATCGACGGTAGGGCGGAACGACGTCTCATGGGCCGATGCTTCTAACCCGGACGGTCAGAGGTTGAAACCTCTTCGAGCATCGGCGTGCAGTGGGCCTTGATCAATTTCGGACGGTCCGACGACTAATCGGAATTATCTGCACGCGATCGCCTCAACCGGACGGTCCACGAACCCCGGATATCTGCGCGGGCCGATCGCCTTAAATAATCCCAACTCAAGGAGAGGCGGTACATTTCCCTCTGGGTTTTATAGACCTAAAAGGGTAAAACCAAAAGGCTCATGAAACGAGCAGTTCCGGTCGGACCCATAAGCTGGCCCGATGGTAGAGACCCTTGTGCTGTATGCCAGCCAGCCATATGTGCAGCGTGCCCAGCGTCGCCCATTCCGACCGCCCAGCCGGATCAGACCGCAGCCATACTTCCATGCGTGGCAAGGCAAGCCATGGCCACGTGTCTCGCGATGCGGCGTCGTGTCATGACGATGCCCGCCGACGTGGCCACGTGGCCGGTGCCAGCGTCGTGGCCGTGACGTGAGTAGCCTCATTGGCCCTGACGGTGGCCATGCGATGGCCGCCTTGTGGCTGGCGTGGCCACGTGATCTGCCATATGACCAGACCGCCATAACCCGGCGCCCGCGACCATGACCCGCCCGCGACCGCACCGCGACCCAGCACTGATTGACCCATTCGCATATCCATGACACTGCTACCTCGCCCGTAGGTCACTTCGCCGCCAACCAAATGGCGCCTGCCATTCTCGTGGATCCGAGGAAAAACTTATAGTGTCAGAACGGATCAATATATCACCTCACATCTTTATGTGCATTCTGACCCTACTTCCAAAGTTACATATTGTCTTTATTATGATTCTCTAATCGCGGTTGATGGACTCTTAATTTTCATTTGCTATTTTCAAGTATTTGGCATATATTTTGGATGGATAATGTCACCCAAAATAGGAAACCAACCTCAATTAATTTGATCAAGCGAATCTGAGCATTTTTGAAGCGCCGATAGCAGATTTGAAAACTTGATACGATGGATAACACATATAACATCAACGTAATTCGATCACGAGCTCATCGACTGATCAGCTATCGAACATAAAATGGATCGATCCGAAATGGTCACAAAATGGACATATTTATAGTCGGTCGGCGGCTTGACGAATCCGAATCAAGATCACCCAATTACATCATTAAGGCACCATCATCAAAATACACACCGTTTGATCGGGGATCGCTGGCCGTCAGATTGGTTGGAGTTTTCCGCAATTTACAACTGCCACTCAAAATCTATAAATAGAACATTCTTACCTTAAAAGGGACCGAATCCTTTGCGGAAGAGCTCGAGAACCACCGTCGGCCTTGACATATCATCCGTCGTAGTGCGCGAAGATCGGAGATCGCCCAAGACTAGAAAAGACCGGTCATATTTCTCCACGAAGATCAAGAGGTTGCTCGGAAGATCGGTTCTGGATATTTGGGAAACTTCTCCCTGGGAGTTGAGTGTGCTCAGTATTGTTTAGCCCACAAACACCTTCTTCTAACGAAGCCTGTATCTTTTGAACACATATAAGTTCTGGAGAGCAGCGTGGTTTTCCATACGGGTTTTCCAATAACCGTGTTCATATCCATTGTGTTGGATAATTTTTGCTACGAAGATCTACATCTACGAGAATAAAATTCTACAGCAACATTCTTTGGTGAGAATCATGTAACATGCTTAATAAATAAATAAATAAATATGCATATATATCAATAAAATAGAAATATAATTAAATCTTAATATCAAATATAAATTTAATTAAATCAAATCAAAATAATTAACTATTAAATAAATAATAAATATATAATTCGAATAATCATTATTTATAAACTTGTTAAATTAAAACTATAATATCAAAGTTATTAAAATTATGAAGATTTATAAATTAAAAAAGAAATAAAAGTCTAAATAATAATAATAATAATAAAATATAAAATATAAATATATAAAAAATAAATAATAATTCATCTTTAGTCGTGAAATATATATGCATTAATATATATATATATATATATATTAAATTATTATTTATTTATATATATATATATACTTATTTATTTATTTATTAATAATTATTTATTTATTAATGCATATATATTTCACATGACTAATGATGAATTATTATTATTTTTTTATATTTTTTGTTATTATTATTATTTTAGACATTTCTTTTTTTTTTCCTTTCTTTTTTAATTTATAAATCTTCTTAATTTTTAATAACTTTGATATTATAGTTTTAATTTAACTGAAGTTTATAAATAATGATTATTCAAATTATATATTTATTATTTATTTAATAATTAATTATTTTGATTTAATTTAATCAAATTTATATTTGATATTAAAATTTAATTATATTTCTATTTTAATTATACAATGAAAATATTGATATATATACATATTTATTTATTTATTTATTAAGCATGTTAGCTGCCATGGTTCTCACCAAAAGAATCAAAAAAATTTATTGCAAGTGAATCTCAATTCAATTTTTTTATTTAAATGAAAATCAGCCCTCCATTTTTTTATATAAAAAAAAATTTCTTATCTTATCCTAGTAGAGCACGCACGCTCTCTCTCTCTCTCTCTCTCTCTCTCTCTCTGCCTCCTACCAAAAACACGCAAATAAAAAAAAGTAATCCACATGGGTACCAGTTGTCTATCATACGGGCGACTAGGCTTATTTTTTTTAAAAAAAAAAATGTCATGCCTAAACGCCTAATTAGGATTAATATTGTGCCTATTTTAAAAATTTTGCCTTTTAAGAAGTCTCAGAAACTGCCTCACCCTTTCCGCTGACTCCCACGCCGGCATGTCCTCCCTGTAGTTGTGGGAGATGTCGATGATCTTACCGCCATCGTACTCCTCCCTCCTCATAGCCACCAGCTCAACCTCTTGGTCGGCGGTGGAGATGGCAACGCCAAATATTGGAGCGTGTCGTAAGCAGGAGATGCGAATAGATAGAGAGAGAGGGTGTCCGTTTCTTTTTGCTGTGGTTTCTCGAGAAAATTGAACGGAGTAGGAGGGAACAGTTGGCCATTTGAATGGAAGAGCGGGAGCGGTTGCATGCGAACCGTGCATGGAGGAGGAGCGAGGTCGAGTGGCTGTGCACATTAGGATTAGGACCGTTTTGAGTTATCGGGTATTAATAGACTTTTTTAATTAATTTTTCAAATATTAATTAATTTTAAAATGAATTTTACATCAACATCATTATATGGTCAATATATGTATTGATTTAAGATTATTTCGATTTTTTGAATGCAACGGTGTAGTCCATTTTCGTCGATTGTTTGGTTGGTCGGCGTATTGAGTACGCTCAAAATATGCGTCCGCTTTTCGACGACTTTCATAGATTCATCGTTGAGTGTGAACAATCTTATTTGTTAGATATTTGATGTATAGCATGATCAATTTTGAGCGGGGTTGTTTGGTGGCGTGATCTTCGACTTTGATATGCATCGGCATTGGCTTGATCATTTGATAATTAAGTTGCACAATATTTATATCATGACCAATTTTGACATTACGAACACAAGTTTAAATTGATCGGAGGTTGTTTCGATAATTTTCAGGGACATCCAGTGCATTTTGAGCCTCAATTTACTCGTTGTCACTTCAAATCATTTGACATTTGTACAGACTTGTTCGAATTGAGTGCGGATAGTCTCATTTTATAGACTTTGATATTTTGAAGCTAACGGCATAATCAATTTCATGAATGGAGGTTATTCGGACGTCGTCGCAGCTTTCTGACTCCGATATGCATGCAAGCATGTTGACGACTCAAACTCTTGATTTGTTGATCATTAAGTCATACAATATTTATATCCTGACCAATTTCAACGTTCTGAATGCAATGGTGAAGTTCTTTCATCGATCGGAGGTCATTTTGACTATTTTCAGTGACGTCCAGTACATTTTGAGCCCCGATTTGCGCACTATCGCTTCCAAAGTCAGTCGAATTAAACTTATGGGCTTGCCTCGACTTATGGCACATATGTGAAGGTCAACATTAATACACATTCTCCATGTTCCATTTGCTTTCTTAACCATGACAATATTTGCTAGCCATGTAGGGCAATGTACTTCTCGTATGAATCCAGCTCCTAAGAGCTTGTTAACTTCTTGTTCAATAGCTTGGAAGCGTCAGAAACACTTCTTTTGGATGATCAGTTTGAATGTTGGATCAATCTTGAGGGAGTGCATGATCACATTGGGGTGCATATCTATCAGACTCCTAGCGAAGATGTCCTGATTTTTGTGTTAAAAGTCTATGTATTTTGTCCTTTGTTAGAGGGATCCAACTTACCTTGTATTAGAGGTTGGTCATAACAATGAAACATAGAAAGTCTTATGGGTGAAGCTCTCTAGGGTACTTCTTCATCTTGAAAATTAAAATTTTGATCTTTGAAGGTCACCGAAGGGCTTGGTTGAGCTTGTCTGAGGTAACATGATTGTGTTATTGTTGATTTCTGAGACCACTCCAACCCCGGAGGTTGAAAATTTCATCTTAAAATGAGATCTTGAAGTGGCGCACCAAAATTGATTGGAGGGGCCTTCCGAAGATAGGGTTATATGCCGAATCTGACATGACCACCATGAATTGAATTGGTGAGTCACTTGTCGAGGGAATTCTTCGAGGACAACAGGAAGGGTGATTGTCCCCACTACTTGCACATGGCGATTATCAAACCCATAAAATGGTCCTGCAGTGGGTTGGAGCTTTTCTAACAAGCCTGTGCTAAGAAATGTGGAGTAAAATAAGATATCAACAGAACTTCTGTTGTCAATCAAAATTCTCTTAACATTATAGCATGAGTCACGATCCCACAGCTGGCGACAAGTGGATCTTGATGAAGAACTTGGACTCCTTCTAAGTCTGAGTCATTAAAAGTGATGGAATGATCAATACGAGATTTCTTTAACTCTAGTTCTTCAGAGGCGACAATGAGGACTTGATTAGATAATAGTGGTCTTCCTGCGATTGTCTCAATTTCCCTAACTATTTGATGACTATCTTGTTGTTTCTGTGATGATTGTCCTGGTTGCCCCCTAGTTAGAGTTATGCTTGAGTTGATTGATTGTTCTATCGGCGTAGATATCCTTGTTGAATGAGCCTCTCGATTTCTTCTTTGAGTTGTTTGCATGCCTCGGTAGTATGTCCGACTTGATGAAAGTGACAATATTGCTCGATTTTGAATTTGGTTTGGATGTGGCCACTTGATGGTTTCTTCATCTCGAATGGTCATCAGGATGTTAACACGAGATGTGTTTAGTGGTGTGTATTTTTTTTTGGTCGTGGTTCTCATCGTTGAAGTGAAGGCCGTGGAGGGAGATCACGACTGCCTTGTTGCTTCTTTTGATGAGATTGTTAGTCTGCATTCCCTGGGGCGCTCTTATGTTTTCCTGTAGATTGTTCAAATTATTTACAATGGGCATTAATAGCCTCATCCGTAGAATTTTGTGCTTCCACATGATGAACTAAGTTGGCAAATGAGCGGACCGTATCTCGCATTAGTGATGAGTAGAAAGGCCTGGGGCCCCAAGAAAACTCCTCTTAATAGTTGGGGTTTACTCGGGTATTTGGCGAGCTTCTAAGGAGAACCTCTAGAAGTATTCTTTAAGTGATTCAACCTCATTTTGAAGAATGCTTGAGAGATGAGAGGAATCTTTAATGATCCTCTGATTTACAATGAACTATTTTACAAAAATCTTGGCGAGTTCATCAAAGGTATGGATGGATCCCCTTGGAAGGGGTAGAACAAGTCGAGTGAGGGTCGGAAAGACGACAAAGCGGTGTGTTGAGCTCGTTGGATATGCATGATGGTCTTGTAATGGTTGATATGTTCATGGGTGATTTCTCATCAAAATCGATGCTTTGGAAGCTTGAACCCTATGAGAATGGAATGTTGAAGAATAGCTTCAGTCAGAGGTGAAGACTTCTGATAGGAGCGATGAGAGGGAAGATGATTTCCATCTTTATAATGAAATTCTTCTTGTACCAAGCATTTTAATTCCGCACGTATAACGTGATGGGTGGAGTCAAAAAAGACGAGAACGTGCCAAGCTACCAATAATAATTGATGGATTAGCAGTCGGTTGAGCTACAAGTAATGGATGAGTAGAGCTAGTAGTGTCAAGGAGGTCGCATCATGGCGATGAAACTTCATTGATGAAGAATTGATTATCATTTTGACCTCCCAGCTAACTGATCGATCTTGGGGAGATGTGTTTCTTTGCAAGTGTTGTGTTCCTTTAAAGTCGATTATCTCATTTTGAGACTCTTCCATTCGGTGCACACAATCTTCTAGAGAGATTCTATTGCACCTTCACCGAGGTCATGCCGAGGGGAAGTGAGAAGCTTGGTCCTTGGTTCAATGATTGGTTTCGAGAGTGATAGGAGTTGGAGCAGGAAGCTCCATTGTTACAGTATTGCGCCTATTGGCCATAATGCGGGTGTTCACAGAAATTGTGATTGAGGGGTTTCTCTTCCCACAGACGATGTCAAACTGTTGCGTGCTAGAGAACCATTTGCGGTAGAATAAACTTTACGTCTTAGCTTCAATGGAAAATCTAGCACGAGATGTTGAAACAAAATAAAACTCAGATTTTGTGAAAAACCGAGGAAGAGGGTAAAATCAGCTTTATAAAATCTTCCACTATGTATTTGTTTGAGTACAAAAGTTTAAATGGGATTAATTATGAAAGCGACAAGGAATCCATAATCCACATTATCTGGTTAGTTAGAACATATGGTGGTGATGGTGAAACGAGCGGTCGGAAATGATGGCACCGAATGGTGATGACCGGCAGTAGTCAGCGGTGTTCCAGCGATGCGATGATGATGTGGTTAGCGGCGAGGCAGCAGCGGCAGATGACCAGCGGATGGTGGTTGATGGCGATGATAGTGGCGTGGTTGGCTGCGGACCGGCGGTGTGGTCAGCAGCGATTCGATGGTGGTTGGCGGCCGACTATGGTGGTCGGCAAACGGTGAGTGTCATCGTCGGTGGTAACATTATGCTTGGAGAATTTTCAAGCTTTAGAGCTCTCTCTTCTCTTTAACTTGGGCTCCCCTCATGTAAAGAATGATGAGTTATTTATAGATTAGATGAGTGACGTTTCTGTAAATATATGCAAAATCTAAACCACTCCATCGGATGACTCAAAATGATTCCTTCGATCATCTGATGTATTTTAAGTATTTGAATGCCCAAATGAAGTCAGAATCTTAGGCTTGTTAGATCCTCGTCAAGACGCTCGATTTGACTATAAACACTTCATATTTAGGAGCCGACTGATATCGCAAAATTTTTAATTATATTTTAAGCGTTTGATCTGGGTTAGTCTTAACTCAGAATCAGATTACTTTCGACATCAAGATTCGTGCTTCGATTAGTGAAATTTTCGTCATATCATTATATAAGATAAATATTTGTATGTACTAAATTGTGTGTCATCTATTAGATATGTATTAAACTCTTAAATTAGAAATTGATTAGATGATGATGTGATTGATATTATATTATAATATAATACTTATGTTAGATAATTATATGACGCATGTAAAGTATTATTTAAGATTAGATTAATATTAAATTTTGCAAGTGATTGTACTTAAAGGGGAAATTTTATATGAATTTAAAATTATTCAATGAGTTCGATAAATCTTGGTTGTCTAATTTTCCAACTCTCGCTTTCATTTTTTTTTGGCGTTTATAAAACTCGTCTGGGATTTCATCGAATTTTGTTAATATGAAAGTTGTGAAAATTTTTGATGCGGTTCTAATGATATCAAGCTTGCTCAATTCTGACACCGGATGAGTCTGATACGAGAAAAATATTGTAGCTAACCCAAATTTTTTCTAAAAATCGGTCGGGATTGAGCAGATACTATTCCATGATGCTGCTATTAGATAGGCATATTTTAAATTTTGTATACTAATTACCTAATTAAACTTTTAATTAAGCTTTTGAAAATTTAACTTCTAAAAAATTTTATAAGCATGTAGAATTACAAACAAGCAAGAAGGAAGCAATGATAAATTCAATATAAAGCCTTGTTGCCTTTTAAGCTATAAGAATTAGAAAATAAAACAACAAGTCCATATGCTAATTGAGTTAATTTGTTAGTGAGTCTAGATTAGGCTATATAAAGGAGAGCTTAGTTGACACATTTTTTTTATTAGACTAAACAACAACAACAACAACAATATAATTTTATTACATGAATCCTTAAATTCTTCATTTGTCCCATTTTAAATTCTCATTTAATTCAAGTAAAAAATTTTAAAAAAAATTTCTTACAATGCAAATGAGACATATTTTTTAAGAAAATTTTAATATTGTATTTGAATTAAAAAATATTAATATTTTAATCATCTGACATATTATATCATTATATATTTCATATTAAGGTATAATAATAAAATAAATTTTTTTGTTTTTAATCTATTGTTGAATAGTATTTTTATATTTTCAAATAATTTATTATTCATTTGACTTCTAAAATAAAAAAAATTCAAACTTTATGGGTACCAAAATTTTTTAAGACTGTTGATTGATCTCAATCACAAGACAATTGTCCTACTAAAATTGCTCAATGATAATCACCCGATTATAATTATTTGCTCACGATCACTCGATTATCATTGCTTGAATATAATCAAGATCATCATACAACTATAGTTACTTCACCATTATTACGATTGTCATCAAATCTCTTAGATCTTTCTACCTGAATAATTAACTTTGGCCCAACTTCTATTGCTTAATTATGATCCTTTGATCATCAATGCTTCATTGCGGCCTCCCATTCTTTGACTTATGTCTGAGCTAATAATTTTTTGTAATTGACACTCCGAAAAATTAATCCGATCGCGAATCTAGGCATTTTGAAATGCTTCGATCTAATCGCGTTCAGTAAACTTACACCCGTCACGATGAGACAAACATAGACATCAGCATAGTCGATCAGAGCTCGGTCGATCGGATCGAGCTATCGAGCATGAAAATGGATCGATCCGTAAATGGTCACCAAAGCGACATATTTATAGTCGGTCGAGCGGTTCGTCACCGAATCCAACGAATCCAAGATCACCCAATTCGACATCATTAAGGCACCGGATCATCAAAATACACCGTCGATCGGGATGCTTGGGCCGTCCGATGGGAGTGGTTGGAGTTTTCCACAATTTAGGCACGCCACTCCCAAAATCTATAAATAGAGCTTCATTCTCACCTTAGGGGGGGAATCGATTTGAAGACCAGGAGAGCTCGAGAACCACCGGTGATCGACCTTGAGGCATCATCACCAGGTGCCACCATAGTGGTGCACAGATCGGGAGCTCGCCCAGGAGATCGCCCCAAAGGACTAGAAAAGACCGATTCGCTCCTTTCTCACGAAGATCAAAGGTTGCTCCCGGAAGATCGATTCTGCCTTTTGAAACTTCTCCATTGGAGTTGGTTGGATATTGTATCTACACTTTCGGAATATTGTTTTGTAAACACCTTCTTCTCCACTAACGAAGCGGACGTATCTTTTGAACACATAGTGAAAGTTCTACTGGTGGGCAAGGCCGTGGTTTTCCATCGGGTTTTCCACGTATAACTCACTGTTCATATCCCTTGTGTGTTGGATAATTTTTTGAGCTTCTGACGAAGATCTCGCATCTAGAATAAAATTCTCTAAGCGCATTTGGCCCGTGTGGGATAAACGGTTCCCATTCTATATCTCCAATATGGTTGGTAAGCGGGGTTTTGCGCTCCAACGCTCCTCATTCTCGGATCAGGGCGCTCCAACACTTCTCTCACATGACTTACGTCCCGGTGAGGGTCCGTCGGGCCCTCTTTGGAAGATCGCGTTCAAAGGATGGAGGATTCCCGAGCGAAATTCTTGACTCCTGAGGGGGCAAAAGCGTTCCAACCACTGGAAGAAGCGGGTCATACGACCTCGGCATAATCCAGATTTTTTTTCACGAGAATGATTGCAGGAATCGGATCAAGTAGAGAACCCGCGGCACCACATCCGGATCTTTGAACTACGGATGCAGTTCTACTCACCCACGAATGGCACCGACCGTATCGGTGAAACTCCACGTCACCTTATCGCGATGAACTTCGGCCCAGTGCGGGAAGAGTTCCTGAACAATCGAATGATCATTCTCCCGCGCCTCTTAAACTTCGTGCTTCGGCGAGATCATCTCAATACCGTTCGAGATTCAAGCTTCCGGCATGGACCACTACGATGGCACAACGTCCGTCGAGCATATCGATCACTTTCGAGCGATCATGCACATTCGGCGTGCAAATGACCTGTCTTGTGTCGGTATTCCCGGACTCTCAAGGGGCTCGTGCGGTTCTATTCTCATTGGGGTCCGTCCAGATCATTTGGGAGCTTCGCGATTTTTTGTAGAGCAGTTCTGGCGAACAAGAGAATCGTCGGATTCATCACATCTCTCCGAATCCGTGAGCGATGGAGTCCCTCAAGAATACTTCGAGGTTCTCCTCTGGCCCAAACAGAAGAGTAGATCCAGAACTTTTGAGGCGTGCTTCTCGGAGGACTCCGGATACTTATTCATCATTAATCGGAGGCGGTCCATTCTATGCGACTGGTCCATAGAATAGAGGCACAAATCTCCGTGACGGCTATCGGTGCTCATCGAATAGTTTGAACCACCAAGCGACAAGCGAAGAATGAAGATTCATCCAAGTTCGTTCATCCGGGGCAACTCTTAATCTCAGATAAGCAAGTCGGCGACACCAATGAAAGGCAAAGATCGATAGTCAACTCACGGCTACAAGCTCGTATATTGACCTCTTCCATTCGGGTTAGCGTCGCCGGTAAACACTTTGACAAACAACCCGGATAGGTCAACGTCTTGGTGGACTTCAGCGACCTCTTCCATACGGGTTGCGTCATCGGTACATCGAAAGGGGATCAAACGTCCGGTGGACTTCCTGCGACCTCTTCCACATAGGTTGCGTCATCGAGCAAAGACTCGACAAACAACCTGGATAGGTCAAAATCCTTGCGGATTCAATTCGACTCTTCCATACGAGGTTAACGTCATCGGGTAACACCACGACAAACAACCAGGATAGTCAAAATCCTCGGATTGATTGACCTTATCCATGGGTTAATGTCCGGGTAACTCGACAAACAACCTGATAGGTCAAAATCTTGGCGGTTAATTACCCTTTGACGAGTTAACGTCGAGTCGCATCACAACAACCTGGATGGGTCAAAATCTCCGGTACGACCTCTTGTGTGCGTCATGGGTAACACTCGACAAACAACCTCGGATGGGTCAAAATCTCGGCGGATTCATTGACCTCTTCCTAGTTAACGTCATCGAGTCACACTCAGACAAACAACCTCGGATGGGTCAATCGGATTGCGACCTCTTTATCAGTTAAGTCGCCGGGTAACACTTCACAAACAATAGGATGGTCAAAATCCCGATTCAATTGACCTCTTCCGTCGAGTTGTAACAATCTCGGATGGGTCAAAATCCTCTGGCCGGATCGACCTCTTCCATACAGTTAACGTCATTGCTCGACAAACAACCCGGATGGTCAAATCCTCGGCGGTCATTCAACCTCTTCCATACAGTTGCGTCGCCAGTCACACTCGACAAACAACCTCGGATGGGTCAAAATCCTCGGCGGATTCAATACGACCTCTTCCGTTAGCATCGGGTAACACTCGAGAAACAACCCGGATGGGTCAAAATCTCCGGACCAATTGACCTCTTCCATACAGTTAATGTCGCCGTCACTACGACAAACAACCTTGATAGTCAAAACTTTGTACCTCTTCCACGGGTTAGCGTCATCGGCAAACACCGACAAATAACCGGATAGGTCAAAACTTTGACCTCTTCCACGAGGTTAGCGTCATCGAGCAAACTCGATAAACAACCTGGATGGGAAAATCCTCGGATTCAATTCAACCTCTTCCATACGAGGTTAATGTCGCCGAGTCACGCACGACAAACAACCCGGATAGGCCAAAATCCCGGCGATTCAATTCAACCTCTTTTATAGGTTAACGTCATCGGGTAACACTCGACAAACAACTTCCGGATAGGTCAAAATCTCAGTTCAATTCGACCTCTTCCATAGGTTAGCGTCGCCGGGTAACACCACCGACAAACAACCTCGGATGGTCAAAATCCTCGGCTGATTGACCTCTTCACGTTGCGTCGTGAGTCACACTCGACAAACAACACCGGATAGGTCAAAATCTCCTCGGCCTTTCTGCAGCCGTGCCGTCTTCCATAACATTGCGTTGTCGACCACGTCGGTTGACCATTGTAGCGATCACCTGGGACTAAAATCGCCGACCACTACCGCTTGAAGATCGCCGACTCTTCGGTCCACGTCATGGGTCATCCTCGACATTCGACTTATCGCCAGGTCATTCGATGCCGATTGACCACCCCGGATCGGCCGCTGACCATCGTCGTCGATCCGCCCGTCATTAGGTTCATCCTTCGACCACCGGATGTCGGTCATCGCCATTCGGCGTTATCTCGTGATACCAGGTCGATTCTTCGAGACCAACCCGTCGGTTCAACGCATCCGACTACCGTCGGCCGGTCCTTCGCCGACCATCGTAGACAATCTTGCGGTCCCCCGTCTTTCGGTCATCGCCTGCAGCGCATTGCCATCATCTTCTGGTCGCCCGGTTACATTGCAGACCACCGTCGACCATCATGTGGCCGTCCGGCCGACCGTCGCGGTCCGACCATCGCCCGGCTATCGCGTCACCACCATCGTCGGTCATCCCTGCCATTCGGCGTTAATTAATCCGTCGATTGTCGTCGGTTATTCAGCCGACCCGACCAACCATCGTTACCGGTCCGCGCGACTTCGTCACGGGATCTGCCACCCCACCCGGCATCGTCGCCACCCATCGTGTCATCCCGCCATGGCGTTCAGCCAGATTCGTAGCCGGTCGTTGCGAAACCCCGTCGGCCAGCTCGTCGGTCCGCGCCCGCCATGTCGGCGGTTATCGCATTCTGCGCCCGGTTATCGGCCGCATAGTTGCGAACCAACGTCGGTATTCCTCCGGTCACCGCCGACTACGTCGGATCCTTCTGCCGTAGACCATCGTAGCAATCTTCGGATCACCACCATCTCGCGGTCATCCCGACCGATCGGTCGCCACCATCGACTTCGATTCTTGTTGCCTCCATCAGTCGTCTCTTTCAGATTCTCACCATCTACAAACAGGCAACTCGTCAGTCGAGATGAAAATTATTCAGAAGAGTGCCCAAACTCACGGGGAGGATGCACTCGGCTTGTGGAGATGAGGAGAGGTTGATCAAGAAGAGTGCCCAAACTCCCAGGGGGAGAGCTCCAGCTTGGTGGAGATGAGAGGTGAGGTTGATCCAGAAGCCCAAACTCCCACCGAGGCTATGCACTCTTGTGGAGATGAGGAGGTAGAGGTTGATCCAAGAAGAGTGCCCAAACTCCCACCGAGGGCTATGCACTCTTGGTGGAGATGAGGAGGTAGAGGTTGATCCAAGAAAGTGCCCAAACTCCCACCGGGGAGGCTATGCACTCAGAGATGAGGAGGTGAGGTTGATCAGAGTGCCAAACTCCCAGGGGAGGCTATGCACTGCTTGTGGAGATGAGGAGGTATGCAGAGTGCCCAAACTCCCACGGGGAGGCATGCACTCCTCATAGAGGTGGATCGTGAAACTCCCACCAGACTTCCTCATGGAGAAAGGTGAAAAGTATGCCTTCCCTCTTACCTTGGGGTTTTATAGACCCCTTGGCAGTAAAAACTGCAGCGCGGTAAAACCCGCATTGGGCCCGTGGGTAGCGCCCTCCCATTCAGCGCAGCCTCCTTGTGCCGCCCACATGCGAGAACAGCTGGCAAGCATGCGCATTCATGCGAGCCCATCATAAACCAGCTCCGCCCGTTACCGCGGCGCCGACCCGACCCAGACTGATGCCCGTCGCGATCCGATATTCGCCGACCGCTCAGGCATCTCGCGCCGTGCGACCCTCCAGGATCGACCATGACCTTAGCAGCGCCGCATCATGTCTTGTAGCAGCAGCGCCGCTTTGCGCAGCCAGCGCCCGTGAGCGCCAGAACTCCGTTCGCCGGTTGGTCCATCTCAAATCACCGCACTACATACTATGCATTTGCGAGCATCGACTTACATTATAATATTATCTTTGTTATGAAGATCTGTTCTCTCAAAATGCGTAGTTGATGGACTCTCAAATTTCATTGAAGAATTTGCTATTTTCAAGTATTTGACATATATTTTTGGATGGCGAGATAATGTCACCCAAAATAGAATAGCGATGTCATCTCGAGAAAATTAATCGATCAAGCGAATCTCAAGGCATTTTGAAATGCTTGATCTAATCACCGATTTAGCAAACTTACGGTCAAGCGGCGATCTCGATGAGGCGAAAGCAACATCAAGCATATGCGATCCAGAACTCGAATCGACCTCAATATCGAGCATGAAAATGGATCACGATCCGCCAAATGGTCACCAGACATATTTATAGTCGGTCGGCGGCTCGTCAAGGCGAATCCGAATCAAGATCACCCAATTGGACATCATTAAGGCAGGATCATCAAAATACACCGTCGATCGAGGGATCATGGCGTCCAGATGGGAGTGGTTGGAGTTTTCCAATTTACAAGGCACGCCACTCCCAAAATCTATAAATAGAGCTTCATTCTCACCTTAGGGGTCGATTTGAAGAGAGAGCTCGAGAACCCGGTCGACCTTGTCGATCCCCATCACCTCACCAGCAGTGCACGAAGGTCGAGCTTCGAGGAGATCCAGGACTAGAAAGACCGTTCGCTCCTTTCTCCAAGATCAAGAGGTTGCTCCCAGGAAGATCGGTTCTGCCGAAACTTCTCCCTTGGGTTGGAGTTGAGATATTGTATTCTACACTGAATATTGTTTAGCCCGTAAACACCTTCTTCCAACGAAGCGACCGTATCTTTGAACACATGGTGAAATTCTATGGCAAGGCCGGGTTTTCCTTAACGGTTTTCCACGTATAACCCGTGTTCATATCCCCTTGTGTGTTGGATAATTTTTTTTTTCTCTGACGAAGATCTCTAGGAATAAAATTCTAGACGTAATATCTTTAACATTAAAGTAACTAGTCTCAAACTATATAGTTTTTTCTTCTATTTGTACATCTAAACTTAATAAATAAAATTAAGTTTGATAATTTTATAATATGTATTTCAAAATTATGCAAACTACAACATAAAATATTAATAGATGAAGCAACAATTTTTCATAAAGCAAAATTTTGATGCAAAATTTTCTGCTTGTATTTTTTTAATTTTAATTTATTATAAAATAAAAAAATAAATTCACTAAAATCTTTATTATTACACTTGTTAACTACATATGTGTCATAAAATTCAGTTTAATTTGATGGACTTTTGAAGTTCATAATTAGACTCAAAATGTCACATCACTTAAAATGGTCAAAACAACCTCCGATCAACGAACGGACTTCTCCATCGTGTTCAAAACGTTGAAATTGATCAGAATATAGATATTACAAAATTCACGTCAATGAAGCGCCGAATATCAATTTGCGTATATCGAGTTAAAAGCTACGACGATGAACAAGCTTTAGCTTGAAATTGATCACGTCGTTAGGCTAAACGTCAAATCTATCAAATGAGACTATCCTCAATTACAAGTATGTGCAAATGTCCGTAATTTGATGACGACGCGCCTGGTGAAATGCTGCGCAAGAAATCTCAAATGATCCGTCGACGTACTTACCATTGCGTTCAGAACATCAAAATTGGTCAAAATATAAATATTACAATACTTGATGATCAGATCGGCTTTGAGTCGAGGCGTTGACTCACATATTGAGGTCGACATCAAGCATCTCCGTTTGCAAAATTGATCGATGAGCTTATAAATATATCAAGACTGTTCGTACTCAATTCGGACAAGTCTGCATGGAAATCGAGTGATCGAAAGCGACGACGCGTATTTTGAGCTTAAATTGACTCAATTTGATGCCGACTCGAGACAAACGGCTTCCGATCGCGAAATGAACTGCGTCGTTGCATTCAGAATATCGAAATAACCTTGAATCAACAAATATATTGATCATATAATGATATCGGCATAAATTTATTTTAAGATTGATTAATATTTAAAAAATTAATTAAAAAAGTCTATTTATTATCAATAATTCAATTCGGCTCTAATCCTAATATGCGCAGCCACTCGATCCTGCTCCTCTTACATGCGGGAAAATATTACGTCGAGTCACGTAGCTTTACGTCACGGACTCAATCGCCGGCGTGGCTCAATTAACGGCAAAATGACGCCAGAGTAAACGAAGCGGCGTTTTTTTTGGGTTTATCGCCCGACCGACCCGATTTACCTCGTCAAACCTCGGGAACCAAATATCTGCGTCGTTGGTATTCTTCCGTAATACTCGATAGGGCTTTCGACGAAGAATTTCCTGAGCTCCGTCTTGACCCACCGTCGTTCGGTCAGCTTAGGGCTTATAGCATTTCAAATTATTACGGTTGGTTATCTGAGGTATTTCCATATGCATTCTTGAACTTGAGAGATTTTAGGGTTTTCTTTGTCTTTGTCCATTCTGATCATTAAGTGTTTAGGTTTCTTTATGGCGTTTTGATGGCTACCCTCTGTACCTCTGTACCTCACATGCGTCTGTACCCTCGATATTAGACGATTTTCTTTGTTTTTTGTTGATTGTTCTGTACCCTGTACTCCAAAACCCTCTTTACTTTCTTGAGATTTTGCTTTTTTTTAGTCCATTTTTCCCGTTTGGAGGGCATCATGGTAGAACCGTTAATCTGGGAGGTTGTGTTTTCTTAGGTTTGGGTGTATTTTGTGGAGAAAATTAATCAGACCTCTGTACCTCTATACCTCATACCTCTCATACCTCTGTATCTCACATACTCACCTCTGTACCTCACCTCTCTGTACCTCTGTACCCTCGATATTAGAGCGATTGGCTGTTTTCTTGATTGTTCGTCGGTTGTTGAGATAATGTTCTTAACTGTGGAAGTAGTTTAGAGGTTGTTTGGAAGCTAATTTAGATGCTTGTTTGCAAAATGTACTCACCGCACCTACCTCACCTATACTTTCTTGAGATTTTGGGTTTGGATGTGTTACGTGGAGAAAATGAATTTATATACCACCTCTGTACCTGCACTCTGTGCACACCACACCATACCTCTATACCTCTGTATCTCTATACCTCTGTACCTCTGTACCTCTATACTTTCTTGAGATTTTGTCGGTTTGGGTGTGTTCTGTGGAGAAAATTAATCACAGCACTGCACTCATCACGTACCTCTGTACCTCTCCTCCGATATTAGAATGGTTTTGGGATGTTTTTCTTGATTGCTGGTCGATTGTTGAGACAATGTTTCTTAACTGTGGAAGTAGTTTAGAGGTTGTTTGGAATTTAGATGCTTGTTTGCAAAATGTACTCACCAGAATCTCGTACCTCTCACTATACTTTCTTGAGATTTTGCGGTTTGGATGTGTTACGTGGAGAAAATGAATCGTACCTACCCTGCACTGCACCTCGTACCTCACGTACCTCACTGTACTCGTACCTCACGTACCTCTGTACCTCACGTACCCTCGATAGTAGAGACATTTTGGGATGTTTTTTTGATTGCTCGGTCGATTGTTGAGACAATGTTTTCTCAATGGAAGTAGTTTAGAGGTTGTTTGGAAGCTAATTTAGATGCTTGTTTGTAAAATGTACTCCGAACCCACTGTACCTCGTACCTCTATACTTTCTTGAGATTTTGTCGGTTTGGATGTGTTAAGACAAGAAAATGAATCACTACTGTACCCCTGTACCCTCTGCCTGTACCCTCACGATATTAAGGTGCTTGCAATCCGAGTATCTCTAATATTCGATTACCTTAGCTTTATTTTGAAGTTGACATGTCAAAGGATAACGCGTCTAGATGCGGGCAGTGGCATCGAGCATTATTTGATAATATTACGCTGCTTCTAGTGAAGTGGTGAAATATTGAAGCGGCTTCACAACCAATTCGTCACATTGCACCTGCAGACTGGTTGCCATAACCTCTATCTATCTTTCTTTGGGACATCGAAACCTTTTATTGGGTGGCGTGCATTTCTTTCACCGGATGAAGTAGCGTGATCTTTGGGGATGCCAAACAAAGGGGAGAAAGTTTTATGGCGAAATCCCCATTGTCATAGTTCGATTATAAGAATAAGCTCGAGCAATGGATAGCTCGTTCTTGACACGGTTTGTTGTATACGTTTTCTTATTTCAAATTTGTTCTTTGCATACCACAACTATAGAGTAGCTAGTTTAATTACTGTAGATAATATCGAAAAATTTCTTTAATTGGTGAGGCCATTTGGGCCTTCTTAGTGTCAATTCAATGGCATTACAAGAAAGATACAGACACAGCAGGCGTCTGGCTACATGAGTGGCTTTGTGCCTCTTCTTATGGTATGCTCTGACCCGTTAGTTTAGTTTTACTTGATGTGAGCAATTTAACCTGTATACATTTTTTGTTGTAGATAGGCGGTGAGCATTATCGCATTAGTCATTTCCATCAGCGACCCACATTATTTTCGTTGGCCTAAAATAAAGTTTGCAGATGTTGCCTTCGACGATTTGGGAGGAGACCAGGTACAGGAAATTAGTTATGTTCGTTCATATCAATGTAGTGCATTTACATATGTTTAGGTCGTCATATCTATCTTTGGCTTAACACAGGTCCGCCTCACACTCGAGGACTTATCGAAGAGGAGACTTGGCTCATTGAATCATCCTCTCATCCCCATGAAACTTCCATAGCGAACTCGACATCGGCCCGTGCGGTCCATATTCTTGCGCTCTTGATTCCGATATCTCTCCCGGATATTCCCCAAGCGGTGTCTCAACTTGCCCTCTACTACCCCCAATCGGAAGGATCTGAGATAAGTTATTTGCGGTTTGAGGGAGTTGAGGAAGTTGTGGCATCCTACCATGCGGCGATGGAGGTGGATGACATTCATGCAGTTCTATGGAAGTTACCCTCAGAAGGAGTGCTCCCATCAGTGGAATGGCTGGAGACCAGGGGTATCTTCTCGAGACCTTTATAGTGGGAGCCTCAGGTGGAGTCTTGTGCCGAGAAGATCCGTGGTGGCGGGGAGACTCCCAGCATAGCTGCTATCGTCCCCTTCATTGGCACAGTACGTCGGGTGAAGACAGGCGAGGAAGAGGAAATCGTGTTCTCTCCGTTCACCACTAGCGGCCTACGCTAAGAGTGGCGTTACGATCATCCACCCCACGGCCGGCGGCGGTATTACGTTAATTTAATGAATAATATGATTAAATAGATGACCAGTTGTTCAGTTTCACCGCCTTCCGGTGTCGTGGGTTTCCTTTGATGAGCCATCGAGGCTATCGTGGTTATGGAGGAGCACCGGTCAGGGTAAGCGGTTCGATGCCCAATCTTTCGATGACAATGGATATAGATTTTACCAATTAATTTCTAAATAATTATATTACGACCGGTAGACGGCGGGTTGTGGACTTCCCATCTAGGGATGGCATGCCTCGATGCTCGAACTCATAGCCGTTCGTTTTCGGGGACAAGTAAGTCACATCTTCCTCATATCATTCTAAGTACTTACGTTCATTTCTTTGCTTTAAAAAATGGCGTATCACGGTCTTTCATGGTTAAAGATTATTTAGAGATTGGCGATTCTTGATGGACCGATTATCATCGGATGCACCGCGTCGATCGTTATATCATTGGAAGTACTCCCGTACGAGATTGTATGTCCCATTCCTTTACATTTCATGCTTACATTGGGTGAGTTACTCCAAAATTACTAGTTCAATTCATTCTTGATATTCTGTATGTTGTGTCTTATAGATGTTATCTGCATCCTTGTAGAATTATGAGCGGTGTCTTGCTAAAAGCAAGATGTATATCACCCATCCCGTGAATTCATCCCAGCCATTACCACTTATAAAACATCATAATGGTACACTCTTCTTGCGTTTACGGGATCACATACCTTATCCATCTTCACATAAATTAAATGCTCGGGATATCGCCATACACAATAAAATGGCATCTTGAAGCGGTGCGGGTTCCGTCAACTGCAGTATTTCAAACATGTTCATTCAAAACAGCTTCTCTTTCAAGCGAGCTGGCTAAAAAATGAATAGATTTAGCGACTTTGTTTTAGATGCCGTTTTGCACCTTAAATGTTTAGTTGTAGGGATAAAGCTTGTTATTTTGGGTTTATGTAGTGATAATTCGTTGTTCCATGTCTTGACAATCTGTTTAGGCATGTTCATTTGCATTTTGAGGTTAGGTATTTCTTTCCAGTTTTTTTCACTTTACGTAGCATGGTTGTTCGAGATCATGGCTAAATCCCTAATGAGGCAATGAGGTGGTTGTTCGATGATTTTAGTAGATTTTTTGGTCTCTGTACCTCACTGCCTGCATCTCACCTCTGTACTCTGCCTCTGACTCTCGTGGGTTTTGTTTCACTTTTGTTGCACGGTTGTTGACATTGTAACTAAATCTCTAATGAGGCAATGAGGTGGCTGTTCTGATGAATTTTAGTAGATTTCTCTCACTCTGTGTCTCTATACTGCCTCTGTACCTCATACTCTGCACTCTGTGCTCTCTGCGGGTTGTTTTGTTTCACTTTGTTGCTGGTTGTTAACATTGTAACTAAATCCCCAATGAGGCAATGGTGGTTGATGAATTTTAGTAGATTCACGGTCCTCTATACCTCTGTACCTGCACCTCTGTGCCTCACTGTACCTCTGTACCTCTCTCTGCGTTGTTTTTTTTCACTTTTATGGGTTGTTAACATTGTAAAATCTCAATGAGGCTGAGGTGGGCTGCTTGGTCGAATCTTAGTAGATTTCGTCTGCGTCTGCCTTTGTACCTCTGTACCTCTACCTCGCCTCTATACCTGTAGACCCTCGTACCTCTGCTCCTATACCTCAGCACTGTACCTCATGCCTCTGTACTGCATTATACTTCACGTACCTTTGTACCTCAGTATGTACACATTTTTGGCAAATTTAATAGACAATTTTTATGCAAATTAAAGATTTATTTTTAAATAGTCGATTGATGATAGTAAATAATATATGTAAAATTAAAATTTAAGCCTTATGTACCCATATACTTGCTAATCATTGAATATTATATATATTGCAGACTATGCCAACATTTGAGCTCCACAATAGACTTACTGAATACATATCGAATTGAATATTGTGCTAATCATTGAATATATGTTCCATATGAGAGAAATGGTAAATAGTATTTTTATAAATAAATTTAATCGGAGGCAAAAAATAACCTTAAATACATGAAATGCATCTAATTGGATGCTTCTGTTTTTATCTTGAGCGTAGAAATAAATTCAGCAGTTTCAGAGAAAATATGTTTAAAAAAAAAACATAACAATACAATTCTTTTCAGAGAAAATCTGAATTCTATCTAAATATTACATACATCTAATACAATTCTTTTCTAATACAGGTTTTTTTTCTAATAAATTCAACAGTGTCATGTATTTTATTTTAAAAAGATAATGATAAATATTAATATTTTTGAGTTGCACATGTAAATGACTGAGAATTGCGTGACATTACATTGCATGTAAAATTTAGTCTCACATAAAAAAACTGAAAAGATTAGATTTGAATGATAGCATTTCGGAAACAGAACTCAATGGAAGAACAGAAGACACCAGCAACATATGCCAAGCATTACAATGTTGTACATAAGAACGGATTAAAAAAATTTAGACCTACTAAAACAAAGCAACCATAAAAATCATTTTAGGAAGAAAAAGGAGGCATGAGCAGTTAGACCTACAAAAACAATTAAATATTAAACCTCATCATATGAGGTAAACAATTCTTCACCAAATAACAGGTTAGACTTAAAACAACAAAAAAATTGAGGACATTCTTGCGGAAAAATTGTAGTTTCACGCATTATGACTAAAACATACAAAATGAAACTAAAAATGCCTTCTTGGATAATATCATGCATCAAAATGCCGCTTGTAATAATATCCATCATGAGCTTTGGTATACTGTTGGTTGGTAGGTCGAATTGAATTCCTGTGGAACAATATTGTAGTAATAGTACAACATCTTAGTAATTGATGAATAATTTACATCGTCAATGTGCAATATTCTAGGCTTACCTGCGAAAAGCACTGGGGCATAACAGAGAGTGGGCAAGCTGACGCATCTACGACTCTCGGGCTTCACTTTTGTTTCTAAGACAAGAAAATATAATACATTAAAATTTAGGAAACTATAAGTAATAGCAACATCGAGGCAAGTAGCATAAGTACTTGTGGATTTTTTGGATTTCTCCCAATAAGCCTTGAGCCTGCGTTGGAAACACCCTTTGGGCGTCTCTTGATTGGATCCTTATTGTCCTTATCCGATGATGTGGTCGCCTTCTTCTTCTTAACGATCGTCAATCGGTGGAGAATTCCCACTTATTACGGTCCACTTCATCAGATAATCGCTTAAGAGATGCAAGCATGTAATCCTCGCTATCTTATTACCCTGCTCGGGGCTAATTTGATATGCATATCGACTTATATGATTCACGAAAACAATGCCGGTCCCATCCATCTGCTCTCCCCGTACTAACCCTCTATATGAACCATCGATGTAGATGTCCCTCTTTGCTCGGTAGACCACCGCATAAGGTACTTATCATGCAGCGGTATCATTATGGCTAAGAACTCTGCGAATTGCACAAAGTATGCCCATCATTTCAAATTTCGGCAACTACAAGAAATATCCATAGTACACATCATAGTGGACAATCCGGTTTTGGATGCATTCTTCTTCTCTAAGTTCCTCACCAAGTACTCCATGGGCCTATCATCGACGATAACAGATAATCCCCAACTCCATGCGAAATTCTTCTTGAACATAGAGTAAAGCTTCCTCGTATAAAACAAAGCGACTTGTTTAAGAATTGGACTACTCTTAACAACAGAACAATTATTTGGATACACTTGAAGTCTTCATCATGTTCATTTCGCCATGTTTCCATCACCTTCTCAATCCCAAGAAACAATCTGGAACTTGTTGGCTTGAAATACCATACCATGACATTTGTGGCCTCACTACTGAGTGGACAACAATACAAAATCTATCTTTGTTGAATCGGTGGACCATTTCTTTAATTTTGTAAAGTTCGAATGGCCAAGCATGATCATACATTGCCCTCCTCTAGCATGGCGGCAAGCATCCTCAAACTCATCCTCTGTCACATTTGCTTTGCATGCATAGAATAGCCCTTGAACTCTCTTGTTACTACTAAAGCAATGGACCTTGGAGGGGGCTTTCTTTGAGATATGCCATTGGCACAACCTATGGCGTATCGCGGTAGTACATTCTCGATAGTCTCGCCATAGCCGATCTTGATCATAAATATCGTTACAGGATGCCTTCCATCAATCAAGAAATGTCAGGAATAACCATGTGAATGACTCGATGGTCTCTTCCGACAAAAAAAGCTACTCAGAATAAGGCGTTTTGCCAATGATGATTCACTCCAACGAGTGGGCGCAGATTATATTTATTGAGCCGATAGTATCAAAAATTATCACATCCCCAAAACAATCAAATTCAACCCTGACATACCATTGCTCCAAAAAAAACTCACCAAGCAATCAGGCGCATCCGAACATCCCATGCAAACATCTCGTGCTTGTCTTTCCTTGAGCAGTATTAATTCGTTGCTATCCGCTTGTTGATCTTTCTTTACGGATGAAATTGAAAGCATCTCTTTTGGTGAATCCAATATTCTACCCACCAACTTCCTCTAGACGCTGAGCAGCGTCGATTACCTTAATGCCGCCTCGTCATCGTCTTCAAAGCGATGCCTTCTCATCGAATGCGTGCGTCGAGAAGATCTGAATCACCGTCTTTGCCGTGAATGATTATGGCTCTCATATATTTTTTAACGACCAATTCCCCTCCAAATCCACACCGAATCATCATCGGACAACCACTCCTCGTGTCTTTCTTGAATTTTGTTATATGGTTTAGATTGACTGTTTTTCTTTTGCCGCAGAAAATCTCTCGATTTCAATTTCTTAGAGTTTGGCCAATAACTTGTATGGTCTTTTCTTTGAAGCCGGTTTGATGTGCATAATCACGATATAGTGCATAAGCGGTTTCATTATACCACCGTGCTAGCAGTACCCAAATTTGGGTCATTAGATAAAACAACTTCATCATCGCATTGCTCATTCACCACATTCATCTGCGAAAACATAGAGTCCAAAGCAGTTCCACAGATAATAGAAATCTGAATGTAAGAGCATGAGAGAGCATAGAGAATTACGGTTGTCCAGTATGACACAAAAAAACCCAAAAGCGTTGAGCGAAGCCAAATTACAGTCTGAGAGGTACAGATGTATAGCGGTACAGAAGATATAGGTATAGAAGGTATAGGGAGATGCAGTGCAGGCGGTAGAGAGAGTCACAGAATTACAGAGAATTCTGAGATGCAAGAACAGAGGTATAAGCGGTTATAGAGGTATATAGCATATAAAGGTATACAGAGGAGATATACAAGAATGCAAGTGCAACAAAAGTCTGAAGGTATAGCGGTACAGAAGGTATAGTATAGAAGGTATAGCGTCGGTCTGAGGTATGCAGAATGCAGAGGCTGAGAGGTATAGAGTACAGGAATTATAGAATCAGAGGTGCAGAAATCTCTAAAATCCCTACAGACCACATCATTGCTTGATTGGGATTTAGTTACCATGATCCGAACAATGAGTAGAAAGTGAAACAGCGGAAAAAAATCGTCATACTCGAAAGACACTACTGAGAGTACATATGTAAATAAGCACTACAAAATTAATCAACGACCTCTGAAAAGATTACATTGAATATGTTTTCTCGAACTTTACAAAAAAATCATGAAAATAAATATGAATACTGAAGGATTACAACTCCTTAAAAAGATTCGATCCATTTTATTTACGACATCGATTTATTTCAACGCCTCCATTTCAGATTCATTCTCCTTCTTCATAGCTCTTTCGTAATGCTCACCGCTCGGTCAGAATAAAAAAATCTGAGACACTCTAAATGAAGATATTTTTAATTTCCCGCGTATACTCATTCCATTGTTTGGTCGGGCGGCGATAAACCGCGAAAAAAAAGCGCCGTTTGTCCTGCGTCGTTTTTTGGCGTTAATTGCGCGTCAGGCTGGAGTCCGCACGTAAAGCTACGTGCGGACTCCGGACGTAATATTTTCCCCTTACATGCACGGTTCGCATACAACCGCTCTCTCTCTTCCGTTCAAATGGCCAAATAGTTCCCTCTGAAGAACGGTAACTGCTCCCTCTCTCTTTAAAAAATAATAAAAATAAAAATAAAACGGCTCCTACTCCTCTCTCCAGAAACCCGCAAGGCAAAAAAAAAACCGCTGACTCGTTCGTCCCGTCTGAAAAAAAAAAAGGAAAAAAGGATGGTACGCGGAGGTCCTCTTCGGTGATGAAGATCGTCAGCCCGTGTTGGAAGTCTTTCGCCGGTGATAGGCCGAGCAGGGCTTTTCGCTTAGCCGCAGCGATGGTCTCTTGTAGTACAAAGACATCGGGAAGCACTCCGCCGGTGAGTTCTCGATGGCTGTCGTGTAAGGAAACTACCAGTTTGAAGATGAAAGCCAGATTGAGTTTGGTTTGCTCAGCTCTTCCGACGCCGGTGACGTTACGAATGGAACATTTGTCGGAATCTAGGACGGCCATGGGAGAAATTTTTAAAATATTCATATTTTTAAATTTAATTAACAATTTAAGCATAAAATTAATAAAAATAGTTCTACTCGTCCGTTTACATAAATTTTTATTTATTTATTTGCTTTTAGTAGAAAAAAGAAAGAAGGTTTTTAATTAATTTTTTAATTAATATAATTATTTAAAATATATAATTTAAAAATATTTTTTATAAAATATTTATTAATTAAATATTTATATATTTAGTTATTAATTTATTTATATATATATAATTAAATATATAATTTAAAAATATTTTAATTATGTATATAAATTTAGAAATTTATTTAATAATTTTTATTAATTAATATAATTATTTTAAATATATAATTTTATTAATTTTTGTTAATATATAATTTAAAAATATTTAAAATATATAAATAAATTTTTAATAAATAAATAAAAAAATAAATTATATAAATATTTTATAAATTATATAAATAAAGTAATTATATATATTTATAAATTTATTTAGTTATTTATATATTTAAATTATATAAATTTTTAAGTTATATAAATAATTTAAAAATAATTAAAATATATAAATAAATAATTAGTTATTTATATATTTATTTATTTAGTTATTTATATTTAAAAATATTTATTTATTTAAAATATATGATTAGTTAAATAAATAAATAAAAAAATTTTAAATTATATAAATATTTAGTTATTTATATATTTATTTATTTATTATATAAGCCAATAAATTATATAAATAAATATATAAATAACTAAATATTATATATATAATTACTTTATTTATATAATTTATAAAATATTTATATAATTTATTTATTTCTTTATTTATTTAAAAAAATTATTTATTTATATATATTTTAAAATTATATATTTTAAAATTATATTAATTAATAAAATTATTAAATAAATTTCTAAATATATATATTTAATAAAAACTATTTTAAAATATATTTTAATTATATATATATAAATAAATAAATTAATAATTAAATATATAAATATTTAGTTATTAAATATTTTATAAAAAATATTTTTAAATTATATATTTTAAATATTTTAAATAATTATATTAATTAAAAAATTAATAAAACTCTCTCTCTCTCCTACCCGAAAGCAAAAAAACAAAACAAAAAATCTGCGATGGATGACTGGCGTCGACGTTGTCTCTACATCAGCGCCAGTCGTCCGTTGTACGGACGATTAAGCCTATTTCCATAAAAAAAATTTTTTAATGTCTAAAATGTTAATTAAAATTAAGAATATGTATATTTTAAAAATTTCTCGGTCATGGCGCGCCAGAGGCTGCACGGTTCATCATGGAGCACTTGTTTCGAAGCCTAAAAAAAATTATTTCTGAGCAGAACGGCATATCAGCGGATGTTATTAGGAAGGCATTTTCAACCACAGAAGATGAGTTTCTATCTTTTGTATGGAAGCAATGGAAGAGAATGCCACAGCTTGCATCAGTTGGTTCTTGTTGTTTGATTGATGTCGTATGTGCCGGAATGCTATATGTTACGAACCTCGGCTATCCTAGATTAGTGTTGGGAAGAGTAGACCATACTGAGAGAGGGATCGTCGCTAGGGGTGCAAACGAACCGAGCGTTCAACAAGTTATTCGTGTCTCGGCTCGATTAGAGCTCGTTTATATTCGTTCATTTAATTAATCAAACGAGCTTGAGCACTTTTTGTAAATCCTCGATTGTTAAATGAATAAAGAAAGTTATTGTTCGTATTATGTCAAACGATCATTTAAAGTTTCGCAAAGTTAAGGAGTTCGATAACGCTTGATTAAGGCCGTTTATTTCATTAAACGAGTTACTTATTAATAGGCTCGATAAGCCTAATCAACCGAGCTCAAAACAAACTTCGAGCGACAACGAATACTTTTTTTTAAACGAGCTCGATCTCGGACACCATCCTAAAAGCTATAATCGAGCTCGAGCCGAGCTCGAGCTCAATACTGGCAAACGAGCTTGAACTCGAATATGGCTCTGCTTGGTTCGGTTCGGTTCGTTTGTAGCCCTAATCATCGCTGTGCAGATGACAATGGATCATAATGTCAGTGACGAGGCTGTGAGGAATGAGCTGGGGTCATTGTATCCTCATGATTCTCATATTGTAGTTCTGAAACACAAAATGTGGCGTGTGAAAGGTCTCATACAGATATCCAGATCTATTAGAACACTTACCTGAAAGATCCACAGTTCAATCAAGAGCCTCTGCTTGCCAAATTTCGGCTTCCTCACCCATTTGATAAATCGATTCTTAGTGCCGATCCATCTAGAGTAGCTCATAAATTGTCTCCTCGAGATCAGTTCATGAAAATTGCCTCTGAAGTACATTTCTTGCATTGGATATTGGCTTCAGGCTGTCATAAGGGGAAATCGTATATTGTGTTCATGTTCCTCATGCCATGGAACAAAAGTTGTCTCAGCATATCATTTTGAGATTCATGCTGAAAACACTAAGAAGCATCCTTCAGATTTCATCTTTTTGGAGAATGGCAAGAACCTTCGGGACCTGTTGAAATCGTGCATTGGTGCTCCTCTAGACATGTTGGAAGCTGCAATCCACAGTGCAATTGGTCCTACACCTCTGAAGAATCTTTCTGTATGCTAAAAGTGTAAAGAGCTTTAACATATGTGAGGGTCAGCTTAACTAAGTTTAAAGGCATAATAGCTTTCGTCAGGATATGGAGATAAATGGCCGTGATATCGCACACATGCTCGTGAGCTTTCTAGAGTATCTATCGATGTATATGCCAAATATTATTGTATATATATATTTTTATCGAGTTCAGTCGCTTCGAGTAAGGATTGAAGGGTGTCGAGTGCTTCAAAACACAGCATCCGTAATGTGTAAAATAAATAATTAGATGTAGCCCTGCGAGGATGGCCAAATCTTTGCCAAATTTGGAATATTTGTATATATATTTGCTTTTATCGGTGATTGAACTCGTTATGCTCATCATAATGGGATTGAAGGTCGGCGAGGTCTTTAAAATACACCGTGATCCATCATGAGGCTGGGTTAAAACACTCAATACTGACCCTGCGGAGATTAGGAGGCTGCTAAAATTGCATCAAATCTTTTGACTTAAAAAAAATGAGAGCATAAAATGAATCGACTTAAGAATGTTAAGCAAGGAAATTTAAAGCTAAAATTCAAATTAAAAACTCTAAACAACAAAAGGGGGAGGGAAAATAGCATACAACAAACAAAAAAGTAAAACAAAAAAGAGATGAAAAATGAAAGCTACTCTGAGTGATAAATCTTCTTTTAAAATAATAAATTAAACTATCTTTTACAATCTAAATCAAAATATCTTTTCACCATATGATACTTTTTATAGCGCGAAAACATTTAAATTAAATGATCATGAATGAACTTTCTTTCAATTCAAAACTAAAAGAAATTTCATTATAATTATAATTTTAATTGATTAGATTAAATTTAAAATTATCTAAGCTATAAACTTGGATATTACTGAATCTTAAATTTAAGTGTCTGAAAATGCTACGAGTTATTTTTCGGTTTAGCGGTTTAGTCATAACTAGGTCTGGATCAAAAAAAAAAAAAAAAAAAACCGCTCACTCGTTCGTCCCGTCTGAAAAAAAAAAGGAAAAAAAGGATGGTACGCGGAGGTCCTCTTCGGTGATGAAGATCGTCAGCCCGTGTTGGAAGTCTTCCGCCGGTGATAAGGCCGAGCAGGGCTTTTCGCTTTCAGCGATGGTCTCTTGTAGTACAAAGACATCGTGAAGCACCGCCGGTGAGTTCTCGATGGCTATCGTGTAAACTACCAGCTTGAAGATGAAAGCCAGATTGAGTTTGGTTCAGCTCTTCCGACGCCGGTGACGTTACGAATGGAACATTTGTCGGAGTCTATGACGGCCATGGCGGGCCGGAGGCTGCACGGTTCATCATGGAGCATTTGTTCTGAAATCTAAAAAAGGTTGTTTCTGAGCAGAAAGGGATATCAGTGGATGTTATTAGGAAGGCATTTTCAACCACAGAAGAGGATTTTCTATCTTTTGTATGGAAGCAATGGAAGAGAATGCCACAGCTTGCATCAGTTGGTTCTTGTTGTTTGATTGGTGTCGTATGTGCCGGAATGCTATATGTTACGAACCTCAGCTATCCTAGATTAGTGTTGGGAAGAGCAGACCATACTGAGAGAGGGATCGTCGCCGTGCAGATGACAATGGATCGTAATGTCAGTGACGAGGCTGTGAGGAATGAGCTGAGGTCATTGTATTCTCATGATTCTCAGATTGTTGTTCTGAAACACAAAATGTGGCGTGTGAAAGGTCTCATACAGATATCCAGATCTATTGGAACACTTACCTGAAAGATCCACAGTTCAATCAAGAGCCTCTACTTGCCAAATTTCAGCGTCCTCACATGTTTGATAAATCGATTCTTAGTGCCGATCCATCTATAGTAGCTCATAAATTGTCTCCTCGAGATCAGTTCATGAAAATTTCCTTTGAAGTACATTTCTTGCATTGGATATTGGCTTCAGGCTGTCATAAGGGAAATCGTATATTGTGTTCATGTTCCTCATGCCAGGGAACAAAGTTGTCTCAGCATATCAATTTGAGATTCATGCTGGAAATACTAAGAAGCATCCTTCAGATTTCATCTTTTGGAGAATGGCAAGAGCCTTCAGGGACCGTGTTGAAATCGTGCATTGGTGCTCCTCTAGACATGTTGGAAGCTGCAATCCAGAGTGCAATTGGTCCTACACCTCGAAGAATCTTTCTGTATGCTAAAGTGTAAGAGCTTCAACATATGTGAGGTCAGCTTAACTAAGTTTAAAGATGGGATGCTGGTGATTAAGTATGGGCATCAAATGAAAAGCATGTAGATCGGCACTGTCTTGAAAATCTCTTACATATATATCATATATATATATATATATATATATATATATATATATATATATATATATATATATATATATATATATATATATATATATATCTCTTGAATATATATATAATATTTGCTCATGAGGATATGTGGATTGAAGGTCGGGTTTGAAGGGTGATTCACTCACATGTTATGAAGGCGTGACGGGTGAATCAAAATAATTAGATGTAGCCCCTACATGAGGATGGCAATCTTTTATATATATATATTATATATATATATATATATATATATACTCTTTATATTATGATATATATATATATATATATATACTCATATATTTGCGCGATACAGATTGAAGGCTTATGATGTGGGGCATGCAGTTGAAGGTTTAGGGCAAAACATGAAATCATAAGTGTGGAGATAAAAAACTACTCGGATCTGAATTCTATGGAGATTGTGGAAGTCATTAGTCAAATCTTTTGACTTAAAAAAAGGAGCATAAAATAAATCGACTTAAGAATGTTAAGCACAAGAGGAAATCTAAATAAAATTTCAATTAAAACTCCAAACAACAAAAGGAGGAAAAGCATACAATTTAACACAAAGTAAAACAAAAAGGGGAAAATGAAAACTACTACGGTGATAAATCTTCTTTCAAAATAATGATTCGCATTTCTGATCTAAGTCAAAATGCCTTTTTTGAATTTTGCAAATTAGAAGACAATACTAAATTAAATGATTTAATGAATAAACTTTCCTTCAATTCAAAATAAAAGAAATTTCATTCTATTATGATTTTAATGTTAGTGATTTCTTAATTATGAAATTATCTGTTTATAAAACTCATGAGCATATTATATAAGCTTTAATTCAAGTGTCTTGAGCATCTTGTTTGATATTTTGAGATTGGTTAATAAAACCTAAAAAAAGATAATAAGAGTTTCAAATCAAAAATATAGAAAGATTACGTGAGATCTAATCTCTATTAGACAAAGAATGTGGATCTACTTCTTAAACACATTCAAATTAATCAATTTTTCAAATCAAATTAAGTAAAAAAATCAATCTCTTAACTCATAAATAAAACTACCTAAAGTCTTAAATACAGCATGTGCTACATTATGAATGCTTAAATTCAAGTGTTTATGTCTGTTTATTTCTTTGTTAACAAAATCTAAAACTTATAATAAAAGTTTCAAATTAGTAAAATATTTGAGTACGTTTGATAGTAGATCTAATCCTCATTAAAAGAAACAAATACAGGATAGCTCTTAAACATATTCCAATCAATCAATTTTCAAATCAAAATAAGTAGTAATCAAAGCTTAAATGAAATTCTATCATAAAAAAACTTAAATCAAACTCAATCTATCCACCTTTCACAACTATTTGTTGACAAACTAAGAAAACTCACCACAAAGAGCCATATCAAATGTTACATGTCACTCAATCAATCTCATGATACGTATGTTCCTTATGCGTGATTAGAATTAATGCATTGCATTCGAGTCCTACGGTGGTTTGGAGGCCCATTATATTTACAATGATCGTCATTCTAATGGCTCTGTTTTGAGTTGTAAATTATGGGTATACTTGATAGGGCAAACAACTCTCTCGAAGACTTAAGTCTCTTAGACAAACACCACCCCAAGTTTATAGATTTCTTGGACGAACCCATATTGTTTGATGAGGATCCTTGGTTGAGTCTACTATCTCTAACTAAGTATTGTGACCCACTACGGATGTAAACCATGAGATTTAGATCGCACGCCATCATTCAACCATCCTGATTTAAAATGATGAATTTCATATCTTAAACTCTAAAACTCTACATGTAATTACTATATCGATGTATTTCGATCTAATGACTAATTTTAATCGAAAGTTCTCTCACTCAATAATAACAATTTTGCTTATAGAAACCAACCGATCTAAAGTCCTCACAAAATGAGGATGAAATCTCAAGGTTTTATCTACTATTCCATCTACTTTCTGAAAATTTTGCCAACACTTTAAATCACTCATTTCATCGAGAGGTCGGTGACGAATTTTCAGAGCCAACAACACTAAAGCTTTTAGATTAATAAATAGAAATATGTAAAATTTGGAAATTTCATTGAAATGACTTACTATTTCTTAAAATAATATAAAATAAAATTTATAAAAAAATAGTAGATTTAAAAAATAAATAAAAGTTGTTGGTAATTAGTCATCATCAATTGTCCATAATTTGGCATATTATCACAGGTTAAATTAGCAAAAATTCCTCTTTACTTTTTTAAATTACTTAAAAATAATCACTAATTAAAATTTTGCATAATTTTGAGGGAGCATTAATTAATTAAATTAAAAATGCTCAAAAATACATTAATATTACTAACATGGGATTGTAACAGTACCAAATAACTCTTTGTTATTGGAGTTATGTCATATGATTTTGGTTTTATATTTGTTAGAGCCCAAAGTATGACTCTTTTATATTAGATGTATAAATATATAAAAAATTTTTATCTAAATCCGCTTATGCCTTTGACAACCGATAATAATAAGATCTTTGATGCTCAACTATAATCACTTGATCATCAACATCAAACTACAACCACCTAATTTTCACAATCAATTGCCATCTATCTTCCAACAACTTTTTGTGACTCTCCTCCATTGTGTGTTTATAGCCTTTGAATCCACTTATGATTTTGACAATCGACTATAATCATTAGACCTCTGAAGCCCAATTATAATCACTTGATCATTGATGTCAAACTTCGATCACCCATCTACCAACAACTAATCTTGACTATCCTCTCACGTCAACTACTTACTTACCTCTAAAGTTCAATAAGATTGTTCACCATTAGCATCAAACTATAATTGTTTATGCTTCATCACCCTAAACTTTATCATATGTCATTGCCAATAGTTGATCCATATTGTTGCATATAAGATCAATGTGTGTTAATGTACACCATTATGTACAAAGTTAATACATATTTTTAATGCACATCATCACCTATAATATTAATACACACCACCAATATTAAGGTTAATATCTGTCAACTTTATCATCTGTCATTGGTCACAACTTTGACACACATCACTACGAATGAAACTAATGCATAATATCAAAATCAAAAACTAATTTTCAATATCAGTGCTAAGATTTTCTATTCTCTAGCCTCATCTCAAAAGATCATAATTGATATTTCATCATACGATAATTAAAATTATTATTATAATTAAGAGCTACTTTCATCACATTTTATAATTGAAGAGTAAATTATAAATCTTCATACCTTTCATGAAGCAGCAGCCCAAGTATTATACTAATTTTTTAATATTTACCTCATAATTATTTAATTTGTCCTCCACCCTCAGAATCATGGTAATTAAAATTAATAAATTACATATCATGACATTATTTATATAATATTCAATCCCTCGATTCTTATCTAAGCACTCCATCAGACTGTTCATATTAATTCTCACGATTACAAATAGTTTTTTTTGATGATTTGCCTACCAAACGATCTCCGAATTGAGTGGTCTTGAGCTCGTTGGATTTGCCTCATCCATCTGCTCAATTCAATTATAAGCAGGTCAAATTTAAAGATCATTTAACCTAAGTCTCATAAATTTTCCCTAATGTCATCTTGTTATTTTTCTTACCTTTCATTTGGAATATCGACTTATTAAGTGAACAAAATTAGCTTGTTTGATTCTTTTAACTTGCACTAGAAATCAACTTAGACTAGTAACTTCTTTAAGTTCTAAATTGTTTCTAATGAAACCTTGGTGTGAAGTTATTTTTGCTTGTGTAGAGATAGCCATAAATAGGTCATGAAATATTTTCTTCTTCTCTACATGAGAAAACTTATAAGTAATCATCTGCTCATTCTAACTTATGTTTCTTTGTTTACAATATAAACAATGATCAGTAAAATGATATAAAAAATAGATTTAATTAAATTATGTCTAAATAATTAGGATAAATCTGAAAATAAAATATACACTAAGTTTTTTCTTCTATATAATTCTCTGACATATGGGTACTAAGTGACAGATATATCAATATGATGTGAGTTATATTATTCAGATAGAGTGAAATTATTACGTGAGTAATCCAGATATTTTGGATCACTATGTATTGGCTGTGTATGACAATATACATGAGAGATGTACATAATAATTATATACATCTCTTATATACATAATAATACATAGCTAATATACAATAATCCAGACGATCCAGATAACAAACATAATAATCTCTCTCAAATAAAAGCTATAAAGGTATCAATTTAAAATTGGCTTTTAACTATATATATATATATATATATATTTGCATGTATATTTGTTAGAAATAATTTTAGTCTACTTATTTAACTTTTGTTCCATATTTGCATCATATTTACGCATCAACTAATATACAAAATTTTTAGAACATATAAAATATAAAAAAAGAGAACAAAAAAATAACTAATGAAATAAGTAAATAAATTATTATTGAATAAGCAATTTTTAATTTAAGAAGCTCTTAGCGAGCTATTTTTTAAAGAATAAATAAACATATATGTAGACATATAGATGAGCAAACAGGCAAATTTATTCATTTATATTGCATATATGTCACGTCGGCTTTGCTTTTATACATAATCCTTAACTTGTTTTAGCTTTAGATGTAGAGCTTAATAATTAGTGATTAATAGATTATCCTTTTTTTTAAGTAAAGTTATCATGTGATTAATTCAAATGATACAATCACCATTGATATGATATTAAAAATCATACTAGTCGAAGCATCAATCTTGATGTCAAAAGCAAGCTGATCCTAAGTCAAAACTAATCGAGATCAATCACTTAAAATATCATTGGAAACTTTGGGATATCAGCTAAATCCATAAATAGTTCCTAAATATGGAGTGTTTATGATCAAATCGAAGGCTGACGAGTAATTTAACAAACTCAAGATCTGATTCGACCATTTGAGCATTCAAATACTCAAAATACATCGACAAGAGAATCATCTTGAGTAATCTTGAGGATTTGTATGTATTTACGAAATGTCTTCCTCTAATTTATAAATACTCATTCTTCATAGTGAGTCGATAAAGAGAAGAGAACTCAAAGCTTGAAAATCCTCCAAGATAATCGTGACCACTGACGGCCGCTGATCATCTCATGGCCACAACCACGTGTCATTATTACTGCATGATATTGCCAATAATCGCCGTTACATCGCCGCCGGCTATCATCAACTGTCATATCTCGCTGATACCATAATATCGGTTTCACTGCTGCTGCTGCTGCCGTAACACCTTTGCCGCCAACCATCGACATTGTATCATTATTATTGCCGGTATCATCGCTGGTCACTTGCCGGTACCTCCGCAACTACTGCCGGCATGCCGCTGAATTATCAACTATCACTACCGCCGACGTCACCAATTAGTACTATCATCAACTACCACTAACAATTGTTACAACTTAACTATATTATACTGTTGTTGATTCGAGATTTATTGTACCATTCTCTATATAAAGAATCCCATTATCAAAAATTTTATACTATAGATACATAGTAGAAGATTTTCTGAGTAGTTTTTTTTTTTTTTGAGATTTTTTCAAAGTAAAAATTCTAGAGTTTTCTTATTAATTCTTCAAACATCTGTGTGTTTATTGGATTCCGCAACAAAACTAAGCCGTAAACTTTTATTCTACCACAACTGATTTTCTAGCACGCAATAACTATAAAAATATAATAATAAATCACTATAAGTGACATGATACAATCTATTTTTTATTTGTCTTTTTAATATTTTAGAGATTATTTGGGATTAATTTTATATTATATTTTTAATAATTGAGATAATTGAGTTTGTCAATTTAATCAAGCCTTAAAATAAATATATTGAGCTCATTTTACTCTCAGTCTAGCCATTGAACTACTCAAGATTTAATTTTAGCTCACATAATCAAGTACGGAAAGCTCTAAACAAATCATCATACTTGCAATTAGATAGTTTAAGTCTAAATTAACCAAAATGACTAACCCTAAGTTTCATTAAATTTAATCCAATCCATCTAATCTATCGCAAATAATCAAAATAGGTGATCAGGGCAACTTGACTCAAGGTTAAACCTCATGCTTAAAGGCTTGATCTAAGGTTTATCAACCTCATGGTTCTGGCTCGACAGCTAATCCTCTACTAAGCCCAAGGCCTGTTTGGGACTTGAGCTTGGCAATCGATTAAAAGCTGGGCCGATATGGGCTCTGCTAACATGGGTTGTGTAATGCTGAGATTGCATTAAGTTACTGATTTCTCTTAATTGACTAGGTGAGGCTATATATATATACACACATAAATATATATACCTATTATTTAAATTTTGGAAAAAATTGAAGTGGATCAATATCATTTGTTAGGAAAATGAACCCACTGAAAAGCATGAGTGTGTTCGAGCTCAAGCTTGTTTATCATTATCGAGCTTGAACTTGATTCGAGATTTTTAGGATGGTGTTTATGCTTGAGCTTGTTTAACATTATTGAGCTCGAGCTCGATTCAATTTTGTTCATGAGTCAAAAAAAATATAGATATTATTAACTGAATTAATCATTAATTATGCCATGAAAGAATCAGTTCATGGCTTCAAAAAAATACAAGTTGATGAGAAGAATGTGACCCTTGAAACAGCAAAGTAATTTCATGCTTGCTATGGGAAAATTAAGTTTGCTAATTACTAGAGCTTGGAGAGTTTATAAAGACTTTTACAATAAGTAATTGCCTAAGCATTATCATGATAAGAAAGGATATTAATTGTAGAAAATGAAACCAAATTCAAAGACTACCAAGGTTCAATGCTCAAATGATGGTCTTTAAGGAAGACTATGTGTGGGCCTTGAAATGTCATTTGCATCCTTAAAATTTTGGGATAGATGAATGGATAATAAATGATGTACATCTTAAGGTGCAAATTAATATGATAAAGTCAGAGTAAAAAATATCTCTCTAATGATGACTTTATTTTCTAATTTGAAAACCTTTATGAGTACAAGCTCTCATAATTAATTATTTATCTTATGAGCGAGAGAACTTTTGAAGAGGTATTGTAGTACAGGCTCTATCATAAATAATAACTCTCTTAGTGTTTGTAAATATAATTCATTATTATGCTTATTGAAGATTGACAAATTGTGTGATCAATTTTTTTTTTTATCTTTAGTTCTCAATTTTGCATGATAAAAATTTTAATTTATAGTCAAGTATGGGTGAAAGCTAATCAGATGATCAATTTTAAATCAATAGAGACTAACAAAAAGAGTTTTGTTATCTATTAAAAATTGATATATATGTCATTTAATAACTTACTAGTTTTGATCATAATCATATCATCATAGTATCACTGTAATCAAACTAACCACTCAATTAGAGGGCATATGCCACATCTTTATTTGCATAGGATTTTGATCTCAATTGGTTTGAAATTATTAAAATGATCTTGACATCTTTGTGAGTTTAAATCTTGTCCTTAATTATGTTTGTGTTGATGGCTAGGTTTATTTTAAGTACAAAGAAACTAATATTTATATCAAAATTTTGTAGATTTTATAGATTATATAATTTAATGATAGACTATTCATTTTTGCAAACAATGCTTCTTTAGTATTTTGGAGTATACATTCTTCTTGTTAGTTTAAATTTCTCTAAGATTTTCACTTTGTATTATAATTCCTCTCAAATGTATTTTCATCGCTTATTTTAATGACATTAAAATAAACTATTATTGGCTTTAATGTCATTCACTAGTTTCTATAACATTATTGTGATATATTAATAAATACAATAGTTAGCACAATGCTTTATTACTTGAGTTTACTCTCTTATACTCTTTAGTGCTTTGATCCTCTACTTTATGTAATATTGTAATGAATATCAAATCTTATATTTATTGATTTGGTATATTTGTCATGATAGCTTGGTGTATACTTTAAAGAGATAAACTATTATAAATATAATAGGTTGGGCTTATCTTAAAGAAATAAGGATGAAGTGGGAATCATTAATAGAAATCTCTTTGATTGAATTCTCCCTCTCTCTCTCTCTCTCTCTCTCTCCTCACCTGCCAACCTCCCACCCCTTAACTTGTTTTTTTAGCTCTTATTTCATGAAAAAAACTATATCATAATTCTTAGATTTACTTATGCTCCTATCTCATATAATAGTGAATATTTTCTTTTGATTGGCTCAATTGTGGCAATAGGTCACTTCAAATCATATTGAGCTCTAAGTTGATTCTTTTGGTAGTGATCTTTCTCTTTTGACCTCTTTGACAAGCAATCAAAGTATAGTATTTTTCAATTCTCAATATCTCATTGCACATATTCACCTTTTATTTTCTCAACAATATAAACAATTCATGAAAAATTCAAGTTGATATCATAATTCATTGATGTATTTTATATTGCCGCATCAACCTCCATCTCTCTCTTTCTCTCTCTCCCTCTCTTTCTTTCTATAATTGACTCACTCTCTCTCATTATAAGCCGAGTTTAAGGAAGATCAACTTCATTCTTTTAAGAAAAGTAGACTTTACAATGGCCTGAAAAATTATACTATTTCGATCCAAATTCATACAATCAAGAAGATCAAATCCTCAGAATAAAATGATAAATCTCGATTGTTGCTCACAATCATGTCTCTTATAAAATAAATTTTAATCTACTTTCAATAAAATTGAAGCATAAGAAGATTAAATTACTATCCATCTGAGTTCTTCATGGAGATTTTATAATATGGTATGAAAATATCATACACAAAGAAAAGACACAAATAAGATAATTTATAAGGTTCTCTATTTCAAATGTTCACACAAATAATTTAAAAAAATAATAATATGCATATACATATATATATCTAATTAACTCCCATTAAAAATATATCTTCAATGTGGTTGACGCATTTATTAATTTCAAGATTTAGATATATATTATAAAATTTTTTATTTGCTTACGCTTTCGATAATAATATAAAATTTAAATATTATAAAAATAAATATAAAAATTTATTATAAAAACGAACATATAAAAAATTAATCCGCTCATTAATAACTATGCTATAGGAATTTTATCTTTCATAATAAAAGTAACGTTATCCTACGATTTTATTTTTTTTAATTTTGAGTGAATATAAATCATAATGCTCAATTTCAAATTTTATGATCACTTTGGAGCTGCTGAATTAAAAAAGAGTGATAAAGTATTACAGAAGAAATGAAAATTGATATATATATATATATATATATATATATATATATATATATATATATAATATGTGTAAAAGTAAAATTGTAAATTTCCAATTATGTAAGATCAGTTTAAAAATTATAATTTTTTTATCAAAAATTTATTAAAATATAGTTAAAATATATTCTTAATCGTATCTCAAATAATATTATGATATAATACAATTATATCATACTGTATCACTGACCTATCACAAAGGAGTTCGGATTAGAACGCGAGTCAGAAATTATACGGACAATCATTTTGTTACACGTGAAATTTATTTATTATCCTCCAAAAAATTATATATATTTAATACTTAACATATTTATTTAGTACGCATGACTTTTGGCACATGACATCGACACAGTCTCTACCACTCAATAATTATGTAAGATTGAACAATCCATTTTTTAAAAAAAATATTATCCATTATTTAATGAACTTTTGGACATATTCTCTTCGGCAAGCAAAATCTTTATCACCTGTAATGCAATATAAATAAGTGAAAAAAAAAATAGAGATGTATATATCATAAAGTTTGTATTTATTTATAATATTTATTTTTTATATTTATCTATTTGATATTAAAATCTTTAAATTACATAAAATACTATTAATATCAATTTATTTAAAGTAAAACACATCTTTTATATATATATATATAGAGAGAGAGAGAGAGAGAGAGAGAGAGAGAGAGAGAGAGATTGATGTAATTTAGATATTAAATTAGTATAAGATAAATATTTAGTATGTACTAAATTGTGTGGTTGTCTATCTATTAGGATATAACTATTAAACTCTTAAATTAGAAATGTGATTGAGATGATGTGATTGATATTATATTATGATATAATACTTATGTTAGGATAATTGTATGATGCATGTAGAGTATTATTTATGATTAGATTAATATTAAATTTTGCAAGTGATCATACTTAAAAGGGGAAATTTTATATGAATTCAAGTTTGTTCGATTCTAACACTGATTTAATCTGACACGCAAAATATCATTGCCCGAATTTTCTAACTCCGACTACGCTAAGGTGTGCCAGAAAAAATATCGCTTATCGCTACAATCGAATTTGAATATGAAAAAGCCAATTTCATTACGGTTCCAATGATATCAAGTTTGTTCAATTCCGACACCGGATAAGTTTGATCTGCAAAACATCAGAATGCCACAATTTTTTTTCTTCTAAAAAATTATAAATCCCCGTTGAATGGACCGACGTGACATGGTCACGCCGTTCAACTTACTAGACCTATTTAAATTTTTTTTTCGTACCTAATTATCTAATTAAACTTTTAATTAAACCTAATTTAAAAATTTAGCTTCTAAAAAATTTTATAAGCATGTAGAATTACAAGCAAGCAAAAGAAGGAAGCAGTGATAAGCCTTAAAATATAAAGCCTTGTTGTCTTTTAAGCTATAAGAATTAGAAAATAAAACAACAAGTCCATATGCTGATTGAGTTTATTTGTTAGTGAGTCTAGATTAGGCTATATAAAGCAGAGCTTAGTTGACACTTTTTTTTTTATGAGATTTTATTTTGTGTACCTAATCACACTATGCACTTTTAATATTTTATTAATTATTTGATGCTTTGATATGCATATTTATTTTTGTTTTGCACATTGGAATGAAATGAAATATTTCTCTTTATTATGATATCATTGTAGTTATTATCATTGATTGAATGAGTCACAATTAGTTTAAAAATATATATTTTCTTGAAATAAAATCAAATAAATAACCAATGAATAAAATAAAATTCTTTAGGCTACATCACCATTTATGTATTCATATTCTATCTTATCTCTTCTTAGAGCATTGTATCTTTATTGCAGGAATAGGGAGGGCTAGTTGATCTTGATAGTGACAACCTCTCGAAAGGAGATAGTCATTAAAATTTTATGGAAGACATAACATTTGTATTGAATATTAGAGTTGTGTCTTGATAACTAAATTAATTAAAAATAAAGTATAAAGGTGTGAGATGGCGGAGCTCGTTGGTTGGGAGTCTCGCTCTCAATGTGGTGACTCACGTTTGAGCATATACGTGTGTGCATTATTTTCCCTCACGGGCTCACTATCCAAAAAAAAGTATAAAACATTAAATATAAGAGCATTGTATATCCCATAACCTTTAGCTTTAATGGTTAGGTAGCTTAGGTTTAGATTTTTTTAGAAGAAATTAGAATCTATAATTATGGTTAACTTAGGTTTGAGAAATTACTTGTTAGTAATTTTTATCTTAGCTTAGAATCTAAAGCTGATTATTTTTATTTTGCTATATTATTAGACCTCTCCTCCTAATCACTTTTTGAGCCTTGTGCCCATGGTCCCAAATTTTTTAGTACAAGAAACAACTCAAAACAAAATAAATAAAAATACTAAGATCGATGCCTCAAATATATTTCTGGCTCTGAGGATTACGATCGAACCTGACATCTTCTCGAAGATATGGAGATAGTTGGCGACAAGCTCCAAGGTGTCGACCGTCAGAAATCTCATCACATAGGATATTTTTCTTAGGTACATGTGAGCTTCAAAAATTCGCCACCGACCTCTCGACAATTTTTTTGAATTGAAGATAGTATGATTTAAGAATGTCGATGTAATTTTTAGAAGGCAGATGGAATAGTAGATAAGACACTACCCAGAGATTTTGTCCTCATTTGGTGAGGACTTTAGATCCGTTCCGGTTCTATGGCACAAGCCCCTATAGTTACCCTCCCAATAAGTGAGAGAGAACTTTCGACAAGGCTAGTCATTAGATCATCAATATATATAACGATATAAGAAAGATATAGAGTTTGAATTTAAGATATGAAATTTATCATTTGCCTTAAACCCGATGGTTGGGGAATGATGACGCTTCGATCTAGATCCCATGGTTCGTCATCCCACACGTCCCTCCTACTTAGAGGAGGTATTTGACCCAACCTGATAGAAGGATCCTCATCAACAACACATGGGTTACGTCGTCTAAGAAATACTTGTAGACATGGGGTGGTGTTTGTCTAAGGAGAAAGACTTAAGTCTACTTTAGCTCACAGAGGGCTCTTTGCCCTATCAAGTATATCATATAATTCACAACTCAAAGGGCAGAGCCAATGGGGAGCATACGGGCAGAGCACATGGGTAGAGTATACGGAAAAACCACGCCGACCAAGTGAACATGTGATACTGCCGCCAGAAGTGAGTATTCCTACCCACAACAGATCTGGTCATTATGAGTATTCCTACCCGTAAGGGCGTGGCCCATGTGCTCTGTCCGCATGGTTTTGAGCATACGCAAGAAGGGCAGAGCCACAGAGGGAGCATACGGCAAAACCACGTGGACATAGCACATGGGCCACGCCTTTACGGGCTTAAGATTATTTGAGTGTAAAAATAGTTATATATTTGATTTGACATTGGCTCTTTGTAAGTAAAAGTTTTCTTAATTTGTTACCCTCGACAAATGATTGCGGATGAGTGGATGGATTTTACTTTAGTTATTTTCATTTAATATATATATATATATATATATATATATATATATATTTGTTTGAATATTTAATCATTTAATAATGATTTGAAATTAGAATTTGAATAGATTATTATTATCATTATTATGAAAAATTTCACCGGTTGAAATATTCAATCAACACGGCCATCATCGGGGTGGTTTATTGTTTTGCTGTTTCAGATCCTGTCTACTTTATTAATTTAATAATAGATGACCAGATCTGCTGTCATATGGCATAATTAGTTTCTCAGATATTTTATTAGATTGAAGATATTATAATAACATCATTTAATTTTTAGATTTTGTTAACCTGGACTCAGTCCTAAGACCCAACCGAGAATCAACCCATGCAACATCCTCAAACACTTAAATTTAAGCATTCAACATAGTGTCGGGGCCCATGCGGGTGTTTAGAACACATGTGCACTTTTGAGGCATTGCATTTATATTTTAATTATGTATCATAATGTGTGCAAAGCTCACTTCATTGAGTTATTTAAATGAATATTGATATCACAAATATGAGTATTAGATTGTCTTGTGATTTTTGTATTATTTATTTTATTAAAATCTTAATATCACAACTAGTGACTATTGAAAGGCTTTATACATATTTGTTGACAAGCTAATTTATATTACTTTGCATGTATATGAGGCATCAAGTTGATGGGCCTTCAGGTTTATTGTAACTCCAATTTATTCAGTTCCTCTAAACGTTCTGAGAATTCTAAGCATGAGGAAATTTTGTTCGTGATTTGGGAGGAGATTCTTTTAAGTTCTTCAAGCCTTTTAGTGAGTGCTTCTAATTTTGAATTTAGTAATTTTTTTTTATTTTTAAGTTTAAAGCACTTAGATTCTAACTTTGAATTTTCATTTAATGTTTTGTTCAAATTCAATTTATGCTCAATTTAAATCTAATTAATCATCTTTAAGTCTCATATCAATTTGAATTTCGGTAACCTCCTGGCATCATTCACACATAGGGGCTATTCGACTTTTCTGTCAGCTCTACCGAGTATAACGGCCAGTGTCTTGTGACACTATGATTGTGATCTTCTACCCATTAGCTCTACTGAGCATAATGGGGTCTTCAAACACCTACATAAAAAGAGCATATTTGTAGATTTATTCTTTAATTTATCATTCTCAAACAAGTTCAATTTAAGCTCATCAACACTTTTATTTAATCATATTTAAGTCTCCGCTTAGTCTTCGCAACCTCCGACATCATCCTCGTGATAATGACGGCTACTCGACCTTTCTACCAACTCTACTAAGCATAACGATCAGTGTCTTGCGACACTACAGTCGTAGTCTTCTACCCGTTAGCTCTAATGAGTATAAGAGGATCTTTAAACCCACTAACTCTACTTAGATGACAGGATCTTCATACAAAGAAAGGTTTAGCTCTCATCCATGTTTCAAGCAAGTTGGCATCCTGCATACTTTCCAACCCAGGCATTGTAGTCTAGACTTGCTGAATTCCTTTAAAAAAACACATCTATCATAGCCTTAATATCCTTCATAACAACAGGGTTGTTTTGAAAATACTTCCTCAATTGGCACATACATTATCTTTTAATGTTATACTATTATGATGTTCTTCACTCACTTCAATTTCATCACTTGCATACAGATTTATTGCATTATTTTCATTCTTTGACTTAAACAAGCAAATATTACTTTCGCACCCAATTGAGATTGTATTGTTCTTCTCATCTTCTAGCATCGTACTTCCCACGTCGTAGATGGACTTGATCTAATGGCTTCCGGATAATACTTATCCGTAACCATTTGAAATCGCATAAATGCATGCAACTCAAAATTCGATACATTCTTAGTCAAGCTTTTCCACCTCTCTAAACTCGACAAGCAAGATCACATGCATTTCTTCCAAGGGTTAACCCGCATGTTTGACACCATCGCTGGGAAACTAGATAGTGAGTTCATTTTATCGAACTTTCTTGAGAGTAAGTTGTAACAACAACCAACACTAATAAGAGCTTTCACTTGCTCACGCCTACAAATGCCTTTGGTATGTTTATCAACAGATCACCACAAGCATGAAGCCCAACAAAACAAGAGATAATGTATTCCCATTTCTACAAAGATTAACATCTTTACATACATCCTCGAACTGATGAAGCCGGTTTATCTTTAATTACATCCTCCTCAATGCATTCTATAGTAATATCTAAGTTCTGAACCAACCGGAACAATCTTGCAATGAAGCCCCTTCCTTTTAGTGCTCATTAGAATTCTCTTCTCACCGCCTCTTTAGAAAGCATAGAATCCACGCTTTGATTCTTTAGCATACCTTCATTCTCCTTACCATTTGCGGGGCAGTCTCTTCCAAGGATGGTATGGAGGGCTTCAAGGGTGAGATACCCTACTTTTCAAAGGGAGGAAAGCATGAGATTTTGGTGATAGCTTGGCTTGGAGATTAGTAGGTCAACGCGTTGGTGTAGGATCGAGATCGAGAGGGATAGAAGAGACAGAGCTTGGTGGTTTGATCGGCTTTTGTGTGTTCCTCCAGTGAGATAAAGATGTTTTGGATGGGTCCGTAACCTCAAAATCTCGCACCACAAGATCACATTTCCATAATAATCTTGTACTTTCATGAAGATCTGTTCTCAAAATGTGGTTAATGGACTCTCAAATTTCATTGAAGAATTTGCTATTTTCAAGTATTTGACATATATATATTTTGGATGATTGAGATAATTTCATCCAAAAATAGCAACCGATATGGCACTTAAAATACTACGAAGAGTCTTGATGTTAAAAGCAAGTCGATCCAAGTTGAACCGTCGATCAAGCACTTAAAATATCATTGGAAACTCTGGGATGTCAATTAAATCCCTAAATAACTCTCAAACATAGAGTGTTTATAATAAAATCGAGCGTCTCGACGAGCCGAATCTAACGAACCCAAGATCTCATAATTCTGACTTAATTTGAGCATTCAAATACACAAAATAAATCATATGATCAAGGAAATCAGCATTAGCCGTCCGATGGAGAGGAGTGGTTCGGATTTTACATGTATTTACAGAAATGTCACTCCTCTAATCTATAAATAGCACTTCATTCCTCATATGAGGGGAGGCCAAGCAAGAGAGAGGAGAGAGCTCAAAAGCTTGAAAATCCTCCAAGCACAACCGCACCACTCGACGGTTGTTAACCGCCGCCGTCGGCCGCTGCCGTCAGCCACCGCCGCTGATCCTTACCGTCGTCAATCTCCGTTGGTCACTATAATGATGACCTTCATCGTCAGGGGCTATTTCCCGCTGTTCACCATCATCTGCTACCACTAGCAACTATTACAACCTGAACGTGACTATATAGCTGTTGTTGTTTGATTTTGGGATTCCCATTATCAGCCCTTCTCATATACAATTATGTAATCTCGATTTCGGGATAACTTGTACTCCAAAACAAATATATTGTGGAAGCTTTTTACTGGGCTAGACCCCGTGATTTTTCCCTCTTTTTGAGATTTTCCACTTTAAAATTTCCGGATTTTTCTTGTTCACTCTTTAAATACCGGTGTGTGTGCTGGATTTCACTAACAAGGCTAAGGCGTAAACTTTCACTCTACCGCAGCTGATTTTCTAGCACACAACAGTCATACATATCACACAATTCTTATGTATTTACATATCTAACACCTAAAGTTAGATATTTACTTATCTAACACTTTTCTATGTTTAAAAAGGTGCATTTCACTTTTAAAAGTGAATAAAGTGGTATTTTGATGTGATATTGAAGAAGATTATATATATAAAAAAATTCAAGTTTAGGTGTTAGATATGTAAATACATAAGAATTGTGTGGTATGTATGTAAATCCCCCTTTTTTTATATGAAGAGAGAAGGTCCAGCCAAAGGAGTGATAGGCCGTGGAAGATATCCAAAGTAGAAGCATGCATAGAGATAATTATCTCCTTTTATGACCTTCATGTGAAGAGGGCGACAAAGGGATGAGTCGGTATTAGAATGGGCTCGATTGAGGGTGGCTACAAGTTTCAAGGTGTTGACTCGGTGCAATTAGATGATAATTAAGTAGATTTATCTCGAAATGCGTGCTAATTTTGATGAAATTTTAAGCACAATAATCTTAGTCAAATTGGATATCTATTTTAGGTAATTTTGACATTCCAGACGTAATGGCGCAGTCCATTTCGTGAACGGAGGTCGTTTGGATGACTTCACCGTCGAATTGGGTCACTTTCAATTCAAAAATGTACATTATCGCTTTTGGCCGTTTGACGTTCATGTAAACTCATCCGAATTGAGCGTAGATAGTCTCATTTGATTGATTTCGACATTTTAGAGCTAACAGCATGATCAATTTTATAAACGGAGGTCGTTTGATTTACGTCGTAGCTTCTCGACTCCGATATGCGTGTCGAGAAATTAATAGCTCGAGCACTTAATCGATTACTCATTAGATTTTGCAATATTTATATTATCATCAATTTCAATGTTCTGAATGAGGAGGCGAAGTCCGTTCGTCGATCAGAGGTCGTTTCGACTATTTTCAGTGACGTCGAGTGCATTTTGAGGCCCGATTTGCCCAGTGTCACCTCTAGGAGTGTGCATTCAGTCGGATTTGACGGATCGGTTTTTTAATTTGCTAATCCGTTTGGTTTGAAATTCAGAATCCAAAATCCGATCCGTATAAGATTTAATATAATCCAAACCAATCCAATTTGAAAAAAAGTTTGGATTTTTGGTTTGGTTTTTAAAAAACTAAAAATATATAATTAAAATACATAAATATTTAAATGAGCTGTAATAATGCTATAATTATAAAACTACTAGTAATTAAAATACCTAAATATTTATAAGACCGGATTTAAGATAAAGTTACTATTATTCTATAGAAACCAGCTGCAACAGCCAACAAACCACAAGGCACAAAGCATCGATCAACCTTCTTATGAATAGTTAAATAAAATAATATTAACAAACATGATTCCACGAACTGAAGTCTGCAAAACACACTCAAAAGATATAATTTCTCCATACAATAGTGAACAACCAAGAAAAGTAGAAAATCATATGAAAAAAAAAATGTAATTTTGTGAATATTCTGTTATGGATACCACCTATAAGAGATATAATTAAAATCCAAAACCTGCAAGGAGATATCCTTTTTGGGCATTTCGTCACACGTGAAACTTATTTATTATCCCCCCGAAAAATTATATATATTTAGTACTTAACATATTTATTTAGTACGCATGACTTTTGCACATGGCATAGACATCGTCTACAAATCAATAATTATGTAAGATATTGAGAGGATTGGAATCAAATTTAGAGTATAACTCCTCAAGCTTAGTTTTCAGAATAGAGATTCTGTTAGAGATATAGTTGTAGGAATGCCAGTTGGCAACCTTAAGAGCATGCTTAGTGTTTTTGAGCCGATTACAAAAGGCAAAAATAGGATCACCTTCACATGTTTTGCCCTAGGCATGTGCACAATATAAAGAAAATCCAGGCAATGACTCCAGTAGTTCTTGTAAATAAATCTATGCTTTAGAGTCGGTTTGTTACCCGTAGAAAGCAAAATGGGGGAGGAGCCATGACTTTCCAGCTAGAATGAGGATAAGCATTTATCCAGTGAGGATTGCAGAGAACTTGATCCAGCAAACAACTGATTGGATTTTGAATTTGTTGGTTGAAACAACTATAGACATGACCCATATTTTTCATTTCAAGGAGGCCATAATATAAAATGAAGTCATTGAAGTCAGATAGTTTACTCGGTGAGTGACCCCACTTTTCATTAACCTTCGATGTTTGAAGTCTTCCAGGATAATCCATTGTTCTTCAATAATATAAGCCATCTGCAGACTCAAAATTGTCTTAGTGAAGCTATAGATTGTGAGAATAAATGGATTATGTAGTGGGCTAAATGTGCTTGGCTATCTAAAGGAGAATATAACATTAAATTTCTATACCAAAGAGTCAGTATTAGGAAAAACAAGAATTCTGTCAAAAATCTTAAAGTTAACGGTGTTGATATTTTCTCTCAACAAGGTATGGCTAAAGATAATATATCCTACTACACTAACCTTCTTAACAATTTCAATAGGGCTCCTCATCATGGCTAGCTTGATATCCCTGTCGGTCCTCACGTTTCATAGTCAATCCCTAATTCAACCCTTCAGCAATGATGACATTATAATGCGGTTTATTTGGTTCGATAAAACCCCGCCGATGGTTTTTTACCTCACAATTTTTCAAGGACTCTTGGGATATCACTGGGCATTCTTTAGTGATAGCTATCCAACCTTTCTTCTCTACCTCAACTCTTCCTCATCGGGTTAAACACACAACTATTACCCTTATCCCTAAAAAGTGTCATGCTAAATCGATTTATGATTACAGGTCTTTATCGCTTTGTAATTTTCTTTATAAGGTCATCTCCAAATTGCTTGCAAACAGCCTCCAACTAATTCTACCCCATATTATTCATCCCGCACAAGCAGGTTTCTTAAAAGGTAGGGACATTGCTGATAATGTCATTATGGCTAACGAAATTCTACATGGTTTCAATCAAAACAATAGCCCTAAGAGTTTTTGTGCTAAGATATACCTAAAGAAAGCTTTTGACAATGTGAATTATCAACTTCTTTTACACAGATTAAGAGTACTCAGTTTCCCACACACCTTTATCAAATGGATTGAAGCTTGTGTGGTTCATGTTCCTTTCTCTATTGTTCTAAATGGGGAACTATCCGATACTTCTTTCATCTAGTGTCCGAGGCAAGGTTTCCCTTTATCCCCTTACTTATTCACTACTATTATGGATGCATTCTCTAGGCTTTTGGACACACTCATTGCTACATCAAGCTTCTCTCCAATCAGGAAAAAGTCTTATGCCTTGTCTCACCTCATTTATGCGGATGATCTCTTAGTTTTTGGATCAGCAAGCTCTTCTAATATTTCTTGCCTCTCTTACTTACTTTCTATCTTCTTTCAGGAAACGAATCACTCTTCCAATAGCTCTAAATCTACTATTTTTTTCTCAAAATCGGTGGAGCCTCGTTTAAAGGCTGATCTGAGCTCTGTTCTGGGTTTTAATCTTGCTGATTTACCATGGAATTACCTTGGCCTATCTATTTCCTCCTCTCGATTGAAACCGGCAGACTGCTCTAAAATTTTTGATAGATTAACATATTGGCTTTCTAGTTGGAAACATTCCTTACTCTCTTTTGCAGGTAGACTGCAATTAATTCGGTTCACTTGTTGGAGCTATCTTTTGTACTGGTTCAGGTCCATCTCTATCCCTAAGAGTGTTAGAAAAGCTATTAAGAGCTTAATCTCATCCTTCCTTCATAACTCTAGGCTTGAAAGAAAACTTTGTACGATCTCTTAGACAAACACTACCAAACTGACTAAATTCGGTGGTCTGGGCATTCCCAGCATTGAATCTTTAAATCTAATGTGCAAAGCTAAAATCATATGGAGATTGTACAATACAAAGTCTCTACTAGCTTCATTTTTTTCTGACATCAATTCTATCTTTGGGGAAATTCCTCACCACCTCTACTGCACTATGTAAAGAACTTAAGACTACGACAGTGAGATGCAGAAGCTGCCTTACTTTTTAGGTGCTAAATGATAGCATGTTATCTTTCTTCTTTGATCCTTGGTTAGCCGGTTTGTCACTTTATGAAAAATTTGGATCTGTGATTTTTTCCTAGTTTAATTGCGTTATAAACATGCTGGTTTGTGAGGTAATTTATGATAATACTTGGCACTTACCTAGTTGCTCATGCCTCGTATGAATGCATCAACCTGATTCAATCTACTCCCATTTTAAATAATTTGGTTAGCTGCTTATGGTTGGATAAGGACTTTTACTATCATAAAGCAACTCAAATTTTCATTTCTGAAGATCTCTACAAACCGAACTGGGCAACATTTATTTGGTTCAAAGGCTACTCTATCAAATACGCCACTCTTACTTGGAGAATTCTTATGGAAAGCTTGAAAACTAAAGACATTTTAATTAAGCGAGGTATTTCGGTTAACCCTTTATGTGTCTTGTGCCACAACGTTAATGAAAGACACAACCATCTCTTTTTTGAATGCTCTTATTCAATGGAGGTCCTTAAAGCCTCTATCCCGATAGGTTATTTCTTTTATTTGGGCTGCTCCTTAATGCAACTTCTTCTTTATGCTGAGTAGTTAACTTGTAAGGTGACAAAAAATTTGTATTTGCTCTCTATCTCTATTATTGCATATTATATTTGGATGGAAAGGAACCAACGTATCTTCAATAATATATCTCTTGAAGCAAGCACAATTACTAGCAAAATCTGTTTCGCCATTAAATAGCAAAGTCTAAGATGGAAATATAAAGGAGATGTGCCAGAGGCTATTCAACAATTATACTTCAACTAATCTCTCCTCTCCCCACATTTGCACTTGCTGGATTCGAATTTGTTGGGCTAACTTATTTTACTATTTTTTGTGAGATTATGACTTGGCTGCTCGGCTTTCATCAAATGAAAATTATCTTGACACCCTTCATTTTCTTTTGGAGCAATGATGATAAATCAGCTTCTTATGGCTCAACCGGTCGCCAATGCACCTGGAGCTTGGCATGATTTATTTTTTGCAACGACAACCTATCTTACCGCTTAATCCGCTATTTCTCGTGGGGTTTCTTATTATTATGCATGTCATTGGCTGCCCTGGATGGAGCCTAACAAGATTAACTTGCTTCTCTGCTAGATATTCTGAGCTCTTTTTTTTACTATGACTTTTTCTACTTTTACTTTCCCCCTTTTGTTGCATAGTCTCAGCTGATAAATAGAATTTTTCTACTGATATTTTTGCTGTTTGTGAGGTTCTCTACCCCTTTTTGTTTTTGTATGTAATTCTTGTTGGTAAATGAAATCTGGGCGAGCTCTCATTTTTCCCAAAAAAATAATTATGTAAGATTGAACAATCCATTTTTTTTTAAAATATTATCCATTATTTAATGAACTTTTGGACATATTCTCTTCGGCAAGCAAAATCTTTATCACCGATAATGCAATATAAATAAATGATAAAAAAATAGAGATGTATATATCATAAAGTTTGTATTTATTTGTAATATTTATTTTTTTATATTTATCTATTTGATATTAAAATCTTTAAATTATATAAAATACTACTAATATCAATTTATTTAAAGTAAAACACATCATATATATATATATATATATATATATATATATATATATATATATATATATATATATATATATATATATTGATGTAATTTAGATATTAAATTAGAGTGCTGAGAACCAAGGTAGAATAAAACTTCAAACTTTAGCTTCAATGGAAAATCCAGCACGCACGCAAATAGTTGAAAACAAAATAAGGAACTCCAGAATTTTTTACGTTGAAAATTCCAAAGAAGAGGGTAAAAAATCACGAGGCTTAGCCTAGAGAAAATCTTCCACTAAGTATCTATTTCAGAGTACAAAGTTTTCTCGATACGGGATTAAAGAATTTATGTGAGAAAGCCTGACAATGGAATTCGAATCGCAACGATAAACGCGATAGTGGTTAGTTGTATAAATTGGTGTGAGTGATGGTGATGTACAATTACCATCACAATAATGGTGATGATCGGCAGAATAGCATATTACGATGGGCGGTGGCGATCGGCACGGTTAAACGATGATGATGGTGGACCAAACGTGATGTCGGCGGATCGCGGCATGGCGGGGACCAACGAGTGACAGATGGTATGACAACGATGGTCACGTGATTGATGGCGTCAGCGGCGAGTGGTTTATACGATGGTGGCTTAGAACGCTCGGTCCCGCTCGAGTGGTACGATTTGATTGGAGAGCGACGTTCTATAAATATATGCAAAATCCAAACCACTCCATCGAACGGCTCAAATGATTCCTTGATCATCGATGTATTTTAAGTATTTGAATACTCAAATGAAGCGAATAAGGAGATCAGCTTGTTAGATCCGACTCAAGAAGCGAAGTATAAACACTTCATATTTAGAGCCGAATACATATTATTTTTCAATTATATTTAATCTGGTTAGTCTTAACTCGTAATATCCATGCTTCAACATCAAGATTCATGCTTTGATTAGTGAAATTTTCAGTGTCATATCAGTTGCCCCCTATTTTTGGATGTCATTACTTATTTCATCCAAAATATATTAATTTTTTTAAAAAATTAAAATAACTTTACTTATTATTACAATTTGTAATTACATATGTTATATGTATTAATTTATTTATTAACTAATTAATAATCAATGTTTATTATATTATATATATATATATATATATATATCGGTATTTAGTCTTGAAAGAGATGTAGTTTTTTTAATTAAATGTCATAATGAGGAGAGAATTTTTTTAAAATTAAATATCATAATGAGGAGAGGGTTTTTTTTTAAATTAAATATCATAATGAGAAGAGGGTTTTTTTTTCTAATTAAATACTATAATGAGGAGATGGGTTTTTTTAAAATTTATTTTCTCTTTCCCTTTACAGTGGATCTATAAAAACCCTCTTATGGTCAAATAAGGAGACACAACTTCATATGTTTTAGTATTCTTCTACATTGGAAGAGAAATTATATAGCAGAAATTCAAGAGCTAGGATAAATTTTTTTTTCTTTCTTATTGTTAGCAAAGTTTTGACCTTCTTCTTAAGAGAAGGTCATTCGCTTTGCTGATCAAGGCTCGTAACTTATACGGCAAGGCTCTGGTTTTCCCTCAAAAGAGGCGTCAACTGTCCTCGTCGGACCGACCAGAGGCATCAAGGCCAGTTCAAGTCGATTCGAAGAGGTGTCAACTATCCTCGTCAACCGGGGTTTGAGGCGATCAAGACCGTAGCTCATCTGAGTTTTTTACCTCAAAGAGGCCAACCCCTCGTCGGACCAACTGTTTTAGGCATCAAGGCCCATATCATACGGCGAGCTTCTCGAAGAGGCATCAATCTCGCCTGACCAACGTTTGATAAGGCCCGTAGTTCATATGACGAGGCTCTAATTTTCTCATAGGTGTCAATTATCTTGTGACCGAAGTTTGGAGGACAAGCCCAGCTCATACGGCGAGTTTTCCCTCGAAAGAGGCGCCAACTATCTCGTAACCGGCCGGAGGTAATCAAGGCTGTAGTTCATACAACAGGCTCGATTTTCCCTCGAAAATCATCATTGGGACCAAGGTTTGGAGATGATCAAGGCCGTAGCTCATCATCAGGCTCGATTTTCAAAGAGGTGTCAACTGCTCGCCGGACCAGGTTTGGAGGCGATCAAGGCCCGTAGTTCATACAACGAGGCTTCGGTTTTTCCTCGAATGAGGCGTCAACTATCTTCATCGGACCGACCGGGTTTGGAGGCGATCAAAGCCCATAGCTCATACGGCGAGGCTCTGGTTTTCCCTCGAAAGAGGTGTCAATTGTCCTCGGACCGACCGGGTTTGGAGGCGATCAAGGTTCGTAGTTTATACTTCTTCTTGTAGGAAATTGATTTCTTAAAACTCCAATGGATGGTTCAACGGTTGATAACTGCCAAGATAATGGGGAAGCGTTAATTAGGAAGCATCCTTCGAATGACTCAAAAAGCCTGACAGGTAATTTCAGAGTATCATTAGAGAGGAATAACTCTTTTTTATCTCATATGTACGAGTATACTTTTCGTCAGATTGTAGGTGAAAAAGTTTATCCAAAGCTGTCCATGAGCGACAAAGTTAGGAAAGGATATGCCCAAGTATTGGGGTGAGTGAGTTGCTTTACAAAATTCTCAGATTTTTATTTTTTTCTCTCTCTTTTTATTTATTTATTATATATTTTTGCGGGATGATGGCCGGAAGAAAACCCATAACGTGACAGCCACAGACGATATATCATCCACTATTATAGCATATAGTTTAATGGTGCTCCGCAGGAAATTTCACTTCCCTAATGAGTTGGTGGCTATTGTTGCCAAAAGTCCGAGCCTGCTCATACTTTTATTATTTCTGAGATGATTCTTCGTGCAGGACTGTGATTCCCTTTGGCTCCTAAATTGATTGAGATCTTTAAAATATACAGTGTAGCTTTGTCACAATTTTAATTTTGAGCTTTAATGATCATCGTTGGTTTGACTGTCTTCTTTATAGAGTGTGGTGTTACTTTAGACATCAAATACTTGTGCCGAATGTGTAGATTCACATGTGATGCCCGTGGACGTGTGTTTCTTATCGCTATAAAGAATTTGATGAAATTTTCAGACGAGATCCATCTCTATTCTTTTTTGTGAAAAATGAGTGGGGCCTCCCTGAGAGATGGAGAAGATTGAATGACCTTCCAGATCCATTACTGATTGAAGAGAATGAAATCTTAATGACTCTTAATATTCCTGAAGTAGGAAGCTTACAACATGAATTATGTCACATTGGAAAATATATAATTGAAGATAGAATGTTCAAGGTTGGCCTTACCATTTAGGCAGGGAGATCTCATGCTCTTCCACTGAAGAGATTAAGTAAAGGTGATGAAAGGTCTCCTCATATTCACAAGATTCTTTCAAAAAGCCCGTTACGAAATCACGGTGATAGCAATGTTTCTTATTTGAAGAAAAAGAAGACATGTGCCGAGGTGACTACGTCAAATATTTGTGGAGAAGATGCTCACCCCTAGTTGGTCTCTGAGAGTTTAGCTATCTCAACTCATAATGGGGGAATTCATTTCTCAAAGTTGCATATTCCTGAAGAGGTGTTAAAGCACATATGCATTGGATGTCAACGAGCAGACAAATTAGTACGTTATCTTCTCTTCCTCCTTCTTTTCTTCTTTTCCTTTTTTCTTTGTGTAATATTTATGATGACTTTTTTGTAGGTAAGTCAAATATTAGGGCTGATGGCTCATTTGGGTGTCACTCTAAATGAGTGGAATATTGAATTTGTGAAGGTAAAATATCTGCAAGATGAGTATGAGGGAAAGATGAGTGCTAAGGCCAAAGAAGTGGGGACTCTGGAGGATCAGCTAACCGGGTGTAGAACTGAGCTAGCGAACATGTCAACTTCTCTTTCTCTCCACCATGAGGAGGTGGAGCACACTCATGATGAGCTGATTGAGGTGAGGGCAGAGACCCGCCAGAGAGAGAAAATACTCAAGGCATTTGCAGCGGAGAAGAAAGCTCTCGAACTATAGAAGAAAGCATTACAGGACCGTCTTTCTGAGAAAGAGCTTATAATGTTAGAAGAGGAAGCAAATGAAATCTCTTTGAAGTCAGTGGAAGACTTTCAGATCTTCCTAACTTATCGTAATACTATCGAGGACCATGTCCAAGAAGCTCATAATCATATTCTTGATGTTGAAGTGAAGGACTTGGAGCACCAATGTTTAGAGGAAGGCTTCATCCGAGGGTTCCTAAAAGGAATCCGCGTGGTACATCACAAAATCGGAGCTAGTATTGAGAATATGTCTCCCAGCCAAGTGTCTGAAGATCCTTCACCAAATTCAAGAGATGAAGGGGTCGAGAGTGAGTTTAAGGGAGCATCTCCCAGTGGTGAGGAGGATGTTGATATCATGTAGTATCACTTGAGAATGCATTTTTTTTCTTTTATCTATATATTGTTATTTTGTATCCAAAATTTTAATTCTTTCTTATATCATCATATCAGTGCTGTCAATGATATAAAATTTTTTTGGGTGATCTACTTTTGTTTTGTTTTTACCTATCTGAGGTGATTGGTTGGAATATTATTCGACGACGCTAACCTATACGGATGAGGCCATGGGAAGTCCACCAAAGACCTTTTGGCCTATCTTAGGGATTAGTCAAAACATTATTTGACATCTTACATGTATGGAAGAGGCCGTGGGATGTCCACCAAGGACCTTTTGACCTATCATATGCATTAGCCAATGTGTTACTTGACTTCTTAATAATATGGAAGAGGTCTGATCAAGTCCCCTTGGGATTGATCATGCCCCGACTGAGATACATCATGAGTTCCGCATTTCTCAAGTGGGAGAATTAAATGAAAGAGATTGTTTATATGCAACAAGCTCGAAAGAAAAAGCTATAAATTCATTACTCTGATAAGGTTGGTGATAAAATCATAAGATGATTTTAATACATATATGAGTTTGAAGAGGAAATGACAAACAGACAAAATAAAAGTTGCAATAATTATGCAGTAGGAATTGCTAATAATATTTTCGGAGATTCTCGGTGCTCCAAGTTTGAGGTAAAGTTTTTCCATCTGGATTCTTGAGCTTTAATGTTTCCAGCTTAACCATAGCTATAACCACATAAAGGCCATCCCAAAGAGGTGAGAGTTTATTACGTTGAAGGCCTTTGCTCACAGCTTCGAGACTTCGTAGGACCAAGTCACCGATAGATATGAGACGAGATTTTACTCTTTTGTTGAAGTGATGAGCTACCCTTTGGTGGTAGGAAGCAATCCGAAGTAGGGCCATGTCATGAGTTTTGGGGAGTAGGTTCAGGTACTGTCAGAGTTTTTCTTCATTACTATCATGATCGAATGATTGAACTCTTGGACTTAGAATCTTGATATCTACTAGTATAATAGCTTCTGTACCGAAACACAAGTTATATGGTGTCTCACCTGTCGGAGTTCGTGATGTAGTGCGATAAGCTCAAAGAACATTAGAGAGCTCATCATCCTATTGCCCCTCAGCCTTCTCAAGGCATATTTTTAATCCTTTTGAGTATAGTCTTGTTGGCAGCTTCAGTCTCTCCATTAGTTTAAGGGTGGGCTACAGCCGTATATAGTAGCTGAATGTGAAGATCTTTACAAAAAGATGTAAAAAATTTTCTAGTAAATTGGGTTCCATTGTCGGTGATGATCTTTACAGGAAGACCAAATCGACATACTATATTTTTCTAAATAAATTATTTAGCATTTACCTCTGGTGAGTGGTTCCACTATTTAGTGATTTAAAATGATGAATTTTGTTGCCTTGATTTATCTAAAAGGTCCCATGATATCAATTCCCCATGAAAAAGGCCAGGGCTTTGAAGGGATGAGAGCTCGATGCATGCGGTGAGAGAGAGGTTAGAGTACAACTGACAACTTGCATATTTTTTTATGAACTCCAAGGTGTATTGCTTCATCGTAGGCCAATAATAGAATCCTTATCTTATAATTTTAAGTGCTAGCACCCTTCCTCCTAGGTGTTCTCCACATATCCCCGAGTGAACTTCTCTTAATACATAATCGGCCTCTGATGGTGAGAGGTATTTAAGGTATGGCTTAGAAAGAGCTCATTTGTATAGTTCACCTCTGATAATAATAAAGTTTGAAGCTTGCTTTCAGAGACGAGCTGCAGCAGTTGGGTCTTCAGGAAGGGTCCCTTCTTGTAGAAAAGATAGGATGAGTTCCATCCACAAAGGTTTTTTTATCTCATTAATTGCTTGTATTACCCATGACCCTTGGATACTAGGAAAATATATTTCTTCAACATGCTTTCTCTTAAATAAATCTCCAATAGCAGAGGTAGCAAGCTTAGCGAGAGCGTAAGCTCGAGTATTCTTCTCTGGCAGTATGTGAATGATTTGATGTGTCTCAAAATGGGTAAGAAGTGAGTTTACTAAGCTGAGGAATTGCGCCAGCTGAGGATTATGAGTTTATTAATTATTTGATGCTTTGATATGCATGTTTATTTTTGTTTTGCACATTGGAATGAAATGAAATATTTCTCTTTAATATGATACCTTTGTAGTTTTATCATTGATTGAATGAGTCATAATTAGTTTAAAAATATATATTTTCTTGAAATAAAATCAAATAAATAACCAATGAATAAAATAAAAATCTTTAGGCTACATCACCATTTATGTATTCATATTCTATCTTATCTATTCTTAGAGCATTGTATCTTTATTGCAGAATAGGAGGGCTAGTTGATCTTGATAGTGACAACCTCGAAAGGAGATAGTCATTAAAATTTTATGGAAGATATAACATTTGTATTGAATATTAGAGTTGTGTCTTGATAACTAAATTAATTAAAAATAAAGTATAAAGGTGCAAGATGGCTGGGCTTGTTGGTTGGGAGTCTCGCTCTTAATGTGGTGACTCGCATTTGAGTGCATACGTGTGTGCATTATTTGCCCTCACGGGCTCACTATAAAAAAAAAGTATAAAACATTAAATATAAGAGCATTGTATATCCCATAACCTTTAGCTTTAATGGCTAGGTTGCTTAGGTTTAGATTTTTTAGATGAAATTAGAATCTATAATTATGGTTAACTTAGGTTTGAGTAATTACTTGTTAGTAATCTTATCTTATAATCTAAAGGCGATTATTTTATTTTGCTATATTATTAGACCTCTCCTCCTAATCACTTTTTTGAGCCTTTGTGCCCATGGTCCTAATTTTTTTGTACAAGAAACAACTCAAAACAAAATAAATAAAAATACTAAGATGGATGCCTCCAATATATTTCTGGCTTGAGGATTACGATCGAATCTGACATCTTCTCGAAGATATGGAGATAGTTGGCGACAAGCTCCAAGGTGTCGACCATCAGAAATCTCATCACATAGAATATTTTTCTTAGGTACATGTGGGCTTCAAAAATTTGCCACCGATCTCTCGACAATTTTTTTGAATTGAAGAGAGTATGATTTAAGAATGTCGATGTAATTTTTAGAAGGCAGATGGAATAGTAGATAAGACATTACCCAGAGATTTTGTCCTCATTTGGTGAGGACTTTAGATCTGATTCTAGGTTTTCTATAGGCTCAAGCCCCTATAGTTAATTACCCCTCCCAATAAGTGAGAGAGAACTTTCGATTAAGGCTAGTTTATGTAGATAATAGCGTATAATAATATAGAGTTTTAGAATTTAAGATATGAAATTTATCATTTCAACTTAAACATGGTTGGGGAATGATGCGTGCTCGATCTAGATCCCATGGTTCCGTCATCCTGGGTAGTCGCGGTCCCTAGTCTACTTAGTCAGAGGAGGTAGTTGACCCAACCTGACAGAAGGATCCTCATCAATAACACATGTGTTACGTCGTCTAAGAAATTCTTGTAGACATGGGGTGGTGTTTGTCTAAGGAGAAAGGCTTAAGTCTACCTTAGCTGATAGAGGGATGTTTGCCCTATCAAGTATATCATATGATTCACAACTCAAAGGGCAGAGCCATTGGGGAGCATATGCTACGGTATCATAATATAATGGAATTGCCAAATCACTCGATGAGGACTCTGTAGTGTTTCATCACATTAGCCTGCCATGCTCGAGGACATGGGCCATGTCCTTACTCGCAAGAGATTGATTGAGAGTGAACACAGTAGAACACTTGATTTGATATTGGCTCTTTTGTGAGCTAGAGTTTTCTTAATTTGTCACTCCCAATAAATAGTTACGGAAGGTGGATAGATTAAGTTTAATTTAAGTTTTTAATGATAGAATTTTATTTAAGCAGTTTTAGATTGTTACTTAATTTGATTTGAAAAATTGATTAATTTGAATATGTTTAAGCTTTAGATTCTCAATTCTATTTTATAGAGGATTAGATCTATCATCCAATAGAATCAGTTTCTAGATATTTCGATTTGAAACTCTTATTATAGGTTTTAGGTTTTGTTAACCCTACCCTCCTAGACTAAAAGGAAGTAACCTGACATACTCGGACACTTGAATTTAAGCATTCTGTAGTGTGAGATCGAGTGTATAATAATTTGAGGTAATTTTATGTTTGAATTACGAGGTTGATTCTGTATTTTTAATTTTTTTTATTCCAATTTAGCCTGCGCAGCCTTTTTAGACATCAAAATTTGCACTTGAAATTCCTATGTCCGAGCACATGTAGGTGTTTATAGCTTAAATAATTTCACCTAATTAGTTATTTTATTAATTTTAAAAATCATAATTAGAATGAAATTTTATAATTTTTTATTAAAGGAAGCCCTATAACTTTTGTAGATTTTGATTTTATATCGCCTTCTGTCTGCTTGTACAAAGGGTTGCAGATTTGATGAAAAATAAGGCATTTTGATTTAGATTATAGTTTAACACATTAATTACACTTAGTTTACTTATTGAGTTTTTGTAAATTTTCAAACTTGATTATGCTCAATTTACATCAATTTTGATAAGTTATACCGATTTCAGTGTTTATTATTTTAGCCTTACTCATGCTTATTAGCTAGCATAGTAATTCCCTCCATATTCGTATAAGAATTATTAAACCTAATTTAGATTCATCCTTAGATTATGAGTTTAACATTAATCCCCTCCCCCCACCCAAATTCTAATTAAAGCTTGTTTAATTTTGAGAAATTTACAAGAAAAGATAACTCACTCATTATTTCAATTTAAGCAATAGAGAACTGCAATTAGAGTTTATGAATTTAATATTAGCCTCCCCAAATTTTACTTATATTTTAAATGAGTGTTACATTTTTTTTTAAATTTGCTTTAAAGGCTCCCCCCTTTTACTTATTTGACGCTTTTAATTTAAAATTAGTTGCAGGTTTTCCTGCTTAGCATTCTTAAGTTAGCTCATTTCACTCTCCCCTTTTTCAAAGTCAAAATATTTGACACAATTTAGCCTCAGGCGTCATCCCCGTAGAGGCTGCATCGTGTTTTGTCTTTTCGATGCTCTTGAGCGTGAGTGGTGTCTTGTGGCACCTGAGTTTTCATCTCGTCACGCCCTCTTGAGCATGACGAGGCCTTTACGAAAGACATACATTGCAATATATATTATTCTCCTTTTTTTCTAAGTCTAGAATTAGACAAAATTTCAGCAAAGATTCCAGGGAGCGACATCTCAAGTGTTGGCTTACCTCGCTCTTGAGTATAGCAGAATGGTGTCTTCAGACATAATATTTTTTTCATCTCTAGCCCTCTTGAGTACGAGGCCTTCAAATAAAGAAACACAAGCATATATATATATATATATATATATATATATATATATATATATATATATATATATATATATATATATATATATATATATATATATATATATATATATATATATATATATTCACATTCACAGATCCCACATGTTTTGATGTATTTTTGGCACGTTACAAAGCTCGGCAAGGGAAAGAGGTTGGGTATGCGATTGAGAATGTAAGGTAAGGAGTGCGACACCAAAAATTGAAAGAAGAATTTGCCTATAAATGATGTTCTTCCTCTAATTTGCAGCGAAGTGATCAGTAAGGTAATTCCATTGTTCTAAATGCAATGACGTAGTCCATTTCGTGATCAGAGGCCATTTGGTTCGAGTCGGCGCCAAATTAAATCTATTTCAGCTCAAAATGTGCATTGCCGCTTTTGATCGCTCGATTTTTGTACAGACTCATCTGAATTGAGTACGAATAGTCTTACCTAATAGATTTCAGTGTTTCTAAGCCAATGACATGATCAATTTGGTGAACGAAGGTCATTTGATCCTCGTCGGTGCCTCTTGACCTCGATATATGTGCAGGTGCATTGACGACTCGAGCGCTTGATTGGTTGATCATCAAGTCATGCAATATTTATAGTCTGACCAGTTTCAATGTTCTCATGATGGTAAGTTTGTTCATCAATCGAAGGTCATTTGAGTTGAATTTGGTGATGTTCCGTGAATTTCAGCCTTAATTTGCGCACAGTCACTTCAAATCACTCGATATTTGCACAGACTCATCCGAATTGAGCGCAAATAGTCTCATTTGATAGATTTTGATATTTCAAAGCTAACGTCACAATCAATTTCATGAACGGGGTCATTTAGCATGCGTCTGCCCCTAACTTTGATATATGTTCAAGCATGTTGATGACTTGAGCGCTTGATCAATTGATCATTAAGTTATACAATATTTATATCCTGACCAATTTCAACATTCTAAATGCGATAGCTAAGTCTATTCATCGATCGAAGGTTATTTGAGTTAGTTTCGGTGATGTCCTGTGCATTTCAGCCTCGATTTGCATACTGTCACTTCAAATCATTTGACATTTGCACAAACTCATCCGAATTGAGCGCGAATAGTCTCATTTGATAGATTTTGATATTTTGAAGCTAATGATTTGATCAATTTCATGAACGGAGATCATTTGGTCATCATCACAGCTTCTTGACTTTGATACATTTATCAACACATTGATAGCTTGAGCACTTAATCGATTGATCGTTAGATTTTGCAATATCTATATTCTGATCAATTTTGACATTCTAAACATGATGGCGAAGTCTATTCATTGATCGGAGGTTTTTTTGACCATTTTCAATGACATGCAGTGCATTTTGAGCCTCAATTTACGCACTATCATCTCCGAAGTCCATCGAATTTGACTTGTGGGCTTGTCTTGATTTATGAGATATATGTGGAGGTTAACAAATGCCCCCAACAAATGTGATTCATATATGAAGCGAGTCGCATTTGTAAAAAACTGGTTGACCATTTGGGCTGGCCATAGAGCTTGGATCATTTTAGCTTTGATTACAATAGCTTATGGAGCTTTGCCATGATTTGTCATTAGTATGCTGCCTTATTCAAGACATGCTAAATGAAAGGCTTGACCAATTTGTCAGAATCGACTTGCCAGATTGATAAGAGTTCTTACACAATATATAATCTTCTTCAATGGCTTTTTGAAGATCTCTTTCTTTTATGTTCTTGCAGATTTGAGCCTCCTCTGACCCTGGCTTCATGCTTGGTTGGGGTTTGATGGAGGAATTGGTCAGCTTGTTTTGATGAAGGACTCCGCTATGGAATCGATTTATCCATGCTTGATCATATTTAAAATTCCTTCTGTCCTAGCTTTGAGCTTAACGGACTTGATGAGGGACTGACCTGATTTGTCCCTATTGACTTGTCAGAAAGTGTATGCACTCCATGAATGCTGTGCTCGTTGCTTTGACGGATTCATTGAAGGATACATACAGATGACCCAGCCTTCCAACTTATATAGGATAAATGTTGAGTTATTAGTCTAGCAATGTGTGCTTTAATAGGCGAATAATAAAATTCTTTAGTTCCACTTTGTATGAACTATAGAATTGCTTCCTTAGTCCTGTGCTTTCTACTTTAACGGACTTAATGAGGAGATAGGCTTTGATCTGTGCTTTAAGCTTGATCATATCATTTGAAAATATATTGAAATATCACCTTGTAGGTAATAATAAGATTGATTTGAGGCAGCCCTGAATTAAGCATTTCCTTAAATTGCCTTGATATATTAATCAAGTAGAAAGATCTCTGAGATCCTAGTTGCTTGTAATTACTAAGCTAGATTTGGTTTGAGATTGAAAAGCTTTCATCATTGGACTGACGAGCAAGGTCTCTTTCAGCAACTCGACCATTTTTGGGCTTGTTGAGTTCAACCTGTAGAACTTACTCGAGTCTTCGTCTTAAGCTATAGTGGGTTGATGGTTTTGTCATTAGACTGACGAACGGGGGCCTTTTCACTGTGGCCTTTTCTTGCGGCTTGTTGTTGAGTGAGAGCGGAACTCAACCATTTGTGGGCTTGTTGAGTCCGATCTTTAGAACCCATCTGTTTCCTAGACTTCAGGATGTAGAGGTTGATGTTTCTCCAACTTAATTGATTGAAGCTTCCGAAATTAGGAGTTCCTATGACTTGATCTCCATAATTTGGCAAATCTGGGAGATAAATTTCTTGACATTTAGGGTTATCTTTTCATGCGTAGAAATAGATTCTTTTTATTTATGAAAGAAATGCAACTTAACGATGATAATTATGGATATATTTAGGGATTTTAACGTAATGCTCGATGTCAACCTGAATCAGAATATATTGGAGGATCTCGTCTTATGGCACCATGTCAACTCAAGTAGACTTAATATAAACTAAAAAAATACCCCTTATCTTGAAGGGGGAATTCTAAAGTATATTTACAAAAATTTTTAAGATGAAAATATACAAATACATCCATATTTGAATTGATGTACTCTAAAGGGGATTCTAACATACAATATTGATTTCATATGTATATACAAAATCTAAAAATGCCCCTGTGTAATAGGGAAATTCTCACGAAAAATTTCTTCATCTGGAGTATGTTTATTTAGGGATCTCGGCATGAAGCACGATGTCAACCTAAATAGATATACTAAAAAAATGCCCCTATCTTGCAGGGGGATTTCTATTGTATATTGGGAATATGGTCGTCAAGTATATTACTTTTTCAAGTATCGACCATTAATTGGTGGCATAGGTCTTTCACCCTTTAAGTTGATGAGTTGGTATGCCTCTCATTGGTATACTTTTTTAATGGAAAAAGGGCCTTCCCAGTTAGGCTCGAATTTGCCACCAAATATTTGATTGAGGATAATTAGTCTTCTCAGCACTAGGACCAATTCTCCTTTTTGGAATGTTCGAGGTCGCACCATATGGCCAAAAGCCCTGGACATCTTTGCTCGATAAACTTTTAGATTTTGATGAGCTTGCAGTCTAACTTCATCAAGCATGTCGAGTTCCTCCATTCTCAGATGGGCATTTTGATCTTCAGTTAGACTGTATTGGATGGCTACTCGAAGTGAAGGCAACTCAACTTCAAGCGGAAGAACTACTTCAGTTCCAAATACTAATGAATAGGGAGTGGCTTTAGTCGGCATCTTGTAGGTAGTTCGATACGCCCATAGAGTCTCTATTATCTTGGCATGCCATTCTCTTTTATTTTTAGTGAGAATCTTCTTGAGCAGCTTGACTAATGTCTTGTTGAAGGCGTTCGCCAAACCATTTGCTCTTGGATTGTATATTACAGAGTATCACCAATCAATTTTGTGTCGATCGACGAATCTACAAATCTTTGTACTTCAAAGGTTGTCATTATCAAAATTAGTGGCACTCCAAATTAGACTACATTATGTGTGAAGAAGTTGATCACTTTCGGTCGGTAACTTCTTTAAATGGAGTAGCCTCACCCACTTAGAGAAATAATCGATTACTATGATGAAGCCATGTCCAAATGACGATAGTGGATCAATTGGTCCAATCCATCTATACCCCAACAACATTGAATGGCCGTGATGCTATTGTTGGGTGTAATGGATTTGCAGGTTGATGAATGAGATTCCCATATACTTGACACTCATGACACTTCTTAGCATGATTATTGTAATCTCTCACCATAGATGGCCAATAATAGCCCATCCTTTTGATCTTTACTGCCATCTTGGGACCTGACTGATGTGCACCAAAAAGTCCTTCATGAACTTCAACCATGACTTTGCTAGCTTCATCTACACCTAGGCATCATAACCATATTTGTTCAAAGGATCTACGATATAAAGTGTTGTTGATGAAAGCATAGCATAGCATTCCCTTTTTGATTTGAGCTGCCAGTAATTTATTATTTGGTAATTTTCCTTCTTCAGAGTTGTCGATGAAGGCTTGCCTCCAATCACGTGACTCTTCTACAACAAAGGCTTCACATTACTTTTCGAAGGCAATGTCATTCTTAGCTCTTCTTGGTACAACTTCTTGTTGATTTTAGGGAGTATGAGGAGCAACCTGAGTCATATCCTGCTGTGTCAAATTTGGTAACCCCTCTACCCGCGGGGATTGATATTTTATTGGCTCTAGAACTCGATGAGAAAATATGCTAATCATGACATAATCACCATTCATACTTTCCATTTCCTGAGCTAGTTTTGCTATGCAGTCAGCTTTATTATTCTCAGATCGAGAGACTCGAGTTAGTGTGATATTTGGTATCTGCTTCATTAGCTTGAGAACTCATTTGTGATAGAAAGCTAACTCAAGCTTGTTGATTCTATAGATTCTAAATACTTTATTTATAATAAGCTGAGAATCACAAAAAAATGTGCAGGTTCTGAATGCCTATGAAAATAGCTTCTTTAAGACTGCTACTAATGCTTCATATTCAGCTTCATTATTAGTTCTTGGCTCGGTCAATCCATATAATCATCTCATTATCCCTTCTTCTAGTGTTATGAAGACGATGTCGATTCCTGCTCTTGTTATTAGGAAATTTAGATATTGGACTTATTTGATTTATGAGGCTCCATCAAAGTACATTTCAAATTTATGAGTTTTCTCTTTCATGAATGAGCATAATTTGCTCATCGGGTCATTAAGAGAAGAGTCCACAAGGATGGGATGTGCGAAAATTTGCTAAGACTTGTCCTTTCACTACTTTATATGGAACATATGTGATATCAAATTGTAAAAGCAATCTACCCATCTTGTCAAGCGACACACAACGGTCTTGTCATCAAGTACTTCAGCAGATCGATCCTTAAGATGAGGGTAATCATATGAGATAACATATAATGACGAAGCTTTTGGACTATAAAGATCAATGCTAAACAGTGCTTTTTTATCAGAGAGTATCTCATTTCTACTCCAATCAACCTCTGACTGATATAATAAAGAGCATTCTCTTTACTTTCTTTATTGTGTTGTGCCAACAATGCCCCGAGAGACTCTTCTAACACAGCTGTGTTTAGAATAAGGGGATTCCCAGGAATAGGCGCTGCAATGATTGGTGGATTTAACAAGTAGCTTTTAATGCTATTGATGGCTTCTTGACACTCTTTGCCCCACTTGAATGGAGCGTCATTCTTCATTAACCTTGCAAATGGTTGACAACGTCCTAACAGATTTGATATGAATCTACGGATGAATGCGAGCTATCCTTGTAAAGAATGGAGCTGACGCAAACTCTTCGGTGGAGGCATCTCTGCGATTGCCTTAATTTTAGCAGGATCTATTTTAATACCTCTGTTACGTACAATATACCTGAGGAATTTTCAAGGGGATACCCCAAATGCACATTTTAGAGGATTCATCTTGAGATCATATTTTCTGATTCTCTCCAGTATGATTCTCAAGTCTTCAAAGTGATTTTCATGATTTAAGCTCTTCACTACCAAATCATCGACATAATATTCCACCTTTTGATGAATCAACTCATCAAAAATATGCATCATGGCTCTTTGGTATGTAGCTCCAGCATTTTTCAGGCCAAAGGGCATGACCGTGTAGCAATATATGCCAATGGGAGTTCTGAACGATATATTTTTTTCATCCTCATGTGTCATTTTGATTTGGTTGTACCCTGACGATCTGTCCATAAATGAGAACATGTAGTTGGAAGTGTTGTCTACTAGTAGTTCTGATATTGGAAGCGAAAGTCATCTTTTAGGCACGCCTTATTTAAATCCCAGAAGTCAATGCAGAGATGGATTTGACCGTTCTTCTTTTTAACAAGGATAATGTTAGCTATCCAATCTGCATACTTCTCCTCCTCGATGAAATCTTCTTCAATTAGCTTTTTAGTTTTTGCAATTACCTATTCTTCAATCTCCAATCTCATTCACCTAGGAGCTTGCATAACAGGCATTGCATTTGATTTAATAGCTAGCTTATGAACCGCTACATCAGGTGATAAGCCTGACATTTCAGAATATGTCCAGGCAAAGAAATTCCTAAATTCACAAAACAGCATTTTTAGCTCCTCAACTTTCTCATCAAGCAGAATGGCACTGATGAAAGTTAGACGGGGATCATCCTCAATTCCTAGGTTGACTTCTTTAAGTTCATCCATAGTAGCTATTTTCTCACCATCTTCAAGTTCTTTAGGTGCGGTCTTGGGTTCTAATTCTTCATCATTTTTAAGAAGAATTTCATGGGAATCATTTTCTTCATCATTAAGAGTTTCTATCTCAACTTCTATTATATTATAACAGGCTCTATCTTGATGAGATTTGCGGATGAACCCCAAACCTTTAGTGATAAATTTATCGCTTCTTTACGATGCTTGAGGACTTCTTTGGCTCCACATCTTGTTAAAGAATTGAGTCTATGTTTAGTAGTTTCAATATGAACTCCAAGCTTATGCATCATTCATCGCAACTTCTGTGGATAGTATATTGGTATTCTTATTGGCACTACCTTATCATAATTTTTATGTTGAGCTGGCTGTTCAAAATCTTGAGGCTGAGACTCTTCAAATTTATAAAATACAGTTCTGTTATGCCACTCTCACTCAACGGTGGCACATAGAATGTTACCAATTATTTAATATTATGAACCTCCAGTGTAGTGATTTCTTTGATGCACTGTTGAGGGATGGGTATAATTTTGAATGAGTCATCTGACTCTGCTAAGTGAGCTATCCACCTTGATGTAGCCATCTGAACTCTATTTCCATAAGTAATTCAAAGTCATAGTCTGAATCAAAATCACTTATTTCATACTCTGCTTTTCTTGAAAGCTTATAAGTTCCCTTAGGTTCGACAGACATATCTTCTTCTTCTTCCGTGTCACTTCCCAAATGAGGAACTAATTTTCTTAATTTAGGTGTAGAATCAAGTACTTTAGGGAGAGTCGGTATTGTCTTCTTTCTTCCTCCTTGCTTTTGCTCTTTCACTTTGTGAAATTACTTTTTAGTTCCTGAAGTGGATGCTACATCTTCAAGAGATTTTGTAAGCTTAGGCTCTTTGAGGATGAAGTACTTTGCATCTTCATAGATCTTTGCTTCATTGACGGAGAATGGTTGTAGGTTACCGGGAATTCTAAATTCTTCTCCATCTTTCATATAGTTCATACATTGATGCATAGTTGATGGGACCATGCCATACTCATGCAGCCACGGCCGCCCAAGAGAGCTCTAAATGATGTATCGGCATCGATTACATAAAACTTGGCTTCTATATATAAATCCTTGAAGTTGAGCGGTAGAATAAAAGAACCAAGAGTTTTTTGCCCCTTTTTATTGAATCAATGAACCATCAACTTATCTCTCCCAAGATGTTGGATATCGAGTGATAATCCTCTCAATACATTTAGACTCATAAGGTTGATAGAAGAACCTGAATCAATCAATATTCGGATGATCGAGATGTCATCACTCTGCAGTAACATAAAGAGGATGATTATGATCCGTCATTCCCAACATAAGATCTTCTTCAGAAAATGATATTACTAGGAGATCGGGAGTTTGCAATTCTTCAGTCATGAATTTCTTAGCAAAGTAAGCTTCATAACTCTCCAGATCTTTGAAAGCCCATATTAAAGTTTCTTGGAGGTTTTTTGACATCAAGAGAGCCTCATACACACTCAGTTGTGCAGGGATCTTTCTCAGATGTGATAGAATATTATAATATATCTTCTCGCTTGATTTAGGCTTTGCTCTAGGATTTTTGGGAATGATATTTTCATTGACTTCAATTTGTTTGCCTTTGTCTTTATTTGCATTTCTCTTCTTTGATGCAGGTGGTAAAATTTTACCACTTCTCAACTGAACTCGAATAAATTTGTCTTGCTCAGATTCTTCTGAAGAGGTAGTTTCTTCAAATTTCTTTCTTATTCTGGAAGATTGGACAAAAGGACTAGACTCATTTTTCAACATCATATATTTTATACATGATGATTTCGATGAGTCTGACTCTTCTCCATCGAGAAAATAGATCTTCATCTAAACTGTTATTGTCTTGTTGAGTCATTAAACAAAATTCAGACATTAGCTCCTCAGGCTCTTCTTTCTTTCCTAACAAGAGTTGTGATGGGTTGGTCGAGTCTGTCTGACTACCCTTGTCGCTTCAGAGTAATTGATGTTGAAGAATATCTGATATCACGCAGATGATTCGGCATGTCTCTACTGGACAAGATTCTCCATTATCTTCTATACAAAGTTTAGGCATGAAGTCTACAAGCCTAAATGGCTGTCTTTCCGACTGATGATACTCTTCTAAATTGTTAATGATCTTTTGAGTTGTAGTTCTCTTCTTGCTCTTCCTTTTCTTGGCCAGCTTCTTTGAATTATGAGGTTTTGCATTGTAGACTACTTCTCATGTGATGAAGTAGCCTTATCGACACCAGAAGCCTAAATACTTGGTTTAGGCATCTCTCTTAAGTCCAATATAGGTTCAAGTGGTGATTTCCACTTAACACTAGGGATGTCTATTAGCTACTTCTGCATCTTCACGCTCTTTTTGGAGACTACTATTTGCCATTCTTCAGTCTGAGCTGATTTCTTCTTTTGTTTGTCTTTGTCGGATGATATGGAAGAGGACGTAATCATCCTTGTATACTCTCTTTTTAGGTTGACTAGAACACTATAAAATAGTGTAAATTCACCTTGCTGATACTTCTTTTCTAGCCAATCTTTGAAGACAAAAATCTTCAATAGGATGACTAATCATCCGATGATATGAACAGTAGTTTGGATTATTGACTTGATTTCTTCGTGCCTTTTAATTTCGTAATAGACCTTTTGACGCTTGCAAAATAATTTAGACACACCGTCCCTTCTAAAGGAATATTCTTTGTTCATCTTTTCCTTAAGAGATGGCTGCATTCGCTCATCATCTCTTGTTGCTTATTTTGGATGCTCCCCACCACTTGGGAAAGTCCGAGGTTTGTCATTACCTCATAATACCAATTTTGGTTGTGGATTAGAATAAATAGGCTTTTTACCCTTATCATCATTGTACATCGGTTGCATTCCTTTATCCACATTGTATATCACCTATTTTTTGCCATTTGAGCTATAGGAAGCAGCATGACTTTCATTTCTTCTTGAGTATGAAAGTTTATTTCTCTTTGCTTTATATGCATAGACTTCAGACTTAGGTTGATTTAACTTTTTGAATTTAGCCACCCTATCGAGCAAGTACTGGAAGTTGCAATCGACGCCATGCATAGAAATGGTGCCATTTTATCATCCATATTACCCATAAGCAATTGGATTGCATGTTCTTCTTCTAATTGTTGCTCGCACTTCATACTTAGGTTGTGCCAATGACTTATGAATTTTGTCACCGACTCATGTTTTCTCCTTTTTAATAGGGGAAGGTTAGCGATTGTGATTTTCTCGATTGCACTTTCGAACCTCTTCACAAATATGGTCTACAATTCAACAAATATTTTAACCGAATCATTTAACAATTTTGCATATAATTTGAAAGTGGCTAAGGTCAGCCTACTGATGAATTGATAGAGCAGCAGTGCATCATTCCCCCTGGTGTTATCATAAGTAGCCTTAAATTGGGCTAGATGTTGCTTTGGATCACCAAGCCAGCTGAAAGTATTAAATTTCTGCATTGACTAACCTTTCGAGTACAATACTTGGTCATATTCAGGTGGGTAAGGGTGACCTTTACTCATCAGCTTTTCAGCCTGCTCTAAGGTTAAGATTGTCTTTATCTTTTCATTGATTATTATTTCTAGAAAGGCTTGTTAGCTCCCAATGCGATTTTGAATTGTCGGCTAGAGAGGTGTTTGGTTAATTCATTTCTCACTTCATGCATAGCATGTATTGCAGGAGCTTGAGGTACCACAGTGGCTGATGGTATAAAAATTGTATTATTAGTTGCCTGTTGATTAGCAGATAAAATAGGTGCTGCACTTGATGTGATATTCTTCTACAACATCTCCATCATGATGTTCATTTGTACCATCACATCATTCATTTTGGTACCCAGCTGTGCAATCTCTTTGTTTTTGACCTTCATTTAGCGCTACATTTCTCTTTGCTCTCTAGCTAGTGCCATGGTGTCAATCAATACATGCCTTCTTCTTCTTCTTCTTCTTCTTCTTCTTCTTCTTCTTCTTCTTCTATTCCTTATTGTTGTTCAGCTCTATGCTCATTTCAAGGGGGAAAACTTGACTGCCCTTCTCCTTGTGTATTTGTAGATAGAATTGTATTTGTTGATGATGTCGATTATAAAGTGTATAGTCGATCATTTCTGGTTCAACCATATAATACACCCATGATCTCTTTCTCATTCTAGTTTTCTTCTTCTTCCTCTTCAGCAAAGATCGAAGATCTGTCCTCTATTTTCTTTTGTAAAGAATCTTCTTCATATGCATCAAATTCAGGTTTAGGTTCCCTGAGTTCGTGTTGATGCCGATGGTGCTGAACAGAGAGTTCATCTATTTCTTTGACCATATAGATAACTTCTACTTCTATAGAATCCTCTTCATTATTTTCTTCCTGCACATGAATTTTTTATCGATGTTTCCAGTGGATCTCTGGTACAATGTGCAGAATAACAACTTCTTCTATTAAAGGACCACAATCAGCATCAACCTTCTCTTATAGGGGTGAAACTGATCGGCGATGGGATCCCCTAGAGGATTCTCCAGGGTGTCGACCATTATATCTTTCATCAATGATATCCATTTTTTTGGGTATCCACTTCTGATGAGTTGATTTTGAGACATATTTTTGAGTGTATGTATCAGATGTCACACCTCTTTTATTACTCAAAATTTCATTACGGGGCCTTGGTCTCCATATTTGCTTATCCTTTCAATGAGACTTTTTGGTAGTGGATTCTTAGACACAAGGTCTAAGTGTCACATTCACCATGCTATGTACTGCTCGCCGCCACTGTAAGAGATGACAACTTTCTTGGTGGCGCTTTAGTATTTTTCATTACCACAGGCCTTTGAAATCTTCTTTTCATTAGGCCATTATTCTTATACTTTGAGAACTTTATATATCCTCAAGACAATGTTTCGGCTCCTCAGGTGGTGGAGCTTGACGCGGATTGGTTCTTCCGAAGACTTTTATTTACCAATAGAGATATTCCTTTACCCACTTTGCATTGTCTGTCAAAGTTATGGGTAGGAATACCGCTCGTGGCAGATTCTTATTCTTGGTCCTTCAAAGGGGATCTATGGTCCTCTTTCTCCTGCCTTATGGTTAATTTGCTTCTGAGGTAGCTTCATGATCATGCTTTCGGGTACAAAAGGTTCGGCAAGAGTGCATGAGGAATTAAAGACACTGTATTCCAACTAACAGTTCTTTTCATCACGGGAGCTTCAGATTGACCTAGCCTTTTGAAAATTAAAGTTCTCTGTTGGGAGAACTCCTTGACTATGGTTGGCTGTTGAACTAGTTGGCGCAGATGGCTAGTAGGAGCTTCAGTAACTTGAGGCCTTCCAACATGGCCTAGGATGAGTGTACCACGGGTGGGTACTTCAGGAGTTGCACCTACGATAATCGGGAAATTCATGCTACCAAATTGAATGGTAGCCCCTACATCACCTGTGTTGATGACCATGTTGGCTAGGCAGATGTTCATACCACAACCCAGTTGAACGGTGAAAGAAGTTCTTTGTAGATCCATTTCTGCAAAAGTGAAAGATGGAGATTAGTAATTAGCAATTATTATTTCACCCCATACTTTCAAGATGCAGAGGCGCTACAGAATAAACTAATGGTGTAATAAAAATATACTCTACGGAATGATTCATTCTACATAGAGCCTCCAATTGAATTTATTACACACTTAAATCACCATTTTGTTATTTTGAATTTTAAAAGATTTTATTGCTACTATAGCACATATATGACTAGCCAAAGTTGAAAAGAGAATCCTGTCCCCAGCGAAGTCTCCAGAAATCTATGGGCTCCGAAAATTCATCACCGACCTCTCGATAATTTTTTTGAATTGAAGAGAGTATGATTTAAGAATATCGACATAATTTTCAGAAGGTAGATGTAATAGTAGATAAGACACTACCTAGAGATTTTGTCCTCATTTGGTGAGAACTTTAGATCTGGTTTCACGTTTCCTATAGGCATAAGCCCCTATAGTTAATTACCCCTCCCAGTAAGTAAGAGAGAACTTTTGATTAAGGCTAGTCATTAGATCATTGAATGCATAGCGTATAGTAGTAGCATATAGAATTTCAGAATTTAAGATATGAAATTTATCATTTCAGCTTAAACCTAATGGTTGGGGGAATGATGATGTGCCCGATCTAGATCCCATGGTTCCGTCATCTCGGGCAGTCGCAGTCCCTAGTCTACTTAGTCAGAGGAGGTAGTCGACCCAACATGACAAAAGGATCCTCATCAGTAACACATGGGTTATGTCGTCTAAGAAATCCTTGTCGACCTGGGGTGGTGTTTGTCTAAGGAGACAAGCTTAAGTATACCTTAGCTGATAGAGGGATGTTTGCCCTATCAAGTATACCCTATGATTTACAACGTAAAGGGCATAACCATTGGGGAGCATACGTGCTATAGTCATGATCATAATATAATGGAGCCAGACTGGCCAAACCACTCGATCAGAGGACTCTTGTCGTAACTGCTTCATCTGTGGAGCCTATTGTCCCTAGTCTACTTAGGCTTGATTTGATATTGGCTCTTTTGTGAGCTAGAGTTTTTTTAATTTATCAGCCCCGATAAATAGTTATGGAAGGTGGATAGATTGAGTTTGATTTAAGTATTTAATGATAGAATTTCATTTAAGTAGTTTTAGATTATTACTTAATTTGATTTAAAAAATTGATTAATTTGGATATGTTTAACAGCTTTAGATCTTGTCAACTCTATTTAGTTGCTAATAAATGATTAGATCTACTGTCAGCTGACAGAATTAGTTTCTCAGATATTTCATTTTTGAAACTCTTATTATAGGTTTTAGTTTTGTTAACGATCCAGTCAGACTATCGGGAAGCAACCCAGATAAGCATCTTCACACACTTGAATTTAAGCTGAGTTAGGCCCATGGTGTATAGTAATTTTAGGTAATTTTATGTTGGAATTATGAGATTGATATTGTATTTTCATTTTTTTTATTCCAATTTAACCTGTGCAGCCTTTTCAGACATCAAAATTTGCACTTGAAATCTCTATGTCCGAGCACATGCAGGTGTTTATAGCTTAGATAATTTCACCTAATTAGTGATTTTGTTAATTTTGAAAATCATAATTAGAATAAAATTCCTTAATTTTTGATTAAAGGAAGCCCTATGATTTTTATAGATTTGATTTAGTATTGCCTTTTGTCTGCTTGTACAAAGGGTTACAGATTCGATGGTGAAGAAGACATTTTGATTTAGATTATAGTTTAATACAATACTTACACTTAGTTTACTTGTTGAGTTTTTGTAATTTTGCTAATTTAATTATGCTCAATTTACATCAATTTTGATAAGTTATGCCAATTTCAGTGTTTATTGCTTTAGCCCTTCTCATGCTTATTAGCTAGCATAGTAATCCCCTCCATATTTGTATAAGAATTATTAAACCTAATTTGGATTCATCCTTAGATTTTGAGTTTATTGCAAAAATGGAAAAATTTGGATGGGTTGCTCAGGAAAGGGCTACTGTCAGGAATGCAACTGGTGGAATACAGTCGGATGTTTGGTGGGTTTTACTGGGCCATGGTTAATGAGTGGGCCGTGGAAGGTGAGTCGAAGGATTGATACCAGAACGGAGGGCTATTTTGACGGCAGTCGACACGCTGTGCGGGCGAAGTTCACAGATATCACGCAGGTCGATTGCGCTGGGCGAGCACATTTTATTTTAGGCCAGAACGGAGCGGGGGTTCCAGCGGGTCGAGTGGGTGAGGCGGACCCACAGAGTGGGAGAGCACCAGTGGCGGTCACAATTTGCGCGTGTCGGGACTTGCAAGGGATGGGACAGCCATGGATTCAGGATGGCCGGACTTATCACTTCAAATCACTCGATATTTGCACAGACTCATTCAAATTGAGTTTGGATAGTCTCATTTGATATATTTTGATGTTTTAAAGCTAACAACATAATCAATTTGATGAACGGAGGTCATTTGGTCATCGTTGCAGCTTTCTAACTTTGATACACGTATCGACACATCGATAGCTCGAGCATTTAATCGATTGATCGTTAGATTTTGAAATATTAATATTCTGATCAATTTCATCATTCTGAATGCAATGGAGAAGTCCGTTCATTGATGAAAGGTCGTTTCGATCATTTTCAGTGACGTCCGGTGTATTTTGAGCCTCAATTTGCGCACTATCACATCCGAAGTCCGTTGAATTTGACTTGTGGGCTTGTCTTGATTTATGACACATATGTGGAGGTCAATATTACACATTCTTAATGAGTTTCATTTGTGGTGGATCTCTGGGAGTACAACCCAGATGTCACGTCACTATCCTTCTTTAAAATAGTTTCACTTTGAGGCTTTAGCCTCCAAATTTGCTTACATTTTTGTCGGAACCTTTCGACGGCGGATTCTTAGACTTGTGGTCTAAGTGTCATGCCTCAATGCTCATCGTGTGGGACTTGAATTGATTGATATTTTGGCATGGTTGTAGTAGAAGGTCTTCTTGGAGAAGTAACTCTAGCCTCTTTGATAACAGGACTTTGATATTTTTTTTCATTTGTCCTTTTTCCTTAGCAACTTTAAGGACCCGATACACTATTTCATATACAATTTAGAGTTTCCTCACTGGAGAAGCTAGAACCTGACATTATCGAGTCCAGAAGGACTATTTGATTTTTCCAGTAGAGTTGTTCTGCTTTACCCATCTTAGGCTGTTAAACTAGTTATGGGTTAGAACACTTTGGCTATGCTTGTATAATTTTCTCGCTTGAATAATGATTGTTGAGCAAGCGCTTTAGCATTTATCTTTCTCCATTGTCTTGGAGTTAGCTTGCTTCTAGATGAAGAATCTTATGCATCACTACTTCTTTTTGAGGCTTCAGCCTCCATATTTATTTTTTCTTCTTACCGGGACCTTTCGGTAGCGGATTCCTGAACATGTGGTTCCGGTGTCACACCCCGATATTCACCGTGCAGGACTTCTTCTCGAGGTTTCACCCTTCATATTTATTTTTCATTCTATCAAGACCTTTTGGTAGCGGATTCCTGGATGCACTGTCCAAGTGTCATGCTCCGATGCTCACCCTGCAAAACTTGTTTAGAATGATCTTGAGTTCTTACTAGCACTTATGGTAGTTTCTGTAGTGGAGCATTCTTATCTTCTCTAATAATTGGCCTTTGTTATCTCTTCTTCATAAGTTCTTTTTTCTTGACAACCTTCAGGACACTGTGTACTTGAGCAAATAAAGTTTCAAGTTGTTTCTTCTGAAGAGTTGGAGCTAACTGTTGTTGAGTCCAAAAAGAATGCCTAACATCACCAGTAGAACTATTCTTTTTCACCCATTTTAGATTTTTAAACTCGTGAGTGGGAACACTCACTTTTGATACTGGGTGATCGTGATGGCTAGTGATTGCAAAGAATGTTGAGCTCACAGTTTAGCATTTCTTCTCCTTCTATGCCTTCCACTCAATTTTTCTTTAGAATAAGAGACTTTAGTATTATGCATTCCTAGTGCGAAAGATTCAACTAGAAAAGTAGTCACATTAATAGATATGACTGAAACTTTCTACCTATTGACTGTTCTTTTCATGGCCGATGTCTTAAAATAACTCAATCTTTCGAATGCAAAGACTCTCTTTCGAGGAACCTTAGTAGCAATAGTGGTCATTCCAGTTGTCCTCCTCCCTTCCACTGGTTTGTGTGTACAATATGCAGGTGCTTTAAGTAGAGGATTATTTGCAGCAGCAATGACTGGGAAGTCTATACTACCAAATTGAAAAGTAGCTCCAACATCCTCGTGATTGATTACAACATTAATCGATGAATATGGGCTCGACCTAGTTGCATGATGAATGGTGTTCAAGATCCATCGATATACAGACCAAACAAATTAGGCATAAGAATATGATTGATTTAAATTTAATTTAATTCATAATTGGTTCCTTTATTATTTTAGAAAATCAATTTTTTTATTTAACACCACTATTACTATAGCTCATATTCGACTAGCCAAAGATGGAAAAAGAAACCAACCGGGTCGCCGTAAAATCAGGCTCAAAATTCCGCCCCTCTCCTCATGAAGAGAGTATGATTTATGCATCGGTGAAATTTTCAGAAGGTAGATGGAATAGTAGATACGACACTACCCAGAGATTTCACCCTCATTTTGTGAGGACTTTAGATCTGGCTCCAGGTTTCCTATAGGCGCATGCACCTATAGTTAAGTACTCCTCTCAATGCTGAGAGAGAGCTTTCAATTAAGGCTAGTCATTAGATCCTTAATGCATATCATATAGTAGGAGCATGTGGAGTTTTGAAATTAAGAATTTATGAAATTCATCATTATTTAACTTAAAGCGAATGATTGGAGGAACGATGACGCGCCCGATCTAAATCCCATGGTTCCGTCATCCCAGGTTATCATGGTTCCTAGTCTACTTAGTCAATGGAGGTAGTCAACCCAACCTAACTGAAGGATCCTTATTAGCAACACATGGGTTACATCGCCCCAAGAAATCACTCTGGAGTTTATCTAAGGAGCCGAGCTTAAGTCTACCTTAGCTAATAGAGGGATTTTTGCCCAATCAAATGCATTCTATAATTCACAGCTCAAAGAGTAAAGCCATTGGGGAACATACGGGTTGCAATCATGACCGTAATTTAGTGATGTCATATCATGGTGAACCGGTTGAGGAGCTCGTTTAATATTTATGTGGTGTCATTTTACGATAAAACCACACGAATAGAGGACCCATGTCTCATCCTTACAGGCTTAAGATTATTTGAGTGAAAAAATAGTTATGTATTTTATTTGATATTGGCTTTTTGTGAGCAAAAGTTTTCTTAATTTGTCACCCTCAAAAAATGATTGCAGATTGGTGGATGGATTTTACTTTAAATTTAAATAATTAATTACATTTAATTTATATATTTTTTGTTTGAATATTTGATCATTTAATAATGATTTGATATTAGAATTTGAATAGATTATTATTATTATTATTATTATGAAAAGTTCCTCTAGTTGAAATATTTAGTCAACACGACCATCATCAGGGTGGTTTATTATTTCGCTGTTTCATATCTTGTTGACTCTATTAATTTAATAATAGAGGATTAGATCTGCTATCATATGATAGAATTAGCTTCTCAGATATTTTATTAGATTGAAGATATTATAATAATATCATTTGATTTTTAGATTTTGTTAACCTTCGACGGTCCAGACCAGGAGTCAACCCGTGACATCCTCGACACTTGAATTTAAGCATCAGTAGTGTCGGGGCCCATGTGTTTAGAACACATGTGCACTTTTGAGGCATTGTATTTATATTTTAATTCTGTATCGTAATGAGTGCAAATCTCATTTCATTGAGTTATTTAAGCGAATCTTGATATCAAAAATCTGAGTATTAGATTATCTCGTGATTTATGTACTATTTATTTTATTAAAATTTTGATTATTTGTATGCATTTTAAGATGATAAATTTGAATATAAGCCCATTTCATAATGCATGCAACAGTTTAATTGAAGCCTTAATTAACGCCGCTTGTTCAATATGTTACGAGTTCTAGGCGACTCTTGTTCAATCCATTGAAATAATAATTGTTTGCTTTCACATTTAGTTTCAAATTCATTGGATTCTCAAACTTAAATAAGACACCACTCATGTTTGTTGACGAGCTTGTAAAGTCATCATGAATCCGCTTAAATTGATTAGCCCATTTTGATTCATCCGAAGTAAGTACAACTAGTGACAATTGAAAGGCTTTATACATATTTGTTGACAATCTAATTTATATTACTTTTGCTTGTATCAAGTTGATGGGCCTTCAAGTTTATTGTAACTCCAATTTATTCAGTTCCTCTAAACGTTCTGAGAATTCCAAGCACGAGGAAATTTTGTTCGTGGTTGGGAAGGAGATTCTTTTCAGTTCTTCAAGCCTTTTGGTGAGTGCTTCTAATTTTGAATTTAGTAATTTTTTTATTTTTAAGTTTAAAGCACTTAGATTCTAACTTTGAATTTTCATTTAATGTTTAGTTCGAATTCAATTTATGCTCAATTTAAATCTAATTAATCATCTTTAAGTCGCATATCAATTTGAATTTTAGGAACCTCCTCGTCATTTCTGCATAAGGGGCTACATCGGCTATTCGACCCGCCTCTACAGCATAACGTGTCTTGCAACACTTATCGATCGGATCTTCTACCCATTAGCTCTACAGAGCATAATGGGGTCCTCAAACACTGGCATAAAAAGAGCATATATGTAGGTTTATTCTTTAATTTATCGTTTCAATTTCATCAACACTTTTATTTAATGTTTAAGTCTCCATTTCAAAATCTCCACATCATCCCCACATAGGAGAGTTTTCCTTCTCGTCAACTCCATAATGGTGTAAGTCTTGCGACCTTCGTAGTCTTCAACGTTAGCTATTATTGAGTGTATAAGCTGCCACTACGATAGTAGTCTTCAACCCGTTAGCTAGCATACGGGTCTTCAAACCCTTTCTTGAGATGAGGATCTTCATACAAAGAAAGGTTTAGCTCTCATCCATGGTTCAAGCAAGTTGGCATCTGCATACTTTCCAACCCTAGGCATTGTAGTCTAGAGTTGAATTCCTTTTAAAAAATACACATCTATCATAGCTTATAGATTGATCTACTTCATATCCTTCATGAGTTGTTCTAAAAATACATCCTCGTTTTCATTCATTCTTTTTTAATGTTATATTATGATGTTCTTCACTCACTACTTGCATGCATTGAGGATTTATTGCCTATATTGTTTTCATCCTTTGACTTAAATAAGCAAATATTACTTTCCGCGAGATTGTATTGTTCCTCTCATCTTCTTCTCAAGCCTGTATAGATGGACTTAATCAATGGCTTATGGATAATACTTATGCGACCATTTGAAATGCAAAAAATGCATGCAACTCAAAATTAGGAAGGGACATTCTTAGTGCTTTTCACCTCTAAACCACATGCAAGATCACATGCATTTCTTCCAAGGGTTAACCTAGGTTTGGCACCATTGCTCGGTAGATAGTGAGTTAGTTTTATCGAACTTTCTTGAGAGTAAGTTGTAACAACAACCAACACTAATAAGAGCTTTCACTTGCTCACAATCAAATGCCTTTGGTTTGTTTACATCACCACAAGCATGAAGCCCAGAAAAATAAGAGATAATATCCCATTTCTACAAAGATTAAGATTACATACATCTCAACTTATGAAGCCAATTTGATCTTTAATTACATCCTCCTGCATTATATAATATCTAAGTTCCCTGAACCAATTGGAATAATCTTGTTGTGAAGCCCCTTCCTTTTAGTGCTCACTAGAATTCTCATCTCATCATCTTTAGAAAACATAGAATCCATTGTTTGATTCTTTAGCATACCTTCATTCTCCTTACCATTTGTAGTTGAGGGCCTCGGTCTATTCCAAGTACGGTAGTCATTGGAGGGCTTCAAGGGCTCAGATAGCCTACTTTTAAAGGAAGGAAAGCATGAGACTCTGAGGGCAGCTTGGCTTGGAGATTAGTAGGGTGAGCGTTGGTGCGGGAGATCGAGAGGGATAGAAGAAGCTTCGAGGGTTTGATCAGCTTTGTGTGTTCCTCTAGCAAGATGGAGATGTAGTTTTTTTTTAAGAGAGAAGGTCCCAAAGGAGTGATAGGCCGTGGAAGATATCCACTAGGCATGCATGGGATAATTATCTCCTTTTTTTATGACATGAAGAGAAAAGGGATGAGTTGCTAATCAATTATTGGCTAGAATGGGCGATTTATTATGGATGAGGGCGACTACAAGTTTCAAGGTGTTGACTAGGTGCAATTAGAGGATAATTAAGTAAATTTATCTCGAAATGCATGCTAATTTTGATAAAATTTTAAGCACAATAACCTTAATCAAATTGGATGTATATTCTAAGTAATTTCGATGTTCCAGACACATTGGTGTAGTCATTTCATGAGCGGAGGTCATTTGAACTTTGGTGAATTGGGTCACTTTCAGTTCAAAAATGCGCATTATTACTTTTGACCGTTTGATGTTTACGTAAACTTAACTGAATTGAGTGTGGACATCCTCATTTGATAGGTTTTGACATTTTAAAGCTAACAATGTGATCAATTTTGTGAACGAAGGTCATTTGATTTGCGTCGTAGCTTCCCGACTTTGATATGTGTGTTAACAAATTGATAGCTTGAGTGCTTAATTGATTGCTCATTATATTTTGAAATATTTATATTATGATCAATTTTGACATGACGAATTTTTGTTCATCGTGGAGATCATTTGACCATTTTGGTGGCGTCAGGTCATTTTGAGCCTCGATTTTTTATCAAATTTCAAATTTGAGGGCTTGACCCGACTCATGACACATATGTGGAGGTCAACAAATGCCCCCCAACAAATGTGATTCGTGCATGGAGCAAGTCACATTTGTTGAAACTAGTTGACCCTTTGGGCTGGCCATAGAACTTGGATCATTTAAGCTTCGATTGCACTAGCTTACAGAGCTTTTGACAAAAAATTTTATTAGTATGGTGCCTTATTTAGGACATGCTAAATGATGGGATCGACTGATTTTTCAGAATCGACTTGTCAGATAGATAAGAATTCTTACACCATCTACTTTGTACTTTAATGGCTTTGCTGAAGATCTCTTTCTCTTATGTCATTGTAGATTTGAGTTTCCTCCAACCCTAGGTTCATGCTTGATTGAGTTTGTTGGAGAAATTAGTTTATTTGTTTTGATGAAGTACTCCGTTGGGGAGTTGGTTTATATGTGCTTGGTCAGATTTGAAATTCCTTCTGTCCCAGCTTTAGGCTTGCCGGACTTGATGAAGGACTGACCTAATTTGTCCATATCGACTTGTTAGGAAGTGTATGTGCGCAATGAATCATGTGCTTGCTACTTTAATGGATTCGTTGAAGGGTGCATATAGATGAACCTACCTTCCAGCATATATTAGGTTTATGTTGAGTCATCAGTCTAGTGATGTGTGCTTTAATAGACTGAATAACCATGAAATTCCTTTAGTTCGGTCATCAATTTTGTGTGAACTATGGAATTTCTTCCTCAGTCTTGTGCTTTCTACTTTGATGGACTTGATGAGGAGATTGGCTCTGATTTGTGCTTTGAGCTTGATCAGATCATTTGAAAATAGATTGAGATATCACCCTTTAGGCAAAATAGAGATTGATTTGAGGAAGCTTTGGTTAAGAGTTCTTTCCTCAGATTGTCTTAGTTTATCAATCAAGTAGAAAGATATCTTAGATTATGGTTATTTTTAATCACTAAGATGAATTTGGCTTGAGATTGAATAGCTATCATCATTGTACTGACGAGAAGGGGCTCTTTCACTACGGCCTTTTCTTGCGGCTTGTTGAGTGAGGAGAGAGTCAGTAACTCGATCATTTGTGGGCTATTGAGTCCGACCTTTAGAACCTACTTGAGTTCTTGACTTAAGTTGTGGTGGATTGATGATTTGGTCATCAGACTAATGAATGAGGTCTCTTTCAATGTGGCCTTTTCTTGTGGCTTGCTCAATGAAGAGAGCGTCAGCAACTCGACATTTATGGGCTTGTTGAGTCTGACCTTTAGAACCCATCTGAGTCCTAGACTTGAAGATGTAGATGTTGATATTTTTCCAACTTAGTTGATTGAAGCTTCCAAAATTGGGTGTTCTTCTAACTTGATCTTCATAATTTGACAAATCTGGGAGACAAACTTTTGATATTTTAGGCCATCTTTTCATGTATAGAAGTTGATTTTTCTTGTCCTTGCAAGAGCCTATGACTTGATCATAAAAAAAACTTATGTCTAACAGGGGGATTGCAAATTTGTTTAGAAATACATTACAAGGCTTGATTTTCTTTGCTGCAAAATAGAAATGATATGCTTTTCAATCATAATATGTATCTATTTAAGGATCTCGGCTTAAAACACAATGTCAACTTAGATAAATATATAAAATCCCCCACCCGCTTGTATTCTTGAAAATTGTTGAGAATTTGGAATGTCTTTGTTATTATGCTTTGTGCTTTTGGACACCTTGAAGACTTCCTCTCGAGAGTTTAAAATTTGTATTTTTTTCTTGTCCTGACTTTGTACCTTGGTGGACTTAATGAAGTTGATAATTTGTAGGTGAGATGAGAACGTCTTTGGTCATATGCTTGGTGCTGGATGGACTTGTTGAAGATTCAATCTCTAAATTAAAATTTGTATTTTTCTCCTGTCCTGGCTTCGCGCCTCAGTAGACCTGATGGAGTTGATGACTTGTTGGCGAGATGAGAACATCTTTGATCCTATGCTTGGTGTTGGACAGACTTGTTGAAGACTCAATCTCAGAGATTTGTATCTTGTATTTCCTTCTATCCTGGCTTCGTGCCTTGACGAATTTAATGGAGGAAAGTCTTGACATCTTGAAGACTTGTCGTGATACATTACCTTGTCCCAGCTTTTCTTTTTGTATAATGATGTTCTCCAATGATCTAGCCCTCAGAGCTTGTGTTAGATCAACGGCGAAGAGTCATTAGTCCTATGCTTTACACGTAACTGATATATTGATGACATACCTCCCTTAGTTTAGCCTTTGGCTTTGTATGAACATTGGGATGGCTTCTTCGGTCCTTTGCCTTTGTTGGACTTGCTAAACAAGAATTTCCTTTGGTCTTTGCTTTCTGCTTTAACAGACTTTTTGAAGGAGTTGACATTTCTCATTTGATATTGATACCAAACTCGACTTAGTGCCTTCTCGAGTGAGGATTTTTTTTGTTGAATTTTGGAAAATTACCTTACGATCATTAGGGATGATCTCCCAATCTAGGCCACTTGAACTCACCAAGTTGGAGGGATTTGTATATTTGGATGCTCTTATCTTTGAACTAACAAAGTAGGGGGATCCCTTACTACAACCTTTGTGGCGTATTGAGTAAGCGGACCTGTCAGGGATTAGACCATATTTGGGATTGTTGAGTATGACCTTATGCATCTACTTGAGTATTAGACTTGAGGACTTGATGGAGGATTTCATCATCAGGCTAATGAGATGGGGGATCACTTACTGCGGCCTTTGTGGTGTGTTTAGTAAGCGGACCTGTCAGCGATTCATCCATATTTAGGCTTATTGAGTCCGACCTTATGCACCCACTCGAGCTCTAGATTTGATGTATGAATGGAATATGTGTTTCCAACTTGATTTATTGTAATTTGCAGACTTGAAAATTTTTCTTTTTGGCCAGTAAGACTTTGAGACTTGTGAACTTTATGTATATGGGGATCTCGGCCTTGGGTGTGATGTTAACCCAAATACAATAGAAAGGCCCTCTATTTCACAAGGAGAGCCTGACATTTTGCTATTAAAAAATGCCCCTGTTTACAGGGATTTTTGTTTCATTTCAAAATGCATTCTTGTATTACAAGAGAATTTTTAAGCAAAATTTACACATATAATGATAATGATGAATAATTAGTCTTCTCAGTACCAGGACCAATTCTCCTTCTTGAAAAGCTCGAGGATGTACTGTATGATTAAATGCTTTAGATGTCCTCACTCGGTAGACTTCTAAATTTTATTGAGCTTGGAGCCTAGCTTTATCAAACACATCAAGCTCTTCTATCTGTAGATGAGCATTATATTCTTAAGTGAGATTATGTTAAATGGCTACTCAGAGTGAAGGTAGTTCAACTTCAAGTGGTAGAACTACTTCAGCCCCAAATACTACTGCATAAGGAGTGGATTTTGTGAGAGTCTTGTAGGTGGTGCGCTAAGCCCATAAAGCTTTAACAAGCTTGGTATGTCACTCCCTTTTATTTCTCGTAAGGATTTTTCTGAGTAGCTTGACTAGTGTTTTGTTGAAAGCCTCAGCCAAGCCATTTGCTCTCGATTATAAATCAATGTATTCGTCAATCAATCTTATGTCGATCAATAAATCTATAAATTTTAGTGCTTTTGAAGGCTATGTCATTGTCCGAGATATTGTTGGATTCTTCTTCTATTCTAAGTAGCCATATTTGCTCGAATAATCTATGATATAGGGCATTGCCAACATAAGCATATAGTCGAAGCCTTTTCTCAAGTTGTGCATCCATCACTTATTTCGATAATTTGCTTTCCTAAAGTAGTTAGTGTTGTCTCTAATCTTCCTTCTCTTCTACTATAAGGATTTCACTTTGTGGTCTTGGAGTTTCTTATTGAGGTCTTGCCTCCTCGAATAGTCAGCCTCATCTTGTTGATTTGATGAAATTTGTAAGGAGTGTGAGGAGCAATGAGTTGCATCCTGGCAGCTTGCATTTGATGACCCCTCTTCCAATGGGATTTTTGATTTATTGGCTTTAAGACCCCAAACACTAATTAGCACATAGTTCATTTCTTTAACTAACTTAGCTAAAGTCTATTTTGTGCTTTAAACTTCGAGTCATAATGATATTTGGGATTCACTTTATGAGCCCGAGAACTCGCTTATGATAGTGGGTCAATTCAAACTTGTTGATTTTGTAAAGCCCAACACTTGCTTAATGATGAGCTGAGAATCACCATAAACTTATAGATTTTGAGCTCCCATGAAGATGGCTTCATCCAAACCTGCCACCAACATTTCATATTATGTTTTATGGCTCAATCAACTAGTAAGAATGCCTCATTATACTATCTTCTAGTGTGATCAAGATGAGACTGATGCCAGCTCAAGCTTTTGGGAGACTTGAGGGCTGACAGTAATTGATGGATGAAGCTCCATCAAAATACAATCCCCATATTTGTTACTTTTTTTCATATATGTGCATCACCTGCTCATCAAAGATCATCATTAAGCGATCAATCTACCAGGATAAGGTGTGCGGAGGAGTCGAATTTACCCCTTCACTTCTATATGTGATGTCAAATTATAGCAGAATAACAACCCATCATTTCAAGCGACCTGTCAATGCTTGTATTATCATCAAGAACTTAAGCGGATCGATTCTTTAGATGACAATAATTTTATGAGATAACATATAATGACATAGCTTTTGAAAAGCAAAATTAATGTCAAACAATGCTTCTCAATTATAAAATAGTGTATTTTCACTCTATCAATCTTATTTGGTATAATATAGAGCGCTATCCTTTCCTCTTCATTTGTTGTTGCCAATAGAGCATGTAGAGATTCTTCCAATGTTTGTTGTGTACAAGATGAGAGGTTTTCACAGGATTCTTCTTTGCGAATGCGATTTAATAGATACTTCTTGATACCGTCAAAAGCCTCTTGACATTTTTATCCTATTTCAAAGGAGTATCCTTTTACATTAGCTTCTTCCTCTTGGACATAGAACTTTGATCGATGCCTTCAATATATTTCTAGCTCAGAGGACTACGATCGAACCTGACCTCTTCTTGAAGATATGGAGATGGTTGGCGACAAGCTCCAAGGTGTCGACCATCAGAAATCTCATCACATAGGATATTTTTTTAGGTACACATTCTTAACGAGTTTTATTTATGGTGGATCTCAGAGTAGTCATGTCGCTATCCTTCTTTAAAGAATTTTCACTTCGAAACTTTAACCTCCAAATTTGCTTACATTTTTGTGGGGGCCTTTCCATGGTGGATTCTTAGACTTATAGAGCAAGTGTCACGCCTTGATGCTCACCGTTCGGGACTTGAATTGGTTGAAATTTTTACGGGGTTGTAGGAGAAAGTCTCCTTGGAGAAGCAACTCTAGCCTTCTTGATAACAAGACTTTGGTATTTTCTTTTCATCTGTCCTTTCTCCTTAGCAACTTAAGGACCCGATACACTTTTACATATACAGTTTAGAGTTTCCTAACTGGAGAAGCTAGAACCTGACATTATCAAGTCGGAAGAATTTGATTTGATTTGACCGGTAGAGCTTTACCCATCTCTTCAAACTAGTTATAAGTTAGAACACTCGCTTCTAGCTCCGCTTGTATAATTTTTTGCTTGAATAATTGAGCAGCGTTCAACATTCTCTTTCTTAGTTGTCTGAGTTAACTTGCTTGAGATGAAGAATCTTCTGCATCGCTACTTCTTTTTGAGGCTTCAGCCTCCATATTTATTTTTTCTTCCTACCGGGACATTTTGGTAGTAGATTCTCGAACATGTGATTCAGGTGTCACGCCCTGATGTTCACCGTGCAGAACTTCTTCTCGAGGCTTCACCCTCCATATTTATTTTTTCTATGGACCTTTTGGTAGGATTCGGACTTTTTCCAAGTGTCATGCTCGCTCTGCAAAATTATTTAGAATGATCTTGAGTTCTTATTACCTGATGGTAGTTTGTAGTGGCATTTTTGGCTTCTCGATAATTGGTCTTTGACATCTCTTCTTTATAAGTCCTTTTCCTTAACAACCTTAGGGACTCTGTACTCAGCGGATAAAGTTTCAAGTTATTTCTTCTAAAGTGTTGGAGCTAACTGTTGTTGAGCCCAAAAAAATTGCTTAATGTCACCAGTAGAGCTATTCCTTTTCATCAATTTTATATTTTCAAATTCATTTTGAGTGAGAACACTTGCTTTTGATACTAAGTCTGATCGCATGGCTAGTGATTCAGACAGCAACTACTGAGCTCATAGTTCAACATTTATTCTCCTTCTTTGCCTTCCACTTAATTTTTCTATAGAATAGGAGACTGAATTATGCCAGTCGAAGATTCAACTAGCAAAGTAGTCACATTCATAGATATGATTGAAACTTTTTGTCTATTGATGAATCTTTTCATGACCGATGCCTTAAAATAACTCAATCTTTCAAATACAAAGGCTCTCTTTCGAGGAACCATAGTAGCAGTAGTGGTCATTCCAATTGTCCTCCTCCCTTGCACAGGTTTGTGTGTACAATATGCAGGTGCTTCAAGTAGAGGATTATTTTAGCGATTGAGAAGTCTACACTACCAAATTGAAAAGTAGCTCCACATCCTCATTGATTACAACATTAATGAGATGAATATTGGCTCAGACTAACTACATGATGAACGATATTTTGAAGATCCATCGATATATAGAATAAACAAATTAGACATAACAATATGATTGATTTAAATTTAATTTCATTCATAATTAGTTCCTTTTTTATTTTAGAAAAATTAATTTTTTATTTAACTCCACTATTATTATAGCTCATATTTGACTAGCCAAAGATGGAAAGAGAAACCTGTCCCCAACGAAGTCGTCAGAAATCTACGGGCTCCGAAAATTCATGACTAACCTCTCGATGAAGAGAGTATGATTTATGTGTCGGTAAAATTTTCAGAAGGTAGATGGAATAGTAGATATAACACTACCAAGAGATTTTTCCCTCATTTTGTGAGGACTTTAGATCTGGTTCCAGGTTTCCTATAGGTGCAACCAATTAATTACTCTCTCGAGAGAACTTTTGATTAAGGCTAGTCATTAGATCCCTTAATCGTAGCATATAGTAGCGACATGTGGAGTTAAATTTAGAATTTATGAAATTCATTATTTAACTTAAAGTGAATGATTGGGGAACGATGACCGCTCGATCCATCATGATTACATCATCTGGGTTATCGTGGTCTACTTAGTAGGAGGGAGGTAATTGACCCACCGAAGGATCCTTATCAACAACACATGGTTATGTCGTCCAAGAAATCCTTATAGACCTGGGGTGGAGTTTATCTAAGAAGACAAGCTTAAGTGTACCCAGCTAATGAGGGGCTTTTGCCCAATCAAACACATTTTTCATGGTCAAAAAGCAAAGCCATTCGACATGCCAGCCGCGTATGTAATTTAATGATGCCATATCGCGAACCACGGTCAAGGACTCTAATATCATTTATGTGGTGTCATTTTTGTAAACTACGGACATAGGACAGACCCGCGTCCTTCTACTTAAGATTATTTGAGTGTGAAAATAGTTATATATTTGATTTGACATTGGCTTTGTGAGCAAAAGTTTTCTTAATTTGTCACCGACAAGCGGTTTGGATGAGTGGATAAATTTTACTTTAAATTTAAATAATATTATTTTATATATATATATATATATATATATATTGAATATTTGATCATTTAATAATGATTTGACATTATAATTTGAATAGATTATTATTATTATTCTTATTATTATGAAAAATTCCTCTAGTTGAAATATTCAGTCAACACGGCCATCATCAGGATGGTTTATTATTTATTGTTTTCATATCTTTATCTCTATTAATTTAATAATAGAGGATCAGATCTCTATATATAATTACTTCTCAAATATTTTATTAGATTGAAGATATTATAATAATATCATTTGATTTTTAGATTTTGTTAACCTAAGCATTCAGCATAATGTCGGGGCCCATGCGAGTGTTTAGAACACATGTGCACTTTTGAGGCATTGTATTTATATTTTAATTATGTATCGTAATGTGTGCAAAGCTCACTTCATTGAGTTATTTAAGCGAATCTTGATATCACAAATCCGAGTATTAGATTATCTCGTGATTTGTGTACTATTTATTTTATTAAAATTTTGATTATTTGCTTGCATTTTGAGATGATAAATTTGAATATAGGCCCATTTCATAATGCATGCAACAGTTCAATTGAAGCCTTAATTAACGTCTTTTGTTCGCTTGTACAATATGTTGTGAATTCGGTGTTGTAGGGTGTTTCAGCTCTTATTCAATCCATTGAAATAAAATTTAATTTCTTTCACATTTAGTTTCAAATTCATTGGATTCTCAAACTTAAAAAATACTCCACTCGTGTTTGTTGATGAGCTTGTAAAGTCATCATGAATCCGTTTAAATTAATTAGCCATTTTGATTCATCCTCCGGTCAAGTGTGACTATTGAAAGGCTTTATACATATTTGTTGACAAGCTAATTTATATTACTTTTGCATGTATATGAGGTGTCAAGTTGATGGGCCTTCAGGTTTATTATAACTCCAATTTATTCAGTTCCTCTAAACGTTCTAAGAATTCTAAGGACGAGGAAATTTTGTTCGTGATTTGGGAGGAGATTCTTTTAAGTTCTTCAAGCCTTTTGGTGAGTGTTTCTAATTTTAAATTTAGTAATTTTTTTTTATTTTTAAGTTTAAAGCACTTAGATTCTAACTTTAAATTTTCATTTAATGTTTAGTTCGAATTCAATATATTCTCAATTTAAATCTAATTAATTCATCTTTAAGTCTCATATCAATTTGAATTTTGGCAACCTCTCCGCATCATTCACACGCATGAGAAATTGATTCGACCTTTCTTCTAGCATAGCGACTAGTGTCTTTGCGATCATGATCTTCTACCCATTAGCTCTCTTGAGCATAACGGTCTTCAAACACCTACATAAAGAGCATATATGTTTATTCTTTAATTTATCATTCTAATAAGTTCAATTTAAGCTCATCAACACTTTTATTTAATCTTATTTAAGTCTCGGTTATGCAAAATTCGGCAACCTCCCGTCAGCGTGAGGGGCTTCGGTCATTCGACCTACGCGACTCTTAGCATAAGCGGTTAGTGTCTTACACTACCATCGTCTTTGTTGAGCATTAAACTCAACCTGTTAGATTTTAGACAAATTTGAATGGTCATAAAAAATTAGTCTTTGGTATTGTTTTTATTAACTTTTATGGTATTGAAGAGAACCAGGAATTTCAAGAGTCTAACTTAAGACTATATATATTGGTATTGTACTCTTGTTAAATATAGAGAAAGAAATCTATCAAAAGCATATTTTTTTGGTGTCCATTTTCTCTCAAAAATCAAATTGAAAATTATACTTTCATCAATTGGTATCGAGCAAATGATGAACCAAGGGAGCACCATGTACAAATACGCCTCACTTACCAAGACGAAATACACCAGTATTCAAATGTGCCTTTTCAGCACAAGGCATGGGGCGTGGTTGAAACCGGTTTTAATGAGACAGTTACTTCCTCCACAACAAACCAATTGAAGATATTGAAAGAAATGCGAATGAAGGACAAAAGCTCTCTACCTCATGTTCCAAAGTAGATGAGTGGTTTGAGAAGATTCTTGGTGCATCAATTGAAGGAAGCACAGGACACTTTACAAAATGTGTTCAAGTGCACAAAGCAGTAGGTCTTCAAACTCTCTCAATTGGAGACCATCAAGATGAAGGAATCATCCGCTATATAACTTCTTGCAAATGGTGGTGAATCAACTCAAACGCACGGAGAAACTCTCATACAAGAGTTGTGAAAATTCTTGATATTCGATGATTTTGAGAATGTTGTATGTCTTCGAGTCAAGAGATTTGGAGAAAATGACCATCGGCATCTCGCTTCTCTTGAAGCGCATGAACAACAAAAGAAAAAACTAAAGAAGTCCGGAACCACAAACAAGATGACAATCAAGGAGAAGACAAGATGATGTATAACAACACACAGAAGAGGCGCGAGGCCATAATTTTAATCATTCTGGAGGTCCTTAGATGCTCTCACCGGTAATTTGGTATCAATGCATTCTTAGATCATGGTCTGAAGAAAAGAGGGCAACAAAGCAATTGGCGTTTCAGCTTATGGAAGAGGTGGTCGATCAAGTCGTCAAATGTCGAATGTTATAGCTGGAAAATATGGACACTACGCAAAGAATTGCTACTCAGAAAGCGGGCTCGGTCACGGAGAAACGAGACAAAAGATGATGGCGTTCTCATGATGACCCATGAAGGTGCCACCGGTAGCGACATGGTGTGGTATCTCGACAGGTGAGCAATCATATGTGTGGCACAAACATCTCTGTTGATATACAAGAGATAGAAGATGGACGTGTCTTTGGAGATGCATCGAAGGTCCAAGTCAAAGGTCGAGGAAAAATATGCTTTTCCCAAAGGATGGAGAAAGAGGTACATGGAAGATGTTTATTTTGTACGATTTGAAACAATATCCTAGTATGAGCGTTATTGGAGAAAGGATGTTCGGTTTTATGAAAGACCGGATGTTGCATTTGAAAGACAAAAATGGTGTTACTCCATATGGAAATGGCGAAGAACTGAATGTTCAAACTCAACTTGAAGAATATACAAGAAAGGTGTTTACAAGTCGCATGGAGGACAAGACATGGTTATGGCACTTCGGTTGACACTTACATTCTGGGCTAAAAGAATTAGCAAAGAAAGAGATGGTCCACGTGAAACTTGGACTTCACTAAAAATTTTGTGAAGGTTATTGTGGCAAGCAAGCAAGAACAACTTTTCAAAAGAATTTGGATATGCAGGGAGATCTCTTGAGTTGATACAGCATATGTGGTTATCACTCAAAGTCTTTGAAGAGGTACTTTATCACTTTCATTGGCGACCATACAAGGAAGACTTGGGTCTATTTTTTTAAAAGAAAAATCGAGCTTTTGAGGTATTCAAAAATTTAAGGTGATGGTAGAGAAAACAACCAATCTTTACATCAAGGCTCTGATCGGATAGAAAGAATATATGTCAATCCCCTTCAAGAACTATTGTGAAGAACAAGGTATCGAAGATTCTTGACACCATATTCGCAACAAAATGGCATCGCCGAAAGAAAAATCGAGCGATTCTTGATATGGTTCGATCAATGTTGAAGAAACAAAGATATGCCAAAAGAATTTTAGAAAGCTTAATCGTGTACTTGCAAAATAGATGTCCACATAATATTAATCAAACACAAGAAGCTTGGGTGGTCACAAATAACGTCTCACACCTCAAAGTGTTTGGTAGTGTGGCTACGCACATACCAGAACCAAAGAAGAACCAAACTCGATGATAAGAAGAAGTATGTGTTCATTGGGTATGTGAAGACAAGCTTTAAGTTGTTTGATCAATTGACAAGAAGATGATTTGTGAGATGCTCAAGTAAATGAAGAAAGCACATGGATTGGAAGAACCAAAAGGATGCAACACAAGATAAAGAGAAAGGAGAATCATCGAGTCAAACAATCACTCAAATAACCTCTCAAGCACGCTGACGAAGAAAAGAACAAGTCAACCTAAGATCAAGTCTACAAGATCTCATGAATCAAGCGATGAAGTGCACTTGGTTTGCCTATTAGCAAACTCAGAGAATATTGCCTTTGAGGAAGCTATAAGAGACAAAAAGTGGAAAGCCGCAATGGATAAAGAGATAGAAGCAATCGAAAAAAATCAAACTTGGGATTTGGTGGAGTTGCCAAAGGATATAACCCCATAGGTGTAAAATGGGTATACGAAGAAGATGAATACCCAAGGAGAGATTGAAAGACAAGGCGCTAGTTGCAAAAGGTTACAAACAAAAGCGGGAATTGATTATGAAGAAGTTTTGCTCGTTCGAATGGAGACAATTTTCTCTTATCTCAAGTGCACAACTCAGTGGCGATACCAAATGGGTGAAATCATTTCTAAATGGTATACTTGAAGAGGAAGTCTATGTAGAGCAACCGCCGATACATAAAACACGGAAAGGAGAGCAAAGTGTTAAAGCTGAAGAAGGCACTCTGGGTTGAAGCAAGTCGAGCATGGAATACCCAAATCGACACTTACTTCAAGAAGAACAAGTTCATCCAATGTCCTTATGAGCATGGTTATGCGTGGAAGAAAGGAAGGTAATTTCTTCTTGTTGCCCTTTATGTTGATGATCTTATTTTCATGGGGCGTGAGAAGATGGTCAAAGACTTTAAAGATGCTATGACGGGAATTTGAAATGACGGACTTAGGATTAATGAAATTTTGGTCTTGAAATAAAACAAGGAAAATCTGGAATTTTTTATCACAAGAAGCATATGAGGGACATTTTGAAGAAGAGCGGGATGGAAAATTACCGGTAGCAACACCAATGGAGCTCGGTGCTAAACTCTCTAGATTTGAGGGAGGAAATCAAGTAAATGCAAATGATTACCGTAGTTTGGTAGGAAGTCTGGTATCTCACATGCACAAGGCAGATATTGCATATATAATTTTGTATAGTAAGTCGATACATGGAAGATCCAAGACACTCGCACCTCAAAGCTATTAAAGAATTCTTAGCTATATTGAGAACGAATCACTGGCTGTTCTCAAAAGCAATTGAATTCAAGTTGGTAGATACTGATAGTGATTGGAGGAGATGTAGATGACCGAAAAGTACTGAGGATAGTATTCTACATGAATACGATTCACATGGCTCAAGAAACAACCAATCGTAACCTTGTCAACATGTGAGGCGAATATGTGGCAGATCTTGGTGTGTGTGTCACACAATTTGGCTAAGAATTTACTACATGAATTAAATCTACAACAACATGAGAACCCATGCAGTCGACAACAAATCAGCCATCGAATTGGCAAAGAATCCAGTTCATCACGAGGAGTAAGCATATCGGCCGCTTTTCATTTCATTAGAGAACATGTAAAGAATGGAGAAGTGAAATTAATTCACGTTGCAAGTCATGACCAAGTAGCGAACATCTTTACTAAGCCCCTACCATGACTCTTTGAAAACTTCAAAATGATGATGGGAATGAAGGATCTGAAAGTTTGAGTTTAAGGGAGAATTTGTTGAGCATTAAACTCAATTGTTATTTTAGGGACAAATTTGAATGGTCATAAAAAATTAGTCTTTTTGATCTTTTATTAGCTTTTATGGTATTGAAAGAGTCAAGGAATTTCAAGTCTAACTTAAGACTATATATATTTTTGTACTCTTGTTAAATATAGAAAGAAATCTATCAAAAGCATATTTTTTTTGGTGTCCATTTTCTCTCTAGAAAAATCCAAATTCGGAAAATTATACTTTCATCAGTCTTCACCCGTTAGCTCTACTGAGCATAACACTGTCTTTAAACCTACTAACTCTACTGAGATGACAGGATCTTCGTACAAAGAAAGGTTTAGCTCTCATCCATGTTTCAAGCAAGTGGGCATCCTGCATACTTTCCAAACCTAGGCATTGTAGTCTAGACTTGCTGAATTCCATTTTTTAAAAAAAAAATACACATCTATCATAGCTTATAGAAGATTGATCTACTTCATATCCTTCATAACAACAGGGTTGTTTTGAAAATACTTCCTCAGTTTGCACATACATTCTCTTTTAATGCTATACTATTATGATGTTCTTCACTCACTTCAATTTCATCAGCTTGCATAGCACGGGATTTATTGCCTGCATTATTTTCATCCTTTGACTTAAACAAGCAAATATTACTTTTCACACCCAACTGAGATTGTATTGTTCTTCTCATCTTCTACCATCGTAGAGCCTTCCCCCGTTGTCCAATTGATGGACTTGATTTGATGGCTTCTGGATAATACTTATCCAGAACCATTTGAAATGCTGCACAAAATGCATGCAACTCAAAATTCTGAAGGGCGCATTCTTAGTCAAGCTTTTCCACCTCTCTAAACTCTGACAAGCATGATCACATGCATTTCTTCCAAGGGTTAACCCAGACAGTTTGGCACCATCGCTCAGTGGGAAATTAGATAGTGAGTTTGTTTTATCAGAACTTTCTTCAGAGAGTAAGTTGTAACAACAACCAACACTAATAAGTGCTTTCACTTGCTCACAGTCTACAAATGCCTTTGGTATGTTTATCGACAGATCACCACAAGCATGAAGCCCAATAAAAACAAGAGATAATGTATTCAAATTTCAACAAAGATTAACAACTTTACATACATCAGCCTCTGAACTTCTGATGAAGCTAGTTTTTGATCTTTAATTACATCCTCCTCAATGCATTCTATAGTAATATCTAAGTTCCTGAACCAACCAATCTTGCTGAAACCCCTTCCTTTTAGTGCTCACTAGAATTCTCTTCTCACCGTCTTTAGAAAACATAGAATCCACAGTTTGATTCTTTAGCATACCTTCATTCTCCTTACCATTTGCAGCTGGGGGCCTCAGTCTCTTCCAAGGACAGTAGCCATTGGAGGGCTTCAAGGGCTGAGATAGCCTACTTTTCAAAGGGAGGAAAGCATGAGACTCTGGCTGAGGACAGCTTGGCTTGGAGATTAGTAGGCTGAACGTTGGTGTATGATCGAGATCGAGAGGGATAGAAGAGAGCAGCAGCGGTGAGGGTTTGATCGGGCTTTGTGTGTTCCTCCAGTGAGATGGAGATGTTGTTTTCTTTTATATGAAGAGAGAAGGTCCGACCAAAGGAGTGATAGGCCGTGGAAGATATCCACTGGGGGCAGCTGTAGCATGCATAGTAGATAATTATCTCCTTTTTTTTATGACCTTCATGTGAAGAGGGCTGACAAAGGGATGGGTTGCTAATTGGTTATTGGCTAGAATGGGCGATTAGTTATGGATGAGGGCGGCTACAAGTTTCAAGGTATTGACTCGGTGTAATTAGAGGATAATTAAGTAGATTTATCTTGAAATGTGCTAATTTTGATTAAATTTTAAGCATAACAATCTTAGTCAAATTGGATGTCTATTCTAGGTAATTTTGACATTCTAGACGCAATGGTGCAGCCCATTTCATGAACGGAGATCGTTTGAGCGACTTCGGCGTCGAATTGGGTCACTTTCAGTTCAAAAATGCACATTATCGCTTCTGGCCGTTCGACGTTCATGTAAACTCATCCGAATTGAGTGCAGACAGTCTCATTTGATAGGTTTCGACGTTTCAGAGCTAACAGCGTGATCAATTTCATGAACGGAGGTCGTTTGGTTTGCGTCGCAGCTTCTCGACTCCGATATGCACGTTGACAAATTGATAGCTCGAGCGCTTAATTGATTGCTCATTAGATTTTGCAATATTTATATTCTCATCAATTTTGACATTCTGAACGCGGCGGCGAAGTCCGTTCATCGATTGGAGGTCGTTTCGACCATTTTCAGTGACGTCGAGTGCATTTTGAGCCCAATTTGCACAGTGGTGAACCTCTAGGAGTGTGCATTTGGTCGGATTGGATGGATCGGTTTTTTAATTTGCTAATCCGTTCGGTTTGAAATTGATCCAAAATCTGATTAAATTATAAGATTTAATATAATCCGAAAAAAAGTTTGGATTTTCGGTTCAGTTTTTAAAAAATTGAAAATATATAATTAAAATATCTAAATATTTAAACGAGCAGTAATAATGCTATGATTATCAAACTACTAGTAATTAAAATACCTAAATATTTATAAGATCGTATTTAAGATAAAGTCTTATTCTATAGAAACCAAGCATGACCAATAAACCACAAGGCACAAAGCATCGATCAACCTTCTTATGAATAGTTAAATGGAATCATATTAACAAATATGATTCCACCACTCAATCTGCAAAACACACTCAAAAGATATAATTTCTCCATACAATAGTGAACAGCCAAAAAAAAGTAGAAAATGATACTGAAAAAAGATGTAATTTTGTGAATATTCTGTTATGGATTCCACCTATAAGAGATATAATTAAAATCCAAAACCTACAAGGAGAAATTCTTTTTTTTTGGTACAGATTTCGATTTGAAAGACTTTGTATTTAATAAATAAATAAATATTAAATATATTACTTAAAGGGCACTAATCAAAGTATATGAGATCAAGAAAGAATAAGCCAAATGAGTAGAAAAACTAAACAACCATAAAAGAATCCATGAGAATCGAGACGAACTCGCATTCTTGAATATTGAATGTTGAGAACACCTGAGTCCGTGAGAATCGAGACCAGAGAGCGAGCAGAGGAAAACTTAGAAGAGAATGAAGAAATTGAGTTTAGTCTTTGAGTTACTATAAGGATTACCATATTAGGGTTGCCTTGAGGATTGTCAAAGAGGCAAACTCAAAAGAAGCGGCCAGGCGCAGCATATGATGTGAGCGAAGAGCAGAAAAGCGAAAGAAACAGATGAGCAATTCTTGAATGAAAACATCGTGACAGTGAAAATGGAAATTGAAAATGAAGTGTCGAAGAGAATTCGAAGATAAGTAGAGAACCCAGGCCATGGGGATTACCTTTGCCCTTTGCCTCCATGTCGCTTTTGCTTTTAGGTTTTAACTTTTAATGATTTTCGTTTTAACTTTAACTTTTAGCAGACCCGCAGGACCAGACGGGGTAAATTTCTAATTGGTTTTGGATATAAATTTTAAATGATCCATAATCCAAAAACCGAATTTAGCTAAAACTAAATAAATCAAAATAAAATTAAAACCGATCCAAATTTAAAATTTTGGTTCGGTTTTAATTGGATTTTCGGTTTAAACCGAGTTATGCACAGCCCTAGTCACCTCCCGAGTTCGTCGAATTTGACTTGTGGGCTTGACCCGACTCATGACACATATGTGAAGGTCAACATATACCTATTATTTAAATTTTGGAAAAAAATTGAAGTGGCTCAAAATCATTTGTTAGGACTGAAAATGAACCGACCCGAGCTGAGCATGTGTGTGTTCGAGCTCAAGCTTGTTTATCATTATCGAGCTTGAACTTGATTCGAGATTTTTAGGATGGTGTTTATGCTTGAGCTTGTTTAGCATTATTGAGCTCGAGCTCGATTCAATTTTGTTCATGAGCCAAAAAAAAGTGAGTATAGATATTAGTAATTGAATTAATCATTAATTATGCCATGAAAGAAGCAGTTCGTGGCTTCAAAAAAAATACAAGTTGATGAGAATGACGTGACCCTTGAAACAGACAAAGTAATTTCATGCTTGCTATGGAAAAATTAAGTTTGCTAGTTAATAGAGCTTGGAGGAGTTTATAAAGACTTTACAATAAGTAATTACCTAAGCATTATCATGATAAGAAATAAGGATGAAGTGGGAATCATTAATAGAAATCTCTTTGATTGTATTCTCTCTCTCTCTCTCTCTCTCTCTCTCTCTCTCCCTCACCTCCCACTTGTTTTTTTAGCTATTATTTCACTGAAAAAAACTATATCATAATTTCTTTTGATTGGCTCAATTGTGGCAATAGGTCACTTCGAATCATATTGAGCTCTAAGTTCATTCTTTTGCTAGTGATTTTTCTCTTTTGACCTCTTCGCCAAGCAATCAAAGTATAGTATTTTTTCAATTCTCAATTTCTCATTGCACATATTCACCTTTTTTTTCTTGACAACTACATGGCCCACTAAGTTTATGTTGTCACATCAACCTCCATCTCTCTCTCTCTCTCTCTCTCTCTCTCTCTCTCTCTCTCTCTCTCTCTCTCTTTCTATAGTTGACTCACTCTCTCTCATTCTAAGTCGAGTTTAAGGACAATCAACTTCATTCTTTTAAGAAAAGTAGACTTTACAATGGCCTGAAAAATCTTACTATTTTGATCCAAATTCATGCAATCAAGAAGATCAAATCCTCGAAACAAAATGATAAATCTTGATTGTTACTCGATCATGTCTTATAAAATAAATTTTAATCTACTTTCAATAAAATTGAAGCATAAGTAGAATAAATTACTATCCATCTAAGTTCTTCATGGAGATTTTATAATATGGTATGAAAATATCATACACAAAGAAAAGGCACAAATAAGATAATTTATAATGTTCTCTATTTCAAATGTTCACACAAATAAAAATAAAATATGATGGTTCCTATTTATATTGTTCACACAAATAATTTAGAAAAAAACTAATATATATATATATATATATATATATATATATATATATATATATATATATATATATATATATATATATATATATGTATATATATATATATATATATATATATTATATATATATATTCAATGTGACGCATTTATTAATTTCAAGATTTAGATATATATTACAATTTTTTTTTTTTTGCTTACGTTTTCGATAATAGTATAAAATTTAAATTTTATAAAAATAAAAATAAAAATTATTATAAAAACAAACATATAAAAATTTAATCGGCTCATTAATAACTATGCTATAGAAATTTTATCTTTCATAATAAAAGTAACGTTATCCTACGATTTTATTTTTTTTTAAATTTTGAGTGAATATAAACCATAATGCTCAATTTCAAATTTTATGATCACTTTAAAGCTACTGAATGAAAAAAGAGTGATGAAAATATTATAGCAGAAGTTAGGATCGATATATATATATATATGTATATATATATATATATATATATATATATATATATATATATATATATATATATATATATATATATATATATATATATATATATATATATATATATATATAAATAAAAGTAAAATTGTAACTAATTATAAAATAAATAGTAAGATAAATAATTTTTCATCATAAATTTATTAAAATAAAGTTAAAATATATTCTTAATATCATATCTCCAATAATATTATGATATAATACAATTATATCACACTGTCATCACTAACTATCACAAAGGAGTTCGATTAGAGCCAGAGTCGAAATTACACCGACGATCATTTCGTCACACGTGAAACTTATTTATTATCCCCCTGAAAAATTATATATATTTAGTACTTAACATATTTATTTAGTACGCATGACTTTTCGCACATGGCATCGACATCGTCTCTACACTCAATAATTATGTAAGATATTGAGGGGATTGGAATCAAATTTAGAGTGTAACTCCTCAAGCTTAGTTTTCAGAATAGAGATTCTGTTGGAGATATAGTTGTCGGAATGTTGCACAATATCACAATTTTTCAAGGACTCTTGGGATATCACTCGGCATTCTTTAGTGGCAGCTATCCAACATTTCTTCTCTACCTCAACTCTTCCTCATTGGGTTAAACACACAACAATTACCCTTATCCCTAAAAAGTGTCATGCTAAATCGATTTCTGATTACAGGCCTTTATCACATTGTAATTTCCTTTATAAGGTCATCTCCTAATTGCTTGCAAACAGCCTCCAACTAATTCTACCCCATATTATTCATCCTGCACAAGAAGCTTTCTTAAAAGGGAGGGACATTGCTGATAATGTCATTATGGCTAACGAAATTCTGCATGGTTTAATCAAAACAATAGCCCTAAGAGTTTTTGTGCTAATATATACCTAAAGAAAACTTTTGACAATGTGAATCATCAATTTCTTTTACACAGATTAAGAGTACTCAGTTTCCTACACACGTTTATCAAATAGATTGAAGCTTGTGTGGTTCATGTTCCTTTCTCTATTGTTCTAAATGAGGAACTATCTGGATAATTATTTTCATCTACAGGTCTGAGGCAAGGCTGACCTTTATCCCCTTACTTATTCACTATTATTATGGATGCATTCTCTAGGCTTTTGGACACACTCATTGCTACATCAAGCTTCTCTCCAATCAGGAAAAAAGTCTTGTGCCTTGTCTCACCTCATTTATGCAGATGATCTCTTATTTTTTGGATCAGCAAGCTCTTCCAATATTTCTTGCCTCTCTTACTTACTTTCTATCTTCTTTCAGGAAACGAATCTCTCTTCCAATAGCTCTAAATCTACTATTTGTTTCTCAAAATCGATGGAGCCTCGTTTAAAGGCAGATCTGAGCTCTATTCTGGGTTTTAATCTTGCTGATTTACCATGGAATTATCTTGGCCTATCTATTTCCTCCTCTCGATTGAAACCGGCAGACTGCTCTAAAATTTCTGATAGATTACAATATTGGCTTTCTGGTTGGAAACGTTCCTTACTCTCTTTTGCAGGTAGACTGCAATTAATTTGGTTCACTTATTGGAGCTATCTTTTGTACTGGTTCAGGTCCATCTCTATCCCTAAGAGTGTCAGAAAAGCTATTAAGAGCTTAATCTTATCCTTCCTTCATAACTCTGGGCTTGAAAGGAAACTTTATAAGATCCCTTGGGCAAACACTACCAAACCGACCAATTCTGCGGGCATTCGCATTGAATCTTTAAATGATGTGCAAAGCTAAAATCATATGGAGATTGTATAATACAAAGTCTCTACTAGCTACATTTTTTTCTGGACAGCAATTCTATCTTTGGGCAAATTCCTCCACCAACTCTACTGCACTATGTAAAGAACTTAAGACTACGACAGTGAGATGCAGAAGCTGTCTTACTTTTCAGGTGCTAAATGATAGCAGGTTATCTTTCTTCTTTGATCCTTGGTTAGCCTGTTTGTCACTTTATGAAAAATTTGGATCTGTAGTTTTTTCCTGGTTTAATTGCTCTATAAACATGTTGGTTTGTGAGGTAATTTATGATAATACTTGGCACTTACCTATAATTGCTCATGCCCCGTATGAATGCATCAACCTGATTCAATCTACTCCCATTTTAAATAATTCGGTTAGCTGCTTATGGTTGGATAAGGACTTTTACTATCATAAAGCAACTCACATTTTCATTTTCGAAGATCACTACAAACCGAACTGGGCAACATTTATTTGGTTCAAAGGCTACTCTATCAAATACGCCACTCTGACTTGGAGAATTCTTATGGAGGGCTTAAAAATTAAAGACATTTTAATTAAGCGAGGTATTTCGGTTAACCCTTTATGCGTCTTGTGCCACAACGTTAATGAGAGACACAACCATCTCTTTTTTGAATGCTCCTATTCAATGGAGGTCCTTAAAGCCTCTATCCCAATAGGTTATTTCTTTCATTTGGGCTGCTCCTTAATGCAACTTCTTCTTTATGCTGAGCAGTTAACTTGTAAGGTGACAAAAAAATTTTACTTGCTCTCTATCTCTATTACTGCACATTATATTTGGATGGAAAGGAACCAACGTATCTTCAATAATATATCTCTTGATGCTAGCACGATTACTAGCAAAATCTGTTTTGCCATTAAATAGCAAAGTCTAAGATGGAAATATAAAGGAGATGTGCTAGAGGTTATTCAACAATTATACTTCAACTAATCTCTCTTCTCCCCACATTTGCACTTGCTGGATTCGAATTTGTTGGGCTAACTTGTTTTACTATTTTTTGTGAGATTATGACTTGGCTGCTCGGGCTTCATCAAATGGAAATTATCTTTACACCCTTCATTTTCTTTTGGAGCAATGATGATAAATCAGCTTCTTATGACTCAACCGGTCGCCAATGCACCTGGAGCTTGGCATGATTTATTTTTTGCAACAACAACCTCTCTTACCGCTTAATCCGTTGTTTCTCGTGGGCTTTCTTATTATTATGCATGTCATTGGCTGCCTGATGGAGCCTAACATGATTAACTTGCTTCTGGATATTCTGAGCTCTTTTTTTTACTATGACTTTTTCTGCTTTTACTTTCCCCCTTTTGTTGCATAGTTTCAGCTGATAAACATAATTTTTCTGCTGAAATTTTTGCTGTTTGTGAGGATCTCTACCCTTTTTTGCTTTTATATATAATTTTTGTTGGTAAATGAAATCTGGGTGAGGCCCTCATTTTTTCTCGAAAAAATAATTATGTAAGATTGAACAATCCATTTATTTAAAAATATTATCCATTATTTAATGAACTTTTGGACATATTCTCTTCGGCAAGCAAAATCTTTATCACCGATAATGCAATATAAATAAATGATAAAAAAATAGAGATGTATATATCATAAAGTTTGTATTTATTTGTAATATTTATTTTTTTATATTTATCTATTTGATATTAAAATCTTTAAATTACATAAAATACTATTAATATCAATTTATTTAAAGTAAAACACATCACATATATATATATATATATATATATATATATATATATATATATATATATATATATATATATATATTGATGTAATTTATATTAAAATTGTTGAAATAGAAAATCAGTTGTAGTAGAATAAAACTTCACGCCTTAGCTTCAATGGAAAATCCATCACGCACGCAAATAGTTGAAAACAAAATAAGGAACTCCATAATTTTTTACATGGAAAAACTCCAAGAAGAGGGTAAAAAATCACGGGGCTTAGCCCAGTAAAAATCTTCCACTATGTATCTGTTTCGGAGTACAAAGTTTTCCGTCTGGATTAAAATTGTATGTGAAAAGCGACAATGGAATCCAGAATCGAATGCGATAACTATGTAACATGGTTATTGTGATTGGTAACAGTGGTGATGGTGAAACGATAGTCAGCGACAAGAACGGCGATCGGCGATAGTGATAAGGCGGAGATGCCGCTATGGCCGTAGTCAGCGGTGGTGATCAACAGCAGTGGTCGAAAACGATGATGATTGATAATTGGTGGTTGGCGGCGAGGATCGGCGATGGTGGTAGTGATTAACCGGTAGCGGTGGTCGTGGGTGGCCGGCGGTGGCGGCAGCGGTAACGTGGCCGACGACAGATCGGCGCCGCAAGTGGTCGGCGACCGTCGAGTGGTGGCACGATTATGCTGGGAGAATTTTCAAGCTTTAGAACTCTCTCATCTTTTTAACTTGGGTTCCCCTCATGTGAAGAATGATAAGTTATTTATAGATTAGAGGAGTTACGTTTCTAAATATATGCAAAATCCAAACCACTCCATCGAACGGCTCGAAATGATTCCTTCGATCATTTGATGTATTTTAAGTATTTGAATACTCAAATGAAGCCAGAATTAGGAGATATTAGGCTTGTTAGATCCGACTCGTCAAGAAGCTCGATTTGATTATAAACACTTCATATTTAGGAGCCGACTGATATTACAAAATTTTAATTATATTTTAAGCACTTGATCTAGGTTAGTCTTAACTCGAATCTTCTTTCGACGATTCATGCTTGATTAGTAAAATTTTTTCATATGTATCGGTTCTATTTTTGGATGTCATTACTTATTTCATCCAAAAATATATTAATTTTTTTAAAAAATAAAATAACTTTACTTATTATTACGATTTGTAATTACATATGTTATATGTATTAATTTATTTATTAACTAATTAATTATCAATGTTTATTTATTTGATTATATATATATAATATATATATCGGTATTTAGTCTTGAAAGAGATGGAGTTTTTTTTTAATTAAATGTCATAATGAGGAGAGAGTATTTTTAAAAAAATTAAATTTCATAATGAGTAGAGGGTTTTTTTAAAATTAAATATCATAATGAGGAGAGAGTTTTTTTTTTTAATTAAATGTCATTATGAGAAGATGGTTTTTTTTCTAATTAAATAATATAATGAGAAGATGGGTTTTTTTAAAATTTATTTTCTCTTTCCTCTTATAGTGGATCTATAAAAACCCTCTTATGGTCAAATAAAGAGACACAACTCCCATATGTTTTAGTATTCTTCTGCATTGGAAGAGAAATTATATAACAGGAATTCAAGGGCTAGGGTAAATTTTTTTTTTTTGTTTTCTTTCTTTTTGTTAGCGAAGTTTTGACCTTCTTCTTAAGAGAAGGTTATTCGTTTTGCTGATCAAGGCCCGTAACTCATATGGCGAGGCTCCGGTTTTCCCTCAAAAGAGGCGTCAACTGTCCTCGTTGGACCGACCGGGTTTGGAGGTGATCAAGGCGGTAACTCATCTGGGGTGAGGCTCGATTTTTCTCTCAAAAGAGGCGTCCCGTCGACCGGCCAGATTTGGATGCGATCAAGGCCCGTAGTTCATAAGGCACGGTTCCAATTTTCCCTCCCAAGAGGTGTCAACTGTCCTCGTCAGACCAACCGGGTTTGGAGGTGATCAAGGCCCGTAGCTCATACGGTGAGGCCCGGTTTTACCTCGAAATAGGCATCAACTGTCCTCGTCGGACCAACCGATTTTGGAGGCGATCAAGGCCCATAGCTCATACGACGAGGCTCCAGTTTTCCCTCGAAAGAGGCGTCAACTATCCTCATCGGACCGACCGGGTTTGGAGGCGATTAAGGCCCGTAGTTCATGAGCTCTGATTTCATACGACGAGGCTCGATTTTCTCTCGAAAGAGGTGTCAACTGTCCTCGTCGGACCGACCGTGTTTGGAGGCGACCAAGGCCCGTAGCTCATGCAGCGATGCTCTAGTTTTCCCTCGAAAGAGGCGTCAACTGTCCTCGTTGGACCGACCGGGTTTGGAGGCAATCAAGGCCCGTAGTCCATACGGCGAGGCTCCAGTTTTCCCTCGAAATAGGCATCAACTCCTGTCCCGACGGTTTGAGCTAAGGCACAGCTCATCTGGCGAGGCTCCAATTTTCCCTCGAAAGAGGTGTCAACTGTTCTCGTCAAACCAACCGGGTTTGGAGGTGATCAAGGCTCGTAGTTCATACGAAGAGGCTTCAGTTTTTCCTCGAATGAGGGATCAACTGTCTTCATCGGACTGACCGGGTTTGGAGGTGATCAAAGCCCGTAGATCATACGGCGAGGCTATGGTTTTCCCTCGAAAGAGGCGTCGATTGTCCTCATCGGACCGACCGGGTTTGGAGGCGATCAAGGTCCATAGTTTATACTTCTTCTTGTAGGAAATTGGATTTCTTGAAACTCCAATGGATTGTTCAATAGTTGATAACTGCCAATATAGAGGGGAAGCGTCAATTAGGAACCATCCTTCGAATGACTCAAAAAGTCTGGCATGTAATTTTAGAGTATCATTAGAGAGAAATAACTCTCTTTTTTATCTCACTTGTACGCGTATACTTTTCGTCAGATCGTAGGTGAAAAATTTTATCCAAAGCTATCCATGAGCGACAGAGTCAGGAAAGGATATGCCCAAGTATTGGGGTGAGTGAGTTGCTTCTCAAAATTCTCAGATTTTTATCTTTTTCTCTCTCTTTTTATTTATTTATTATATATTTTCACAGGATGATGGCCGGAAGAAAACCCATAGCGTGATAGCTACAGACGATATATCATCCACTATCATAGCAGATAGATTAATGGTGCTCCGCAGGAAATTTCACTTCACTAATGAGTTGGTGGCTATTATTGCCAAAATGTCAGATCGAGCCCATTCACCTCCGCCAGGATACTTTACTATTTCAGAGATGATTCTTTGTGTGGGACTGGGATTCCCTATGACTCTTGAATTGATTGAGATCTTTAAAATATGCAGTGTAGCTTTGTCACAATTTTCATTTTGAGCTTTAATGATCATCGTTGGTTTGACTATCTTCTTTAGAGAGTGTGGTGTTACTTTGGACATCAAATACTTGTGTCGAATGTGTAGATTCATATGTGATGCCTAGGGACGTGTTTCTTATCAGGCTATAAAGAATTGGATAGAATTTTCAGCACGAGATCCATCTAGAAATTGGTCTAATAGATTCTTTTGTGAAAATGAGTGGGGCCTCCAAGAGATGGGAAGATTGAATGACCTTCCGCATCCATTCTGATTGAAGAGAATAAAATCTTATGACTCTTAATATTATTCGATGTAGCTTACGCATGAGTTATGTCACATTGGTAAATATATAATTGAAGATAGAATGTTCGAGGTTGGCCTTACCATTCATGCAGGGAGATCTCATGCTCTTCCACTGAAGAGATCAAGTAAAGGTGATGAAAGGTCTCCTCATATTCACAGGATTCTTTCAAAAAGCCCGTTATGAAATCAAGGTGATAGCAATATTTCTTCTTTAAAGAAAAAGAAAGCATGTGCCGAGGTGACTATGTCAAATATTTGTGGAGAAGATGCTCACCCCCCAGTTGGCCTCTGAGAGTTTAGCTATCTCAACTCATAATGGGGGAATTCATTTCTCGAAGTTGCATATTCCTGAAGAGGTGTTACGCATGCATTGGATGTCACAAAAATTAGTACGTTATCTTCTCTTCCTCCTTCTTTTCTTCTTTTCCTTTTTTTCTTTGCGTAATATTTATGATGATTTTTTTGTAGGTAAGTTAAACATTAAGGCTGATGGCTCATTTGGGTGTCACTCTAGATGAGTGAAATATTGAATTTGTGAAAGTAAATTATCTGCAAGATGAGTATGAGCGAAAGATGAGTGCTAAGGCCAAAGAAGTGGTGACTCTGGAGGATCAGCTAACGGGTATAGAACTGCTCAACTTCTCTTTCTCTCCAGCATGAGGAGGTGGAGCACACTCGTGATGAGCTGATTGAGGTGAGGCAGAGACCCGCTAGAAAGAGAAAAGACTCAAGGCATTTGCAGTGGAGAAGAAAGCTCTCGAACTAGAGAAGAAAGCATTATAGGATCGTCTTTCTGAGAAAGAGCTTATAATGTCAGAAGAGGAAGCAAATGAGATCTCCTTGAAGGCAGTGGTAGACTTTAAGAACTCCCTAGCTTATCATGATGCTATCGAGGACCATGTCCGAAGCTAATCATATTCTTGATGTTGAAGTGAAGGACTTGGAGCACCAATGTTTAGAGGAAACTTCATCCGAGGGTTCCTAAAGGAATCTACATGGTACATCACAAAATCGAGCTAGTATTGAGAATCTATCTCCAGCAAGTTCCAAATCCAAATTCAAGAGATGAAGGGGTGTAGAGTGAGTTTAAGGGAGCATCTCCCAGTGGTGAGGAGGACGTTGATATCATGTAGTATCACTTGAGGATGCATTTTTTTTCTTTTATCTATATATTGTTATTTTGTATCCAAAATTTTAATTCTTTCTTATAGCATCATGTCAGTGCTGTCAATGATATAAAAATGTTTTTGGGTGATCTGCTCTTATTTTGTTTTTACCTATCCGAGGTGATTGGTCGGAATATTATTCGACGACGCTAACCTGTACGGATGAGGCCATGGGAAGTCCACCAAAGACTTTTTGGCCAATCCTAGGGATTAGTCAAAACATTATTTGACGTCTTACATGTATGGAAGAGGCCGTGGGATGTCCACCAAGGACCTTTTGACCTATCTAGGCATTAGCCAAAGTGTTACTTGACTTCTTACCAATATGGAAGAGGTCTGATCAAGTCCCCTTGGGATTGATCATGCCCCGACAGAGATACAACATGAGTTGCGCATTTCTCAAGTGAGAGAATTAAATGAAGGAGATTGTTTATATGCAACAAGCTCGAAAGAAAAAGCTATAAACTCATTACTCTGATAAGGTTGGTGATAAAATCATAAGTTGATTTTAATACAGATATTAGTTTGAAGAGAAAATGACAAATGAGATAAAATAAAAGTTGCAATAATTATGCAGTAGGAATTACTGATAATATTTTAGGAGATTTTTGGTGTTCCAAGTTCGAGGTAAAGTTTTTTCATCTCAATTATTGAGCTTGAATGTTTCAAGCTTGACCATAGCTATAACCACATAAAGGCCATCCCAAAGAGGTGAGAGTTTATTGCGTTGAAGGCCTTTGCCCGCAGCTTCGAGACTTCGTAGGACCAAGTCACCGATAGAATATGAGACGGGATTTTACTCGTCTGTTGAAGTGATGAGCTACCCTTTGGTGGTAGGAAGCAGTCCGAAGTAGGGCCATGTCACGAGTTTTGGGGAGTAAGTCCAGTTGTTGTCTTAGTTTTTCTTCATTACTATCATGATAGAATGATTGAACTCTTGGACTTAGAATCCCGATATCTACTAGTATAATAGCTTATGTACCGAAACACAAGTTATATGGTATCTCACCAGTTGGAGTTCATGATGTAAGGCGTAGGTAAGCCCAAGAATATTAGAGAGTCTATTAACCCTGCCCCCACCTTCTCAAGACATAAGTTTTTAACCCTTTTGAGTATAGTCCTGTTGGTAGCTTATCCATTAGAGGATGAGCTATAGTTGTATCGGGTGAATGTGAAGATCTTTACAAAAGACATAAAGACTTTTCCATAAATTGGGTTCCATTGTCGGTGATGATCTTTTTCTGGAAAGATCTCGACATACTATATTTTTCCAAATAAATTATTTAGCATTTACCTGTGATTTTGTGAGTGGTTGGCTTCTATTTAGTGAAGTAGTCGATAAAATGATGAACTTTTGTTACCTTGACACTCGAAGGTCCCATGATATCAATTCCCCATTAAGCAAAGGCCACGGGCTTTGAAGGGATGAGAGCTCTGCATGCGGCGTGTGAGAGAGGTTAGAGTACAACTGACAACTTGCATATTTTTTTGTGAACTCCAAGGCGTATTGCTTCATCGTAGGCCAATAGAAACCTTGCCTTATAATTTTAAGGGCTAGCGCCCTTCATCCTAGGTGTTCTCCACATATCCCCGAGTGAAGCTCTCTTAGTACGTAATCTGCCTCTGATGGTGAGAGGTATTTAAAGTATGGCTCAGAAAGAGCTCGTTTGTATAGTTCATCTCTGATAATAAAAAAGTTTAAAGCTTGCCTTCGGAGATGAGCTACAGCAGTTGGGTCTTCAGGTTGAGTCCCTTCTTGTAGAAAAGATAGGATGAGGTCCATCCATGAAGGTTCTTTTATCTCATTAATTTCTTGTATAACTCATGACCGTTGGATACTAGGAAAATATATTTCTTCAACATGCTTTCTCTTAAATAAATCTCCAAGTGCGGTAGCAAGCTTAGCGAGACATCGGCATTCTTCTCTCACAGTATATGAATGATTTGATGTGTCTTGAAATGGGTAAGAAGTGACTTTACTAAGATGAGGGATTGTGCCAGCTGAGGATTATGAGTATCAACCTGGGAGGCGACAATCTGAGAGTCAGTGTGGATCACTAAGTCTTGAGCTTCACAATTGATGACAAGTCTCAACCCTGCAATGAGAGCCTCATATTCAATCATATTATTAGTTGTAGAGAATTTTAAGTGAAGTCCATACTGTAAGGTATTATGTTGAGGGAAAATAAGTAAGATTCCTGCTCTGATACCAGTATTTCCTGAAGCTCCATCAATATAGAGGGTCCATTGAGGAGACGAAAGGGGCGTAGTAGATAGCTCATTTAGAGTTGGAGCAGTGTATTCTACTATAAATTCTGTGAGTACTTGAGACTTAAATCTGGCATAGGTAGGAAATGGATATCAAACTCTCCCAATTCTACATACCATTTAATTAACCTCCCAGATGCCTCTGTAGAATGACCCTTAATGGTAAATGAGTGTAAACGCTGATGGTGTGAGCTTGGAAGTATGGGCGTAATTTTTTCCCTGAGAAAACTAAAGCCAGAGCCATCTTATATGTCAGTAGATAACGACTTTCTATATCATAGAGAATTTTGCTGATATAGTAAATTGGTCGTTGTATCCCATTTTTTTCTCGCATTAAAATTGATCTTATCGCTTGGGAAGAGACTTTAAGATATAAGTATAACATCTTTCCTTGAATAGGCTTGGATAGTAAGGGTGGAGATGCTAAATACTCCCTTAGTTGCTCAAGTAGGCCGGCATTCATCATCCTAAAGTTATTATTTTTAGCTCCCTTTAGTATTTTAAAGAATGGTATTTATCCCAGCATACTAGAAGCGGATAAAGGCAATTCATCCATTCAAATGTTGAACTTCTTTGATATTCTTGGAATATCTCTTAGGGCTTTGATTTTCTGATTGGCCTCAATCCAACGGTGGGTTACCATAAACTCAAGAAATTTTCCCGACGTAACCCCAAAAGCACACTAGGTTGGGTTAAGTCGCATGTTATAACATCGAAGAAGGTTAAAGCATATTTCTAAGTCAGAAATATGTTGTGATTCTTCTAAGTTTTTTACTAACATGTCATCCACATATACCTGAATTGTGCGGCCTAAGAGGTCTTTAAAAACCTTATTCATAAGGCGTTGATAGGTAGCACCAGTATTTTTTAACCTGAACGACATAACTTGGTAATAATATAAACCTTTATATGTTTGAAATGTTGTGGCTTCTTCATCCGTTGGGTCCATTTTTATTTGGTTGTAACCAGAGTAAGCATCCAAAAAATTGAGCATTTGATGTCCAGACGTAGCATCGACCAATTGATCAATCTGAGAGAGAGAAAACTATCTTTGAGACAAGCTTTATTGAGATCGGTGTAGGCTCACGAAAAGAACTTGACCTCTTCGATGAAAAGAGTAGTTTAAAGTGTCGGTGCAACTTTCAGAAGACAGATGGAATAGTAGATAAGACACTACCCAGAGATTTCATCCTCATTTGGTGAGGACTTTAGATCTGGTTCTAGGTTTCCTATAGGCGCAATCCCCTATAGTTAATTACCCCTCCCAGTAAGGTAGAGAGAACTTTCGATTAAGGCTAGTCGTTAGATTGCTAAATGCATAGCGTATAGTAGAAGCATGTAGAGTTTTAGAATTGGAGATATGAAATTCATCATTTTAGCTTAAGCGGATGCTTGGGGAATGATGGCGTGCCGTCTAGATCCCATGGTTAGTCATCCGGCGATCCTCCAATCTTTAGTTAGATGGTAGTCGACGACATGAAGGATCCTCATTAAGCATGGGTTATGTCGTCTAAGAAATCCTTGTAGACCTAGGGTGGTGTTTGTCTAAGGAGACAATCTTAAGTTTACCTTAGCTGACAGAGGGTTGTTTGCATTATCAAGTATACCCTATGATTCACAACTCAAAGGATAGAGTCGTTGGGGAGTATGCAGACTACGATCATTGATCTAATATAATGGAGTCGGTCCCTCCATCATGCGAACTAGTTCATCTGGAACTCGGCCTTGGCCGTGAAGGACATGGGCCACGTCTATGAGATGATTGAGAGTGAATATAGTAGAGCACTTGATTTGACATTGGCTCCTTTGTGAGCTAGAGCTTTCTTAATTTGTCACCCCCAACAAACAGTTGCGGAGGTGGATATATTGAGTTTGATTTTTAAGTTTTAATGATAGAATTTTATTCGAACAATTTTAGGTTGATATTTGAAAATTGATTTGATTTACAAAATTGATTAATTTGAATATGTTTAAGAGCTTTAGATCTCAATTACATTTAGCTAATGAGGATTCAGATCTACGTCCGTAATCAATTCTCGACATTTCAATTTGAAACTCTTATTATAGATTTTTAGATTTTGTTAACTCGGAGCCAGTCCTAAGACTAAACCGGGAAGCAACCTGAGCAGCATCCTCAGACACTTGAATTTCACCATTCAGCATAGTGTCGGGGCCCATGCGGGTATATTTGTAATTTAGGTAATTTTATGTTTGAATTATGAGATTGATTTTAGATTTTCATTTAATTTGATTTAAAAATTTAATTAAGTTGAATATGTTTAAGAGCTTTAGATCCTCAATCTCTTAGGCTTAGAGGGTTAGGTCTCGTCACGACAAAATCAATTTTAGACATTTCCGATTTGAAACTCTTATTATAAGTTTTTAGGTTTTGTTAACCCAATCCCCAAGACTAAGCAAACTCCATCCTCGACACTTGAATTTAAGCATTGCATAGTGTCGGGCATCAAGTGTATTTAAGAATTTAGGTAGTTTTTTGAGTATGGGATTGATTTATTTTTCATTTAATTTCAACTTTAGCTGCCCTTTTTTGACATTAAAATTCACTTGAAATCTATGTACGACGCGTATTTATAGCTTAGATAATTTCACCTAATTAGTGATTTTTGATTTTAAAATCATAATTAGAATGAAATTCCTTAATTTTTTGATCAAAGGAAGCCCTATGATTTATGTAGATTTTGATTTAATATCGCCTTCTGTCTGCTTGTATAAAGAGTTGCAGATCCGGTGGCGAAGAAGGCGTTTTGATTTAGATTCCAAAAGACAGTTTAATCCATTCTTTTAATAGAAGATTTATCCCTTAGAGTAACTTTCATTTTCTCCCTCTTCTTTTATTTTACTTTTGTGTTTGTTGTATGCTATTTTCCTCCCCTTTTATTGTTTAGAGTTTTTAATTTGAATTTTAGCTTTAGGTTTCCTTATTTAACATTCTTAAGTCGATTAACTTTATTCTTTGTTTTTTTTTAGTCAAAAGATTTGATCTGATTTTCCTCCGATCATCCGTAGGGTGATCGGAGTATTTTGTTCACCTATCACACCCCTGATGAGCTTTTGAAGTACCTCTGTCATTTCAATCCGCTAATCCGATGAGCATAACGAGGCCTTTCAATCACCAGATAAGCTTAATATATGTGCAAATATTCCAAATTTCGACATTTTGCAAGATTCGACGTCATCCCCACGTAAGGGGCTACATCGAACTATTTTGTCACCTCTGATGAGTGTAATGAGCAGTGTCTTGTGACACCACAGCCGAATTTCATCTCGTTACACCCTGATGAGCATAAAGAGGTCTTCAAACCTTAAAGTATATATCAATAGCACAGTATGTGCCATCATCCTCATAGGAAGCTTCATCTAACTGTGCTCCAATTCTTTTGTCCAAATTCTCCCAACAAGTAGGTCCTACATGCAGGATGATTGCAATTCAAAGTAACCAAAGAAAAAAAGTTACGGTTGTTATTCCCTTCTCTCTGGGAAGCAATCCAACTATCTCCTCCAAGAGAGCCCTTTGCTTGCTTTCAGACAATGCTGATACAGGTGGAACAAGATAAGCATGGTTGGCGCCATATGAAAGCTGGAATTTCTGCTCAATCCTCAAAAATATATCTTTGAATTGAATATAAGAGACCCACCAATCTGACTCAACTGTCTTTGGCTTCTCAGTTGTGGATATGCCATTCCATAAGATGTTGCCATCTGAGCTCTTCATCGAAGATCGAGCCGACATTGGCCAACCAAATAGATTTGGATCAGCACAAGCCTTTATTGCCAATGAATTGATGCATCGAGTTACAATATGCAGTTCTTCGACATGGGGAAGGAGATCCTCACAGGTTTCAAGAACTTTCATTGAGTCCTTCCAATTCCCAAAAAATTTCATCCAGAAAGTTTTCTGTCTGGAAAATAAGATTTTCTCCAAAGTATTCTTCAGTCATGAGGAAGTGTTCAGCAGCACATCGTAGAGCGGCAACATTCAGAACTTAACTCAATTTGAACGTCATAACAAAACTTTTCCACAAGCTCAAATGTTTTTGCACCGCCAGGAAGATCATGAACCTGCAAAAGGCACCTTTTCCATTTTCAACATGATATTCACCGATCAACTTTTTTTTGAAGAGGCCACTCCCATGAATGGCCATCGAGATGAAAAGCTTCCGCTTTGGACCCAGCTTTAATGTAGCAGCCATGTTCTCGTCTCTTTCGGAAAGAAAGACAAGCCGCCGGAGCTCGCGAGGACGACCCAGATTGGAGAAAATCACTTATATTAAATAACAAGGAAAGAATCGACGAAATACATCTGGCTTGTACCTCATGCCTGATGTCACTTGCGAAAGCGGCAATTAATGACAGAAGCAACTTTTATGGTTCTTCGATCTGTCTTTTTCTTGTCGGAGGAACCTCATGAAGCAAAAAAAAAGATTTACAGGATTTCAGTGTGGACGAGCCGAGCGTGCGTGAGAGGAGGAAGTTGTGAGCGGAGAGGTTTCTTGCAGTGCTTACGAGTTGTCGGAAAAATGAGTAGTCCTTGGTTCATCTCCTCGCTCTGAGGATCGATCGGAGATAGGATTCAAGATTACGGTGGTGAGATTAGAGACTAAGTGCGCCACCTTCTTGAACCCAACATAGCTTGTATCAAACTCTTTCTTCCACATCTGTTGCCTGTCAGTATTTAGTGTTCTGAATAGCACACGTCGAACTCCTCTTGGAATATGCAGGGACTCCATCACTTCAACTATTATGTTCTTGTCTCTTGGAACATCTACCAACCATGCAGGACCATTGAGGACTTCAAGATCGAGGGTATCGACATCAAACCCAGCCTCGAAATAGTGCTGAAAGACATGGCTAGGGGCATCAACGTGGGTACCAATGTGGGTGGGAAGCATCATCTCCGAGTTGTTGGCCAGGGAACCGTTGTCCATGGATTTGAGAAGTCTCAGAAACTTCCTCACCCTTTCCGCTGACTCCCACGCCGGCATGTCCTCCCTGTAGTTGTGGGAGATGTCGATGATCTTACCGCCATCGTACTCCTCCCTCCTCATAGCCACCAGCTCGACCTCTCAGTCGGCGGTGGAGATGGCAACGCCAAATATTGGAGCGTGTCGTAAGCAGGAGACGCGAATAGAGAGAGAGAGGGAGTCCGTTTTTTTTTGCTGTGGTTTCTCGAGAAAATTGAACAAAGGAACAGTTGGCCATTTGAATGGAAGATGGGAGCGGAAAGAATGCGATCGGCGGAGGAGGGACCGTTTTGAGTTATCGGGTATTAATAAATTTTTTTTAATTATTTTCAAATATTAATAGTCCCAAGTTTGTTTTTTGCATGCTCGCAAGATTTCGATGGGTTTCATGTAGATTTCATTCATTCGGTCACGCAATGTTTTATTTGTGATTTAAACATTTACCGATGACATGATCAATTTCACAGCGGTTTATTTGGCGCGCTTTACTTTTCGAAAAGATTTGTTGATAAAATTAAAGCGATCAGCAGTGAGGAATTATGTTAAGTAATATTTATATGGCCAATGATAATTTCAACGTTTCAACGACGTAGTGTCGATCGACGCTGCTTTCATAATTCCTGCGGACATCCAGATTTTGAACCTAATTTGTTCGTTGTCACTCAAATCATCATTATTTATGCACTCGTTTCAATTGAGTGCATATAGTTTCATTTGATAGACTTTGACATTTTGAAGCTAACAACGCAATCAATTTCATGAACGGAGGTTGTTCGGATATCGTCTACTTCAACTCCGATAACTTGACATGTTCGACGCTCGATCAGCTGATCATTAAGTCATCGCTTATTTATATCGCTCAATATTCAACGCTCATTCCATCGGAGGTCGCTTATTATTTTCAGTGACATCCAGTGTATTTTGAGTCTATTTCCATGCGACTATCGCTTCCAGTCTGTAATTAAAACTGCTTGCCACTGCACATATGTGAAGGTCAACATCAATACACATTCTCCATGTTCCATTTATTTTCTTAACCATGACATAATTTATTTCTGTACGCAGGGTCAAAATTCTTCGTATGAATCCAGCTTCTAAGAGTTTGTTAACTTATTGTTCATAGCCTGGAGGCGATCGGTTGCAAAACTTCGTTTCTTTTGTATGATCAGTTTGAATGTTGGATCAATCTTGAGGGAGTGCATGATCACATTGGGGTCGACCCCCGGCATATCTATCAGACTCCAAGCGAAGATGTCTTGATTTTTGCATTAGAAGTCTATGTATTTTGCCCTTTGTTCGTCTGAGAGCAGAGATCCAACTTACACTATTCGTAGAGGTTGGCCATCTAAGAATGAAACAGGGAGAAAGTCTTCTATAGGTGAAGCTCTCTAGGGTACTTTTTCATCTTGAAAATTAAAATTTTTTATGCTGAAGGTCACCGAAGGGCGTGGTTGAGCTTGTCTGAGGTAACATGATTATGCTATTTGTTGATTTCTACAGACCACTCCAACCCCAATAGGGGTTGAAAATTTCATCTTAAGATGAGATACTGAAGTGACAGCACCAAAAATTGATTGGAGGGGCCTTCCGAAGATAGAGTATATGCCGAATCTGACTTGACCACCATGAATTGAATTGGTGAGTCACTTATCGAGAGAATTCTTTGAGGACAATAGAAGAGTGATTGTCTCCTCTACTCTCATAGGGCGATTATCAAACTCATAAAATGGTCCTACAGCAGGTTGGAGCTTTTCCCTAACCAAGCCTGTGCTAAGATATCAATAGAACTTATATTGTCAATTAAAATTCTCTTAACATTATAGCATGGGTCACCGATCTCTGCGCTGATGACAAGTGGATCTTGATGAAGAACTTGGACTCCTTCTAAGTCCGAGTCATTAAAAGTGATGGAATGATCAATACGAGATTTCTTTAATTCTGATTCTTCAGAGGCGACAATGAGGACTTGATTAGATAGTAGTGGTCTTCCAGCGATTGTCTCAATTTTCATAACTATTTGATGACTATCTTGTTATTTCTGTGATGATTATCCTGGTTGCCTCCTAGTTAGAGTTATGCTTGCTTGAGTCGATAGATTGTTCACAAATCGACGTAGATATCCTTATTGAATGAGTCTCTCGATTTCTTCTTTGAGTTATTTGCATGCCTCGGTAGTATGCCTACGACTTCGATGGAAGTGAAAATATTGCTCCTGATTTTCTGAATTTAGTTTCAGCGGATGTGGCCACTGGATGGTTTCTTCATCTCGAATGGTTTGGGATTCGCTTTATGAGCCCGAGAACTCACTTATGATAGTGGGTTAATTTATGCTTGTTGATTTTGTAAAGACCCAACACTTGATTAATGATGAGCTGAGAATCACCATAAACTTGTAGATTTTAAGCTCCCATGAAACGCTTCATCCAAACCTGCCACCAATGTTTCGTATTATGCTTTGTGGCTCAATCAACTGGTAAGAATGCCTCATTATACAATCTTCTAGCATGATCAAGATGAGACTAATGCCAGCTCGAGCTTTTGGGAGATTTGAGGGCTGAGTGTATTTTATGGATGAAGCTCCATCAAAATATAATCCCCATATTTGCTACTTTTTTCATATATGTGCATTACCTGCTCATCAGGAAGATCATCATTGAGTGATCAATCTGCGGGGATAGGGTGTGCAGCAAGAAGGTCTGTCAGAATTTACCCCTTCCGCTTTAGGAACATCATTGATGTCAAATTATAGCGGAATAACACATCATCGGCGACGTGTTGCTGTATTTTCATCAAGAACTTCAGCGGATCGATTCTTGAATGACAATAATTTTATGATATAACATATAATGACATAGCTTTTGAAAAGCAAAAAATTAATGTCAAACAATGCTTCTCAATTATAGAATAGTGTATTTTTGCTCCTATCAATCTTCTACTGATGTAATATAGAGTGTTATCCTTTCCCTCTTCATTGTGTTGCACCAACAAAGCATGTAGAGATTCTTCCAGTGCTGTTGTGTACAAGATGAGAGGTTTTCTGGATTGCGTGATGGGCAGATTTAACAGATACTTCTTAATACTGTCAAAAGCCTCTTGACAATTTTTTATCCTATTTGAAAGGAGTATCCTTTTACATCAGTTTCTTCCTCTTGGACACGAAACTCTGATCGATGCCTCCAATATATTTCTAGCTCGGAGGACTACGATCAAACCTGACCTCTTCTCAAAGATATGGAGATGGTTGGCGACAAGCTCCAAGGTGTTGACCATTAGAAATCTCATCACATAGGATATTTTTTTAGGTACACATTCTTAACGAGTTTCATTTGTGTTGGATCTCTAGGAGTACAGTCCAGATGTCACGTCACTATCCTTTAAAGCATTTTTACTTCGAGACTTTAACCTTAAAATTTGCTTACATTTTTGTCGGGACCTTTCGACGGCGGATTCTTAGACTTGTAGTCTAAGTGTCACGCCTTGATGCTCACCATGCGGGACTTGAATTGGTTGAAATTTTGGCAGGGTTGTAGGATAAAGTCTCCTTGGAGAAGCAACTCTAGCCTCGTTGATAACAGGACTTTGGTATTTTCTTTTCATCAGTCCTTTCTCCTTAGCAACTTTAAGAACCCGACATACTTTTGCATATACAGTTTAGAGTTTCCTTACTGGAGAAGCTAGAACCTGACATTATTGAGTCCAGAAGGACTATGTGATTTGACCAGTAGAGTTGTTTCGCTTTACCCATCTTAGGCTCTCAAACTAGTTATGGGTTAAAATACTCGCTTCTAGCTCCACAGCTGCTTGTATAATTTTCTGCTTGAATAATAGTTACTGAGCAAGTAGTTTAGCATTTCTCTTTCTTCATTATCTATGAGTTAACTTGCTTCGAGATGAAGAATCTTTTGCATCGCTACTTCTTTTCGAGGCTTCAACCTCCATATTTATTTTTTCTTCCTTCCGGGACCTTTCGATTGTAGATTCCCGAACATGCGGTTTAGGTGTCACGCCCCGATGTTCACCGTGCAGAACTTCTTCTCGAGGCTTCGCCCTCCATATTTATTTTCTTTCTATTGGGACCTTTGGTGATTGATGCACTTGTCCAAGTGTCATGCATGCTCGATGCTCACCGTGTGCAAAACTTGTTTAGAATAATCTTGAGTTCTTACTTGATGGTAGTTTTAGGAGCATTCTTGGCTTCTATGATAATTGGTCTTTGATATCTCTTCTTTATAAGGCCTTTTTCCTTAACAACCTTCAGGACTCTGTATTTGAGCAGATAAAGTTTCAAATTATTTCTTTTGAAGAGTTGGAGCTAATTATTGTTGAGCCCAAAAAAGCTTTAACATCACTAGTAGAGCTATTCCTTTTCACCAATTTTAGATTTTCAAACTCATTGTGAGTGGGAACACTTGCTTTTGGTACCAAGTCTGTTCACATGGCTAGTGATTTAGACAGCAACTACTGAGCTCACAGTTCAACATTTCTTCTCCTTCTTTGCCTTCCACTCAATTTTTCTATAGAATAGGAGACTTCAGCATTATGCCTTCCTAGTGTGAAAGATTTAGCTGGCAAAGTAGTCACATTCATAGATATGATTGAAACTATTTGCCAATTGACGACTCTTTTCATGATCGATGCCTTAAAATAACTCAATCTTTCAAATACAAAGGCTCTCTTTCGAGGAACCATAAAAGCAGTAGTGATCATTCCAGTTGTCCTCCTCCCTTGCACAGGTTTGTGCGTACAATATGTAGGTGCTTCAAGTAGAGGATTATTTGCAGCAACAATGACTGGGAAGTCTACACTACCAAATTGAAAAGTAGCTCCAACATCCTCAGTATTGATTACAACATTAATGAGACGAATATTGGCTCCATGACCTAACTGCATGATGAAGGATATTCTGAAGATCCATCGATATACAAAATAAATAAATTAGACATAAGAATATGATTGATTTAAATTTAATTTCATTCATAATTGGTTCCTTTTTTATTTTATAAAAATTAATTTTTTTTATTTAACTTCACTATTACTATAGCTCATATTTGACTAGCCAAAGATGGAAAGAGAAACCTATCCCCAACAGAGTCGCCAGAAATTTGTGGGCTCCAAAAATTCGTGACTGACCTCTCGATGAAGAGAGTATGATTTATGCACGGTAAAATTTTTAAAGGTAGATGGAATAGTAGATACAACACTACCCAGAGATTTCACTCTCATTTTGTGAGGACTTTAGATCTGGTTCCAGGTTTTCTATAGGCGTAAACACCTATAGTTAATTACCCCTCTTAATGCTGAGAGAGAACTTTTGATTAAGGCTAATCATTAGATCCCTTAATGCGTAGCATATAGTAGCAGCATATGGAGTTTTGAAATTTAGAATTTATGAAATTCATCATTATTTAACTTAAAGCAAATTATTGAGGGAACGATGATGCGCCCGATCCATATCACATGGTTCCGTCATCCTAGGTTATCGTGGTCCCTAGTCTACTTAGTCAGAGGAGGTAGTCGACCCAACCTGACCGAAGGATCCAACACATGGGTTATGTCGTCTAAGAAATCCTTGTAGACTTGGGGTAGAGTTTATCTAAGAAGACAAGATTAAGTGTGCCTTAGCTAACAGAGAGCTTTTTGTCCAATCAAACACATTCTATAATTCTAACTCAAAGAGCAAAGCCGTTCGGGAACATACGGGCTGCGACCGTGACCATAATTTAATAGTGTCATATTGCGGCGAACCACCCGGTCAGAGGACTCTGGTCGTAACTGCCATTTATGTGGTGTCATTTTGCGGCAAAACCACGCGGACAGAGGACACAGATCACGTCCTTACGGGCTTAATATTATTTGAGTGTGAAAATAGTTATATATTTGATTTGACATTGGTCTTTGTAAGCAAAAGTTTTCTTAATTTGTCACCCTCGACAAACGATTGCGGATGAGTGAATGGATTTTACTTTAAATTTAAATAATTATTTTCATTTAATATATATATATATATATATATATATATGTTTGAATATTTTATCATTTAATAATGATTTGAAATTAGAATTTGAATAGATTAACCCACACAGTCCTAAGACCCAACCGAGAATCAACCCACGCAGCATCCTCAAATACTTGAATTTAAGCATTCAGCATAATGTCGGGGCCCATGCGGGTCTTTAGAACACATGTGCACTTTTGAGGCATTGTATTTATATTTTAATTATGTATCGTAATGTGTGCAAAGCTCACTTCATTGAGTTATTTAAATGAATCTCGATATCACAAATCTGAGTATTAGATTGTCTCGTGATTTGTGTATTATTTATTTTATTAAAATCTTGATATCACAACTAGTGACTATTGAAAGGCTTTATACATATTTGTTAACAAGCTAATTTATATTACTTTGCATGTATATGAGGTATCATGTTGATGGGACTTCAGGTTTATTGTAACTCCAATTTATTCAGTTCCTCTAAATGTTCTGAGAATTCTAAGCATGAGGAAATTTTGTTCATGATTTGGGAGGAGATTCTTTTAAGTTCTTCAAGCCTTTTGGTGAGTGCTTCTAATTTTGAATTTAGTAATTTTTTTTTAAGTTTAAAGCACTTAGATTCTAACTTTGAATTTTCATTTAATGTTTAGTTCGAATTCAATTTATACTCAATTTAAATCTAATTAATCATCTTTAAGTCTCATATCAATTTGAATTGCAACCTCCCAGATCATTCAGCATACGCATAGGGCTATTCAACCTTCTTTTCTACCGAGCATAATGGTGGTTTTTGACACACGATCGTGATCTTCTACCCATTAGCTCTACTGAGCATAACGGGGTTTTCAAACACCTACATAAAAAGAGCATATGTATATTTAATCTTTAATTTATCATTCTCAAATAAGTTCAATAAGCTCATCAATACTTTTATTTAATCTTATTTAAGTCTCTAGTTAGTCTAAAATTCGTCAACCTTGCGGCATCATCCTCACATAGGGGGCTATTCGACATTTCCGCCAACTACCGAAAGCATAACGGTGGTGCCTTGACACTACTAGGTCTTCTATTAGCTCTGGGCATAACGAGGTCTTTAAACCCACTAACTCTACTAAGATGACAGGATCTTCATGCAAAGAAAGGTTCAGCTCTCATCCATGTTTCAAGCAAGTTGGCATCCTGCATACTTTCCAACTCCAGGCGTTCTAATACACATCTATCATAGCTTATAGAAGATTGATCTACTTCATATCCTTCATAACAATAGGGTTGTTTTGAAAATACTTCCTCAGTTTGCACATACATTCTCTTTTAATGTTATACTATTATGATGTTCTTCACTCACTTCAATTTCATCAGCTTGCATAGCACAGGATTTATTGCCTGCATTATTTTCATCCTTTGACTTAAACAAGCAAATATTACTTTCTGCACCCAACTGAGATTGTATTGTTCTTCTCATCTTCTAGCATCGCAGAGCCTTCCCCTATCGTCCAATAGATGGACTTGATCTAATGGCTTCTGGATAATACTTATCCAGAACCATTTGAAATGCTGCATAAAATGCATGCAACTAAAAATTCTGAAGGGCGGCATTCTTAGTCAAGCTTTTCCACCTCTCTAAACTCTGACAAGCAAGATCACATGCATTTCTTCCAAGGGTTAACCCAGACAGTTTGGCACCATCGCTCAGTGGGAAACTAGATAGTGAGTTCATTTTATCAGAACTTTCTTCAGAGAGTAAGTTGTAACAACAACCAACACTAATAAGAGCTTTCACTTGCTCACAGTCTACAAATGCCTTTGGTATGTTTATCGACAGATCACCACAAGCATGAAGCCCAACAAAAACAAGAGATAATGTATTCCCATTTCTACAAAGATTAACAGCTTTACATACATCAGCCTCTGAACTTCTGATGAAGCCGGTTTCAGATCTTTAATTACATCCTCCTCAATGCATTCTATAGTAATATCTAAGTTCCCTGAACCAACCGGAACAATCTTGCAATGAAGCCCCTTCCTTTTAGTGCTCACGAGAATTCTCTTCTCACCGTCCTTAGAAAACATAGAATCCACAGTTTCATTCTTTAGCATACCTTCATTCTCCTTACCATTGGCCTCGGTCTCTTCGAAGGACGGTAGCCGTTGGAGGGCTTCAAGGGCTGAGATAGCCTACTTTTCAAAGGGAGGAAAGCATGAGACTCTGCTGAGGATAGCTTGGCTTGGAGATTAGTAGGCTGAACGTCGGTGTAGGATCGAGATCAAGAGGGATATAAGAGAGCAGCAGCTTGGTGAGGGTTTGATCGGGCTTTTTGTGTCTTACTCCAGCGAGATGGAGATGTTTTTTTTTATATAAAGAGAGAAGGTCCGGCCAAAGGAGTTATAGGCCGTGGAAGATATCCACCAGGGCAGCTGTAGCATGCATAGGAGATAATTATCTCCTTTTTTTATGACTTTCATGTGAAGAGGCTGACAAAAGAATGGGTTGCTGATCGATTATTGGCTAGAATGGGCGGTTAGCTATAGATGAGGGTGACTACAAGTTTCAAGGTGTTGAGTCGGTGCAATTAGAGGATAATTAAGTAGATTTATCTTGAAATATATGTTAATTTGCTTGTTGACATGTTCTTTCCCGATTACGGCTGTAGGAATGCAGCGGTCGAGACATTTTTGTGGGTTTTACGGCCACGGGCTTGACGGGTTGACGGAGTGTGTTGGGTCGTGGAAGGCACAGGCCGGATGATTGATTGCTGCCGGCAGAATGGTGGTGGGTGCACGGAATGGTGGGCGATGGAGCGGATTGTGGGCTTTGCGGGAGATGAATGGTGAAAGTGGGCCGGAAATTGGAGGCGGAACGACGGAGCGAACGACGGCGATTACAGGATTCAGCGGACCGGCGGGTAGTTTTACGCCGACGGCGGGATCGCGAGATAGCGTGGGTCACGCGGGCCAGAGCACGCGGGTTTGATTTCAGGCCAGAAAGAAGTGGCGGTTTCGACGGGTTGGGACGACGGGTCACGCGGGTGCGGCGGGCCCGCGGAGTGGGATAGCGCTAGCTGGCTAGCGGGTCACGCGGTTCGAGTCGGTGCAGGTCTGCGGGACTTGCAGTAGCGGGTGGGATGGGCCACGGGATTCAGCGCAGAGCGGGCTAGGCCGGACGGCGGGTGGCGGGTTTTTGGCGGACGCGGGCTGCGCAGAACGCGCAGATTGCACTGGTGACGGGATCGGACGAGATGATGGAAAACGAGAGCGGGGAGGAAAATTTCTTTACTTGTATGCAGAGCATTTTTCCAACGTGAGAGAGGGATGCAGGAGAGAGAAATATGGGAGAGAATGAGGAGGGTGTTGGAACCGTCTCCTTTTTTTTTCTTTTTTTTTTTGGCAATTTTTTTAGAAAACTGAAAATAGGGAGGGGAGGGTTGAGCATTGGGGCTAATTTAGGAATTTTTTTAAAAATTAATTTAAATGACTTTAATTTGAATTTTGCATCGATAAATGCACATATATTTAATATATATATATATATATATATATATATATATATATATATATATATAATTTAATTTATTTGTTAACGAACGACGTGACGCTTTCGGATATCGTTTGGTGGCGTCAATCAATCTATTTTAGCTCAAAATATGTGGCCACTTCGACCGATTTTTTAATGACTCATCCAAATTGAGTATGAATAGTCTTACGATAGATTTTGGTGTTTGGCTCAATAGAGTGATCGATTTAGAGGTCATTTGATCCGCCGCTCTCTTAATCTCGATATATGTGCAGAGGCATTGACAACTCGAACGCTTGATTTGTTGATCATCAAGTCATGTAATATTTATATTCTGACCAGTTTCGATGTTCTATATGCGATGGTGAAGTCTGTTCATCGATCGGAGGTCATTTGAGTTAATTTTGGTGACGTTCCGTGCGTTTTAGCCTTGATTTGCACGCTGTTACTTCAAATCACTCGACATTTGCACAGACTCATTCAAAATGAGCGCGGACAGTCTCATTTGATAAATTTCAATATTTCAAAGTTAACGACATAATCAATTTCATGAATGGGTCATTTTGGCATGCATCTCCTCGACTTTGACGCGTACGTTTGATGACTTGGGCACTTGATCAGTTGATCATTAAGTCATATAATATTTATATCCTAGCCAATTTTGACATTCTAAACATGATGGCGAAGTCCGTTCATCGATTGAAGGTCATTTGAGTTGATTTTGATGATGTCATGTGCATTTCAGTCTCGATTTGCATGCTATCACTTCAAATCACTTGACATTTGCATAGGCTCGTCCAAATTGAGCACGAATAGTCTCATTTGATAGATTTTGATATTTTAAAGCTAATGACTTGATCAATTTCATGAATGGAGGTCGTTTGGTCATCATCACAGCTTCTTGACTTTGATACACGTATCGATACATTAATAGCTCGAGCACTTAACTGATTGATCGTTAGATTTTGCAATATCTATATTCTGATCAATTTTGATATTCTGAACGTGATGAAAAAGTCCATTCATCGATCGAAGGTTGTTTTGACCATTTTCAATGACGTGCAGTGTATTTTGAGCCTCAATTTACGCACTGTCACCTCCGAAGTCCGTCGAATTTGACTTGTGAACTTGTCTTGATTTATGAGACATATGTGGAGGTCAACAAACGCCCCCCAACATATGTGATTCATGTATGGAGTGAGTCACATTTGTAGAAAATTGGTTGACCATTTGGGCTGGCCATAGAGCTTGGATCATTTTAGCTTCGATTGCAATAACTTATGGAGCTTTGCCAGGATTTGTCATTAGTATGCTGTCTTATTCAAGACATGCTATATGGCAGGCTTGACTGATTTGTCAGAATCGACTTGTCAGATTGATAAAAGTTCTTACACAATCTATTATCTACTTCAATGGCTTTTTAAAGATCTCTTTCTTTTATGTTCTTGCAGATTTGAGCCTCCTCCGATCTTGACTTCATGCTTGGTTGGGGTTTGATGGAGGAATTGGTCTGCTTGTTTTGATGAAGGACTCCGCTATGGAATCGATTTATCTGTGCCTGATCGGATTTGAAATTCTTTCTGTCCTAGTTTTGTGCTTGACAGACTTGATGAGGGACTAACCTGATTTGTCCCTATTGACTTGTCAAAAAGTGTATGCACTCCATGAATGTTGTGCTCGCTACTTTGACAGATTCATTGAAGGATACATACAGATGACCCAGCCTTCCGACTTATATAGGGTAAATGTTGAGTTATTAGTCTAGCAATGTGTGCTTTAATAGACTAAATAATCACAAAATTCCTTTAGTTTGGCCATCAGCTTTGTATGAACTATATAATTGCTTCCTCAGTCCTGTGCTTTCCAATTTAATGGACTTGATGAGGAGATAGGCTTTGATCTATGCTTTAAGCTTGATTAGATCATTTGAGAATAGATTGAAATATCACCTTGCATGTAATATGAAGATTGATTTGAGGTAGCCCTAAATTGAGCATTTCCTCAGATTGCCTTGATCTATCAATCAAGTAGAAAAGTCTCTTAGAGAAGCTTGTAATCACTGTTTGAGAGAACAACTATCATCATTGGACTAACGAGAAAGGGCTCTTTCACTACGGCCTTTTCTTGCGGGTTGTTGAGTGAGGAGAGCATCAGCAACTCGGCCATGTTTGGGCTTATTGAGTTCGACTTGTAGAACTTACTCGAGGATTTGACTTAAGCTATAGTGGGCTGATGGTTTTGTCATCAGATTGACGAACAGGGGCTCTTTCACTGCGGCCTTTTCTTGAGGCTTGTTGAGTGAGGAGAGCATCAACAACTCGGCCATTTGTGAGCTTGTTGAGTCCGATCTTTAGAACCCATCCGTGTCCTAGGCTTCAGGATGTAGAGGTTGATGTTTCTACAACTTAATTGATTGAAGCTTTCAAAATCAGGAGTTCCTATGACTTGATCTCCAGAATTTTGCAAATCTGGGAGATAAATTTCTTGACATTTAGGGTTGTCTTTTCATGCGTAGAAATAGATTCTTCTTGTTTCTGCAAGAACATGCAACTTAACAATGATAATTATGATATATTCAGGGATTTTGATGTAACGCTCGATGTCAACCTGAATCAGAATATATTTGAGGATCTAGTTTTATGACATGATGTCAACTCAAGTGGACTTAATATAAAATAAAAAAAATACCCCATGTCTTGCAGGGGGAATTCTAAAGTACATTTAGGAGAATTTTCAAGATAAAAAATATATAAATACATCCATATTTGAATTGATGTACTCTAAATGAGATTTTAACATATAACATTGATTTCATCTGTATATACAAAATCTAAAAATGCCTCCTATGTAATAGGGGAATTCTCACGAAAAAGTTCTTCATCTGGAGTATGTTTATTTAGAGATCTCGGCATGAAGTACTATGTCAACCTAAATAGATATACTAAAAAAAAATGCCCCCTGTCTTGCAGGGAGCTTTCTATTGTACCTTGAGAATGTGATCGTTAAGTATAATATTTTTTCAAGTTTTGACCATTAATTGGTGGCATTGGTCTTTCACCCTTTAAGTTGATAAGTTGGTATGTCTTTCCTTGGTATACTTTTTTAATGGCAAAAGGGCCTTCCTAGTTAGGCTCGAATTTGTCACCAAATTTTTGATTGAGGATAATTGGTCTTCTCAGCACCAAGACCAATTCTCCTTTTTGGAATGTTCAAGGCCTCACTGTATGGTTAAAAGCCCTGGACATCTTTGCTCGATAAATTTTTAGATTTTGATGAGCTTGCAGTTTAACTTCATCAAGCGCGTCGAGTTCCACCATTTTCAGACGGGTATTTTGATCTTCAGTTAGACTGTATTGGATGGCTACTCGAAGTGAAGGCAACTCAACTTCAAGCAGAAGAACTGCTTCAGTTCCAAAAACTAATGAATAGGGAGTGACTTTAGTCGGCATCTTGTAGGTAGTTCGATACACCCATAGAGTCTCTATTAGCTTGGCATGCCATTCTCTTTTATTTTTAGTGAAAATCTTCTTGAGCAGCTTGACTAATGTCTTATTGAAGGCCTCCAAACCATTTACTCTTGGATTGTATATTGAAGAGTATCACCAATCAATTTTGTATCGATCGACGAATCTATAAATCTTTGCACTTTTGAAAGCTGTGCCATTATCAAAAATTATTTGGCATGACACTCCAAATCTATAGACAACATTATGTATGAAGAAATTGATCACTCGGTCAGCAGTAACTTCTTTAAATGGAGTAGCCTCAGCCCACTTAGAGAAATAATCAGTCGCTACTAGGATGAAGTGATGTCCAGCTGATGACAGTGGATCAATTGGTCTAATCACATATATACCCCAACATTCGAATGGCCAGGATACTATTGTTGGGTGTAATGGATTTGGAGGTTGATGGATGAGATTCCCATGTACTTGACACTCATGACACTTCTTAGCATGATTAATACAATCTCTCACCATAGATGGCCAATAATAGCGCATCCTTTTGATCTTTACTACCATCTTGGGACCTGATTCATGTGCACCAAAAAGTCCTTCATGAACTTCAACCATCACTTTGCTAGCTTCATCTACACCTAAGCATTGTAATCACATTTGTTCAAAGGATCTACGATATAAAGTGTTGTTGATGAAAGCATATCGTAGCATTCCCTTTTTGATTTGAGCTACCAGTGATTTATTATTTGATAATTTTCCTTCTTCAAAGTAGTCGATGAAGGCTTACCTCCAATCACGTGACTCATCTACAATAAAGGCTTCACATTGCTTTTCTGAGGCAATGTCATTCTTAGCTCTTCTTGGTACAACTTCTTGTTAATTTTAGGGAGTATGAGGAGCAACCTAACTCATATCCTACTGTGTCAAATTTGGTATCCCCTCTACCTACGGGGATTGATATTTTATTGGCTCCAGAACTCGTTGAGTAAATATGCCGATCATGACATAATCACCATTCATACTTGCCATTTCCTTAGCTAGTTTTGCTAAGCAGTCATCTTTGCTATTCTCAGATCGTGAGACTTGAGTTAGTGTGATATTTGGTATCTACTTCATTAGCTCAAGAACTCATTTGTTATAGAAAGCTAACTCAAGCTTGTTGATTCTATGGATTCCAAGTACTTGATTTATAATAAGTTGAGAATCACCAAAATATGCATGTTTTGAATGCCTATGAAAATAGTTTCTTCAAGACTTGCCACTAGTGCTTCATATTCAGCTTCATTATTAGTTCTTGGATCTATCAATCCATATAATCATCTCATTATCCCTCCTTCTGGTGTTATGAATACGATGCTGATTCCTGCTCTCGCTCTTGAAAAATTTAGATATTGGACTTATTTGATCGATGAGGCTTCATCAAAGGATATTTCTCAAATTTGTGATTTTTCTCTTTCATGAATGAGCATAATTTGCTCATCGGGCAAATCATCATTAAGAGAAAAGTCCACAAAGACGAGATGTGCGAAAATTTGCTAAGACTTGTCCCTTCACTGCTGTGGAACGTATGTGATATCAAATTAAAAAGCAATCCCATCTTGCTGCGACGTCAATCTTTGGTCTTGTCATCAAGTACTTAGGTCGATCCTTGAGATGAGGGTAATCTTGTGAGATAACATATAATGATGAAGCTTTTGGACTACAAAGATCAATGCTAAATATTGCTTCTTTATCAGAGAGTATCTCATTCTGCTCCAATCAACCTCTAACTGATATAATAAAGAGCATTCTCTTTACTTTCTTTATTGTGTTGTGCCAACAATACCCCGAGAGACTTTTTTAACATAACTATGTATAGAATGAGGGGCTTCCCAGGAATAGGCGTTGCAATGATTGGTGGATTTAACAAGTAGCTTTTAATGCTATTGAAGGCTTCTTGACACTCTTTGTCCCACTTGAATGGAGCATCATTTTTCATTAACCTTGCAAATAGTTGACAGCATCCTGACAGATTTGATATGAATCGATGGATGAATGTGAGCTATCCTTGTAAAGAACAGAGCTGACACAAACTCTTCGGTGGAGGCATCTCCGCGATTGCCTTGATTTTAGCAAGATCAATTTCAATACCTCTGTGATGTTCAATGTACCCGAAGAATTTTCTAGGGGATACCCCAAATGCATATTTTAGAGGATTCATCTTGAGATCATATTTTCTGATTCTCTCCAGTATGATTCTCAAGTCTTCAAAGTGATTTCCATGGTTTAAGCTCTTCACTACCAAATTGTCGACATAATATTCCACCTTTTGATGAATCAACTCATCAAAAATATGTGTCATGGCTCTTTGGTATGTAGCTCCAGCATTTTTCAGGCCAAAGGGCATGACCGTGTAGCAATATATGCCAATGGGAGTTCTGAACGATGTATATTTTTCATCCTCAGGTGCCATTTTGATTTGGTTGTACCCTGACGATTCGTCCATAAATGAGAACATGTAGTTAGAAGTGTTGTCCACTAGTAGTTCTAATATTGGAAGCAGAAAGTCATCTTTTGGGCACGCCTTATTTAAATCTTAGAAGTCAATGTATAGTCGGATCTTCTTTTTAACTAGGATAATGTTAGCTATCCAATCTGTATACTTCTCCTCTCGGATGAAATTTGTTATAATTAGCTTTTTAATTTCTGAAATTACCTATTCTTCAATCTCCAATCTCTTTCGCTTAAGAGCTTGCTTAACAGGCATTGCATATGGTTTAATAGCTAGAAATGAGCTACATCGGGGTGATAAGCGACATTTTAGAATATGTCTAGGGAAAAGCAATCCATTCACAAAGTAGCATTTTTAGCTCTTCAACTTTCTTTCATGGGAAGGGCGAAAGTTGGATGGGGATCATCCTCACTCCTAGGTTGATTTCTTTAAGTTCATCCATAGTAGTTATTTGCCCACCATCTTCAAGTTCTTCAGGTGTGGGCTTGGCTTCTACTTCTTCATCATTTTTAAGAAGAATTTCATAGGAATCATTTTCTTCATCACTAAGAGTTTCTATCTCAACTTCTATTATATTATAAACTCTATCTTGATGAGATTTGATGATGAACAAACCTTTAGTGATAAACTTATCACTTCTTTGTGATGCTTGAGGACTTCTTTGGCTCCACATCTTGTTAAAGATTTGAGTCATATGTTTAGTAGTTCAATATGAACTCCAAGCTTATGCATCATTCTTCATAATTATGGATAATATATTTGTATTCTTGTGTTGTCTTATCATAATTTTATGTTGAGCGGTACATTCAAAATTTTGAGGTAGAGTTCTTCATTCGCCACTCTCACTTGGTGGCACATAGAATGTTATCAATTCTTCAATATTGAACCTCGATTAGTGATTTCTTTGAAGCTTATTGAGGGATGGGTATAATTTTGAGTGAGTCATTTGACTGCTAAGTGATATCCTCCTTGATCCATCTAAACTCTATTTCCATAAGTAGATTCAAAATCATGAATCATCATAATCACTTATTTCATACTCTACTTTTCTTGAAAAGTTCCCAGGTTTGACATATATCTTCTTCTTCTATGTCACTTCCCAAATGAGGAACTAATTTTCTTAATTTAGGTGCGAATCAAGTGCTTTGGGAGAGTCGGACCTTCTTTCTTCCTCCTTTACGCTCTTTCACTTTGTGAAATTACTTTTAGTTCTCAGTGGATGCTACCGCTTCAAGAGGTTTTATTAGCTTAGGCTCTTTGAGGATGAAGTACTTTACATCTTCATAGATCTTTGCTTCATTAACAGAGAATGGTTGTAAGTTATCGAGAATTCTAAATTCTTCTCCATCTTTCAGATACTTCATACATTGATGCATAGTTGATGGGACCATACCATACTCATGCGGCCAAGAGAGTGCTAAATGATGTATCGGCATCGATTACATGAAACTTGGCTTCGTATATAACTTGAGCGAGGAGAATAAAAGAACCAAGTTTTTTTTGCCCTTTTCATTGAACCATCAACTTATCTCTCCCAAGATGTTGGATATTGAGTGATAATCCTCTCAATACCTTTAGACTCATAAGGTTGATAGAAGAACCTGAATCAATCAATATTCGGCTGATCGAGATGTCATCACTCTCTGCAATAACATAAAGAGGACGATTATGATCCATAATTCCCAGCATCAGATCTTCTTTAGAAAATGTTATTATTGGGAGATCTTGAGTTTGCAATACTTCAGTTATGCATTTCTTAGCAAAATAAGCTTCATAACTCTCCAGATCTTTGAGAGCCTGTATCAAAGTTTTTTGGAGATCTTTTGACATCAAGAGAGCCTCGTACATACTCAGTTGTGCAGGGATATTTCTCAGATGTGATAGAATATTATAATCTATCTTCTCGATTGATTTAGGCTTCGCTCTAGGTTTTCTGGGAATGATATCTTCATTGACTTCAATTTGTTTGCCTTTGTCTTTATTTGCATTTCCCTTCTTTGATGTAGGTGGTAAAATTTTACCACTTCTCAACTCTTGAATAAATTTGTGCTCAGATTCTTACTAAAGAGGTAGTTTCTTCAAATTTCCTTCTTATTTTGGAAGATTGGCCAAAAGGCTAGACTCATTTTCAACATCATATGTTTCATACATGATGATATTGATGAGTCGACTCTTCCATCGAAACATAGATCTTCATCGAACTATTATTATCTTGTTGAGTCATTAAACAAAATTAGACATTAGCTTCAGCTCTTTTGCTTTCTAATAATTATGATGGGTTGGTGAGTCTGTCGACTACCTTTGTCATCGATGTTGAAGAATATCTGATATCATGCAAATGATTCGACATGTCTCTACTGGACAAGATTCACCATTATCTTCTTCATCTGATTTAGCAATATGAAGTTTAGGCATGAAGTCTGCAAGCCTAAATGGCTGTCTTGCCGGCTAATGATACTCTTCTAAATTATTAATGATATTTTGAGTTATAGTTCTCTTCTTGCTCTTCCTTTTCTTGACCAACTTCTTTGATTTATGAGGCTTACATTTAGTAGACTACTTCTTATACTGTGATGAAGTAGCCTTATCAGAATGCCTCTGAGAAGCCCAAATAATTAGTTTAGGCATATCTCTTAAGTCCAATATAGGTTCAAGTGGTGATTTCCACTTAACTCTAGGAACGTCTTTTAGCTGTTTCAACATCTTCACGCTCTTTTTAGAGACTATTGTTTGCCATTCTTCAGTCTGAGCTGATTTCTTCTTTTGTTTGTCTTTGTCAGATGATATGAAAGAAGACGTAATCATCCTTGTAGACTCTCTTTTTGGGTTAACTATAACACTATCAAATAGTATAAATTCAACTCGCTGATACTTCTTTTCTAGCCAATCTTTGAAGATATAACAATCTTCAATAGGATGACTGATCATTCGATGATATGGACGGTAGTTTGGATTATTAACTTGATCAGCTTCTTCAGGCCTTTTAATTTCGTAGCTGTGACCGACTTTGCTTAGAAATAATTTAGCCACACTGTCCCTTCTAAAGGAATATTCTTTGTTCATCTTTTTCTTAAGAGATGGCCACATTCGCTCATCATCTCTTGTTGCTTGTTTTGGATGCTCCCCACCACTCGGGAAAGTCTGAGATTTATCATTACCTCATAATACCAATTTTGGTTGTGGATTAGAATGAACAGGCTTTTTACCCTTATCATCATTGTACACTGGCTGCTTTCCTTTATCCAAGTTGTATATCACCCGATTTTTGCCATTTGAGCTATAGGAAGCAGCATGACTTTCATTTCTTCTTGAGTCTGAAAGTTTATTTCTCTTTGCTTTATCTGCATAGACTTTAGACTTAGGGCGATTTAACTTTTCAAATTTAGCCACTCTATCGAGCAAGTCTTGGAATGTTTGCAATGCATAGAAATGGTGCCATTTTATCATCCATATTGCTCATTAAATTGGATTGCATGTTCTTCCAATTATTGCTGCACTTCATACTTAGGTTGCATAGCGACTTATGAATTTTTTTCATACTCATTTTTCTCCTTTTTTTCAATAAGGCAATGTTAGCGATTGTGATTTTCTCGGTTGCACTGGCGAACCTCTTCACAAATATGGTCTCCAATTCAGTAAATATTTTAACCGAATCATTTGAAAATTTTGCATACCATTCAAAAGCGGCTGAGGTCAGGCTATTGATGAATTGCCGGAGCAGCAATGCATCGTTCCACCCCGTGTTACCATAAGTAGCCTTAATTTGGGCTACATGTTACTTTGGATCACCAAGCCCACTGAAAGTATTAAATTTCTGTATTGAGTAACCTTACGAGTACGACACTTGGTCTTATTCAGCTGGGTAAGGGTGACCTTTACTCACCAGCTTTTTAGCCTGCTCTGAGGTTAAGATTGTATTTATCTTTTCATTGATTATCATTTCTAGCTGAGCAGTTGTTACTGTTCCAGGTGTGCTAGCCAGATTTTGAATTGTCAGCTAGAGAGGTGTTTGGTTAACTTCATTTCTCGCTTCATACATAGCATGTCTTTGCGGAGCTTGAGGTACCATTGGTGATGGTATAAAATTGTATTATTAATTTTTGTTGATTAGAAAAATAGGTCTTTACTTGATGTGATATTCTTCTACAAAATCTCCATCATGATATTCATTTGTACCATCATATCATTCATTTTGGTACCTAGCTGTGCAAACTCCTTATTTTTGACCTTCATTTGGTGCTGCATTTCTTTTTGCTCTCTAGCTAATGCCATGGCGTCAATCAATATAGGCTCTTCTTCTTCTTCTTCCATTTATTGTTGTTGTTCTGCTCCGTGCTCATTTTCAGGGGGAGAACTTCTATCAGTACACCCATGATCTATTTCTCATTCTAGTCTTCTTCCTCTTCAGCAAAGATTGAAGATCTGTCATCTATTTACTTCAGTGAAGAATCTTCTTCATAAGCATCAAATTCAGGTTTAGATTCCTTGAGTTCGTGTTGATGCCGATGGTGCTGAGCAGAGAGTTCATCTATTTCTCTGACCATATAGACAACTTCTACTTCCATAGAATCCTCTTCATTATTTTCTTCCTACACACGAATTTCCTATCGATGTTTTCAGTGGATCTCTGGTTCAATGTGCGGAACAACAACTTCTTTTATTAAAGGATCATGATCAACATCAACCTTCTCTTGTAGGGGTGAAACTGATCGGCGATGGGATCCCCTAGAGGATTCTCCAGGGTGTCGACCATTATATCTTTCATCAATGATATCTCTTTTTTTGGGTATCCACTTCGGATGGGTGGATTTTGAGGCAGATTTTTGAGTATATGTATCAGATGTCACACCTCTTCTATTACTTAAAGTTTCATTACGGCCTTGGTCTCCATATTTTTATCCTTTCACGGACCTTTCAAGATGGATTCTTACAGGTCCAAGTGTCATGCTGATGTTCACCATGCGTGCCGGGCTCATGGCCACCAAAAAAGAGATGACAACTTTCTTGGTGGAGCTTAGTATTTTCTATCACCACACAAATTTTTTTTTTCATTAGCATTATTCTTAGCTACTTTGAGAACTTTATATATCCCTATTCGCTCTCCTATGGTGGTGGAGCTTGATGTGGTTGGTTCTTCGAAGACTTTACTCCAAGAGCTATTCCTCTTACCCACTTTAGATTGTCAAAGTTATTGGGTAGAATACTCTGCGACGCTTGTTTGTTAAGTCCTTCAAAGGGGATCTTGAGCCTCATTAGCGCTTTCTCCTTCTTCTCTTTTGGTTAATTTGCTTCTCATGAGGTAGCTTCATGATCATGCTTTCGCACAAAAGGTTCAAGGCACATGAGGAATTAAAGACAGTTGACGATTCTTTTCATCATGAGCTTGATTGACCTAGCTTTGAAAACTTGTTCGGAGAACTCGACAGGTTGTTGAACTAGTTGGTGCACATGGCTAGAGAACTTAAACTGAGGCCTTCCAAAGATGGCTCGGATGAATGTACCATGTGGGTACTGTGAGTACAGCGATATCCGAAATTCATGCTACCAAATTGAATGAAGATCACCCGTGTTGATGATGTTAGAAGATGTTCGCACAACCCTAACAAAGGAAAGGAGTGCTTTGTAGATCCATTTCTGCAAAAGTGAAAGATGGAGATTAGTAATTAAAAATTATTATTTCACCCCATACTTTCAAGATGCAGAGGCACTGTAGAACAAAGTAATGGTGTAATAAAGATATACTCTACGGATGACTCATTCTACATAGAGCCTCCTATTGAATTTATTACACACTTAAATCACCATTTTGTTATTTTGAATTTTTAAAGATTTTATTGCTACTATAACACATATATGACTAGCCAAAGATGAAAGAGAATTATCCCCAAAAGTCGCCGAAATCATGGCTCCAAAAAAATTCACCTCCCAATTTTTTTTGAAAGAGAGTATGATTTAAGAATATCGATGTAATTTTAAAAATGGAATAGTAGTAAGACACTACCTAGAGATTTCATCTCATTTGGTGAGGACTTTAGATGTTCTGTTTCCTATGGCAAGCCCTATAGTTAATTACCCTCCCAATGAGAGAGAGAACTTCGACAAGTGCTAATTAGATCATTAACGCGAATGTAGAAGAAGAAGATATGAGTTTCAAAATTTAAGATATGAAATTTATCATTTAGCTTAAACTGGATGGGGGAATGATGATGTGCGATCGATCCCATGGTTGTCATCTCGAGCGTCACACCCTAGTCTACTTAGTCGAGGAGGTACACCCAACATGACAAAGGATCCTCATCAAGAACACATGTTACGTCAAGAAATTCTCGACTGGGTGGTGTTTGTCTAAGGAGACTTAAGTCTACCTTAGTGATAAAGGGATGTTTGCTATCAAGTATACCCTATGATTCACAACTCAAAGGGTGAGCCATCGGGAATACAGGCTACTGACGATCATAATATAATGGAGTGACTAGCCAAACCACCGATCGAGGACTCTTGTCAATCGCTTCATCGTGGAGCCTATCGCCAAGCCACGCAATGAGAGGACACGCCACCTTATGATGATTTATTGAGAGAATATAAGATAACACTTGATTTGATATTGGTATTTTGTATAGTTTTCTTAATTTGTCACCCACAAACAAGCATGAAGGTGTATAGATTGAGTTTGATTTAATTTTTTAATGATAAAATTTCATTTAAGCAGTTTCAGATTGTTACTTAATTTGATTTGAAAAATTGATTAATTTGAATATATTTAAGTGCTTTAGATCTTGTCAACTCTATTTAATTACTAATGTAAGATTAGATTCATCTCAAGAGAATCAATTTCGATATTTCATTGATTTGAAACCCATCCGCCTTGAGACTAAATCGAGAAGAAACCCAGAAGATCCTTAACACTTGAATTTAAGCATTCAAGATCGGACCCGGGTGCATAGTAATTTTAGGTAATTTTATGTTTGAATTACAAGATTGATTTTGTATTTTCATTTTTTTTATTCTAATTTAACCTATGCAGCCTTTTCAGACATCAAAATTTGCACTTAAAATCCCTATGTCCGAGCACATGCAGGTGTTTATAACTTAGATAATTTCACCTAATTAGTGATTTTGTTGATTTTGAAAATCATAATTAGAATGAAATTTCATAATTTTTTATTAAAGGAAGCCCTATGATTTTGTAGATTTTGATTTAAGATCGCTTTCTCTTGTACAGTTGATTAAGGTTAAGATTTTGATTTAGATTGTAGTTTAACACATTACTTACACTTAGTTTACTTGTTGAGTTTTTGTAATTTTGCTAACTTGATTATGCTCAATTTACATCAATTTTGATAAGTTATATCGATTTCAATATTTATTGTTTTAGCCGAACTCATGCTTATTAGCTAGCATAGTAATCCCCTCCATATTCCTATAAGAATTATTAAACCCAATTTGGATGGGTCATGGCTCATGAAGGGCTAAGGTCAGAATGCAATGGGTGGGGAAAGGGACATTTTGGTGTTTTACGACCATGGGTCGCCATGGAAGGTCTCGGAGGATCGATAGCTCCAACGACGGAGGTTTTCCGGCGAAAGTCGAGCTGCGGTGCGGATTGGATACGAGTCGCTAGGGCCGCGGCCTGAGGCCGGGTGATGAGTGAACGGCGGCGACGGCTATTAAGGATGCTGGTCGCGCGGGCTCACGGGGAGAGTGCCGACGGGCCGGTGGGTCGTTCGGGCCGCTGCGATCAGGGTCAAATTGGACACACCTGATTCAGCAGAGCGCCAGTGATTAGCGGCGAAGCTGACGGACGCTAACACACGGATTAGCATGACGATCGGATGACCGGGAAGACGAGAGCGGGAAGAAAATTTCTTTACCATGCGAGCATTTTTCCAACGTGAGAGAGGGATGTAGAGAGAGAATGGAGAGAATAAGGAGTGTTAACCAACTCCTTTTTTTGGCACTTTTTGAGAAAAAAAGGGAGAAAGAGCATGGGGGTAATTTATGAATTTTTAAAAAAATTAATTTAAATGGCTTTAATTTGAATTTTGTATCGGTAAACACACATAGTCAATAGATATATCAATTTATGGTAATTCCATTATTCTGAATGCAATGGCGTAGTCCGTTTCACGATCGTAGGTCGTTTAGTTTGAGTTGGTGCCATATTGAGTCCATTTCAGCTCAAAATGTGCGTCGCCACTTTGACCGCTCAATTTTTGTTCAAACTCATTTGAATTGAGTATGAACGGTCTTACTTAATTGATTCTAAGATTAATGACATCAATTTTAGAACGATCGCTTGATCCGCCTACGCCCTCGACCTCGATATGCATGCGGCTGAACTCAGCTGATCGATGGATCATCAAGTCATGCAATATTTATATTTTCTTATTTAGCTCTCACGATGAAGATCCTGAGTTCTTATATTTATCTCAGAGACGCACACATTTATTTATATGTGTTAACGCAAATTTTCCAAAAATTTGGCTATAAGATCACCTAGGAGCTTTGACTATGATTTGCCAACACCGAAGCAATATTTTATCATAACAACATTTTGTTTTGATCATTGTGAGGATATATTTATGAAGTGTTTATAATATGAAACGATATTTCAGATTTGGCGTGATGAAAAGTTTATCGTCATTGGAGGTCATTTGAATTGATTTTAGTGACGTGCTGTGCATTTCATCCTCGATTTGGCGTTGTCACTTCAAATCACTTGATATTTGCACAGACTCATCCAAATAGAGTGTGGACAGTCTCATTTGATATATTTTGATGTTTTAAAGCTAACGACATAATCAATTTGATGAACATAGGTCATATGGTCATCATTGTAGCTTCTTGACTTTGATACACGTGTCGACACATTGAAAGCTCGAGCGTTTAATCGATTGATCGTTAGATTTTGAAATATTAATATTCTAATCAATTTTGACATTTTGAATGGATGGCGAAGTCCGTTCATCGATCGAAGGTCATTCTGATCATTTTCAATGACATCTAGTGTATTTTGAGCCTCAATTTATGCACTATCACATCCGAAGTCCGTCAAATTTGACTTGTGGGTTTGTCTTGATTTATGACACATATGTGGAGGTCAACAGTACACATTCTTAATGAGTTTCATTTATGGTGGATCTCTAAGAGTACAATCCAGATGTCACGTCGCTTTAAAATAGTTTCACTTTGAGGCTTTAGCCTCCAAATTTTCTTACATTTTTATGAACCTTTCTACTGCGGATTCTTAGACTTTTGGTCCAAGTTTCATGCCTCAATACTCATCGTGTGGGACTTGAATTGATTGACATTTTGGCATGGTTGTAGGAGAAGGTCTCCTTGGAGAAGCAACTTTAGCCTCCTTGATAACAGGACTTTAATATTTTCTTTTCATCAGTCCTTTCTCCTTCGCAACTTTAAGGACCCGATACACTTTTGCATATAAATTTTAGAGTTTCCTCACTGGAGAAGCTGGAACCTGACATTATCGAGTCCAGAAGGACTATTTGATTTGACCAGTAGAGTTGTTCCGCTTCACAAATCTTAAGCTGTCAAACTAGTTATGGGTTAGAACACTCGCTTATGGCTTAATAGCTGCTTGTATAATTTTCTGCTTGAATAATGATTGTTAAGCAAGCAGTTCAGCATTTCTCTTTCTTCGTTGTCTCTGAGTTAGCTTGCTTCCAGATGAAGAATCTTCTACGTCACTACTTCTTTTGAGGCTTGCTCCATAATTATTCCTTCCTGACCTTTCGATGTGATTCTCGAACATGTTCGGTGTCGCCCGATGTTCTGCAAGACTTCTTCTCGGTTTCACCCTCCATATTTATTTTTCTTTCTCGGACCTTTTGTGGCAGTTCACGACTTGTCAGTGTCATGCTCCGATGCTCACCATACAAAACTTATTTAGAATGATCTTGAGTTCTTACTAGCACTTATGGTAGTTTCTGTAGTGGAGCATTCTTAGCTTCTCTGATAATTGGCCTTTGGTATCTCTTCTTCATAAGTCCTTTTTTCTTGACAACCTTCATGACACTGTGTACTCGAAAAAATATAGTTTCAAGTTATTTCTTCTGTAGTTGGAGCTAACTGTTGTTGAGTCCAAAAAGACTGCTTAACATCACCAGTAGACATATTCCTTTTCACCCATTTTAGATTTTCAAACTCATTTTGAGTGGGAATACTCACTTTTGATACCAGGTGTGATCGAATGGCTAGTGATTCAGACAGTAACTGTTGATCTCACAGTTCAGCATTTCTTCTTCTTCTTTGCCTTCCACTCAATTTTTCTCTAGAATAAGAGACTTCAAAATTATGCATTCCTAGTGTGAAAGATTCAATTGGCAAAGTAGTCACATTAATAGATATGACTAAAACTTTCTGCCTATTGAAGGTTCATTTCATGATTGACGCCTTAAAATAACTCAATCTTTCGAATGCAAAGGGTCTCTTTCGAGGAACCTTAGCAGTAGTAGTGGTCTTTCCAATTGTCCTCCTCCCTTGCATAGGTTTGTGTGTACAATATGCAGGTGCTTTAGGTAGAGGATTATTTGTAGCAGCAATGACTGGGAAGTCTATACTACCAAATTAAAAAGTAGCTCCAACATCCTCAATATTGATTATAGCGTTAATCAAATGAATATTGGCTCTGTGACCTAGTGGCATGATGAACGGTGTTCTGAAGAGCCATCGATATACAAAACAAACAAATTAGACATAAAAATATGATTGATTTAAATTTAATTTCATTCATAATTGGTTCCTTTTTTATTTTAGAAAATCAATTTTTTTTATTTAACACCACTTATTCTATAGCTCATATTATTAGCCAAAGATGGAAAAAGAAACCTACCGTGCCAAAATCTGGGCTCCAAAAATTCATGGCCGACTCTCGATGAAGAGTATGATTTATGCATGTGAAATTTTGAAGGTAGATAGAATAGTAGATCGACCTTCCCATAGATTTCACCCTCATTTTGTGAGGACTTTAGATTTGGTTAGGGTTTCCTATAGCAAGCACCTATAGTTAATCTCTTAATCTTTGAAGAGAACTTTCGATTAAGGCTAGTCATTAGATCCTTGCATATCATATAGTGGCAATATGTGGAGTTTTTATAATTTATGAAATTCATCATTATTTAACTTAAGCGAATGATTGGGGAACGATGGCCCGATCTAGATCCATGGTTACGTCATCCCGGTTATCATGGTCCCTAGTCTACTTAGTTATGGATGTAGTTCACAACTAGAAGGATTCTTAGCACACATGATTCGTCATCCAAGAAATCCTTGTAGACCTGGGGTGGAGTTTATCTAAGGAGACGAGCTTAAGTCTACCTTAGCTAACAAAGAGACTTTTGCCCAATCAAACACATTCTATAATTCACAACTCAAAGAGCAAAGCCATTGGGGAACATACGGGTTGCGGCCGTGACCGTAATTTAGTGGTCTCATATCACGGCGAACCACCCGGTCAGAGAGCTATGGTCGTAACCGCCATTTATGTGGTGCCATTTTGTGACAAAACCACACTTACAAAGGACACAGGTCTCGTCCTTACGGGCTTAAGATTATTTGATTGTGAAAATAGTTATATATTTGATTTGACATTGGCTCTTTGTGAGCAAAAGTTTTCTTAATTTGTCACCTGACAAGCGGTTTTGATTGGTGGATGGATTTTACTTTAAATTTAAATAATTAATTTCATTTAATTTATATATTTTTTTGTTTGAATATTTGATCATTTAATAATGATTTGACATTAGAATTTGAATAGATTATTATTATTATTATTATTATGAAAAATCTCTCAAGTTGAAATATTCAGTCAACACAGCCAACATCACGGTGGTTTATTGTTTCGCCATTTCAGATCCTGTCAACTCTATTAATTTAATAATAGAGGATCAAATCTACTGTCATATGACAGAATTACCTTCTGAGATATTTTATTAGATTGAAGATATTATAGTAATATCATTTGATTTTTAGGTTTTGTTAACCCACGTCACTGACCCGGAAACCGCGAGCATCCTCACAATTTAAGTATTGACATAGTGTGGCCCATCGATGTTTAGAACACATGTGCACCTTTGAGGCATTGTATTTATATTTTAATTATGTATCGTAATGTGTGCAAAGCTCACTTCATTGAGTTATTTAAGCAAATCTTGATACAAATCTGAGTATCAGATTGTCTCTTGATTTATGTATTATTTATTTTATTAAAATTTTGATTATTTGCATGCAATTTGTGATGATAAATTTGAATATAGGCCCATTTCATAATGCATGCACAGTTCAATTGAAGCCTTAATTAATGTCTTATATTCGCTTGTACAATATATTCTGAATTGATCTTTGTAGGCGTTTCATCTCTTGTTCAATCCATTGAAATAATAATTGTTTGCTTTCACATTTAGTTTCAACTTCATTGGATTCTCAAACTTAAATAAGACTCCACTCATGTTTGTTGATGAGCTTGTAAAGTCATCACGAATCCCGTTTAAATTGATTAAGCCCATTTTGATTCATTCAGTAAGTCACGAAGTACAACTAGTGACAATTGAAAGGTTTTATACATATTTGTTGTCAAGCTAATTTATATTACTTTTGCTTGTATATGAGGTATCAAGTTGATGGGCCTTCAAGTTTATTGTAACTCCAATTTATTCAGTTCCTCTAAACGTTCTGAGAATTCTAAGCATGAGGAAATTTTGTTGTGGTTTGGGAGAGTCTTTTAGTTCTTCAAGCCTTTTGGTGAGTGCTTCTAATTTTGAATTTAGTAATTTTCTTTTATTTTTAAGTTTAAAGCACTTAGATTCTAACTTTGAATTTTCATTTAATGTTTAGTTTGAATTCAATTTATGCTCAATTTAAATCTAATTAATCATCTTTAAGTCCCATATCAATTTGAATTTAAAACCTCACGTCGTCATTTTACGTAGAGCTACGTGAGCTATTCGACCTTTCTGTCAGCTCTACCGAGCATAACGGCCAGTGTCTTGCGACACTACGATCGTGATCTTCTACCCATTAGCTCTTCATAACGGTCTTCAAACACCGGCATAAAAGAGCATATATGTAGGTTTATTCTTTAATTTATCATTCTGAAATAAGTTCAATTTAAGCTCATCAACACTTTTATTTAATCTTGTTTAAGTCTCCAGTTAGTCCAAAATTCGGTAGCCTCCTGACGTCATTCCCGCATAGGGGAGTGCATCGGGGGCTATTCAACCTTCTCGTTAACTTTAAACATAAGTAGTCTTATACCCGTTAGCTCTACTGAGCATAACGGGATCTTAAAACCCACTAACTCTACTGAGATGCAAGATCTTTGTACAAAGAAAGGTTTAGCTCTCATCCATGGTTCAAGCAAGTTGGCATCCTACATACTTTCCAACCCCAGGCGTTGTAGTCTAGAGTTGCTGAATTCCTTTTAAAAAAAAATACACATCTATCATAGCTTATAGAAGATTGATCTACTTCATATCCTTCATAACAGCAGGGTTGTTCTAAAAATACATCCTCAGTTTGCACATTCATTCCCTTTTAATGTTATACTGTTATGATGTTCTTCACTCACTTTAATTTCATCAGCTTGCATAGCACAGGATTTATTGCCTGCATTATTTTCATCCTTAGACTTAAATAAGCAAATATTACTTTTCGCACCCAACTGAGATTGTATTGTTCTTCTCATCATCTAGCATCGCAGAGCCATCCCCTGTCGTCCAATAGATAGACTTGATCTAATGGCTTCTCGATAACCACAAGCATGAAGCCCAACAAAAATAAGAGATAATGTATTCCCATTTCTACAAAGATTAACAGCTTTACATACATCGGCCTCTGAACTTCTGATGAAGCCAATTTCAGATCTTTAATTACATCCTCCTTAATGCATTCTGCAGTAATATCTAAGTTCCTTGAACCAACTGGAAAAATCTTATTGTGAAGCCCCTTCCTTTTAGTGCTCACTAGAATTATCTTCTCACCGTCTTTAGAAAACATAGAATCCACAGTTTGATTCTTTAGCATACCTTCATTCTTCTTACCATTTGTAGCTGAGGGCCTTGGAGTCGGTCTCTTCCAAGTACGGTAGCCGTTGGAGGGCTTCAAGGGCTGAGATAACCTACTTTTAAAGGGAGGAAAACATGAGACTCTGGCTGAGGACAGCTTGGCTTGGAGATTAGTAGACTGAACGTTGGTGCGGGATCGAGATTGAGAGGGATAGAAGAGAGCAGCAGCTTGTTGAGGGTTTGATCGGGCTTTTTGTGTGTTCCTGTAGCGAGACGAAGATCATTTTTTTTAAGTGAAGAGAGACGGTCCGACCAAAGGAGTGATAGGTCGTGGAAGATATCCACCGGGGGCAGCTGTAGCATGCATAGGAGATAATTATCTCCTTTTTTTATGACCTCCACGTGAAGAGGGCTAACAAAGGGATGAGTTGCTAATTGGTATTGGCTAGAATGGGCAATTTATTATAGACGAGGGCGACTACAAGTTTTAAGGTGTTGACTTGGTACAATTAGAGGATAATTAAGTAGATTTATCTCGAAATGCATGCCAATTTTGATAAAATTTTAAGTGCAATAACTTTAATCAAATTGAATGTATATTCTAAGTAATTTCGACTTTCCGGATTCGTGATACATTTGTGAGCGGAGTCGTTTGAGTGACTTTGGCGTCAATTGGGTTTTGTTATCGCATTATTCTTCGGCGTTCGATGTTTATGCAAAATCATTTGAATTGAGTGTGGACAGCCTCAATTGATAGGTTTTGACATTTCAAAGCTAACAATGATCAATTTCGTGAATGGATGTCGTTTGGTTTGCGTCGTAACTTCCCGAGTTCGATATGCGTGTTAAAAAATTGATAGCTCGAGTGCTTAATTGATTGCTCATTATATTTTGAAATATTTATATTATGATCAATTTTGACATTCTGAACTTGACGGCGAAGTCCGTTCATCGATTGGAGATCATTTCGACCATTTTCGGTGACGTCCAGTGCATTTTGAGCCCCGATTTGCATACTGTCACCTTCAAAGTCAGTCGAATTTGACTTATGGGCTTGACCCGATTCATGACACATATGTGGAGGTCAATAAATGCCCCTCATCAAATGTGATTCGTGCATAGAGCGAGTCACGTTTGTTGAAACAATTGACCACTTTGGTACGGCCAAAACTTGGATCATTTAAACTGATTGCCTTAACTACGAGATTTTGACAAATTTTTTTATTAGTATGATGCCTTATTTAGGACATGCTAAATGACGGGCTCAACTGATTTGTCAGAATCGACTTGTCGGATAGATAAAAGTTCTTACACCATCTACTTTCTGCTTCAATGACTTTGCTGAAGATCTCTTTCTCTTATGTCATTGTAGATTTGAGTTTCCTCCAACCCTAGCTTCGTGCTTGGTTGGGTTTGTTGGAGAAATTAGTTTATTTTTTTGATGAAGGACTCTCCTGGGGAGTTGGTTTATCATGCTTGATTTGAAATTCTTCGTCCGGCTTTCGATGGACTTGATGAAGGACTAACCTAATTTTTCCATATCGACTTGTCAGGAAGTGTATGTACGTAATGAATCATGTGCTTGCTACTTTAATGAATTCATTGAAGGGTGTGTATAGATGACCCTACCTTCTAGCTTATACTTATGTTGAGTCATCAGTCTAGTGATGTGTGCTTTAACAGACTGAATAACCATGAAATTCCTTTAGTTCGGTCATCAACTTTGAGTGAACTATGGAATTGCTTCCTCAATCCTGTGCTTTATGCTTTGATGGACTTGATGAGGAGATTAGCTCGATGTGCTTTGGGCTTGATCAGATCATTTGAAAATAGATTGAGATATCACCCTTTAGGCAAAATAGAGATTGATTTGAGGCAGCTCTGGGTTAAGAGTTGTTTCCTCAAATTATCTTAGTTTATCGATCAAGTAGAAATATATCTTAGATTATGGTTATTTTTATCACTAAGATGAATTTGGCTTGATATTGAATAGCTATCATCATTGTACTAATGAACATGGGCTCTTTTACTATGACCTTTTCTTGCGGCTTGTTGAGTGAGGAGAGCGTCAGCAACTTGGCCAGTTGTGGGCTTATTGAGTCCGACCTTTAGAACCTACTCGAGTTCTTGACTTAAGCTGTGGGGGATTGGTGATTTGGTCATCAGACTAACAAACGAGGTCTCCTTCAATGTGGCCTTTTCTTGTGGTTTGCTTAGTGAGGAGAGCGTCAGCAACTCGGCATTTATGAGCTTATTGAGTCTGACCTTTAGAACCCATCTGAGTCCTAGACTTGAAGATGTAGATGTTGAAATTTTTCTAACTCAGTTGATTGAAGCTTCCAAAATTGGGTGTTCTTCTAACTTGATCTTCATAATTTGACAAATCTGGGAGACAAACTTTTGATATTTAAGGCTGTCTTTTCGTGTATAGAAGTTGATTCTTCTTGCCCTTGGAAGAGCCTGCGACTTGATCATAAAAAAAGAACTTATGTCTAACAGGGGATTGCAGATTAGTTCAGAAATACATTACAAGGCTTGATTTTCTTTGCTGCAAAATAGACATGATATGCTTTATTTATTTAAGGATCTCGGCTTAAAGCACAATGTCAACTTAGATAAATATATAAACCACCCCCCCCCTTCGCAGTAATTGTTGGGAGAATTTGGAATGTCTTTGTTATTATGCTTTGTGCATTTGGACTCGTTGAAGATTTTATCTTGAGAGTTTGAAATTTGTATTTTTTTCTTGTCCTGACTTTTTTGCCTTGGTGGACTTAATGAAGTTGATAATTTGTTCGTGAGATGAGAACATCTTCAGTCCTATGCTTGGTGCTGGATGGACTTGTTGAAGATTCAATCTCTAAATTAAAATTTGTATTTTCCTCCTATCCTGGCTTCATGCCTCAGTAGACCTGATGGAGTTGATGACTTGTTGGAGAGATGAGATCATCCTCGGTCCTATGCTTGGTGCTGGACATACTTGTTGAAGACTCTATATCAGAGATTCGTTTCCTTCTATCCTGGCTTCGTGCCTTGACATATTTAATGGAGGAAAGTCTTAGACTGTCTTAAAGACTTATGAGGTGATACAAAATTACCTTCTGCCCTAGATTTTTACTTTTGTGGTCTTATATAATGATGTTCTCCAATGACCTAGCCCTCAGAGCTTGTGTTAGATCAATGGCGAAGAGTCATCAGTCCTATACTTTCTGCGTAACGGATATATTGATGACATAACTCCCTTAGTTTAGCCTTTGGCTTTGTATGAACATTGGCATGACTTCTTCGGTCCTTTGCTTTTTGTTGGACTTGCTAAAAAAGAAATTTCTTCGATCTTTGCTTTCTTCTATAATAGACTTCTTGAAGGAGTTGACATTTCTCATTTGATATTGATACCAAACTCGACTTAGTGCTTTCTAGAGTGAGAATTTTTTTTGTTGAATTTTGAAAAATTACCTTATGATCATTAGGGATGATCTCCCAATCTAGGCCACTTGAACTCACCAAGTTGGAGGGATTTGTATATTTGGATGCTCTTGTCTTTGAACTAACAAAGTAGGGGATCCCCTTACTACGGCCTTTGTGGCGTATTGAGTAGCGGTGTCGGCATATATTTGGGATTATTGAGTCTGAACTTATGCATCTACTTGAGTATTAGACTTGAGGACTTGATGGAGGATTTCATCATAAGGCTAATGAGATGGGGGATCACTTATTGCGGCCTTTGTGGTGTGTTAAGTAAGCGAACCTGTCAACGACTCGGCCATATTTAGGCTTGTTGAGTCCGACCTTATGCACCCACTCGAGCCCTAGATATGATGTATGAATGGAAGATGTGTTTCCAGCTTGATTTGTTGTAGTTTGTAGACTTGAAAATTTCTCTTTTTGGCCAGTAAGACTTTGAGACTTGTGAACTTTATGTATATGGGGATCTCGGCCTTAGGTGTGATAACCCAAATACAATAAAAAGGCCCCCTATTTTACAGGGAGAGCCTGACATTTTACTTTAAAATTAAAAAAATGCCCCTATCTAACAGGGGGATTTTTGCTTCATTTTAGAAATGCATTCTTGTATTACAAGAGAATTTCAAGCAAAATTTACACATGTAATGACAGTGATGAATAATTAGTCTTGTCAGCACTATGACCAATTCTCCTTCTTGAAATGCTAGAGGGCGTACTGTATGATTGAATGCTTTGGACGTCACTTGGTAGACTTATAAATTTTATTGAGCTTGGAGCCTAGCTTTATCAAATACATCAAGCTCTTCTATCTATAGATGAGCATTCTATTCTTGAGTGAGATTGTGTTAAATGGCTACTCGGAGTGAAGGTAGTTCAACTTCAAGTGGTAGAACTACTTGACCTCAAATACTCTTGCATAAAGGTGGATTTTGTGAGAGTCTTGCAGGTGGTGCAGTAAGCCCATAAAGCTTCAACAAGCTTGGTATGTCACTCCCTTTTATTTCTTGTAAGGATTTTTTGAGTAGCTTGACTAGTGTTTTGTTGAAAGCCTCAACCAAGCCATTTTCTCTCTGATTATAATCAATGAGTATCATCAAGCAATCTTATCTCGATCAATAAAACTATAAATTTTAGTGCTTTTGAAGGCTGGGTCATTGTCCGAGATATTGTTGGATTCTTCTATTCCTAAACATCGTAGCCACATTTGCTCGAATGATCTATGATATAGGGCATTGCCAACATAAGCATATAATCGAAGCCTTTTCTCAAGTTGTGTATCCATCAGCTTATTGCTCAGCAATTTTCTTTTCTTAAAGTAGTCGATGAAGTGTTGTATCTAATCTTCCTTCTCTTCTACTATAAGGATTTCACTTTGTGGTCTTGGAGTTTCTTCAGATTGAGGTCTTGCCTCCTGAATAGTCTGAGCCTCATCTTGTTGATTTCGATGAGCAATTTGTAAGGGAGTGTGAGGAGCAACATGAGTTATATCCTGCTAGCTTGCATTTGATGACCCCTCTTCCAATGGGGATTTTTGATTTATTAGCTTTAAGACCCAATGAGTGCAAACACTAATTAGCATATAGTCGTCATTTCTTTAGCTAACTTCGCTAAACAATCTATTTTGCACTCTAGAAACTTGAGTCATAATGATATTTGGGATTCACTTTATGAGCCCGAGAACTCACTTATGATAGTGGGTCAATTCAAGCTTGTTGATTTTGTTAAGGCCCAGCACATGATTAATGATGAGCTGAGAATCACCATAAACTTGTAGATTTTGAGCTCCCATGAAGATGGCTTCATCCAGACCTGCCACCAACGATTCGTATTATGCTTTGTGGCTCAATCAACTGATATGAATGCCTCATTATACTATATTCTAGCGTGATCAAGATGAGGTGATGCCGCCATTTCAGTTGGGAGATTTGAGTGTATTTGATGGATGAAGCTCCATCAAAATACAATCCCCATATTTACTGCTTTTTTTCATATATGTGCATGACCTGCTCATCAGGAAGATCATCATTGAGCGATCAATCTGCCGGGATAGGGTGTGTAGCAAGGAGGTCTATCAGAATTTACCCCTTCACCGCTTTCTGGGAATATATGTGTTGTCAAATTATAGTAGTATAATAACCCATCGTGTCAAGCGACCTGTCAATGCTCGTATTATCATCAAGAACTTTACGGATCGATTCTTGAGATGACAATAATTTTATGAGATAACATATAATGACATATCTTTGAAAAAGAAATTAATGTCAAACAATGCTTCTCAATTGTAGAATAGTGTATTTTCGCTCCTATCAAACTTTGGCTGATGTAATATAGAGTGTTATCCTTTCCCTCTTCATTGTATTGTGCCAACAGAGAATGTAGAGATTCTTCCAGTGTTGTTGTGTACAAGATGAGAGATTTTCCTGGGATTACTGCTGCGAGAATGGGCAGATTTAATAGATACTTCTTGATTGTCAAAATCCACTTGACATTTTTTCTATCATATTTAAAAGGAGTATCCTTTTACATCAGCTTCTTTCTGTTGGACACGAAACTCTGATCGATGCCTCCAATATATTTCTAGCTCGGAGGACTACGATCGAACCTGACCTCTTCTCGAAGATATGGAGATGGTTGGCGACAAGCTCCAAGGTGTCGGAAGATCTCATCACATAGGATATTTTTTTAGGTACACATTCTTAACGAGTTTCATTTGTGGTGGATCTCTGGGAATACAGTCCATATGTCACGTCGCTATCCTTCTTTAAAGCATTTACACTTCGAGACATTAACCTCCAAATTTGCTTACATTTTTGTCGGGACCTTTCGACGGTGGATTCTTAAACTTGTAGTCCAAGTGTCACGCCTTGATGCTCACCGTACGGGACTTGAATTGGTTGAAATTTTGGCAGGTTGTAGGAGAAAGTATCCTTAGAAGCAACTCTAGCCTCATTGATAGACTTTGGTATTTTATTTTCATCAGTCCTTTCTCCTTAGCAACTTTAAGGACCCGATACACTTTTTCATATACAATTTAGAGTTTCCTTACTGGAGAAGCTGGAACCTAACATTATCGAGTCCAGAAGGACTATTTTATTTGACTAGCAGAGTTGTCCTTCTTTACCCATCTTAGGCTGTCAAACTAGTTATGGGTTAGAACACTCGCTTCTAGCTTCACAGCTGCTTGTATAATTTTCTTCTTGAATAATAGTTATTGAGCAAGCAGTTCATCATTTCTCTTTCTTCGTTGTCTCTAAGTTAACTTGCTTCCAGATGAAGAATCTTCTACATTGCTACTTCTTTTCGAGGCTTCAGCCTCCATATTTATTTTTTCTTCCTACCGAGACCTTTCGGTTGCAGATTCTCGAACATGTAGTTCAGGTGTCACGCCCCGATGTTCACCATGTAGAACTTCTTCTCGAGGCTTCGCCCTCTATATTTATTTTTCTTTCTATCGTGACCTTTCGGTCGCGGATTCCTGGATGTACTTTCCAAGTGTCACGCTCCGATGCTCACCGTGCAAAACTTGTTTAGAATGATCTTGAGTTCTTACTACCGTGATGGTAGTTTCTGTAGTGGAGCATTCTTGGCTTCTCTGATAATTGCTCTTTGACATCTCTTCTTTATAAGGCCTTTTTCCTTAACAACCTTCAGGACTTTGTGTACTCAAGCAGATAAAGTTTCAAGTTATTTCTTTTGAAGAGTTGGAGCTAACTATTGTTGAGCCCAAAAAAACTGCTTAACATCACCAGTAGAGCTATTCCTTTTCACCAATTTTAGATTTTCAAGCACAATTTGAGTGGGAACACTTACTTTGGGTACCAAGCCTGTTCGCATGGCTAGTGATTTAGACAGCAACTACTGAGCTCACAGTTCAACATTTCTTCTCCTTCTTTGCCTTCCACTCAATTTTTCTATAGAATAGGAGACTTCAGCATTATGCCTTCTTAGTGCGAAAGATTCAACAGGCAAAGTAGTCACATTCATAGATATGACTGAAACTTTTTGCCTATTGATGGCTTTTTTCATGACCGACGCCTTCAAATATCTCAATCTTTCAAATACAAAGGCTCTCTTTCGAGGAACCATAGTAGCAGTAGTGGTCATTCCATTTGTCCTCCTCCCTTGCACAAGTTTGTGTGGACAATATGCAGCTTCTTCAAGTAGAGGATTATTTGCAATAGCAATGATTGGGAAGTCTACACTACCAAATTGAAAAGTAGCTCCAACATCCTCAGTATTGATTATAACATTAATGAGACGAATATTGGCTCTGTGACCTAACTGCATGATGAAGGATATTCTGAAGATCCATCGATATATAGAATAAACAAATTAGACATAAGAATATGGTTTATTTAAATTTAATTTCATTCATAATTGGTTCCTTTTTTATTTTAGAAAAATCAATTTTTTTATTTAACTCCACTATTACTATAGCTCATATTTGACTAGCCAAAGATGGAAAGAGAAACCAATCCCCAACGGAGTCACCAAAATCTATGGGCTCCAAAAATTCGTGACTGACCTCTCGATGAAGAGAGTATGATTTATACGTCGATAAAATTTTCAGATGGTAGATGGAATAGTAGATACAATACTACCCAGAGATTTCACCTCATTTTGTGAGGACTTTAGTACCGGGTTTCTATATGTGCTATAGTTAATTACCCTCTCAATGCGAGAGAGAACTTTCGATTAAATTTGATCATTAGATCCCTAAGCATATAGTAGCGACATGTGGAGTTTTGAAATTTAAAATTTATGAAATTCATCATTATTTAACTTAAGCGAATGATTGAGAGCGATGGCCTTGCATCCATATTATGGTTTAGATCATCTTAGGTTATCGTGGTCTATAGTTAGAGGAGGACTGGCAGAAGGATCCTATCGACAACAACACATGGGTTACGTCGTCCAGAAATCACTTGTAGACTGTGGAGTTTATCTAAAGACAAGCTTAAGTGTACTTAGCATTTAATATAGGGCTTTTTACTTTAATCAAGTTCACATGAAGAGTAAAGCCGTTCGAACATCTGAACGCGGCGTGATAATTTAATGGTGTCATATCGCGACGAACCACCCGGTAAGACTCGGTGCATCGCCATTTATGTGGTGTCATTTGCAAAAACGTGACAGAGAGGACACCCGTCCCTTGGCTTAAGATTATTTGAGTGTGAAAATAATTATATATTTGATTTGACATTGGCTCTTTGTAAGCAAAAGTTTTCTTAATTTGTCACCCTACAAACGGTTGCGGATGAGTGAATGTATTTTACTTTAAATTTAAATAATTATTTTCATTATATATATATATATATATATATATATATATATATATATATATATATATATATATATATATATATATATTTGTTTGAATATTTGATCATTTAATAATGATTTGAAATTAGAATTTGAATAGATTATTATTATTATTATTATTATGAAAAATTCCTCCGGTTGAAATATTCAGTCAACACAGCCATCATCGGGGTGGTTTATTAATTATTTCAGATCACGTCTATTAATTTAATAATGAGGATCGAGATCTCATACGATAGAATTAGCTTCTAAGATGTTTTATTAGATTGAAGATATTATAATAACATCATTTAATTTATAAGTTTTGTTAACCCGGACTCGGTCCTAAGACTCAACCGGGAATCAACACGTAGCATCCTCAAACACTTAAATTTAAGCATTCAACATAGTGTCGGGGCCCATGCAGGTGTTTAGAACACATGTGCACTTTTGAGGCATTGTGTTTATATTTTAATTATGCATCATAATGTATGCAAAGCTCACTTCATTGAGTTATTTAAGTGAATCTTGATATCATAAATCTGAGTATTAGATTGTCTAATGATTTGTGTACTATTTATTTTATTAAAATTTTGATTATTTGCTTGCATTTTGAGGTGATAAATTTGAATATAGGCCCATTTCATAATGCATGCAACAGTTCAATTGAAGCTTTAATTAATGTTTTCTATTCCTTGTACAATATATTACGAATTCGGTGTTGTAGGGCGTTTCACCTCTTGTTCAATCCATTGAAATAAAATTTCTTTGCTTTCACATTTAGTTTCAAATTCATTGGATTCTCAAACTTAAAAAATACTCCACTCATGTTTGTTGATGAGCTTGTAAAGTCATCATGAATCCCGTTTAAATTAATTAGCCCATTTGGATTCATCCAGTCAGTCACGAAGTACAACTAGTGACTATTGAAAGGCTTTATACATATTTGTTGATAAGCTAATTTATATTACTTTGCATGTATATGAGACATCAAGATGATGGGCCTTCAGGTTTATTGTAACTCCAATTTATTCAGTTCCTCTAAACATTCTGAGAATTCTAAGCACGAGGAAATTTTGTTTGTGATTTGGGAGGAGATTCTTTTAAGTTCTTCAAGCCTTTTGGTGAATGCTTCTAATTTTGAATTTAGTAAATTTTTTTTATTTTTAAGTTTAAAGATAGAATGCAAAATGAGTATGTTCGGGAAAAAGTTGGAGTAGCTCCAGCAGTGGTAGATAAGATTAGGGAGAGTCGCCTTAGATGGTTTGGCCACATAAAGCGTCGTGTCCAGATGACCATTAGAGAGTAGATGCATTAGATTTTGCTTATGTTAAGAAAGGTAGAGGTAGACCTAAAAGACTTGGTTAAGATGTATAAAAAAATGATCTTAGTATACTTGAATTAAATGAGAATTTGACACATAATATGACACAATGGAGACGAAGGATTCATGTAGCCGACCCACCACCTAGTGGGATTAAGGCTTGTTGTTGTTGTTGTTGTTGTTGTTGTTGTTGTTAAGTTTAAAGAACTTAGAGATTCTAACTTTGAATTTTCATTTAATGTTTTGTTCGAATTCAATTTATGCTCAATTTAAATCTAATTAATTATCTTTAAGTCTCATATCAATTTGAATTTTGGCAACCTCCCAGCATCATTCCCACATAGAGGGCTACATCGGGAGCTATTCAACCTTTCTGTCAGCTCTACCGACATAACGGCCGGTCTTTCACTACGATCGTGATCTATCTTAGTTCTGGCATACGGTCTTCAAACACCTACATAAAAAGAGCATATATGTAGATTTATTCTTTAATTTATCATTCTCAAATAAGTTCAATTTATGCTCATCAACACTTTTATTTAATCTTATTTAAGTCTCCAGTTAGTCTAAAATTCGGCAACCTCCGTCATCCCAGGGGCTCGTATTCCTTTCAACTTTTCGCATACTTCGAAATAATGCACACTGTCGTAGTCTTCAGTTAGCTCTACTGAGCATAACGGGGTCTTTAAACCCACTAACTCTACTAAGATGATAGGATCTTCATGCATAGAAAGGTTCAGCTCTCATCCATGTTTCAAGCAAGTTGCATCTTGCATACTTTCCAACTCTAGGCGTTGTAGTCTAGACTTGCTGAATTCCATTTTTTTTTTAAAAAAAATACACATCTATCATAGCTTATAGAAGATTGATCTACTTCATATCCTTCATAACAACAGGGTTGTTTTGAAAATACTTCCTCAGTTTGCACATACATTCTCTTTTAATGTTATACTATTATGATGTTCTTCACTCACTTCAATTTCATCAGCTTGCATAGCACAAGATTTATTGCCTGCATTATTTTCATCTTTTGACTTAAACAAGCAAATATTACTTTCCGCACCCAACTGAGATTGTATTGTTCTTCTCATCTTCTAGCATTGCAGAGCCTTCCCCTGTCATCCAATACATGGACTTGATCTAATGGCTTCTGGATAATACTTATCCAAAACCATTTGAAATGCTGCACAAAATGCATGCAACTCAAAATTCTAAAGGGCGGCATTCTTAGTCAAGCTTTTCCACCTCTCTAAAATCTGACAAGCAAGATCACATGCATTTCTTCCAAGGGTTAACCCATACAGTTTGGCACCATCGCTCAGTGGAAACTAGATAGTGAGTTCGTTTTATCAGAACTTTCTTCAGAGAGTAAGTTGTAACAACAACCAACACTAATAAGAGCTTTCACTTGCTCACAGTCTACAAATGCCTTTGGTATGTTTATCGACAGATCACCACAAGCATGAAGCCCAACAAAAATAAGAGATAATGTATTCCCATTTCTACAAAGATTAACAGCTTTACGTACATCAGCCTCTGAACTTCTGATGAAGCCGATTTCAGATCTTTAATTACATCCTCCTCAATGCATTCTATAGTAATATCTAAGTTCCCTGAACCAATCGGAACAATCTTGCTATGAAGCCCCTTCCTTTTAGTGCTCATTAGAATTCTCTTCTCACCGTCTTTAGAAAACATAGAATCCACAGTTTGATTCTTTAGCATACCTTCATTCTCCTTACCATTTGGAGCTGAGGGCCTCGGTCTCTTCCAAGGATGGTAGCCGTTGGAGGGCTTCAAGGGCTGAGATAGCCTACTTTTCAAAGGGAGGAAAGCATGAGACTCTGGCTGAGGATAGCTTGGCTTGGAGATTAGTAGGCTGAACGTTGGTGTAGGATCGAGATCGAGAAGGATAGAAGAGAGCAGCAGCTTGGTGAGGGTTTGATCGGGCTTTTTGTGTGTTCCTCCAGTGAGATGGAGATGTTGTTTTTTTTATATGAAGAGAGAAGGTCCGGCCAAAGGAGTGATAGGCCATGGAAGATATCCACCGGGGCAGCTGTAGCATGCATAGAAGATAATTATCTCCTTTTTTTTTATGACCTTCATGTGAAGAGGGCTGACAAAGGGATCGGTTACTGATCGGTTATCGGCTAGAATGGCGGTTAATTATGGATGAGGGCGGCTACAAGTTTCAAGGTGTTGACTCGATGCAATTAAAAATAATTAAGTATATTTATCTCAAAATATGTGCTAATTTTGATGACATTTTAAACATAATAATCTTAGTCAAATTGGATATCTATTCTAGGTAATTTTGACATTCCAGACACAATGACACAGTCCATTTCGTGAACGAAGATCGTTTGGACGACTTTGACAACAGGTCACTTTCGATTCAAAATGCGCGTATCGCTTCAGCGGTTCGGCGTTCGTAAACTCATCCGAATTGAGTGCAGACAGTCTCATTTGATTGGTTTCGACGTGATCAATTTCATGAATGGAGGTCGTTTGATTTGCGTCGCAACTTCCGGACTCCGATATGCGCATCGATAAATTGATAGCTCGAGGGCTTAATTGATTGCTCATTAGATTTTGTAATATTTATATTCTCATCAATTTCGACATTCTGAACGCGGCAGCAAAGTCCGTTCGTCGATCGGAGGTCATTTTGACCATTTTCACAGTGTCACCTCTAGGAGTGTGCATTCGGTCTGATTGGATGGATCGATTTTTTAATTTGCTAATCCGTTCGGTTTGAAATTTAGAATCCGAAAATCCGATCTGTATAAGATTTAATATAATCTGAACCAATCCAATTCAAAAAAAAGTTTGGATTTTCGGTTCGGTTTTTAAAATATCGAAAATATATTATTAAAATACTTAAATATTTAAACGAGCCGTAATAATGCTATGATTATCAAACTACTAGCAATTAAAATACCTAAATATTTATAAGACCAGATTTAAGATGAAGTTACTGTTATTCTATAGAAATCAGCTGCAACAGCCAACTAACCACAAGGCACAAAGCATCAATCAACCTTCTTATGAATAGTTAAATGGAATCATATTAACAAACATGATTCCACGAACTGCAAGTCTGCAAAACACACTCAAAAGATATAATTTCTCCATACAACAGTGAACAACCAAGAAAAGTAGAAAACCATACGGAAAAAAAAAATAATTTTGTGAATATTCTGTTATGGATTCCACCTATAAGAGATATAATTAAAATCCAAAACCTGCAAGGAGAAATCCTTTTTGGGGTACAGGCAGATTTCTGATTTGAAAGACTTTGTATTTAATAAATAAATAAATACTAAATATATTACTTAAAGGGCACTAATCAAAGTATAATGAGATCAAGAAAGAATAAGCCAAATGAGAGTAGAAAAAATTAAATAGCCATAAAAAGAATCCATGAGAATCGAGACAGAACCTGCTGCATTGATGAATGTTGAGTGCTGACAGAACCTGCCGCCGGAGTCCATGAGAATCGAGACCGCGAGAGCCGAGAGCCAGAGAGGAAAACTTAGAGAAGAGAACGAAGAAATCAGTTGATCTTTGAGTTCGGACTATAAGGATTACTAGATTAGGGTTGCTATGGATTGCCAAAAGGCAAACTCAAAGAGCGGCGGCCGGCATGCATTGCGAAGAGGAAGAGAAACGAGATGAGCAGAAGTTCTGAAGCAAAACGTCACAGACAAGTGGAAAATGGAAATTGAAAACGAAAGTCGAAGAGAAGTCGAAGAGAAGTAGAGAACCAGCCGGCGACTGCAGGGATTTCCTTTGCCCTTTTACCTCTCTTAATCATTTTGCTTTTAGGTTTTAACTTTTAAGGATTTTCGTTTTAACTTTTAACTTTTGCATGGGGCCACGGGCGGACCGCGAATGGGCTAAATTTTAGCTAATCGGTTTTTTGGATTATAAATTTTTAAATCCGATCCACAATCCAAAAACCGAATTTAGCTAAAATAAATCCGAAATCCAAAATAAAATTTAAAAACCGATCCTAATTTAAAATTTCGGTTCAGTTTTAATTAGATTTTCGGTTTAAACCGAATTATTCACCAGTCACCCAAATTTGAATTTGACTTGTGGCACGACTCATGACACATATGTGGAGGTCAACATATACCTATTATTTAAATTTTGGAAAAAATTAAAGTGGCTCAATATCATTTGTTAGGACTGAAAATGAACCAACCCGAGCTGAGCATGTGTGTGTTCGAGCTCAAGCTTGTTTATCATTATCGAGCTTGAACTTGATTCGAGATTTTTAGGATGGTGTTTATGCTTGAGCTTGTTTAGCATTATTGAGCTAGAGCTCGATTCGATTTTGTTCATGAGCCAAAAAAAAAAAAGAGTATAGATATTATTAATTGAATTAATCATTAATTATGTCATGAAAGAAGCAGTTCGTGGCTTCAAAAAAATACAAGTTGATGAGAATGACGTCACCCTTGAAACAGACAAAGTAATTTCATGCTTGCTATGGAAAAATTAAGTTTGCTAGTTAATAGAGCTTGGAGGAGTTTATAAAGACTTTTACAATAAGTAATTACCTAAGCATTATCATGATAAGAAATAAGGATGAAGTGGGAATCATTAATAGAAATCTCTTTGATTGAATTCTCTCTCTCTCTCTCTCTCTCTCTCTCTCTCTCTCTCTCCTCACCTCCCACCCCTTAAATTATTTTTTTAGTTCTTTAGCTCACATAATTCTTAGATTTACTTGTTATGCTCTTATCTCATATAATAGTGAATATTTTCTTTTGATTGGCTCAATTGTGGCAATAGGTCACTTCAAATCATATTGAGCTCTAAGTTCATTCTTTTGATAGTGATTTTTCTCTTTTGACCTCTTTGCCAAGCAATCAAAGTATAGTATTTTTCAATTCTCAATTTCTCATTGCACATATTCACCTTTTTTTTCTTGACAACTACATGGCCCACTAAGTTTATGTTGCGGGATCAACCTCTCTCTCTCTCTCTCTCTCTCTCTCTCTCTCTCTCTCTCTCTCTCTCTCTCTCTCTCTCTCTCTCTCTATATATATATAATTGACTCTCTCTCTCTCTCTCTCTTTCTAAGTCGAGTTTAAGGAAGATCAACTTCATTCTTTTAAGAAAAGTAGACTTTACAATGCCCTGAAAAATCTTACTATTTTGATCCAAATTCATGCAATCAAGTAGATCAAATTTTCGGAACAAAATGATAAATCTCGATTGTTGCTCATAATCATGTCTCTTATAAAATAAATTTTAATCTACTTTCAATAAAATAGAAGCATAAGTAGAATAAATTACTATTCATCTAAGTTCTTCATGGAGATTTTATAATATGGTATGAAAATATCATACACAAAGAAAAAACACAAATAAGATAATTTATAATGTACTCTATTTCGAATGTTCACATAAATAAAAATCAAATATGATGTTTCCTATTTATAATAATCACACAAATAATTTAAAAAAAACTAATATATATATATATATATATATATATATAAAATTAACTCCCATTAAAAATATATCTTCAATGTGGCAGTTGACGCATTTATTAATTTCAAGATTTTGATATATATTATAAATTTTTTTATTTGCTTACGTTTTCGATAATAATATAAAATTTAAATATTATAAAAATCAATATAAAAATTTGTTATAAAAACAAACATATAAAAAAGTAATCGTCTCATTAATAACTATGCTATTGGAATTTTATCTTTCACAATAAAAGTAACGTTATCCTACGATTTTATTTTATTTTTAAATTTTGAGTGAATATAAATCATAATGCTCAATTTCAAATTTTATCGTACATCAATTAGCATAGTGACCTGTACGATCGCATTTATAGTATTTTATTTCTCTCATCTCTCTGGTTTTAGACTAGAGGGATGAGAGTAATTGGATTTATGCGTGAATTTTTCATATTTTTTATCACCTGATTTTTCATGCTTAGGAAAAATAATTTTTTTGTTTTTCCTTTATGTTTGGAAGATAAAGGACGTACCTGAGGATTATAGTTGAATTGATCACAGAATTCTCCAAGATGTTTCGCTCAAGTAGTTGTTCTCTTTTCATTTGATCTTTTAGTTTAAGATCGAGCATATGGTGCTAAAATCGCTTCAAATAGAATCTTAATATCAAAAGCGAGTTTATAATCAGATAAAACTAAATATCCTTAATCTTTGGGATATCAATTACATCCCAAAATAGCTCTTAAATATAGAGTGTTTATAGTCAATCGGCGTCTCGTGGCGGATCTAACGACTAAGATCTCATAATTCACTTTGGGCATCCAAATGCTTAAAATACATCAAATGATCAAAGGAAAATCTCCCGTCCTCAATGTACGGACTTTTGCATAAATTAAATGCCCTCCTCCCATCTATAAATAGAACTCTATCCCACATGAAGGAGAAGAAGTGAAGAAGAAGAATTTAAAGAAGTGAAGAAGAAGTGAAACAAGTGAAGAAGAAGAGGAATGAAACAAGTGAAGAAGAGAGCCATGCTCAACTGTCACCACCATCCACTCTCCTTGCCGTAGTAATCTAAGCAAGGAAGAAGGAAGAATCCAAACAAGGAAGAAAGGAAAATAAGCAAGGAGGAAGAAGAAGCTCAAGATCCTCAAGATCACACCATCTTCAACCACCATCATCGCTAATTATCCTGATCTCCACTATTAGCAACTATTACCTGATCATTGTTAATTGTTGGTCCTCTATATCAGAATCCTCTTGTGAAGACTTTGTACTCAAGCAGACATATGGAAGCTTTTTTTAGGCGTGGTTTTCCCTCTTTTGAGGTTTTCACGTTAAATCGGAGTGTCTCTTGTTTCATTAATTACCACGTATTGTCTTTGGACTAATCGACAAGGCTAAAAAACTTTCACTCTAGCTGGTTTTTTAAAGCGACAAGAAATTAATAATCTGTTTATCTGAGTTTTCATATGTTTGAGTTTATAATTCTGGATAAAAACCAACTATAATGATTCTTAGGAGCCCTTAATTATGTAGCTGATTTTTATCATAATCTGGCAAAAGATGTAGCCCCTCTCTTTGACAGATTAAAGAAAAATCCTTCATGGTGTGTCCATCTGATTGCTAAATTAAAGAAAGGGTCAAAAATCTCCTCTGTCTTAATCTTGCGGACCCCAACAGTTTCAAAATTATAAAGCGCATTACATCGAGTGGTATGTCTGAGACCTATCGTATTAATTATATTTTTATAATAATCTACCTGTTGACAGGATTTGTAACAGTTAGATTTATCAAAATCTGATGAAGATGAGGATGAATCTTTTTCATCTTTAGAGTCTTTTTCAGAATCAGAAGATATTAGAAGAATATTCATTAGGGTTTGTCTTAACTCTTCATCAATTTGAAGTTCTCTTAACTTCTTCTTTACCGTATATCGATTAACATAGTGACCTGTACAGCTGCATTTATAGTATTTTATTTCTCTTGTCTCTTTGGTCTTAGAACTAGAGGGACGAGGGTATTTGAATTTATGCGTGAATTTTTCACATTTTTTATTATGTGATTTTTCATGCTTAGGAAAAATAATCTTTTTTGTTTTTTCTTTATGTTTAGACGATAAAGGACGTACCTGAGGATCACAGTTGAATTCATCATAGAATTCTCTAAGATCTTTTCGCTCAAGTAGTCGTTCTCTTTTCATTTGATCTTTTAGTTTAAGATCAGAGCAAATCACTAATCCTATTTTAATACATGCAAAAATAAGATTTTTATATGTGAGGGTTTCATATGGTATAGTTCCTTCGTAAAGACATAGAGTTGCTTTGATATTTTTGACGAAAAGATTAGGAAGGCCTTCAATAATCCGAGGGCTTTATTTGAAAGATACTTGGGAAATAACCCTTTCCCATTTGAATCTAATCTCTCAAGAGAGACTTATGAAAAATTTTTAACACAACTAAAGTGTGTTGAAATTAATCATGTTCGTGATTAGACGAACCACATAATTTTGTATAGCAAATGTGTTATAAAAAAAATATTTCATCAAAGTGAATGGGGATTAACACCATTCCAAAAAAAAAAAGTATTTTTATCCACTAATTTACAGTATAAAAATGGCATAAATTATTGGGTGCATTCAAGCTATGATGAAAGCCTTCTTCCTTCTCAACGAAAAAAGAAGGCATGCAGGGATTTACGGCCATTTGCGTGAAGTCAAGATAAAGCCATGGGAGGTATGAACAAAGTATAGGTTCATCCAAAGCATGGTGATGCACAAAGAAATATCTCTAACATCCGACCTAAAGACTTATATATATGGCACATCCTCTTCAACTATGGTTAAAAAGGGTGAATGTTTTAAAGCTGCAACACCATCCCTTAAAGATATCGTTGCACAAGAACCAGTTTACTTCTCTAAAGAAGTAAAATAAAATATTATTGAAATTAATCCCTCAGATTATTCAATCAATAATCCATGGGTTTTTATAATAATCTATCTTTTGACAGGATTTGCAATAGTTAGATTTATCAGAATCTGATGAAGATAAGGATAAATCTTTTTCATCCTTAGAGTCTTTTTCAGAATCAGAAGATGTCAGAGAAAAATGTTGGAATGGTGTTAATCCCCATTCACTTTGATGAAATATTTTTGTATAACGCATTTGCTATATAAAATTGTATGGTTCGTCTGATCACGAACATGATTAATTTCATCACACTTTAGTTGTTAAGAAGGCTCTGTCTATGTATTTGGAGTGCTTAGTTTTCTTTCTTCTCTTCTCCTCTCCTCTGCTCTCTCTTGTACTTCCTCTCATGTGCTTCCGCAGTTGGCCATCGTGTAAGTTCTTAAGTTTGAATTAATAAATAAGTGTTTTATATATCCTGGTGCAAGTTTTGGTATCAGAGCCATGATGGGGTAATTCCCTCGGGGGAAGGATGTTAGAGATATTTCTTTGTGTATGGTGATATAAAAAAATTACTAGGAATTACCCCATCATGGCTCGATACTAAAGCTTATACCAGGATATATAAAACACTTATTTATTAATTCAAACTATGAAACGATAAAACTTTCTGAGGAAGTTCAAGAGAGAAAACGCATAAACAACTATAAGTGGAAACTTTTCTTAGACACTAAGTAAAAGTACAATTATTAGACAGAGTAATTGCTGCCATAGTGGAGTTAATAATATAGCTACTTTTGAGTTGAAAAGTAGTGTCACATTCATCTGGTGGGAATACTTTTGCACTGGAAAGTAGATTCCTTTCTCTGGTGGAGATAATGTTGCTTACTTTAAATAAAGTGACCGCAATAATGCTGAAAAAGAGAATTGTACCCACTTTTGTGCTGCAAAGCAAAGTGGAAATAATAATTTGGATCACTTTAGAGTTGTAAATTGGTCCAATAATTATGTCAATAATTCTGCCACTTTTAGGCTGGAATCCACTAATTTTCACCAAGATTGATGTCGATTGAGGATGACTTCTCATAGATGTAGATAGGGTGATTGAACACCTTGGTGAGCTGATTTTCATAAATTTTCTTAAGACGATCCTTATGTTGGATTTCATTTTCATAAGCGTATCGTCTTCTGATGCTCTGGAGCACTTCATCAACAGATAACTCAAAGTCCATAGGTTTTTGAAGAACTGTTAGTTTAGAATAAGATTTAATGATGGTCTTAATTTGCTTGAGTTTATCCTCAAGACTAATTGAGTTCCACCATTTTAATAAAAATTATCTCTGAAGGACCAATTGATTAAAGGGATCATTTCCAAGTGTCACGTTCTAGCTCCAAATCCATAGAATTTGGCAGTCTGTGAAGAAATGTGCTAGATTTTGCCCTTGATCATTTTTCTTGGATTGATAGCCCTCATTTGGGGGCTGCTTCTATCCAATCATTAAAAATTTCTTTTATTTGTTCTGAAAGAATATTTAACTCTGAAATAATTTCACCATCTAAAGAACCATGTCGGAAGATCTTTGTTGATAATATCTTTGTTCATTATGAACATCCACGAATGCCTTCTTTTTTTATTGGAAATAAAAATTCATTGAAGGTCTTCCCAACCTTTTCGCCGAAAAGTTTAAAGCTACTCTACGTCTTTACGACGGAACCATTCTATATGAAACTCTCACATATGGAAATCTTATTTTTTCTTGTATTAAAATAGGATTAGTAATTTGCTCTGATATTAACTAAAAGATCAAATGAAAAGAGAACGACTACTTGAGCAAAAATAGCTTGGAGAACTCTATGATCAATTCAATTGTGATCCTCAGGTGCGTCCTTTATCTTCCAAACACAAAAGAAAAATAATAAATATTATTTTTCCTAAGCGTGAAAAATCACGTAATAAAAAACATGAAAAATTCATGCATAAATCTAAACACTCTCGTCCCTCTAGTTCTTAGACCAAAGAGACGAGAAATAAAATGCTATAAATGTGGTCGTACCGGTCACTATGCTAACAGATGTATGGTCAAGAAGAAGTTAAGTGAACTTCAGGTTGACGAAGGGTTAAAACAAACCCTAATGAAGATTCTACTTACTTCTAATTCAGACAAAGAAACTGAGGAAGACAAAAACTCTTCATCTTCACCATCCTCTGATTCTGATAAATCTAACTGTTGCAAATCCTGTCAACATGTAGATTATTATAAAAATATTATTAATATGTATGGTCTTTATACGCTCACTGCAAAAGATCAATTAAACTTTAGCAAGTTGAAGATGATTCAACTCATTGATAAAATCATTAATCTTCTTAATGAAAAGAAGAAAGATAAGCTGAAAAAATTTGAGTTAAAGCCTCCTATATACTCCATGACTGAAGTATTTCGTAGGAGAGCTAAGGCCAATTCGTCTTCTTCTTGAGTTTCTTTAACTAAATTAAAATCTGAGTTAAAATAACTCAAAATAGAAGTTCAGCAAATAAAAGCTAAGCAAGAATTAATGAGTGGACATCTTATGGATCTTAAATTAAATCAAAAGACGTCCAATTCATTTGAAAACATAGAAGCCGATTTTACTCAAGAACCATGTTTCTTGCAAAATATTCAAAGGGAAATATACCTGAAATGGTATATTTCCATTAAATTAATTATAAATAAAGAATTTATATTACCAAATTTAACTGCTCTAGTTGACAGTGGAGCAGATTTAAATTGTATACAAGAAGGAATTATTCCTTCCAAATATTTTGAAAAAATCAGCCAATTGTTAAAGACAGCCGATGGTGAGTCTTTACAGATTAAGTACAAATTATCATCTGTGACTATGTGTGAAGATGATGTTTGTATTCAAATGTCTTTTATTCTTGTTAAGAATTTAACGTAATACATTTTGGGAACTCCTTTTCTTCTTAAATTAATTCCTATCACTAGAATTGATGATGCTGGAATTTAGTATTTTCTTTGGAATAAAGAAATCACATTCCTCTTTATCACCAATCCTAAAGAAATGATTATAAATGAAATAAATAGGCTTAATAATAAGTCTATGCATATCAATTATTTACAAGAAGAAATTGCTACTTTAACAATTAAGCAGCGGATTTCTTCTCCTCAAGTTCAAGAGAAAATACAGAATTATCTTCAAGAATTCCAAAAGGAAGTCTATGGCGGCAACCCAATTGCTTTCTGGGAAAGAATGACACATTCAGCGGAACTCTCGTACATTGACAATTTCAATGAATGAGACATCACCACTAAAGCTAGTCTTTGTCAGATGAACGAGCACTATCATGCTTTATGTAAAGCAAAAATTGCCAATTTATTAAAAAAGGGAATAATTCGGCAATCCTACTCCACTTGGAGCTGTACCGCATTCTATGTCATGAATGTGACAGAGAAAGAAAGAGGGAGACCACGACTTGTAATTAATTACAAGCCATTAAACAAAGTTTTAAAATAGATTAGATATCATATTCCTAATAAAAGGAATTTATTAAATAGATTGCAAAATTCAAAAAATCTTTTCAAAATTTGATTTAAAGTTGGTTATTGCCAGATCCAAATAAAATATTCGATCGCTACAAAACCGCATTCACTGTTCCCTTCGGACATTACGAATGGAACGTAATGCCTTTTGGTCTAAAAAATGCACCTTCTTTGACATATGAATAATATATTTAAAGATTATTTTAAATATATTTTTTTTATATTGATGATGTCTTGGTATTTTCAAATACTATTGAAGAGCATTTTAATCATTTAAAAATATTTAAATGGTTAATCCTAAAAAATGGTTTAGTCATTTCAGCTCCCAAAATCAAAGTATTTCAAAATGAAATACGATTCTTGGGACACAACATTTCTAATACTTCGATTATACCCATAAATCGAATTATTGAATTTGTAGACAAATTCTCAGATATAATTATGGATAAAAACCAACTATAATGATTTTTAGGAGCCCTTAATTATGTAGCTGATTTTTATCACAATATGGCACAAGATGCAGCCCCTCTCTTTGAGAGATTGAAGAAAAATTCACCTTCATGGTCTGATGTCCATACCATGGTAGTGCACAAAATTAAAGAAAGGGTCAAAAATCTCCCCTGTCTTCATCTTGCGCACCCCAACAATTTCAAAATTGTAGAAATTGATGCCTCTAATCAAGGCTATGGAGGTATCCTAAAACAACCAAAAAATTTTAAAGAGGAATTAATTCTCTTTGTTTCTGGTAGGTGGAACCCTACTCAATAGAAATATTCTATTATAAAAATGGAAATACTTTCTGTTGTAAAGTACATCTCGATATTTCAAGATGACCTTCTCAATCAACATTTTCTTCTACGTATTAACTGTTCCTCAGTCAAATACATCATTGAACAAAATGTGAAAATTTTGGTTTCAAAATAAATTTTTGCATCATGGCAGACGCAGCTTTCAGTAGTTGATTTCGATATTGAATTCATCAAAGGTAATGAAAATTCTCTTCCTGATTTTCTAACATGTGAATTCTTGCAGGGACGATCAGGGGTGGATCACCCCATGAAAAATGACCCCTCCTAACAGAGGTGGTCCTTCCTTTCGCGGAGGTCATGGTCGTGGTCGCGCTAATGGAAAAGATCCGGTCAACTCAACAGTTAGCATGATCGACCTAACGACTTATCTATATGACACATCCTCTTCAACTACAGTTGAAAGGGTGAATCTTCTAAAGCTGGAACACCATCTCTTAAAGATGTCATTGGACAAGAACCGATTTACTTATCTAAAGAAGTAAAATAAAATATTATTGAAATCAATCCCTCAGATTATTCAATCAATAATCCGTGAGATTTATTTGAAAGATACTTGAGAAACAACCCTTTCCCATTTGAATATAATCTCTCAAGAGAGACTTATGAAAAAAATTTAACACAACTAAAGTGTGTTGAAATTAATCATGTTCATGATCAGACGAATCATACAATTTTGTATAGCAAATGTGTTATACAAAAAATATTTCATCAAAGTGAATGGGGATTAACACCATTCCAAGAAAAAATAGTATTTTTATCCACTAATTTTTAGCGCAAAATTGGCGTAAATTCAAGCTATGATGAAAGCATTTTTCCTTCCAAACGAAAAAAGAAGGCATTCGTGGATGTTCATAATGAACAAAGATATTATCAACAAAGATCTTCCGGCATGGTTCTTCAGATGGTGGAATTATTTTGGAGCAGAGTTAAATATTCTTCCAGAACCAATAAAAGAAATTTTTAATGATTGGATGGAAGAAACACCCAAAATGAGGGCTATCAATCAAAGAAAAATGATCCAAGGGAAAATCTAGCCCATTTCTTAATAGATTGCCAAATTCCATAGATTTGGAGCTGGAATGTGACACTTGGAAAGGATCCCTTTAATCAGTTGGTCATTCAAGAATAATTTTTATTAAAATGGTGAAACTCAATTAGCCTTGAGGATAAACTCAAGCAAATTAAGACCATCATTAAATTTTATTCTGAACTAATAGTTCCTCAAAAACTTACGAACTTTGAGTTATCTGTTGATGAAGTGCTCCAGAGCATCAGAAGAAGATACCCTCATGAAAGTGAAATCCAACATAAGGATCGTTTCAAGAAAATTTATGAAAATCAGCTCACCATGGTGTTCAATCACCCTATCTACATTTGTTACAGTGACGAGTCATCCGACGGAATTGACATCGAATCCATTGATGAAAATTAGTGGATTCCAACCTAAAAGTGGCAAAATTATTGACATAATTATTGGACCACTTTACAACTCTAAAGTGATCCAAATTATTGTTTCCACTTTGCTTTACAGCACAAAAGTGGGTACAATTCTCTTTTTCAGCATTATTGCGTTCACTTTACTTAAAGTAAACAATATTATCTCAACCAGAGAAAGGAATCAACTTTCCAGTGCAAAAGTATTCCCACTAGATGAATGTGACGCTAATTTCCAACTCAAAAGTAGCCACATTAATAGCTCCACTATGACAATAATTATTTTGTCTAATAATTATACCTTTGCTTAGTATCTAAGCAAAGTTTCTCTTCTGTCTCCACTTCTATATAAGAAGGCTCTGTCTATGTATTTGGTGTGCTTAAGTGCTTAGTTTTCTTTCTTCTCTTCTCCTCTCCTCTGCTCTCTCTTGTACTTCCTCTCGTGTGCTTCTGTAGTTGGTCATCGTGTAAGTTCTTAAGTTTTAATTATTAAATAAGTGTTTATATATCCTGGTGCAAGTTTTGCTAAAAAAGAAGGCATTCATCATAGCTTGAATGTAGCACCAATAATTTACGTCAATTTTGTGCTGTAAATTAGTGGATAAAAATACTATTTTTTCTTGGAATGGTGTTAATCCCCATTCACTTTGATGAAATATTTTTTGAATAACACATTTGTTATACAAAATTGTATGGTTCGTCTGATCACGAACATGATTAATTTCAACACACTTTAGTTGTGTTAAAATTTTTTCATAAGTCTCTCTTGAGAAATTAGATTCAAATGGGAAAGAGTTGTTTCCGAAGTATCTTTCAAATAAAGCCCATGGATTATTGATTGAATAATCTGAGGGATTGATTTCAATAATATTTTATTTTACTTCTTTAGAGAAGTAAACAGGTTCTTATACAACGACATCTTTAAGAGATGGTGTTGCAGCTTTAGAAGATTCACCCTTTTCAACCGTAGCTGAAGAGGATGTGCCATATAGATAAGTCTTTAGGTTGATCATGCCAACCGTTGAGTTGACCGGCTCTTTACCATTAGGGCGGCCACGACCGCGATTTCCCTAAAAGTTACCACCTCGGTTAGGAGGAGACATCTTTCCATGTGGGGTGATCCACCCCTGATCGTCCCTGCAAGAATTCACGGGTTAGAAAATCAGGAAGAGAATTTTCATTACCTTTGATGAATTCGATATCAAAGTCAAAGACGGACTGCTGAGCTTACCATGATGCAAAAATTTGCTTAGAAACCAAATTTTTTACATCTTGTTCAATTATGTATTTGATTGAGGAACAATCAATATGAAGAAGAAAATGTTGATTTAATAAATCATCCTGAAATTTAGTGATGCTTTTGACGACTGAAAGCATCTCTTTTTTAATAATAGAGTATTTTTGCTGAGTGGGATTCCATCGTCCCGAAACAAAGCGAACTAATTTTTCTTTCAAATTTTTTCATTGTTTCAGAATACCACCGTAGCCTTGATTAGAGGTGTCAGTTTCAACAATTTTGAAACTGTCTGGATCAGTGAGGTTAAGACAAGGAAGATTCTTAACCCTTTCTTTAATTTTATGTACTGCCATGGTATGAATATCGATCATGGTGGTGGATTCTTTTTCAATATGCCAAAGAGTGGGGCCTCATCTTGTGCTCCTAAGAATCTCTGTAACTGGTTTTTATCTAGAATGATATCAGGAAATTTATCTCAAATTTAATACTTTGATTAATATGTATAATCGAAGCGTTGGAAATATTATATCCTAAAAATCATATTTCAGTTTGAAATAGCTTAATTTTTGGTGACGAAATGACTAAATCATTTTTTAAGATTAGCCATTTAAATATTTTTAGATGATTAAAATTTTCTTCAATATTATTAGAGAAAATAAGAACATCATCAATATAAATAAGAAAATATTTAAAATAATCTTTAAATATATCATTCATAATATGTTGAAATTCAGACGGTACATTTTTTAGTCTGAATGATATTACGTTTCACTCATAATGTCCGAAGAGAACAGTAAAAGTAGTTTTATAGCAATCTGAATCTTTAATTTGGATCTGCCAATAACCAGATTTTAAATCAAAATTTGAAATTTTTTTTGCATTATGCAAACGATTTAATAAATCCCTTTTGAAAATATACTATTTCTGGTATATTGCTTTTTGAATATTTTGTAAGAAGCCCAGTAGACGTCTTCTGATTTAATTCAAGATCCATAAGACATCTGTTCATGAGTTCTTGCTTAGCTTTCATTTGCTGAACTTTCATTTTTAGTTTCTTTAATTCGATTTTACATTAAAGAAAGAAGAAAAAATGCCTCCTCTCCTTTTATATACTTCAGACATAAAGTATATAGGAGGCTTTAATTTAATTTTTTCTAGTTTATCTTGCTTCTTGTCATTAAGAAGATTTATAATTTTATCACGAGTTGAAGCGTCTTCAACTTGTGTTAAAAGTTTAATTAATTGGTCCTTTTGCTCATGGGTGAGCATATACAGACCTATCATATTAATTATATTTTTATAATAATCTACCTGTTGACAGGATTTATAACAGTTAGATTTATCAGAATCTGATGAAGATGAGGATAAATCTTGTTCGTCCTCAGATTCTTTTTTAGAATCATAAGATGTTAGAAGAATCTTCATTAGGGTTTGTCTTAACCCTTCTTCAATTTGAAGTTCTCTTAACTTCTTCTTCACCGTACATCGATTAGCATAGTGACATACGCGTGCTTTTATATTCTACCAATTGTAGCATTTTATTTCTCTTGTCTCTATGGTTTTAGAATTAGAGGGACGAGGGTATTTGGATTTATGCGTGAATTTTTCACATTTTTTATTACATGATTTTTCATGCTTAGGAAAAATAATCCTTTTTATTTTTCCTTTATGTTTGGAAGATAAAGGACGTACCTGAGGATCACAGTTGAATTGATCACAGAATTCTCCAAGCTGTTTTAGCTCCAGTAGTCATTCTATTTTCATTTGATCTTTTAGTTTAAGATCAGAGCAAATTACTAATCCTGTTTTAATACAGGCAAAGATAAGATTTCCATATGTGAGAGTTTCATATGGAATGGTTTCGTCATAAAGAAGTAGAGTAGCTTTGACCTTTTCGACGAAAAGGTTGGGAAGGCCTTCAATTAATTTTTGTTTCCAATGGAGGCTATTGGCATCATAAAGCGTCATAACGCGTGCCAGAAAAATATCCTTATACCATCGAAAATGGGTTAAGGATGGACATCTTAATTTTTGGAGTCATGATTGAGTTTTTTCTCCTTGATCTACAATGGAAAATGATCTATAATTGTTTGAAGAAGATTGTAGACTGAATTTTCATTAGGTTTTTGCTATTTTTTTGGAAGATCCTTAGTACTTAAGTCAATTTCTGGTATCAGAGCCATGATGGAGTAATTCCCTAGGGGAGGGGAAGGATGTTAGAGAACTTTCTTAATCCATTACCATGCTTTGGATGAACCTGTACTTTGTTCATACCTCCCATGGCTTTATCCTGACTTCATCGCAAATGGTCGTAAATCCCTACATTGATGATAAGGGTAGTAAGTCCTATTTTTGTTGACTGTTTTGGATAACTCTCTTGTGGAGGTTTGCACTTAGTTAGTTTTATTCTTACGTGGTGATCCATTAAGAATTCTCTCTGCATCATCTTCCTCTCTCCTCTCTGGTTCAATGGCTTTTACTTCTTTTGAAGTATCTTCTAATCTTACGATTAGGAGAAATAATAATTTAATCAAGAACTCTAAAATGACAGAGTTCCCCTTAAACAAAGAAGACCTAAACATATGGTCTCTTCCCAAAATTGATAAAACTATCATTTATCAATTTAAAACTTTTGATTTTAAGGGAAAATCTTCGGTGAAAATCGTAGAACAAATTATTACTATAGATCAAATAGACAAAACTATTTATCTACTAACTCATGAAGATCTGTATAAATATATGCAAGACTTCAAATATATTCATATTGGGATGATACAGATAGCATTTAAACCTTTAACCCTTAAAGGACTAAATGCATTTATCCTAGCTAGCCTAAGAGATGGCAGATACCTCCACTGGGCTCAATCTCTAATGAGCGTTATTGAAACTAGCCTCTGCCATGGACTGGTTTACTTCAACACCTTTCCCAATCTGAGTTTATCCCATTCAGATATAAATCTTTTTGAAGCTCTAAAATTATATTTACAGCTTTATGGTTATGATTTTCTTCCAGGTTCTGAAACTATTACTTTAATTTTTAGAATTCATTTTTTGTGTTTTAAATACTTTAAATCCTAGAGTTCAGAAGGCTGTTCAACCAGCCGAACGAACTACTTTGATCGAAACAAATCTGTTAGCATCTCATATTGCTACTAACAGAGTTATAAAATGGAATGAGGTAGTATTTCCAGACTCATGGATAATACCATCCGCGATCACACCTAAACCATTAATCAAGATACTAATCAGATAATTCAAACAGTTGATGGCGATGTTGAAGTTAGATTCAACCTTCATCGATCTATCACACTTCCTAGGGTTTCTATCCATTCTGAAACCTTTGTGAATCTAGATCGGATGGTTCTCAAACTCCCGAACCATTTATCGAGGCACTTCACCTAAATAAAAATTAGATTTATCATCTAGTGAGAGAAAATCAATCTCCCACTCCATCAGAAATAAATTTTAGTCTTAATGAGCTACAAAATAGGTTCTAAGACTAGAGAAGTGGTTCTGAAGGAATACTTCCAGCAAAGTACGATAATTTTTGTACTTGGTATAAAAGTTTTATCTCTGAAAACCAACATCTTAAAATATCTGATTTATATTTCGAAAAAAATGAAAGAAAGAAATAGTAAAGACAATGCTACTATTCCTTTTGTTGCTTGGTTTTGCAGTTACTTTGCTTAATCCGCTCAAGTTGCTATTTTGTCTATCAAAAAATGGCAATCTGAGTGAGAAAAAATTATTGAAGCCTCTTATCCTCCATCAGTTGCAAAAATGGTGGATGATAAATCTTTAGAATTAGCGACCTTCAGAAAAATAAGTTATGATCCACAAATTCTTAAGAAAATTTATTACTATAATTAAATAGCTTAATTATAGTAATAGTATACTTCAAATAATTGTTGATCATCTTTTTAGCCTAGAGTCTAAAATTGATCAGATGCTTAAGCAAAAGGCTTATAGCCCTGAAAATAGCAAAGCTTCAGAGAAAACTTCTACTAGTACAAACTCATTTGTGAAATCTTTTATTCAACCACCTCCTAAACTATCTCTTAAGTTAGAACCCTCTTCTGAAGACATTCAGAATTTGATTCTAAATTTGAAAGAAAAGTATGTAAGAGCTCTTGAAGATATCAGTCAATCGGATGAAAATTCAAATGCATCCTCAACCGAATATGATTCCGATCAAATAGATCAGTAAAGTAATGTTGAAAAAGTTCAAGCCCTTTTTCAAGAATTACAAGATTTACATCCTCCTTTTGATATCCAAAAACTTTCTTATCCCAAGAAAAATTGGAAAAATATTATTATAAAAAACCAACACCTCCTGATCTATTATTTGAAGAGGATACCCATTTCGTAGGAAATTCTTATGATGGAGATTCTCACTATGAATAGGATATTGATAGATTTTTTTAACATCAAGTCATTCATACTTTGCACCGAATTCTTATGTTCGCCACTGCAATTCAATCTAGACATCAAGCAGTAGTAAAGCCTCTGAAAGGAAGATGGTGGGATAATTTTGAAAGGATGGTGGTATAACTTTCACTCGAGCCATTGTTTCAAGATTCTTTGGCATTCTGAAAGGATGGTGGATAATTTTCTTACTATTCGACGAAAGGAAGACCTCCTTAGTGAAATTGACTTAAGTACTAAGGATCTTCCAAAAGAACAACAAAAACCTAATGAAAATTCAGTCTATAATCTTCTTCAAATAATTATAGATCATTTTGCTGGATCCATTGGAGATCAAGGAGAAAAAACTCGATCCTTACTCCAAAAACTAAGATGTCCATCCTTAACTCATTTTTCTGGCACATGTTATGACGCTTTATGATGCCAATAGCCTCCATTGGAAACAAAAATTCATTGAAGGCCTTCCCAACCTTTTCATCGAAAAGGTCAAAGCTACTCTACGTCTTTACGACAGAACCATTCCATATGAAACTCTCACATATGAAAATCTTATTTCCGCCTGTATTAAAATATGATTAGTAATTTGCTCTGATCTTAAACTAAAAGATCAAATGAAAAGAGAACGACTACTTGAGCGAAAATAGCTTGGAGAATTCTGTGATGAATTCAACTGTGATCCTCAGGTACGTCCTTTATCTTTGAAACATAAAGAAAAATAAAAAAGATTATTTTTCCTAAGCGTGAAAAATCACGTAATAAAAAATATGAAAAATCATAAATCCAATTACTCTCGTTCCTCTAGTTCTAAAACCAGAGAGACAAGAGAAATAAAATGATATAAATTTAGTCGTACAGCTCACTATGCTAATCGATGTATGGTAAAGAAGAAGTTAAGAGAACTTCAAATTGATGAAGGGTTAAGACAAACCCTAATGAAGATTCTTCTGACATCTTCTGATTCTGAAAAAGACTCTAAGGATGAAAAAAGATTCTTCCTCATCTTCATTAGATTCTAATAAATCTAACTATTGTAAATTCTGTTAACAAGTAGATTATGATAAAAATATAATTAATATGATAAGTATCGCTCATGAGCAAAAGATAAATTAATTAAAACTTTAAGTTGAAGGCGCTTCAACTCGTGATAAAATTTTAAATCTTCTTAATGACAAGAAGCAAGATAAACTAAAATTTTTTGAATTAGAGCCTCATATATACTCTATGTTTGAAGTATATAAAAGGAGAGCAGAGGCCAGTTCATCTTCTTCTTCAGTTTCTTTAACAGAATTAAAATCTGAATTAAAGAAACTAAAACTGAAAGTTCAACAAATGAAAGCTGAGCAAGAACTCATGAATGGACATCTTATGGATCTTGAATTAAACCAGAAGACACTTAATACGTTCAAAAATCTTGGCCGATTCTAATCAAGAACCATTTCTTACAAAATATTCAGAAGGTAATATACCAGAAATGGTATATTTTTATTAAATTAATTATAAATAAAAAATTTATTTTACCAAATTTAACTACTCTGGTTGACAGTGGAGCATATTTAAATTGTATTCAAGAAGGGATTATTCCTTCTAAATAGTTTTAAAAAACTAGCAAGTAGTTAAAGGCAGCCAATGGTGAGTCCTTACAAATTAAATACAAATTATCATCTGTTGTTATGTGTCAAGATGATGTTTGTATATAAATGCCTTTTATTCTTGTTAAAAATTTAACCCAACATATTATTTTGAGAACTCCATTTCTGCTCAAAATAATGCCTATCACCAGAATTGATGATACGATACAATATTTTCTTTGGAATAAAGAAATCACATTCTGTTTCATCACTAATCCAAAAGGGATTATAATAAATGAAATAAATAGGCTTAATAATAAGTCTATGCATATTAATTATTTACAACAAAGAAATTGCTACTTTAACAATTAAGCAAAGAATTTCTTCTCCTCAAGTTCAAGAGAAAATATAGAATTGTCTTCAAGAATTACAAAAGAAAGTCTGTGGCGACAACCCAATTGCTTTCTCGAAAAGAAAGACACATTCAGTGGAACTCCCGTACATTGATAATTTCAATGAATGAGACATCCCCACTAAAGCTCGTCCTTGTCAGATGAACGAGCACTATCTTGCTTTATGTAAAGCAGAAATTGTCGATTTATTAAAAAAGGGAATAATTTGGCAATCCTACTCTCCTTGGAGCTGTACCACATTCTATGTCATGAATGTGACAGAAAAAGAAAGAGGGAGACCACGACTTGTAATTAATTACAAGCCATTAAACAAAGTTTTAAAATGGATTAGATATCATATTCCTAATAAAAGGGATTTATTAAATAGATTGCATAATGCAAAAATATTTTTAAAATTTGGTTTAAAGTCTGATTATTGGCAGATCCAAATAAAAGATTCGGATCACTACAAAACTGCATTTACTATACCCTTCAGACATTACGAATGGAACGTAATGCCTTTTGGTCTAAAAAATATACCTTCTAAATTTCAGCATATTATGAATAATATATTTAAAGATTATTTTAAATATATTTTAATTTACATTGATGATGTACTGGAATTTTCAAATACTATTGAAGAGCATTTTAATCATTTAAAAATATTTAAATGATTAATCCTAAAAAATGGGTTAGTCATTTATGCTCCCAAAATTAAAGTATTTCAAACTGAAATATGATTCTTGGACATAACATTTCTAATGCTTCGATTATACCAATAAATCAAAGTATTGAGTTTGCTAATAAGTTCCCATATATAATTCTGGATAAAAACTAACTACAACAGTTCTTAAGAGCCCTTAATTATGTAGCTGATTTTTATCACAATTTGGCAAAAGATGTAGCCCCTCTCTTTGACAGATTGGAGAAAAATACACCTTGATGGTCTGATGCCTATACCATGACAGTGCGCAAAATTAAAGAAAGGGTCAAAAATCTCCCCTGTGTTAATATTGCGGATCCCAATAGTTTCAAAATTGTAAAAATTGATGCCTCTAATCAGGGCTACGGAGGTATCCTGAAATAGCAAAAAAATTCTGAAGAAGAATTAGTTCGCTTTGTTTCTGGTCGGTGGAACCCTACGCAATAGAAATATTCCATTATAAAAAGGGAAATACTTTCTGTTGTAAAATGCATCTCAAAATTTCTAGATGACCTTCTCAATCAACATTTTCTTATGTATTGACTGTTCCTCAGTCAAATATATCATTGAACAAGATGTTAAAATTTTTCAAAATAAATTTTTGCATCATGGCAGATGCAGCTTTCAGTATTTGATTTTGACATTGAATTCATCAAAGTTAATGAAAATTCTTTGGTATCAGAGCCATGATGGGGTAATTCCCTTTTGTTAGAGATCTTTCTTAGTCCATCACTATGCTTTGATAAAGCCATGGGAGGTATGAACAAAGTACAGGTTCATCAAAAGCATGGTTCTTAAGTAAAGTCGGCTATCTTTAACCGTTGGCTGGTTTTTTCAAAATATTTGGAAGGAATAATTCCTTCCTGTATACAATTTAAATCACCTCCACTATCAACTAAAGCAGTTAAATTTGATAAAATAAATTTTTTATTTATAATTAATTTAATGGAAATATACCATTTATGGTATATTACCCTTTGAATATTTTGCAAGAAATATGGTCTTGAGTAAAATTGGCTTCTATGTTTTCAAATGAATTGGGCATCTTTTGATTTAATTCAAGATCCATAAGACGTCCACTCATCAATTCTTGCTCAGCTTTTATTTGTTGAACTTCTATTTTGAGTTATTTTAACTCAGATTTTAATTCGGTTAAAGAAATTGAAGAAGAAGACTAAATTTCTCTAAATACTTGGTCATGGAGTATATAGGAGGCTTTAACTCAAATTTTTCCAGCTTATATTTCTTCTTATCATTAAGAAGATTAATGATTTTATCACGAGTTGAATCATCTTCAACTTGTGCTAAAAATTTAATTAATTAATCTTTTTGCTTATGAGTGAGCGTATAAAGACCAGTCAAATTAATAATATTTTTATAATAATCTACCTGTTCATAGGATTTGCAACAGTTAGATTTATCAGAATAAGAGGATGGTGAAGATGAAGAGTTTTCATCTTCCTCAGATTCATTGTCTGAAATAGAAGAAGTAAGTAGAATCTTCATTAGGGTTTGTTTTAACCCTTCGTCAATCTAGAGTTCACTTAACTTCTTAATAGTACATCTGTTAGCATAGTGATCGGTACGATCACATTTATAGCATTTTATTTCTCGTCTCTTTGGTCTTAGAACCAGAGGGACGAGAGTGTTTAGATTTATGCATGAATTTTTCACATTTTTTATTACATGATTTTTAATGCTTTGGAAAAATAATCTTTTTTGTTTTTCCTTTGTGTTTGGAAGATAAAGGACGTACTTGAGGATCACAGTTGAATTGATCGTAGAATTCTCTAAGCTGTTTTTGCTCAAGTACTCATTCTCTTTTCATTTGATCTTCTAATTTAAGATCAGAGCAAATTACTAATCCTGTTTTAATACAGGTGAAAATAAGATTTCTATATGTGAGAGTCTCATATGGTATAGTTCCGTCGTAATGGCGGTGGAGTAGCTTTGACCTTTTCAGCAAAGAGGTTGGGAAGGCCTTCAATAAATTTTTATTTCCAATGAAGGCTATTGGCATCATAAAACATCATAGCGCGTGCTAAAAAATATCCTTATACCATCGAAAATGGGTTAAAGATGGACATCTTAATTTTTGGAGTAAGGATCGAGTTTTTTCTCCTTGATCTCTAATGGATCCAGCAAAATGATCTATAGTTGTTTGAAGAAGATTATAGACCGAATTTTTATTAGGTTTTTCCTGTTCTTTTGGAAGATCCTTAGTACTTAAGTCAATTTCATTAAGGAGGTATTCCTTTTGCGGAATAGTAAGAAAATTATCCCACTATCCTTTCAGAATGCCAGAGAATCCTAAAATAATGGCACGGGTGATAATGTGAGGCTTTGCTGCTGCTTGATGTCTAGATTGAACATCAGTAGCGATCATAAGCATTTGATGAAGGGTATGAATGATTTAATGTTTAAAAAATTCATCAATATTCCATTCATAGAGAGAATCTCCATGATAAGAATTTCCTACGAAATGGGTATCCTCTTCAAATAATAGATCAGGAGGTGTTGGTTTTTTATAATAATATTTTTCCAAATTTTTCTTGGGATAAGAAAGTTTTTGGATATCAATAGGAGGATGTGAATCTTGTAATTCTTGAAAAAGGGCTTGAACTTTTTCAACATTACTATTGTCGATGATGAATCATTATTTTAAGATTTGTTTGAATCTTCATCCGATTGGCTGATATCTTCAAGAGATCCTATATACTTTTCTTGCAAATTTAGAATCAAATTCTGAATATCTTCAGAAGAGAGTCCTAACTTAAGAGATAGTTTAGGATATTGTTAAATAAAAGGTTTCACAAATGGGTTTGTACTAGTAGAAGCTTTCTTTGAAGCTTTTCTAGTTTCAGGGCTAGAAGCCTTTTGCTTAAGCATCTGATCCATTTTAGACTCTAAGTTAAAAAGATGATCAACAATTATTTGAAGTATACTATTACTATAATTGAACTGTTTAATTATAGTAATAAATTCCTTTAGAATTTGTGGATCAGAACTTATTTTTCTGAAGGGCGCTAATTCTAAAGGTTTATCATCCACCACTTTTGCAATTGATTCCCTTGCTCAGTTTGCTATTTTTTGGTAGACAAAATAACAACTTCAGTGGATTGAGCATAGTAATTGCAAAACCAGGCAACAAAAAGGAATAGTGGCTTTGCCTTTACTATTTCTTTCTTTAATTTTCTCGAAATACAAATCAGATATTTTGAGACATTGGTTTTCAGAGGTAAAACTTCTATACCAAGTACGAAAGTTATCATACTTTGGCTGGAAGTATTCCTTCAGAACAACTTCTCTAGTCTTAAAATCTATTTTATAGTTCATTAAGATTAAAGTTCATTTCTGATGGGTGGGAGATTGATTTTCTCTCACTGGATGATAAATATGATTTCTATTTAGGCGAAGTGCCTCGACAGATGGTTCTGGAGTTTGAGAACCATCTGATCTAGACTTCACGGAGGTTTCAGAAGGGATAGAAACCCTAGGAAGTGTGATATATCGACGAGGGTTGAATCTGACTTCAACATTGCTATAAGTATTTAAAATGTGAAAATGAATTATGAAAATTAAAGCAATAGTTTCAGAACTTGGAAGAAAATCATAACCATAAAGTTGTAAATGTAATTTTAGAGCTTCGAAAATATTTATATCTGAAAGGGATAAACTCAGATTGGGAAAGGTGTTGAAGTAAACCGGCCCATGGCAGAGGCTAGTTTCAACAACGCTCATCAGAGATTGAGCCCAGTGGAAGCATCTGTCATCTCTTATGCTAGCTAGGATAGATGCATTTAGTCCTTTAAGGGTTAAAGGTTTAAATGTTATATGTATCATCCCAATATGAATATATTTGAAGTCTTGCATATATTTATGCAGATCTTCATGGGTTAGCAGATAAATGGTTTTGTCCATTTGATCTACAATAATGATTTGTTCTACGATTTTTACCGAAGATTTTTTCTTAAAATAAAAAGTTCTAAATTGATAAATGATAGTTTTATCAATTTTGGGAAGAGACCATTTGTTTAGGTCTTTTTTAGTTAACTCATCATTTCGTTCTTGATTAAATTATTATTTCTCCTAATCGTAAGATTAGAAGATACTTCAGAAGAAGTAGAAGCCATTGAACTAGAGAGGAGAGAGGAAGATGATGCAGAGAGAATTCTTAATGGATCACCACGTAAGGATAAAACTAACTAAGTGCAAACCTCCACCAGAGAGTTATCCAAATAACACAAAAAAAAAATATAACTACCCTTATTATCAGGATTTACCATTTGCGTGAAGTCGATAAAGCCATGGGAGGTATGAACAAAGTCCAGGTTCATCCAAAGCATGGTGATGCACAAAGAAATATCTCTAACATCTTCACCCGCCCCCTAGGGAATTACCCCATCATGGCTCTGATACCAAAAATTAAGGTGTCCATCCATAACATGGTTATGCAATCTATTTAATAAATCCCTTTTATTATGAATATGATATCTAATTCATTTTAAAACTTTATTTAATAAATTAATTACAAAGTCGTCTCCTACTTTTCGCATTCATGACATAGAATGCGGTACAGTCCAAGGGGAGTAGGATGATGTGATATTTTTGATGTGATATTGAAGATTAAGATGTTATATATGTAAAAAATTAAAGTTTAGGTATTAGATGTGTAAATACATAAGAATTGTGTGGTATGTATGTAAATCCTCCTATATTTTTTTAAGAATATAAATTCATAATATTATTTTATAAATTTTTTAATATATATATATTTTTATTGTAATCTTATATTTATATTCAATATAAATAGTATAATACCATCTTCTTTTTATAATGTGGGACTAAAATAGTTGAATATAGAGAAACTTTTAGGCTTTAGGATTGAAAATTTTGAATTATATGATGTGAACTTTAGTTATATCAAATGAGCTTTAAATTGTAAGAATAAAAAAATATTTTAATTAATAACTTTATATTATTATTATTATTATTTATAATATATTTTTTAAGAATATAAATTCATAATATTATTTTATAAATTTTTTAATATATATATTTTTATATTGTAATCTTATATTTCTATATTATAAATTATATTTATATTCATAAACTTATATTATCAAAAAAATTTAATTTTAAATCTTTTTAATATGCATATGTCATGATTTATAATAATATGTTTAAATATTTTTATATATTATATTTAACAAGGCTTTTAAAATATATTTTTATTCTAAATTTTATATTTTTATTATAAACTATAATTTTAATAAATTATATTTGTATTTATATATTCATATTATCATTTTTAAGATTTTAAATATATTTAATATATACATAATTAGATATATATATATCTTATTACTTTTTATCAATCTTAATAATTATTAGAAATATTATTTATATATTTATTTTATTTATTTTTAACATATTTATATTATTTTATCATTTAATTAAGTTAATATTAATTAAATAATTCAATTTAATCTTTATTCAATCAGGTCAAATCTTTGAATCTTGAACCTCTTTCTTCCGGTTTTATATTCCATCTGATTTTCAAAATATTTGTTATAACTCCTTCACAGAAAAGAAAAAATAAATAAAAAGTAAAAATAAAAATAATTAAAAATAAAAAAGGTCAATAGTCTCCTTTTTTAAAGTCGTGTTTGAATTATTATTTTATAATTTATTATTTATCATTAAAAAACATATTTCTATTAAAGATATTTAAGCTCTCAACAATTATTTTAAAATCAATATTGATCTTTCTTTTACCTGTGATTAAAATGCATATAATAAAGTCTAAATTTTAATCATTTGAATATAAAGCCTAAATTTTAATCAAAAATTTAAAATTACATTAAAAAAATATTATTATTATTTTAAAATTTTTAAATATAAATATATTTTTCATGTATAGATAAAATGTTAGAAATAAAATATTAAATTTTAAATATTAGATATATAAATATATAAAAATTACATAACATGTAAACTTGAAGAAAAATTTATATAAATTACATATAATTTTTATTATATATATATATATATATATATATATATATATATATATATATATATATATATATAATATTTCAAATTTGATATTTATAAGTATAATATTTTTTTTTTATGGGAAGAAAATAATATCATTATTTATTTTTTGAAGCCAAATGCACCTTCCCATAAATAAAAAAAATATTATACCGATGACGTTAACCTGTGTGGAAGGGATCGTAGGAAGTCTACCAAAGACCTTTTGACCTATCCTAGGTTGTTTGTCATAGTGTTTGCTCGATGACGTTCACCTGTGTGGAAAAGGTTGAATTGAATGCCAATTTTTTGATCCATCCGGTTGTTTGTGTCGAGTGCATGATGTTAACATGTATGGAAGAGGTTGAATTGAATCGGAGGATTTTAACCCATCCAGGTTGTTTGTTAGAGTGTTACCATGGCGTTAACGTGTGGAAGTCGTGGAAGTCAAGGACCTTTTGACCTATCCTGGTTGTTTGTCGAATTGCACGATGACGCTATATGGAAGAGGTCGTAGAAGTCCACCAAGGACCTTTTGACCCATCCAGGTTGTTTGTCAGAGTCTTTGCTCGATGACGTTAACCTATATGGAAGAGGTCGTAGGAAGTCCACCAAGGACCTTTTGACTTATCCTAGGTTGTTTGTCGAAGTCTTTCGATGGCTAACCGTATGGAAGAGTCGATTAAAATATCTGTTTGTGGTTGTAGCCAAAGTTGCTCCTTAACCTTAGCCTTTTCATTAGTATCGACTTGCTTCTCGGCGATAATCTGATATCAGAATATTGAGTTAGATAATCTTTTGAGATTAAGATTTGCCCCCCAGTTTCTGACAAAATATGAAGGAACGAAGTTTGATGAATCTTCATTCTTCGCTTGCGCTCCTTAAAAGCTTGAAATGCTATATCTCGATGGCAGTTTTGATCTTGTTGGGGAACTTGGTTGTTATACAAGATGATATAATGTGAATCGCTTTCCACAGCTGATGCATGTTAAAACCACGCGGTAGAGTAAAAGTTTTCAAACGTTGTGAAATTACACACACAGTATTTAAAGAGTGAACAAGAAAACTCGAATTTTTATATGAAAAACCTCGAAAAGAGGGAAAAATCACGGGACATAGCCCAGTAAAAAGCTTCCACTATGTATTTGTTTCAGAGTGCAAGATCTTCCGTCACCGGATTACGAATTGTATATGAAAGGAACAACAGTTATGTGACAACGATCGAGGTTAGATTCTTGTAGTAGCAGATGGTGAACTGCGCAATCACCGGTGGAAATGTGGGGAACAATTAGTAAATGCAGAACAATCAGCGAACAGCATGGAACAATCACGGTAGAAATCATCATGATGACGCGAGATTGATGACCAAGGATCAACGGTGGCGGTGGTTGACGACCGTCAGTGGCGTGCGATTGTGCTTGGAGGATCTTTAGAGCTCTCTCCTCTCTCTTTCTTGGGCTCATGAGAAATGAGGCTATTTATTATAGAGTGGCGTCTATAAATACATGCAAAATCCGAACCACTCCTCTCCATCAGACGGCTCATGATGAATCCCTTTATCATATGATGTATTTTGTGTATTTGAACGCTCAAATGATGTCGGAATTATGAGATCTTGGGCTTGTTTGATTCGGCTCGTCAAGACGCTCGATTTGACTATAAACACTCCATGTTTGAAAGCTATTTAGGGATTTAACTGATATCCCAAAGTTTCCAAGAATAGTTTAAGTGCTTGATCTCGACCCGGTTTTAACTTGGATACTTTTAGCATCAAGATTCGTGCTTCCACTAGTAGAGTTTTCAGGGTCATATCAGTTGCCCCCTATTTTTGGATAACATTATCTCAATCATCTAAAAATATATATGCCAAATATTTGAAAATAGTAAATTCTTCAATGAAATTTGCGGGTCCATCAACCATATATTTTGAAGAACATATCTTCATGGGAGCACAATATTATGATTATAGAAGTTGGCGCAGAGTCACGTACATATGTGGATACAAGCGAGCACAAGATTTTAGAGTTATGGATCAATTCGGCTTATATGGCAATCAGCGTAAGGTTCCGGTTGGATTACAATGGGTTAGAAATTGCAAGTCGCGGTAGGTAAGAAAGAGCTAGCGCGTGGGTGAGAATTGACTCTCGGGAAAGGTGGGCAGACCATGATTTTACAACATGGCTGAAACGGGTCTTGAAATGAGTCGGTCGCGAGAAGCATGAAATGGAAGTATCGTGGCGATGTTCGCGTGGTGTGGCTGACTTTATCCTGGCGGTGGAGTGAGGCGTGTGGAACGGGTTGGGCGAGAACCTTGGTCGCGTGGGTCTTTCGGCTGGGCGATGGTGCCGAGGGTGGCCACGGCGGTTAATGCGTCGGGCATATAAGCGAGTCGCGCCCGGCGTGTGTAAACCATCTGGCGTCTTCGGCGTCATGGCGTCTCGAAGCGGCGCCCGCGGCTAAAGGTGACAGTTTTTTGGTTTTGATGATTTTGGGTGATTTTTGATAATTTTTTACCCTTTGCCCTATGAGGTCTATAAAACCCCAGGCGAGAGAAGACGCTTCTTCATTGCTCTAGTGCTCTTCTTCTTCTTCTTGAGTGAGGGTTGTTGAGTCGATCAAGGCGGTACCACGTGATCCGGTTTTCCCTCGAAGAAGCGTCACCGCCTTCGGACCGTCCGGTTTGGAGGCGATCAGGCCCAGATCTACGTCGTTGTTCCGCTTTTCGAAAGAGGCATCAACCGCCTCGTCGGGCTCGGTTTGGAAGCGATCAAGGCGGTACATACGTCGTTATTTGGTTTTCCCTCGAAGAGGTGTCAAACCGTCGGACCGTCGATTTGAGGTGATCGCGCGTACGCCGTCGTTGTTCTGATTTTCCCTCGAAAGAGGCATCAACCGACCTTGTCGGACCGTCCGGGTTTGGAGGCGATCACTCCGACGATAATCGGAGATGAGGGTTGACGGCGATGCTCGATAATGGTGGCCGACGACAGTGTTCGATGGCGGTGACCTATGACGGTGGTCGACAAGGAGAATCAGCGACGATGGTGGTGACCGGCGGAGATTGCTGGTGATGGTCGGCGGTGGTGACCGGCAGGATTCAGCAACTGGTTGGAGCAGCAAGTGGTCAGCGCAGCAATAGCGTCGATAATCTTGGCCAACGTCAGTAATCAGCGAGATGATCAGCAACGATAGTGGTAACCAGCGATAGTCGGCGTGACAACAATGTAAGCAGCGTAACACAACGATAATCAGCAGCGGTAACCGGCAACGTGGTTGCGGCGCGGGTGAACACCAGCGCAACGAGTCGCAACGCGTTAATGAACGTTAGGATAATAGCGATTACCGGCGATGGGAGCAAAGCAACAGTAATCAACCAGCGTAGCCGGCGAGTAGTCAGCAGTAAACCGATACGATAATCAGTGGCCTGGCAGTTAAGCGGCAGCAAGTGGTAGCAGCAATAATAGCAATAGCAATCCTGATGGTAGCCAACATTAGTAGTCAGCGAGATAATCAGCGATTACCAGCGATAGTTGAGCGGCAATTAATGTAGTCATGAGTGACCAGCAGCAGTGGTTAGCAGCCGGCAAATGGTCAACAATTAACGAGCAGCAGTAGGCAAAATGGCGTCGATGTCAGCGAGATGGTGATAGCGATGGTAGTGTGGCAAGATAATTGCAGCGGTAAACCGGCAGTAGTTAACGGCAAGCAAGTGGTCAGTGCGACGAAGCGATAATAATCAATATGCCAGTAATCAGCGAGGATAACCGGACAATGGTGGTGACCGGAGATACAATAATTCAGCGATGGTGGTTGCGGCCGATGGTGGTCAGCGGCGCAGTGGTTGGCGGCGGCGGAGATCTTTGACCTATCCAGGTTGTTTATCGAGTGTGACTTCGATAACCTATATATAGAAGGGTCAATTAAATCCGAGGATTTTTACTTATCCGAGGTTGTTTGTCAGAGTGTTTGCTCGATGACGTTAACCTGTGTGGAGTAGGTACAAAGTTTTGACCTATCCGAGGTTGTTTATCATAGTGTTTGCTCGATGATGTGAACCTGTATGAAAGAGGTTGAATTGAATCCGTTGAGGATCTTTGACCCATCCAAGGTTGTTTGTCAGAGTGTTACCCGATGGCGTTAACCTGTGTAGAAGAGGTTGAATTGAATCCGTTGAGGATTTTTGAATTGAGGTTATTTGTCAGAGTGTTACCCGATGACATTAACCTGTGTGGAAGAGGTCGTGGGAAGTCCACTAAGGACCTTTTGACCTATCATAGGTTGTTTGTCAAAGTGTTTGCTCAATGACGTTAACTTGTGTGGAGTAAGTATAAAGTTTTGACCTATCCGAGATTATTTGTCATAGTGTTTGCTCGATGACGTTAACCTGTATGGAAGAGGTTGAATTGTATCCGCTGAGGATCTTTGACCCATCCGAGGTTGTTTGTCAGAGTGTTACCCGATGACGCTAACCTGTATGGAAGAGGTTGAATTGAATTCGCTGAGGATTTTGACCCATCCGAGGTTGTTTGTCAGAGTGTTACCCGATGACGTTAACCTATATGGAAGGGGTCGTAGGAAGTCCACCAAGGACCTTTTGACCTATCTTAGGTTATTTTTCAGAGTCTTTGCTTGATGACGTTAACCTATGTGGAAGAGGTCGTACAAAGTCCACCAAGGACCTTTTGACCTATCCTAAGTTGTTTGTCAGAGTCTTTGCTCGATGACGTTAACCTGTATGAAAGAGGTCGTAGGAAGTCCACCAAGGACCTTTTGACCTATCCTAGGTTGCTTGTTAGAGTCTTTCTGATGATGTTAACCTGTATGGAAAGAGGTCGTAGGAAGTCCACCGACTTTTGACCTATCCTAGGTTGTTTGTCAGAGTCTTTGCTCGATGACGTTAACCTGTATGGAAGAGGTTGAATTAAATCCGTTGAGGATCTTTGACCCGTTCGAGGTTATTTTTCAGAGTGTTACTCGATGATGTTAACCTGTGTGGAAGAGGTTGAATTAAATCCGCTTAGGATTTTTGACCCATCCGAGGTTGTTTGTCATAGTGTTGCCCGATGACGTTAACCTGTATGGAAGAGGTTGAATTAAATCCGCTGAGGATTTTGACCCATCCGAGGTTGTTTGTTAGAGTATTGCAGATGGCGTTAACGCAGTGTGAAAGTCGTGAAAGTCCACCAAGGACATTTTGACCTATCTGGTTGTTTGTCAGTGTTTGCTCGATGGCGTTAACGCAGTGGAAAAGGTTATGAATCCAGGATCTTTGACTCATCCAAGATTGTTTGTCAGAGTGTTATCCGATGACGTTCACATGTATGGAAGAGGTTGAATTGAATCCGCTGAGGATTTTGACCCATCCAAGGTTGTTTGTCAGAGTGTTACCCGATGACGTTAACCTATGTGGAAGGGGTCGTAGGAAGTCCACCAAGGACCTTTTGACCTATCCTAAGTTATTTTTCAGAGTCTTTGCTCGATGACGTTAACCTGTGTGGAAGAGGTCGTATGAAGTCCACCAAGGACCTTTTGACCTATCCTAGGTTGTTTGTCGAGTCTTTGCTCGATGGCGTTAACGTATGGAAGAGATCGTAGGAAGTCTACCAAGGATCTTTTGACCCATCCTGGTTGTTTGTCGAAGTTTGCTCGATGGCGTTAACTGTATGGAAAAGGTCATAGGAAGTCCACCAAGGACCTTTTGACCTATCCTAGGTTGTTTGTCAGAGTGTTTGCTCGATGACGTTAACCTGTATGGAAGAGGTGGTTTAAAACATCCGTTTGTGGTTGTAGCCAAAGTTGCTCCTTAATCTTGACCTTTTTGATTAGTATTACTGACTTGCTTCTCGAACTGATAATCAATTAGATATCCATAATATCGATTTTGATAATCTTTTGAGATTAAGATTTGCCCTCATTTTGATAAAATCGAGGAGCAGTTTGATGAATCTTCATTCTTCAGCGCTCCTTAAAAGCTTGAAATGCTACATCTCGATGGTGGTTTTGATCTTGTTGGTGGTACTGATGATATAATAGAATCAGATTTCACAGCTCAGCTGTGCGTCTTGAAAACCAGTTGGGTAGAGTAAAAATTTTTGCCTTAACCGTTGTGAAATCCAAAGACACATATTTAAAGAGTGAAGAAAACTCGAATTTTTTGCGTGAAAAATCTCGAAAAGAGGAAAACCCAGGCTGGCAGTAAAATCTTCCACTATGTATCTGCTTTCAAAGTACAAGATCTTCCGATCACGGGATTACAATATATAGAAAGGAACAATGTTGTGACAACGATCAGTTGTAACGATTCTTAGTAGAATGATGGTGAGTATGCGGGCAATCACTAAATCACGAGGAATAATTACTGCGGCAATCGAAACAATCGGCTAACAATCAACGTAGAAATACGAGGAACAATCTAGTAAGTCATCATGATAGAGGCAGAGATTCAGCTACGCAGGATCAGCACGGCGGTGGCGGGGCGGCGGTGGTTACACCATTGAGTGGCGGCGTGATTGTGCTTGGAGGATCTTTGTCTCTCTCTCTCTTTGGGCTCTCTCCTATGAGAAATGAAATTTATGATTGGAGGAGTGGCGTCTCTATGCAAAATCGAACCACTCCTCTCTATCGGACGGTTCATGATGAATCCCTTGATCATATGATATATTTTGTATATTTGAATGCTCAAATGATGTCGGAATTATGAGATCTTGCTTGTTTGATTAGAACGTCGCTCGATTTATTATACACTCCATGTTTAAAATTTATTTAGGGATTTAACTGATATCCCAAAGTTTCCAAGAATATTTTAAGTCTTGATCTCGGTAGTTTGACTTGGATCGCTGCTTAGCATCAAGATTGTCTTGATTAGTAGAGTTTTTGATATCATATATATATATATATATATATATATATATATATATATATATATATATATAAGTATTAGATATATAAGTATATAAGGATTATATGCAAATGCTCTATATTTTATATATAAACTTATTTGAGGAGTTTTAAATCCTCACCACCCAGAACTATCTTTTCCGAACTCTGCCAGTGTTCACATTTTCTTAATGACCCGACCCAATCCGACCCAAACCTTAAACCCTGCTCTTTTTTTCTCCCACTGACCCTTCTTTCCCATACGACCGCAATGGCGAGTGTTGGATCCACTGCTGCCAAATTCCGCTTCTTCTACTCCTCAGTTGCTCTCCAGCATCACTCTCCTCCTTCACCGGCGGCTCTCCACCAAACCATCCGCTTCATCACCAAAGTCCGCCTCAAATGGGTCAAAAACCGCGGCCTAGATCACATTATTGACCGTGACACCGACATCAAGGCCGCCGCTCTCCTTATCGACATCATCGCTCGCTCCACTTCCTCCTTACCCGTTCCTGTTCGCTCCCTCTCCCATCTCCAAAAGACTCTAGGCATCACCGTCCCCATCCTCCGCTTCCTCCGTCGCTACCCCCCCTTGAATCCCCTCACCCCCGATACCCCTCCCTCCCCTCATTCTCCCTCGCGCCCGCCTCCGTCCTTCTCCGTCGCCGCGAAGTCGATATTTACGCCGCTGACGCCTCTGCCGCGGCTTCCCGCCTCGCGCGCCTCCTAATGATGTCTCGTTCCCGTTCCCTTCCATTCCGCGCCCTCGCTCCCCTCCGCTACGATCTTGGCCTCCCATCCACCTTCGCCACTTCCCTTGTCCCCTCTCGCCCTGACCTGTTCCGCATCGTCGCTAGCGGCGGCCAGCAGCGCCTTGCCCTCGTAGACTGGCCTTCCGATCTCGCCGTCTCTGCCCTCCAGCTTCTCCACGCGGACTCCATCTCGAATCCTTCGTACAGGGATTTTAAACGCGGTGCGTTTTCCTCCGCCACTCCGCTCACCTTTAACATGAGTTTTCCCCGTGGCTACGGTGCGCAGAAGAAGGTCAAGGCCTGGATGGAGGAGTTTCACCGCTTGCCTTATTTTTCCCCCTACGACGACTGGTCTGGGATCGATCCCGAGAGCGAGTTGATGGAGAAGCGTACTGTAGGGGTGCTTCATGAGATTCTTAGCCTTATGATTCATAAGAAGACGAAGAGGAATTACGTTAGGAGCCTGCGTGAGGAACTCGGACTGCCTGAGAGGTTTACGAGGATTTTTACGAGGTATCCTGGGATTTTCTATTTGTCCATGAAGTGCAAGACGACAACTGTGATGTTAAGGGAAGGGTATCAGAGGGGGAAGCTTGTTGACCCTCATCCGATGATATTGTTGAGGGATAAGTTGTTTTATGTGATGAGGACTGGAATTTTGTACAGGGGGAAGGGCATGACGAAGCTAGTGCTGGATGAAGATGACTTGGACCGGTTAGTGGATGAAGGTGGTGGGGAAGAGAGGTTAGAGGGAGGGAATGAGGGCTATGATGATGATGAAGAGGGTGAATGCTATGAGGTGGAGGATGGTGAATCCGATTCAGAATCAGACTCAGATGAAGACTAAAATGAGCATTGTTGTCTCCCATTTAACTTGCTAGGATGCTGGATGATTTGACGAGGGGGGTTCTGTCCATGAATGATATTTTTGCAGCATTCATAGTCAGTGCATGCAGTGCAGGTGAGAAACAAGAAGCTATAGTGTCTGCACTTTATCAAGCCAAAATTTGTATCCTATCCTTGGTTTATGAGCTCGTATATCTGTTTTTTATTTCCATCAGGATTCATTTATCATCTGCAGTTTGTTTCCTTGATGTCATAGTATGTTTTGTTAGTTCTCAGCATTTCTGATTGTTGAATTGCTCCTAAAAATCTCAGTCAATTTTAAAATGCATCAATATAACACTGAATTATGGTTGCTTTTTAATAGTATGGTAGTTTTTTCCAGATGATTCTACAGTTATCCAAAAAATGTGGATGACGATACAATCCATTGCAGATAGTGATTCCTTAATAATTAAACCAGCAGGGTACGGTTATGGCAATTGAAATACATTCATGAACATTCCCATATTTTTTCAAAATATGCATGCACATATGCCATGATTTCTTATGTACGTGTGGATAACTTTTTTTTTAAGGGCACCGTAGAAGCAGTTGTTTACCCCTTTAAATATTCATACTAGATGCTCATGCAAATTCAGTGAAGATTAAGGATTTTGTGAATGTCCATTCTTTAGTAGATGATTGATACCTCAATGAAACTCATGATTGCAGGATTATAAGCTGTGTGCCTGTGTGCTTTCTATTAGGAGTAACTTATAACAAGGTAATAATTTAATGTGATTGTTTAACTTCACTGTCGCAAATTTGTAAAACAATAGAAAAAACTTCATTGTCTCAAATACTAGTTCTCGTCATTTGGTTATTAATGGCTTTGCATCTTGTTGGGCTCACATGTATATCTTATTTTACTTCTATTCTTGAAATTTGCATTTGCATTATATAACAAAACACAAAAGTATACAATAATCTGTAACCTATATATGATCTATAATGCCTCTGTCTTCCCTCAAAATGGCAAAAAAAAAGGAGAGGGAAGTTCTATGGTATGTTCACTTTGCATTACAAAGTTACATGTCAAAACAAAATTAGCATACAAATAAGTCGTCATGTTATAAATTCTTGGCACATAATGGATTATTATCTGATGGATCTGTTACAAAAAAATTGAGGTTTGGTTCGTGCTGGGTTTTATTCTCCATTTGTCATCCTATAGGCTCTATCAAAGATGATCAATGACACTCTTGTTGTCACCCTCATTAATAATGCCCTTCATGTTATACATCCAAGGTTCAATGATATTTTTGATGGAGAATATAGCTTTAGCTCCATTTTGTTGCTATCCCAATGCTCAATCTATTGCCCATCTACCTTAGTGAAGTCACCCTCTTCACCTCTAAAAACAATCCCCTAATCCAGCCCTATACAGCTGTAGAAGAGCTCCATCCACTTTTGCTTTGATCAAATATAGAGAGAAGACTAGATAACCCAGGAGGCTGAGCAGTGTCTTAGTGCTCTGAGAAAAAATGTACATGGGTATGGGTAAGTGCCTCAAGTGTCATATCAGTGATAACTGACTACCATGCTTTTTAGCAATGTGGCCTCTCCAGTTTTGGTAGACCACACTACAATAAACACATGCCTAAAGAATATAGGAATCCACTGCCTTGCTAAGACCTTGGAAGAGCTCGGGCAGTTTGGAGATTGAAACCCCATGCAACAAGAGTGTTAATAATGCTCCTCAAGCTTAAGCAGAAAGTGACATCATGGGCTATTGTCCTCGACTTTAGTGCATCCCCAAGGGCAGCTAATTGTTGACCTACAACTATGTGCCACTTGAAATTAAATAAATATGGTAGAAATTAAAATGCCCTAATCGCGATCAAAATCGTTTAACCTTGCATTGATTTGAAAATTCACCTCATAATGCGTCGAAAGCATCAAAATTAATTAATTAGAAAATATCGAATCAATTAATGATCGATCAAATAATTAAAATCAATTTTTAATGAAATTGTGCGCACATCGAAGTCGGGAAGCTTGATTTGGGCTAAAACCCTTTCTTTATGTGGCAAATCAAACTTAAAGGGGCTGAAATAAATCATTTTTGAAGGCCCATATGATCACTAACATCCTCAGAAAGATTGCTTTGATTAAGCCAAATGTTTATTGGAACATCTTTAGTGATTCTCTACTAGAACATCCTTTGGGTGAAGCTAGAGTTTTTTCAACCATGCAAAATTATCAAGAGTGGCTGAGAAAGTCGCCTCATAGGCTATAGTAGTCATAGTTCTTCTATAAGGTGCTTGAGATAGCTCGGGCTGGTCTTCTTGTGGGTCAAGCTGAATTGGGATAGCCATAATAAGGTCCAACATAGGTTCTCCAAGCACTCCTTGAGCAAATCAGCATTCCAGATACAGCCATTGCAAATGAAGTCTGAAACATGCATCTTAGCCACACGCTCCACATTAACAAATGTAGGTCTACTATTCATGGGGTGGTCCAAAACTCAAGCCTGCTTTAGGATCTTCATTCTAGTTCCGTCATCAATTTCCATCTTTTGATAGGATTCAAGCTCACACCATCCAAGATAATAGTCTAGTTGCAAGAATCGCCTTGATTATGCTTTTGATCCCATGGTCTGTTGCCATACTTCTTAATGAGACACATGTGGAGGGATTTTGGGTTGTCAAAAAAAATTCCAAGCAAGTCTTGCTCATAGTGATGCCTTCCCTTTGAAGGTTGCATAAAAGTATAACCCTTGAAGATAGGCAGGTTTGGCAAAGAGTGCCCCAAGCTACATAGCAAGGACCAGCTTGATTTGCACCCTTGTTCCATAAAATTGCCTATAATATTTTTTTCACCTCAAATAGAACATTGTTGGCCACTTTAGTGTAAAATTTAAAATTGGGTATTGAGATATTTTTTGTCTAAGTCGAGACGTAAGTCTCAAGGTGTTTTGGGTGATAAGTCTCAGAATCAATAAATTGCACAAAGTAAAAAGTTGTGCACACATTAAAGTACTAATCAAGAAGTAACATATTACTATCATAAATTATTTATATATTAAAATATAACACATTAACATCATAATACAGTAAAACATAATAAATTATGCAAAATCAGTTAACCTATAAATATCTTGACATCAAATCAGGAAATAAGAAGTATTATAGAAATATCGAAGTAATATAAGATATTAAAATAAAAACTAATGGCATTATAATTCAAAATAAATTTACTATAATAAATTTTCTCTCCCACTCCAATTATCTAATATTAAAGTAAGAACTTCACAAGTAATAATGATGACAGCGGCGTTGGCCAGCATTATGTGAGAGGAGAGGCGCTTGAGTAATGTTTTTCCTAAGATCGACTGCATGTGCATTATTTAGATAAATAAAACTTATATTTGATTATTTAAAAAATGCACGCCTCATAAAAGCTGAGGTAAGATGAACCTTAAGGTGCGCATCACATCGTGTGAGGCGTAAGTCTCATTGTGATCTTTTTTAAAAAATGATGAGGCGGATTTTTTATTTTGCAATTTTAAACAAGGCTTCTGTGTGAGAAATAAGATACACATGCAAGGCAAGTAAAGAAGAATTGATGAGCATAGCATGACCTGACGTGGATTAGTTTATGTTCCCATATGTATGCAACTTGCCCTTGGCTTTCTATATCAGCTTCTTGAAGTCATTCTTTAGGAGTTTGCGCATTGCAAGCTTCATGCCAAGATATTCAAACTCCCCCCACCTTACAAAATCCCATCAGCTGATTATGTTTTTCTTCCATGCTTGGGTCGCCTTATTAAACAAGATAGAAGAATTAGCCTTGTTGATCCTCTGGCCCTTCCAACCACAATCATCCATGAGAATGGAGAGAATTTTGGTAGCGGATGTCTTGGCTTTAGCAAATAAAAGGATGTTGTTAGCATGAAGAATATGTGAGACACGTGTCCCACCAATGGAGATAGAGATGCCCAAATGTAATCATGTTGATTCAAGGCCATGGAAATCATTTTAGAACATAAAATGAAGAGACACAGTGAGATGGAGCACCCCTAATGAAAGCCACACTCTTTCTCAATCCACTCAATCCTTTGGCCATTAATAAGCAAGTGGAACCTTGGGTGCTAAATACATTGGAGTGGCCACTGTGTGAATTTATTTGGAAAGCCCATCTCCATAACAACCTTTTGTAAAGTGTTTCAATTCATTCTATCATAAGCATGCTCTATGTCAATCTTGATAGCCATGTAACCCTATCTTGAGGTAGATTGTCTGAATTTCTTGATGAACTTCTAAGCGAGCAAACAGTGGTTGGAGATAGATCTGCCAATCCCAAGGCGCCCTGCTTCTCAACAATAAGTAATGACAACAGGCCCTTTAGTTGATTCATGAACACCTTGGCAACCACTTTGTAAATGGTTTTGCATAGGCTTATAGGTCTAAACTTTGAAGGGATGTCAACATTTTCAACTTTTGGAATGAGAATGATCAATGCGTCTTTCCAATTAGATGGCATATGACCAGATTTGAAAAAGTGCAAAACACTAGTGCAAACATCCTAACCAACATTGTTATAGAAGCTCTTAAATAAAAGCTGCAATCCCTCTAGCCCTCGGGAACAATTTAAGCCCGTGGTTCTGATAACCTCCTAAATTTCCTCCACAGTGACTTGTCAGTCAGGTGATTAGAAAAGCTAGCAACGAGGCTAGATTTGGAAGCAAAAGATAGTCAACATGAGAGCTGAATTAGCCCTTCTCTCAGAGGGCCGTGACATCATTGAGTGAACCTGATGTGCACCATGAATTGTTATTAAGGTTTTCCTTTATGGTTGGTTACCAAAAACTTTATATCCACCATTCCTTTCTAGAGTGGTTTTCTCCAAGCATCATCTTGCCACATGGCAACCATTCCTTCTAAGGCAATGATTATCAACATTTGTTTGTTTGTTTATATCTTGATGTTTTTGTGTGCACACACTTCATGCTTACTAAGATATAAGTTGCATGAATTTCATGTTTTCTCCTTTATGAGTTATATGGATTCAAGTCAACATTCTCAATTCAACATGCTTTAAATGTCATAACAAAACTCATGTGTGAAAGATTCTTTGCAAGGAACATCGTTAAGATCTTCTTTTGTGATCCAGGCCATTCATTATGAGAACTTTATCCATTTTAGTTTTTATTAAATGGCTAGATCTTATGAAGTATGTATTGTATATTAATTTAATTCCTTTTTAGAAAAAAAAAAGAAAATTTCTTCTCCTTTGTAACTAATAATTGTAGTTAAATCAACTATGAAATAAGACTATAAGCGTTAGGCATTCTAAATTAAATATTGGAAATGATAGAAGTAATATCTTGCAATTCATTTATTATTTTGAACTTTTAAAGTAGTTGCTTGCTTAGATTTTATTATGATGACTCATTCTAATAATTTCTTATGTTGCTTTTGATGGATCAAGGAGCCAAGTTTACTTTTGTTTGGTCTTGAATTAGTGAGAAAATATAATAGCCATAAAATGGTAGAAGGGACTTACTTCTGATAACTCTCTTTGACTCTTTTATGGCTATTCTATCTTCTCATTTATTAGAATCTACATAAGGCTATTCTAGCTTTCCTTCCAGCTTTTATGGCTATTCTAATAACTCTTTTGTGATTCTCCTTGGTGACTTAGTTAGGGAAGGTCTCTTTCTCCATGGTTGGATGTTCATTCATTTTTCTTTGAGAGTATGGTCTTTGGGTTCGGTACTTTTACTCTTAGTAAAGGTTCCATCCCTTCCACCCTATCCTTTTATGGCTATTCTTGTCATTCGTTGTCATCTATATAGGCTGTTCTATTTTTCCTTCCACCCTTTAATGGCTATTCTATTATGATGACTCAATTCTAATAACTCCTTATGTGGTTCCTTCTCTTCCACCATTTAATGGCTACTATATTTTCCAACTATAGGGGCCAGATTTTCTTTTGGCTGTTTATTGAATTGTATTTGGGCTGAGATAGTTTGAATATACAAAACTATGCAAGTAATTGTGAAGTGAATGAAGCTGGATGCATGGATTTAGTTTGTTCTTAGTTGGAAGGAATTTTGATGAAGGAATTTTGCTTGGTAAGATTTTCAGGAGTTTATTTGCTTTTTTACTGTTGAAGTTGAAGTTGATAGTTGTAAGATTATAGTGTTGTTTGTTTTGGGTTCCGGAGGATCAGATGTAGACAAAGAACAAGTCAATATGGATGTATGACAATCCATTCCATCTAATCTTCATCCTGCTTTATGTTGGATTTCCTCGAATTATTTTTTTTGGTGAAATGCTTTGTATGGTTCTAAAGCTAGTATGCTGTGGATTATCAGATTATCCGTAGTTTCTTTTTTGGTGCAATGCTTTGTGTGGTTCTAAAGCTAGTCTGCTGTGGATTATCAAATATAAGTTTTTGACTCCTATGAGGCTTCTTGGTTGAATGCTGATCTTGGAAATTATTTTTTCTCTAAGCTTTATTATATGTGAGGATATTACTTTAGGCTTTAGGATTTAGAGAGTACTTGTTCACTAATTCTGTTTATTAGTTGCTTTTAGTGCTTTTAATAGAATGTTGTCTTTCCTTTAAGTTGGAGGTACATGATAAGTTATGGGATGTAATTATTTATTTTTGTAGTACTATGTTCATGAGTCTGTTGTTTAATGCGATTGTATTTTGTTTTGGATGATAATGTTTTTGTTGAATTCTTGTAGAGCACTACCGCACTCCATTTTAAAGACTATTTTAGCATTTCGCTTGGTGCACTTGTCAGATTCTTCAGTTACTGGTGTAGATGTTGTTTTATTTAACCGTGTAAGAGAGAGAGAGAATGCTGTTTGACTGCTCTTACAAAGTATAGAGTATTGCATCAATTCATAAATCTTCGGGCGTTATGATTTTTTGTGTTATGTATAATTATATCATTTCCAATATGTTTATATTTTGACTATATTTATATTCTGAGATCACATACAATTGTAATTGTCGATAAAATAGCTAATAAGTTTGTTTTGTATAAATGAATGTGAAGCTTTTCATGTTAAAAGGATTTTTGGGTAGTTTATTCATTTAATTTCCCGATTTTAAAAAAAATATTCCCACATTTTTTTTTCAGTAAGAATGTAAATGCTTTGTTATTTTCATACCATGATCTTGGTTTGCTTGATATTTAGACTTTTGTGGCTTACCATTATTACAGCGTTGCAAGATGACCTTTAATTAATTTTTCTAATGCAATTAACATGATGCATATTATGATTTCATGCAATGAAATTTGAGGATCTGCTGATCACGAGTTTCTAATTAAGCCCACAACTTATTTTCTTCAAATGCAAATAAATAATGTCAGGTATAATATAAAATGCTGATATAGTGATCAAAGATTCAAAATGATTCAAAAAATTTATTAAAAATTTAGAAACATATAAATTAACAAGAAAGTTGAATTTAACTTTTCAAATTAGATTTGTGATGTAATTTTTTTATTAAAATCAAGAGCAATGAACAAGTTTGTAGAAAATAGGAGAATGACAAGCTTGAATTCGTTAACGTACTTTGAAGGATATTTATTGATAGAGCTGCTTAGATTGTATTAGGAATCTATTTAATTCTAAGAAGAGTAGTAATTATAATAGTTTTAGGTTGAAAAAATATCCATGTGTTTTATATTGATTTGTAGGTCTTCAATCCCGCTAATCAATGACTTGCCATTCATTCTTTTGTTGGATTTGTTGGACTCCTCTTAAGTAATCCCTGCTACTTTCGTTCTTTGATGAATCCATGGGACTGTTGAATCAGTAAGACTGGACATACCATTTCTATTACTTGCCAATCAATCAATTTTTGGTGCATCCATTGGTCGGCCTTCCTTCAATATCTACTCCAATTGATTGGTTGTGGTATACCATTCTTAGTTTCTTCAGAATATTTTTGAATGCATGATTGCTAAGTTGTTTAGTGAATATATCATCAAATTGACTGCTCATTGAGACTAATGAGTGTAAATTAATTCACTTTATATTTTTTTCTTTAATGATGTGTCTATCCACTTACACATGTTTAGTTTAATCATGTTATAATGGATTACAGACAATGCTAATGGCAAACTTATGATCACAATATAACCTTAATAGGTTTTTCCCATTTCATTTTTAGATTTTCTAGTATAATTTTTGATCACAGAAGTTCACAAATTCTTTGAGCAATTGCTCCTAGTTTAAATTTTCTGCTTGAATTTGAGACCACAAGTTGTTTTATACTTCTCCATGTTACTGGATTTCCTCAAATTAATGTGTAATAACCCCAAGTGGTATGAAAAGGAGTCTAAATGTTGTTTTTTGTGTAGATTTATTTGGAGGAGTAGCGTTACTCTAAAAGAGCAAGCTTTTGGGATGTGCACTACAACTTGCCATGGTCAAGCATTATTCCCGTTTTGTATTCCTTCATGCTTATCAAACTATGATCCCTGATGAGCCATCTGCCAAACTTGAAGCTAGTGATCTTGCATTGAGTATGAACAGCACAAATGCTTGCAGAAAATGCAAGACAATTCGATTTGCTTATTTAGAAGTTTTATCTTTTGATGTTTAAGTTTATCCATTCATTTGCTATAATTGTTTTTATTTATTTTAAAAAATAATGAAAAATGATATCCTGGCCAAAATATGTTGTAGGCTTTTCTGTAGCACTTCTGTCAATCCTACGGTTTTGTTATTCACTGCACCATTTGCTTACGGAATACTTTTGGCTTGCCCTTGCCAATAGAGGCATTCTCTTGCTGGAAGTTTCATTGATGTTCCAATACTTCACCCATGATTTTGAAATTCTGGGATAAAATGTTGATGCAGATCGTGTTCCTGTTATAGAGCTTCTTAAATGTTTCTAAGTGGCTCTATTTAGGGTTTACTGATCATGCTCCACCTACCTAACGAATGCTAGAGGAAATTCATCCTTTGAATTTAGTAAGGGGTTAAATAAAGGTAAATGGGGATAGCCTTCAGTTGCACCAGCAGCCTTCTCTTCAGAGATTCATCCCTTGAAAGGTAAGCTGAAACCATTGTACTTGTGGTGATGTTTCTGCTTCTGTAACAGTTCTTTGTATTTCATACAAAAAAGTAGAAATTCAAATAGATTTACCGTATGTTGCTTTCCTTCTTCATGATTGAAAATTTTGCGTCTCTGATGACCATTTCAAAATCATAGTTCATTACTCCAAACCTTTATTATTTCCTTCTGGATTTTCTGCCTGATATTATCTAGTGATTATTGCCGGTTAATTGGTGAACTTTTAGTTTCACTTTTCATTTTTTGGAATGTACAGGTAAACTTTTCTTAACCATCTTTGGATACTTCCACTTTGTTTGTCGTGGAGCAAGAAGGCAGATTCTGAACCTACTTTTGATACTTCTTTTGGTGAAGCAACACTTATGATAAGTGTGCTCGAACATGTAGCGTATTGGTTGGAAATAAAGCGGAGAATTTCAAGTTACTGGGTTTGAGCACTTTGCTGAAAAAAAAAAAACACTTGTTATGAGAACAATACTTTATGTTCAACGGCCTCTAAGTATATATGACACTTGTCTTTCTCAGACAGTTTGCTATGATAAGATAACAGAAACAATACTAGTATAAACAGTTAAGGAATTATTATGGGCCCAGTTGGTGTTGCAAAAATGGCTTAAAAAAACATTAATCTCATGACAAATGGGGACCTTAAAATTTTTTTAGACAAATATCTGCTTTGATTTAGCGTAGTTGTCTTCATCAAAATAGGAATGCTAAATATGATTTTGCGAAAGTGTATTTGTGATTATGATATTTATTCTCCTAATAAAGTTAAACGGATGCTTTTGTTGAGATCAACATGTTTATAGTACAATTTATTGCTTGATTATTGAAGTATCAGGAGCCTGGTAAGACTTGTGATTACAAATTGTAACCAAGTTTACTTGAGCATAGGAGTGGTGCTGATGACCGGAATTACTAAGGAAGATGTGGAACACCTTAGCCAAATTGCTACTTGCACCACACGACGTATGGCTAACTTTCATCTAATTGGATCATCTTTCAGTTATTAGCTTCGCTGAATCATCTGCAAAGCATCTCCCTTTGAGGTTTACAATCTTCAATTCCATGGGTCTAAATAAATGCTTATTCGGAAACTCTAGTTCCATAATCTGAAAACTCAATCTACATGAACATGGGGTAGAAAGTACAATGATTCAACAGTGAACAAATAGGATTTAAACTATCTGACACCAAAACAAACCAACTTGGCCTAAGAGCAAGTCAGGTTTGGTGTATAAAGCTGTAACAAAGTTGTCAACAAATCAAGCTTTCGTCTAGAAGGTATCACGCGGGAGCTTACCATCAAAACTTTTTTGATGTGTGGATGTATTTTTTTATTTTTAATAAATTAGCTGTCATAAAAGATGAGGACTTTTTTGAAATAGAGTTTTGTAAGTGTTTACTAAATTTCAAATGAGCCTTGAGCTTTATATGCATGCTTTCTTACCAGTATAAATTTCATTAGCTTGAATATTGGTCTTGAAAATTCCTATTTATAAATGTCAAGGGGATGAGACAATTGAATTGTTGGAGACCATGAGGAATTTTTTTAGCATGGAAAATGTGGAATTGACTTTACACTGCTGTTTTGACTTTTCTTTTGATTGAATTTTTTGATTGAATGTGAATTTACTTGGGGGCAATTTTTGTTTTGAAAGGGATGGCAATTATATTAATTGTATTATGAAGCCATTCATTTGCTATATTTTTTGACAAGCTGAATGATGTTGACGAATCTGGACTGTAAAACTTTCCCGCAGATGCTGGCCAAATGAGTTGTTAGGATAGCTATATTTGTTGAAATCAGTTAGATACAAAATTAAGGTAAATGCTGTGGAAAAAATACGGATCTCAAGAATTTCTCATTAGCAATCAATATTACTATCAAAATTTTTTTTCATGTTATTTTATCTAAAGATAAGCTAATTTTGGCAAAATTAACATCTGAATTATTTAAGGCCGATGATATTACTTATATGTGGCATTTGAGAAATTTGCATCTAGCCAGTTTAGTGCTTAGGTCTTATCGCTTAGCTCAGACTTGATTGTATCCCGTGGAAAGCATTAGATTTTCAGCATTCCTTGCTTGCAAATGCAGGCTCTCAGATTTGATTGCATCACATGCCCATGAACTTTGTGATTTTATTCATTATCGTGTATTCAAATCGCCTATAGATGATGAAATCTAGCAAATTTTTTGTTTTTTTTTTAAATCTTCAAGCAATCAGATGAGTAGTTGCATTTCAGAAAGTATAGATTTCTGATGTACATTCAACCATGTGAGCCACTAGGATAATTTGTATTTTTAACTGAAAGATTTGCATCAAATGGAAGCTCCGATATCGCCCAGAAAGCACCATCTTCAGCTACAAGCTTAGACGAGAGAAGATATATGGAACCAAGACAACTGCAGACCAAGAAAGGCCAGCATATTGAAGAAACCTTATCCCTGAATCAACATCATATGATTCCTGAAACAAAAAGGAAACTGCTCTCTGAAAATAATTTGCTTTCTTGTTGACTGACTCAATTTTGACACGATCAGATTTCTTTAGTGCAGGGATGTAGCACGATGACCTTATTGGGATTCCAATAATGTTGCACAAGATTGGGAGTAACCATTTGGCTGAAGCTTTGCTGCAATACTTTACAGCAAGTATTGTAGGAAGGCCTACAAAGATCCTCCCCAGAAAGACAAGTAACGGCAGTTGGGGGCTGAATATAGTAGAATCAGTTAACTGGAACTGCAAGAAGGTTTGCTGATAACCACTGACCTAGACAATGATGCTTAAATGAATCAATTATAACTGATATTATGATGTAATAACTGTGAGTAAAAGCTTTATTGAATTAATAGGTTCAGTTTATTTATAAATATGCTAACGTTATTTCATAATATTTGAGTTGCGGAAATGTAAACTTCATCAGAAACATGTTCTATGCAAAATGACCTCTGAAAGTTTTTGTTTTAACCTTTTTCTGCAACAGAAAAAGGTGACCTCAAGAAATAAGGATATACTGAGCAGTTTAACATCGCCAAGAACCTGTAAGTGATATATCATATTAATAATTGTTTTGTTTTTTTCTCCTTTGGCAGTGTGTCACTTGGTGGAATTAACTCTACACAATTGGATACAGTGCAGATTTGCGGCATTAATGAGTAAGTTGTTCTTAACTTTACCTGCTCTTCACAGCAACATTACTCTTAATCAAACACTACTGAAATTGAATGTTGCAATGAAATGAATTAAGCCTACTAAAATCTTAAAACCAAGAATCAATCTTAGATGCTACAATTCAGATTAGATCTTCATGAGAACTCCTTAATCTTTTATATAGAAACTATTTGAGTTGTGTTCCCTGATCCCTATCATCCTTAGGTATTCAGTCCCATCATCATTTCTTCAAAAAAACAATACATAACAAAATCCTAACTGCCGTTGTAATCGATTTTTAAATGAAAAGAAAATATAAATCAATTTCTTGCAGTTCAATCAAATTGAATAAAAAAACACAGAATTTTCACAGATAAAAGAAAAAAAAAACCTTTTTTCACAAACATTCACTGATTATGATTGTGACTGAACCTCGTGCCATTTTTTTAAGTGAATTTGGAGAAGTTATTTATGTTCATGTTTGCAAATTGAATTGCCGATATTCAAAATCTTTCATTGGATTGAAGTTGAAGTCCACAACAATTATAGCAGCAACATGGTGGCAAAAGGAAACTAGATAATGCTTAATGTAACCGTAAGGGATAATAGAGCTTAGTAGCTTACTAATCCAAATGCAACGCCATTGAAGGCTGTGTGGTACTCAAAACTTGGAGTTGGGACCTCCGGAGTCGGATAAGCAAAGAATAATAGGAAGGAAAGACCTGCCCAGAATGGTGTAACTGAACCCAAAAATAAATAAATAAAAATCAAGCAGCAGAAAATTTATAAACAATGGAAGAATTTTGATAAATGAAAATATTTTATTGAACAAAGAATGAGCATTGATAATATAAAAAATAAAAATCAAATTAATGCATTACCATTCTGACCAGAGGTGATAAAATTATCAATATGTCCATAAACAATAAGCCAGAGGAAAAGAATTATAAGTCCAATTATCATGCCAGCAGCAACATCAATGAAGCTGTGCATGCCCAAGTATATTCTGCCTAATTAAGAGAGAGAGAGAGAGAGAGAGAGAGAGAACAGAGTTTTAGTACATAGGATATAACAAATAGTATACAAAGTTAAAAGCTTTTTGATGCATTAGGATATATAAGTGTATATTTACCTATTCCGACGAGAGAGGTCAGCAAGACCACTGAAGCGAACCAGATCCAAACGGAGAAAGCATCCATGTGAGGTCCATTCATGATTCTGTAGTATAATAAAAATCTGCGAAACCAACAAAAGTGCAAATTTAGGATTCAACGCCTTGTATCTGGAATTTCAGAAGCTTCAAGAAAATCATCTCATTCAAATAATAATAATAATAAAATCATGTTAGAAATTTTGGGTCGGAATATCTTTATTTAAATTTGATCAGAATAAATTGTGGCAATCACATATATATCATACAACTCTTATATATTTAATATTTAGGGACTATTTGGGATCACTTTTGTTTTCTGTTTTTTGTTTTTATTTTTATGTTATTTTTGATATTAGAGTATTTTTTATATAATTTTATTTTTTGTTTTTAAAAATAAAAAAATGTGATTTTTAAAAATAATAATTACAATTAAATAAAATTATTTTAAAATAAAATATAAACAAAATAAAACAAAAATAAAAAATAAAAAACAAAAATGATCCCAAATGGGCCCTTAATATTTTATTGAATAATATTTAAATGATTAACATCATATAAAAATCATTATTATTAATTTTTTAAAAATGATTATATTTTTTTCATGCATAAGTAAAATGTTAAAAATACTAATATTAAAATTTTAGGGATTAGAAATGTAAATACATGAAAATTATGTGATATGAATGTAAATCTTTAAATTAAATTTACTTCATGTTAAAATTAATATATGATTAATAAATTAAGTATTATATTCATTTTAAAGAAATTCAATGATTAAAAAGTCCGTCATACGTAAATTTAAATCAGATGTCCTTATTTTTTCTTTTTCGAATGATGCCCTTGTCAAACTTTAGATTAGATATACCGATTCTAACATCTCATTTACATAATAAAAATAATAAATAATAGGAGTGTTTGCTTACATAGCACACAATTCTTTTATGTTTACATCAATATCATCAAAATTTATAATATTATATTAAAAATAATAGTATCATTAATTTTATAAAGTTAAATGCATTATTTTAACATAATAAAAGTGTTATATTTATAAATATAAAATTTTAGATGTTAGATATATAATTGCATAAGAATTGTGTATTTTTTTAAATAATAATAATAATAATATATAATAATTATTATTGTTATTAAATAATGTAGGGTATAAATTTGTAATCATATTGATCGAATACCCCAAAAGACAAACTGTGTTGATAGTATGCGTAGATGGAAATGTATTCCATGGCGTATTCTTTCTCATCCTTTGTACGCGCCACGCTCCTCAAAGGAGGACAACTTGGTCGAGGGGCTGATATTGCATCCTATTCATTATAAAAATAAATCAAGTTTGAACACTTGCCGAGAAAATGCTTAATTACAAGAAAATAAATATAATTCAACTCATAAATTGCTTCAAGGGAAATATTTAATTAAATTTACACAATTTTGATTAAAATATGATTCAAAGTTTACATATCTATTTTAAAAACATGTTCAATTTGTAGTTAAATAATATTATACTAATTTCAAAAAAGATCTAAAGATTTTGAATCTATTATGATCACTTTTTGGTCCAGACATAATTTTTTTCATAAATATCAGTCACGATAAATCTTAAAATTATTATTTTTATATATCATTCATCCAAAAATAACTTTTAAGAGCTTTAATACTTATTTAATAACATAGTTAATCAGAGTTTCTTGAGCCAATTTATTTCCATTGCTAGCTTACCTTAGTAGAGTTCCCAATATAAGTACAAAGTCATCATTTGTTTTTTACAAATTTCTCAATAAAATAAAAAAATTTACAAAAACCATTTCTCAATCAATCATTACAAAAAAAAAAAAAAGTATAAGAGCGAAGAAGAGTGAGAAATGCAGTGTAGAATGGCATGGAAACCACAAAACAGACCACAGTGAAGAGATTATCCAAATACACATTGTGAAATCTCTGCAAAAATCCAAACTTTAATGAATTAAAAAACCAAAATAAATAAAATAAAATTTTTTGGAAGCTGAACAGGCTTCAGCGATCAAAACTGTGGGATTACTGCAGAGAGAGGTAGATGAAACTAATCAAGAAAAATGACCTGAATCCGCAGAATCAGACCGGTCTCGGAGAGCACACGGCGAATAATCCACGGCCGCGCGATCGATCGGAGCCGCCTCGTGAGACCCAAAAGAGACGCCGCCAACACGAATCCGAGAACGCCGGAGAGGAAGAGAGGCTGCCACAGGGGGAAGGTACTGCTCCTGCTCTCCATCTTAATCTTTCTCCTCACACACTGGTCTTCTGTTTTGTAGACCAAACCCTGGGATCTGTCTTCTTCTAATCAAGTGGTTTAGTGTCCTTTTTATTTTATTTTATTTTTAAATAATCGATTGATAAAGGCATACAAATTGTAATATTTAAATTGAAGTTATTAAAAAAAAATATAACAATTTAGAACATCCAATAAAGTGTTTGTATTTTTATAAAAATGATTAGAATGTCCCGTTAAGAATTTATAAATAGGTATTATTAAAACAGATTGATTTAACTAATTCAATCATAAATTGGGCAGCGGATTAGTCCAATTAGCCTTAAACCAACAAAATCGATCCGAACCATTAATTTTACCTGTGAACTGATCCTGATTATATAAAACTAATAGATTCAAACATAACCCTTTTGATTGCATTTACTCAATCCAATAATGGTTAAAATTTTTCTTATAAAAATTAAATCTATGAATTACATTAACTTCAACTTATAACTATGGATTTTAAAATTAGCTTGAACTAATAACCATGGATTTCAAAACTAGATTGGACTTATAATCTTGTGTTTTAAAGCTCGAGCGAAGGATCGCTCAATGTTCGATTTGATTCTTTTGCACCCATATCGATCAATCATAGACATTTAGTATCAATCTTTCTAGTTGTCCATTCTTTTCTCCTATAAGAAGAATGATTGAATTCTAGCTCCATCTTCCTCAACCTATGATATTCTCTATCAACCATTGCACAACTCCCACTTAACATTTATCTTTTTTTATCATTTAGCCTCTCTTATAAAAATAATGATTAAATTGTCCTAGAAATACCTCTTATTTATTGTCATCAATAAAACTAGATTATACTATATAAAAAAAACAAATAAAAACAAAATAAAGAGAAAAATGATTATTCTTTATCAAGAAATGAAGAAGTTTCTCTCATTTGCATAAATAAAATAAATAAATAAATCAATATAAAGTATGTTGCAAATAATTTTAAATTTGATTAAGGGTGTTTTTGAGATAATTTTCTGTATGCTTTATTTTTTCATAAAACAACCAGAAAGTAAAGTAGCTTCGTTTGATTATCAATATTTAACAGTTTTCGAAAGTTTTAAAAAATCGCTTTTGAACTGTTTAGAATGTTTTTTAAAAACTTTTTTAAATTTTTTTTTAAAATATTTGTAATACATAAAATAACTTTTTTGAAAAGATTTTTCTACATAAGCTTTTCAAAAAATTACAATTGACTCAAATAGATCTTAAGAATTGAATGATTCCTGAATCAAATTTTAGTCGAAAAAAAAGTTATTTTTTAATAGGGCTAAAATTGCTCAAACCCCGCTGAGTAACACTCTTCTCTGTTTACCATTTTTTTTAAAAAATTATTATTCAAAGGATAAACCATTTTACACTTAACTAAAGTTAACTTTGTTAATGGATGATGTGGTTCGGGTCACCCCTGGACCCGATAAGTTGGGGGCCCATTATCCGAATCGGTCAAACAATAGCTTGGCCCGAGTTGATTTATTTTTATTTTTATTTTATTATCTGGTTGCCTTGATTTGATCAAAAGATTATAAAATATCTTTTTTTTTTGACGAAATCTGAATTTTTAGATAGCTACATATGAATTAATTCGATAGTTTATAGTTATTCAAACCCAATTTTCCTTTTTTGGGATAAACACATTGACAGAAACTCTCCTCTCTCTCTCTCTCTCTCTCTCTCTCCAATAAATATTTAAAAAAAAAAACGTTCCACAATGAGAAAGTCAATTTTCATTTGAGAGCTCGTCATAAATAATCTTTTTAACTTTATCTTGGACCGGGTTTAATGAATATTCTTTCTTCAATTCTTGTTGATGAGTACTACTTTAGCGCACTATTTATTACACAAATTTTAATTTATACCTTTACTAATAAGCCTTCTAAAAATTACACATTAATTTTATTTACCAGAATCTTTTTAATAATACTACAAAAAAATCACTCTCATATAATCAAATTTCAATCTATACATTCTAAAATTGCCAAATATCTATTTTTAACATTTATAGTTTTATAAAATGGTTTATGTTTTCTGAGAAATTGCAAAAGATCTGCATTTTTTTTATTTTTTTGTAAAAGCGCATGCATTAAATTCTATTATCGAAGTCTTCTTCAATCACTCTCTCCTACACTCTTTTATTTGCTGTCAGTTGATCTCTTCTGTAGATATAATATTTTGCTCAAATAATATAATCAGTAAAATTATTTTTATTGCTTGTATTGTCCTATTTGTGCAAGTTTGTTTGGGGAGGATATTGTTGATGGACTCTATTTGATGTGATATAAAATGTTTCATTTAAGTTTATTTCTTCTTATTAATGTTTTTTGCTTAGATTTTACTTTTAATGATTCTTATTAACTTTTTTATTACTTGAATCACATTTATATGAGTCCTATTGGAAGCAATATAGTATCTATTAAATTCTTAGTAAAATATTTAACACCTAATATTATCATTTTTCTTTTACAAAATTTCGAATTTAATCATTTTACTGTAATAACTATTATTATGTTACTTTGCAATTATCTGAATATAATGTTTAATACTTATTAAGATTCTATTTTAATTTTGTAATTTATAGGTATTTAAGATTTATCATGTTTTTATTTAATTTAAACAATTATTGAAATATTGAATTAACAAAAACATCTATCCATTTTATCAAATAAGAAAATAGAAATTCATGTATGTGTAAAATTTTTAATCAAATAAGTTAAACTAATCTAAAATATATTATATTTTTTTACGCTGCATTTAATTTATTTTAGGATCATGCAACTAAACAGCCCTATAATGAGAGGTGAAAGTAGCAAAATTTCTTTGAAAGGATGCTCACTCCATCCAATTGGCGGCAGCAAATTTAAGTCAGTTTATTACTTCATATAGGAAGCAAATTTTCATATATAGAAGACACATCATTAACATATACGACAATAATATGTTAATTAAAATTTCTTAAACATCATAACATTTATTCGACCATTGATAATTAATATTATCTATCCTCCAATAGCCGGCTTCGTGTTTTTTTATTAATATAATTCTATTATTAAATGTTTCATATACAGAAGACACATCATTAACATATACGACAATAATATGTTAATTAAAATTTCTAAAACATCATAACATTTATTCGACCTAATTAATATTATCTATCCTCCAATAGCCGGCTTCGCGTTTTTTGATTAATATAATTCTATTATTAAATGTTTCATATAGCATTTTTTTTTATTTACGCCACTAAATAAAATTTTATCAACGATTCATCGAAATAATTAATTAAAATCTTAGAGCACTAATTAAAAATGCGTCTGCCGGGAGTCGAACCCGGGTCTATTGCTTGGAAGGCAATTATCCTAACCGTTGGACTACAAACGCTATTATATGTTTGTGCTGTGTTGTATATTTAAAAACAATTTAAAATAAAAATAATAAAAAAAGAATTTTTATAAAATGATTTCAATGCATCTCATCATTTCCTTCTCAAAATTCTGGATATTTCCCATCATCTACCTCTTCTTAAATCCATTTAGGGGCTGTTTAATTACTTGCATTTGAAATATAGTATAAAATAAATTCAGTGTAAAAGAAATACTTTAGATTTATTTAATTGAGAGTTTACAAATTATTTTGAGAAAAATAAAGGTTTTGATGTCCTACACGGCAGCATGGTAGCATCGTGGCGGCGGCGTGATATGGATGGCGGCCACGCCGCCACATCACTTTATATTCGCCGGTGTATTTGAAATTCACCCAAATCGACCGAATTCCAAATACACCGAAAATGTCATCTCTAATATATTTGGAATACATTACATTACATTAGAAATATACTCTACTTGTTACCAAACACCCAAAAAGTTAAAATACATACATTTGAAACACAGTACACTCCAAATACACGCAACCAAATAACCCCTTAAGAAGAGTGTACTTTTTAATATAAATAATTATAAATATTTAAAAATAAATAAATAATAATGTTTTAATAATCATCATCGTTAACAGTTTTGATTGTCAAAATAATTTTTTGACATAATTTTTAAAATAATAATTAAGAAATTGATAGCCAAACATAGTTATGCAAATGTGATTATTTTTGAAAAATAAATAACCAAAAAGCTTCCCAAAGTGAACCCTGAGAGAGATCCACAATATTTTTGTTAACTTTCTTTGCTTTCTTTATATGATTAATTTGGGTCTAGGACTTATCAAGTCAAATTAATCTTCTTTGAACAGTGGAATCCATGGCTGAAGAAAGCAACATAGTATAACTAAGCATTCACGCTACTTTGTCATAAAGTATGGTCACGAATTTAAATTAACAAATGAGAAAGCATCCCAAATTTTTAAAAAAATATATACAAGGTTAACTCAATTTATGTCTTCGTTCACGCTTGTTTGTATCGGCTTGAATGCTGCAAACACAACGGCTATCTTACATGTAAGAAATCCTGCAACTCCAGCAAATAGCTCTGAGGGAGAAAACGACATATTTGTGCCTCCCATATAAAGCTTAGATGACACAACAATGGCGGCCATTACAAAGGCTAGACTCATCAGTGGTCCTTTGAGACCTCCATAACTCTGCAATGAGTTTTCTACCTCATCATCTTCTGTTGACGATAATGGAACTGATAATCCATCAACTGATCTCTGAAGCAGCAGCAGATAAAGAAAGCCAGTAACCCCACCAGCTAAGAAAGAATAAGCATTGGCCTCATTTGAAGAGACGGTCAAAATCGCTGCTCCGGAGACGATGAGAGTGAAGTCATAAAGCAGTAATGAGAATTTCAGATCAGCGTACTCCTTCATGCTTCTTTCTTTTGAAAGCTCGGTATCAGAATATGGAGTTTCTGTCGAGGAAGCGGTAGTCGACAAGGCGGAAATGTCGTCCTTGGCAATTTGCGTCACAAGCATAGGCCTCAACTCAGCAACTGGCAATCCTCCATCGCCAAGCGGCAAGCTATTCGCCTCGAATTTATACAGCAGACCTGAGAAATAGCTCTCTTTGGCTTCAGTTAATGATGATGAATTTGATGAAGCATTAATGACATTCAGACGAATAGCATCCACTCTCCAAGAACCTGTTCTTCAGTTAAAAACAATGAATGGAAAGAAATCAGTTTCAGTGTTAATCAAATACATCAATTTTTTATAATTCTGACACCAACCAGATTCAAGGCCAATCCAAAGTGCTGCTATCTTTTCTAACTTTGGCCCTTTGAAGGTGACAGTATCAATAGAGCCTCTCTGGAAGTGGATGTGTTCAGAGATTATCATATCTTTCTTCTTTATTGAAGCAGCAGATATCCTCTGCAGGATTGATCTACCATTCTCATCTATCAAACACAGCAATATTGCAGCATTAAGATCTTTCAAACAAGATCCAAAGTCTCTGCTTGTGCACAACTCTACTACGTAGAATGAACTCAACTGATCCAATTCCAGAGAAGAGAGAACCTCTTCAGAAACATGCATGGGATATGTAGCCACCTCAGCTGCTGCCAAGAGATGTGAAGGCTTAACAAATTCCTGAAAATCTGAAACATAACAGTTAAAGTTTGTGAGCATATGTTGTGAAAACAAGTTCAAACAAATTTGAAAGAACTGACTCAACCATCACTTAAATGAACAGGAAAAGCTATTAACTACTTTAAAGAGCTTTTTTCTTTGAGGTTGAACAGTGAAAAGTGCTTCCTGAATGACTATTTCTTTATCTTGCGGTAGATTAATGATAACATATGATGACTAATAAATCACATCATGTAAAACAGATCCTATTCTCAATGAATACAAATGCTCAGTGCTTTATATCAATGATCAGAGCTCCAGGCAACATACCTTGAGACAGGGATCTTCTTGAACGAGAGATTATGTGAGAAAAGCTATTCTGATTCTTGACTCTCCTAATTGGGGACAAAGAATATCCTGCAAAATCCTCTGAGGTGATATAAACAGATTGCCTTCTTGTTGGAAAATTAGCTTGAACTGAAGGAATGAGATGACCGATAGAAAGGGACTCCATTTCTGTTATTTTTCAAATAATAGCAATGATCATCTTAGCTTCAAATTCACAGATTGAAGGAAATGTAAAAATAAAAATATACTAAGAATATAATGTCTTAGGCATCAAAATTCTTTTCAACATAGTAACTGTCTGTGATATGCTTTTTTCTTATATTTACTGATAGAATGAGTAGAGCCTAGTGAATATAAAATACTGCAAAATGAACTGAATGGTTAAGGCATATACACAATAAAGAGCAAAAGAAGATGTAAAAAGTAGATAAAAATAATTGAAGAATTAGATGGAGCATATCTTAGGATATAGTTATTTCCTAAAAAAGTACTCAACAAGAATAAATTAAAAATAAGTAATCATAAAACTAAACCCAAAAAGTTGGGATAAGGTTAATGATGATGTTTCAATTATATTTTCCATGGTGTCATATGCTTATGAAAGCTTGAGAACCTTGAACACCAAACATGTATATGAAATATGAATGCTATGCTTTTTCGCAAGCTATAGAAGAATGACGTTACCAAGTTCTTGAAGGGAATTCAAAACTTTATATCAAACCATTGCATCATGTAGGTGAGAAGGATTTTGTCATGATGGAAATAAACAAGAGATTTCATAGTGCATGTAGATCATTCGATGTACATTACATTCTAGGTTTCGACGACTCTAATTAGGAAGAATACTTTGTACATTTTATAAAATCAGCTTATGAGCCAAAATTAACAGGCCGGTGAGCCCAAACTTGACTCATTTCATCAAACCATGAATAAAAGTGTCTAACAATACATATGATTATGAATAGTAGAATTCAATGGTTTAACTACAAAGTCATGAAGGAAATTAATAATAACCCCACTTCATTTTTTATTTTATCATTCTTTTCCAACTCATATTTTCCAAGGTTCCATCGTCGCAACTTCTCATATCAACTTTTTCTTCTCTTTCATAAGAAGGCAAGAAGATTTGCGAGCTCTAGCACAAGTTCAATTAATTAAATCAAGTTCAATTTCAATTAATTGAATCAAACTCAAGCCAGGAGAAGCTCAAACTCCTGTCGATCAGTTTACACCTCTAGATGCAGGTAATTTACTTTCAGATAAAGACACATCAATGCTCTCTACAAAAACCATAAGCATTACATTCAGCTAAAGAACATACAGATTGCCAACGACCATTCAAAACTGTGAAACAACAACAGATCCAGTTGCTTACAGAAAAAAAAAAACAGAGACAAACATGTTTGCCCATATCACTTCATCACAGTGAAAATAGTAAAATGAACCAAATCAGCCATTTATTATATAAAAAAAGTATGATGTTACTGTCACTGTAAAAGCTTCCTCACACAGCCAACTAATTAACGCCAACTTCTCCAGTAGTCCCTAAGCCATTTTTTACCCATGAAACATTAAATTGATCTAAACTACGCAAAATCAAACCCCTCTCCAAAAAGAAGAAAAAAAAATGAAAATAATTTGCTCCCGAACCTGTTTAATATATTCAGAAAAACTCATCACTGTATATACTTTAGAGGTAGTCAAATCTCATAGATTCACATTTAATAGATTCCTCAAGAAAAATATTGAGGGAGAATGGATTGGCAAATCAAGCTACATGTAATAAGAGAAAAAAAAAAGAGGGAAAATTAACTTACCATGGATGTAGAAGAGAAACAGCCTAGCAAAACGCCGTTTCAGCTCCTCGATGCCAAAATCAACTGGGTCTCATCTTCGGGAGAACGAAAGTGAAGAAGACGGTTGCGTGAGGATTCCGGTGCGACGACGACACCCACTTTCTACCGGCAAGCGTGATTTTTTCCCTAAGCGTTCAACAAATATATATATATATATATATATATATATATGGGATATTTACCCTAAATAAAAGAAAATTTACACTTTAGTGTATTTCTTGTAGTTGACAAATATGTTAGAATAACAAATCACATATTTTGACTTTCATGGCTTATATTTGTAAAAAGATGATTAAAATATTATAAAAAATTCTTATGATCTCTACTCCTATGAAATTAAATTTTTATTTGAACACTCAATTTATATATATATATATATATATATATATATATATATATATATATATATATATATCACTTTAACATTTTGAGATTCTTTAGTTACAAAAGTTATTCAAAATTTAAGTTAGTGTTACTATCTTCTTAAATCACCTTCTATTTTAATTTTAAGCTATATACATGAATTGATCAGGCTAGGGACAATTGTTTGAAGGGCAGACGAAAGAGTTTAAAAATAAAAAAAATATATTGCATTTATATTACTCTACCAGGATGATGAAGAGAAACATGCACAATAAAATCAATAGCAATTTATGATGGTTCAGTCCATAAATCAGTATTTACTGTCAGAACAAAATAAATGAAAGTATTCATCATAATGTGAGATACAATATGAGAGATCTCCTAATAGCTTAGGGGAGTTTTCGCTCTCGAGAAGAGACGAGGAAAGTATAATTACAACAGATGAAATTTAGGTTGAAGAAAAAAAAATTATAATCACTAGTTTTCATCTAATCTTTTTCATCTGTATTTCATAATTGTCCGATCATTATCTCTTATCACTATTATTTGACATTGTTGGCCTTCACATATGTGTCATAAGTCGGGTCAAGCCCACAAGTCAAATTCGACGGGCTTCGGAGATGACAATGCACAAATCGGGGCTCAAAATGCACTAGACATCACCGAAAATGATCGAAACGACCTCGAATTGACGAACGGACTTTGCCGTCACATTCAGAATGTCGAAATTGATCGGAATATATATATTCCATAATCTAAAGAGCGACTGATAAAGCGACCGAGCTATCAATGTGTTGACGTGCATATCAGAGTCAGGAAGCTGTGACTATGTCCAAACGATCTCCATTCATAAAATTAATTACGTTGTTGGCTTCAAAACGTCGAAAACTATCAAATGAGACTATTTACGCTTAATTCAGACGAGTTTGTGCAAATGTCGAATGATCAGAAGTGACATCGCGCAAATCGAGGTTGAAATGCATTGGACGTCGCCAAAATCAACCCAAATGACCTCCGGTCGAAGAAAGGACTTCACCATCACGCGTTAACGCCGCAACCGGGTCGAATATAAATATTGACAACTTGATGATCAACCGATCAGCGATCGAGTCGCCAACGCACTGCATGTATATCGAGATCGAGGCGACCTAAACCAAACAACCTTCGTCAAATTGATTGCTTATCGGCCAAACATTGAAATCTATAAGATTGTTTCACTAAAGGATAAATCGTAAAAATCGAATGGTCGAAAGCGCGACGATATTTGAAAATTATGACGTGACCGAATTAAACGGCCTGATTAAACGAATCGCCGTTGTTAAAAACAAAATAACTTTGAATCACTATATATATCAACCCTATGTTGAGGTCAGCATAAAATTCACATTAAAGTCGATTAAGCAATAGAAAATATTATTAAAAGCCTTAATTTAATCCTAACTAACCTAAATCTAACTTAAATATCTAAATTCAGCCAGCCCAAGTTACTAAGCCCAACCCAAGCTCCCCCTCTTCACACACGGAGGATGCACGACCCGCTTGGCTTCGTTCAGCTACCCCCTTCACACGCAACTGCACGGAATGAACTGCTCGGTCGAACCGTCCTCCTCCCCCTTCACACGCGCTCCACGAACGAGTTCCTCCGTTCAAATCCCTGGTAATTACTCCCTCTTATCCCAACTGAGTAGTTCTTTTCTTCCTTTATAATCCGAAAAACCTAAGGCAATCTCTCCTTCCCCCCTCCGATTTCTCCCTCATTTAGAAACCGAAAAAAAGAAGATAAACCTCCTTCCTCTTCCCTACTTCTCATTCCAACCGAAGGGCTGCCCCTTTTTTGCTTGATCCAAAACTGAACAGCAAGGTTTTTCCCCTTTCTTCTTCTCACTTCCTTTTTCTTTCTTCCCTTCCCTATTTCTCCTTCTCCATTTCACTCCTTCCCTCATTTCCACAAAAATAGAAAATTTCATCTCTTCCCCTCACAAAACCGATCCGAAAATTTGTCAGAATTCCTCTCATTCATTCCTTCCTTTTTTTTTTCTTCTGATTTTCCCTCATTTTCTCAACACTTAAACGCCCCATTTCCTAATTCATTTCACCAGAACTGAGGAAGAACACCGATGAGATTCTTTTTCTTTCGGCTTCGCTCTTCTTGATTACTTTCATTTTTTCACAGAACCAAGAAGAACATTATAAGTTTTCTCCGGTTTTGGCATTTCCTTCCGACCATTCTCTCAGAACCGAGGGAAACATCACACGGGTTCCCTCTTGTTCCACATATCCAACCTCGCTTAATCATTGCAACGCCAGTAAAAAAAATGAGTCGAATACGTGGGATCAATGTGAATGTGGATATACACGACCGTATTTCTTTGGGTTTGAAGATTGTGCTCATGGAGGTACGACGAGATGAATTAGTGGTGTCACACACCACCGCTTCATTATACTATTATGCAAAATGTAGCCAATATCTGTGATGTCGCCTCTAGATGAAATCGCCAAAATTTTATCAAATTTTGACTAAAAAAAAATAAATGAATATATATATGCCTTGATTTCTCTTTTCAGGTTTAAGATCCGCTAATGCCCATTGTCAAGAGTGAAGACGGTTATTGTCAGACACCACTCACCACGCTATTGTGTATCGAGAAAGTCAAAAGCCTCATCGACTATGGGGATGATCTGAGGTCAAAATTTTGACTAAAATTCGAAACTTAAACAAATTCAAACTGAAATCGTCTAAACTTAAATTAAATAAGAAGATATACGATAAATGTTAAAATGAACACCAAACCAAAAAAAGAGAGGAAAAATACTTATAAAACTTATTTAAGTAAGTTGAAAGCCTTCCCGAAGTGCGAATTAAAATCCTTCCCCCTCTTTATCAAGTACTCTAAACTCAAGCAAGTGTTCTCTATTAGCCTTATTTAGAGGGATTTGAGGAAGTAATGAGTGAGTTCTCTTTTCTTATAAAATTCTCAAAATTAAACAAACATTAATTGGAACTTGGGGAGGCCAATATTAAACTCATAAGTTTTAAACTGCAATCCTCTATGGCGTAAATTGAAGCGTTAAAGTGAGTTTTATTCTCTTTTAAATTTCTCAAAATTAAATAAACTTTGATTAAAATTGGGAGACTAATACTAAACTCATAACATATTTATAATAAACTTAACATCTAATTTTCAAATAAACATGGAGCTTAATGTAGAGTTAAGGATGAATCTAAATTGGGTTTAATAACTCTTATATGAATATGAAGATGATTATAATGCTGGCGAATAAGCATGAGTGGGCTAAAATAATAAATACTAAAATTGGTATAACTTATTAAAATTGGTTTAAATTGAACATAACCAAGTTAGAAGAATTGAAAAATTCAACAAGTAAACTAAGTGCAAGTAATGTTTTAAACCATGATATAAATCAAAACGTCTTTAACGACACCGAATTCTCAACACATCATACAAGCGAATAGAAGGCATTAATTAAGGCATTCTTAAATACACCAGTATGGGCCCTGACACTATGTTGAATGTTTAAATTCAAGTGTCTGAGGATGTTGCGCGGGTTGTTTCCTAGTTTAGTTTTAGGACTGGGTCCGAGTTAACAAAACCTAAAAATCTATTATATAAATTTCAACTTAGTGAAATATCTAATAGGCTAATTATATCATGTGATAGTATATCTGATCCTTTGTTAGGAGCTAAACAGAGTTGACAGGATCTAAAGTTCTCAATTATATTCAAGTCAATCAATTAACTACTCTCATGATGGCTATGTTGAATGGTGATTTCAATCGGAGGGGATATTTCCATCAAAATGTGATTCTATGTTCAAATCAAATTAACTAAAATTTAAAAACAATCTAAAAATGCTTAAATGAAGTTCTATCATTAAAAGCTTAAAGCAAAAAATCAATCAATCCACATTTTGCTACTATTTGTTGGAGGTGAAAAATTAAAAAAAAAACTCTAGCTCACAAAGAAGCTAACGTCAAATCAACTATTCTACTATGTTCACTCTCAATCAATCTCTTACCAGTAAGGAAGTGGCCCGTGTCCTCTGACTGCGTGGCTTGGCCAGTGGGCTCCACAGATGAAGTAGTTATGATTAGAATCCTCTGATCGGGTGGTTTAGCTAGTAAGACTTCATTATATTATAATCACGACTGTAGCCCGTTTGCTCTCCAATGGCTCTGCCTTTTGAGTTGTGAATCATAGGGTATACTTGATAGGGTAAACATCCCTCTGTCAGTTAAGATAGACTTAAACATGTCCCTTTAGACAAACACTATCTCAGGTTTACAAGGATTTCTTGGACAATATAACCTGTCTGACCACCTCCACTAAGAAGACTGGTGGGATCACGGATCGATGATGAAAACATGGGATTTAGACGCACGCCATCATTCCCCCAACCATCGGGTTTAAGCTGAAATGATGAATTTCATAATCTTAAATTCTAAAACTCTATATGCTGCTACTATACTGTTGACCTCACTTTTGGAGTGAGCTCTTAACCTCCTCTTCTTAGACTTATGACTCTTCTAGATACTAAGAACTCCTTAGTCATAAGACACTACTAGTGATTAGGTGAACACTTAACCTAAGCCTAGAGACTTAAAAGTGTTAATCATAAGATTAACCAATATCTTAAGGCTTAAGGAAATTACTAATCGCATAGTCTAAACCCAATCTAGATACACTTTTCCAAATCAAACCAAGATTCAATTCTCAAACTAAATCTCATATTCAAATTCAAATTCCAAATCTAATTTTAAATTTGTCTCCAAATGATTGAAATCGAAAATCAAATTCAAATCCTAAGACCCTTCTTAAGCCATATGAACCACATTCATAAGTTTAGCCAAAACTCTCCTTATATGAAATCAAACTCAATTAATCTCTTTATAAATCAATTATTTCTTCATTTATATTCACAAATATAAATGAAATTCAAATTCAAATGACCAAAATTATACCAAAAATCAAATCCAAACTCAATCTAAGCCATTTAAGCCAATTCTTTGGACTTAGCAAAATTCTATCCAAACCAAGTCAAAACTAATGAATTTTCTCTCAAATCAATCATTCATTAGATCATTTATCCAAATATAAATAAAATCTACTGCCATCAAACCAAACTTTAGTCAACCCAAGTCAAGCCTAACTTAGCCCTTTTGACTTAAAACTTTGAATTGCACCAAAATCCCTTAGACTCTAAATTGATTGCTGTTGAATTTATATTCCAATCTAGGGCTCACATATAAGTTCAACTAAACTCGAATAAAACCAAAACCAAACCAATTGACCCACTTAGGTTGGCCCAAAGTGACCTAAAGGACCCATTTGAGCCAACTTCTAATCCAACACAAATTGGATTGAACCAACCTCACCAAAACCTTTAACCATGATAATTGATCACCCTAGGATGATCAATTGCAATCAATTGGGCCAAACCAAGCCCAATTGGCCCTTTGATCCAGATTGACCCAAATTATCCTAAAGGATCAAATCGGGTCAAATCATGATCTTACCCAAATTGATCGCAACCAATGGCTGAAGTTCATTCCAAATTGATTATTTAACTTGACCAAAGCCATAATTAAATCAAATTTGATCAATTGAGCCAAATTGGTCAACTTGACAACAGCCCAAATTGGCCTAAAGGGTCAATTTGGCCTAAATCCAAATTAAATTTAAATTAATTTAAACTAAATATCATATTCATCTTCAATTAGCCAATTGAATATGAATCAACCCATAACACAAGCTAAATTGGCCAATTTTTGCTCAAATATGTCATTTTTACCCAATATGATCCCATATGACCTAAATTAGGCCAAATATCTTGAAACCAAGCTAAGACCCATTAGGGGTTGATCCAACCCAGCCCAAACTCATTTGGGGTTATCCCAAAACCAACTCAACCCATTTAAATCTCTCATGGATCCATCCCCATATAGGATTCCACCCAATCTCATTTAATTCTCCCCAATCACATACACTTAACTCCCCCCAACATTTGTATTGAATAGGACTGATCATATAGCAGCAAGAGAGGACTTTGTAGCAAAAATCTAAAGTCCTCAATCAATCCATCATCCACCCGAACTATCCCAAGCAAGATGACAATCAAATTAGAGCAAAAAAAAAATTCAAAAAATAATAGATTTTCAGCCATTATAAAAGAAGGGAGGAGATGAGGCTTTAGATTTCTTCCTCCCACTACCATTCAACCCCCAAAAGCTCTCCAAAGCAAAAAAAAAAAAAAAAAAACCATCCCCCACCTGTTTGAGTCATTTTTGAGCTCAAAAATATAAATAGTTGCTTTTTTGACGAAACATCGAGAAGATGGCGTGGAGGCAGGTTAAAGATCATTCCAAAGCTTCCTCACATACCTAGGAGTTCGCTCAGATCTTCACCGTCATCGGAAACCTTCCCTGACAAGGTAAATTTCGCTAAACTTTAGCTGGCCTAAAAATTTCTCGCATTTTGTATTAATTTTCTTGCAGTTTTAGGAATTTTCATTAAATAATCCTGCATTTTTTTACTTTAAATCATCCTAATTAAAAAATATAATTTTTTCAGTGCGAATCGACGTGAAAATGAGTCTATTTGGACAAGTTTTAGCTTAGAAACCCTCATTTTTTCTAAAGAAAGTCGTTTCTTTTCACCGGTTTCTGGCCGTCCGATCCGCGTGGTTCGCGGATCGGACTTGATTGATGGATCGCACGATCGGATGGCTCAGATCGTGCACCGATCGCGCGATCCTGACCTCTCGATCACATGATCTGATATGGACCGTCCGATCGCAGATCGGACGGGCCAGAGCGAGCCGCGGATCGCTTTCCAAGTGTTGACCCATTTCCGCCAGCCGACGAGGCACCGTGACGTGGAATTGCATGGCGACGCATGCCACGCGCACATGTCCAATCGCAGCGCCACGCGGTCGCCGAAGCCGTAGCCGCGGAATTTTTGATTTAAAAAATTAATTTAAATCACCTAAAACTTCAAAAATTTATAGAAAATAAAATACTTAACTAACAATTACAAACAAGGGTTCATTGGATTCGTCTTTCTGAGTGGAATCCAAAAAACTCAAAATCCCCAAATTTCACTAAGTAATTTAAGCTTAATTTGAGTTTTAGTGAAAATAAAATTTTATTAATTAAATCAAAAATATATGTTTGATTAAATTGAAATTTTCAGGAATTGAAACTAAAGTTAAAATACACCTACCATAAAATTTTCAAATGAAAATGACTTTTGAATTGAGAGAAATTAAATTTTGAAGTTCAGATTGTCTATTTTAATAAAATAAATCAAATAAAAATTCAAAAATTTACAAAATTCTTCAAAATGGCTTAAATCACTGCAATTGACATCTAAGACTCTTAAAAAATAATTTGATCTTCTAAATCCAAATGAACCCCAAACAAATACTTAAGAGTAGATTTTTAATCAATTAAGGAGTTAATTAAAATATAATCTAAAAATAATTTAAATATCAAATCAAAATTAGAAATGAAATAGCTTAAGCAATCATTAAACAAATCTCAAATTAGAATAATGTCATCCTTATAGAAAATTAAATTAAATATGATTAAACCTATTTAAGTAAATAAAACTCAATTAAATGATTAAATCTTAAATCAAACTTAAAATTCAACAAATTTAGGAAACTTTAATATGGGTCAAACTAATATAACTAAACCTACACTAAGCATGAAGTCTTAATCATATGAAACTCCTTAATGAATATAAATAAACTAAAACTAATTAATCATTAATTAAACTAAAGATCAAATTGATTAATAAACTAATTCAACATAATCATTTGATATTAATCAAACTAAACTAAATAAAATTAAAGTAAACTTAATTAACATATTATTAAATCATATCCATTTTGAATAAGATAATTAGTTAACCATTAAATATTTCAGCCATTAATAAACAATTAATTCACTTAATGACAATGATGATAAGATCAATAATCCTTGAATCAAATCAAACTTAAGGAAAACACTTAACTAAACCAAATCACTCACATGTGGGAAATTAAGCCATTAATCTCTAATTAAAAAAACCCTTAATTAATCTAATGATTTAAAATTTTAATTACCCTTAATCAAACTTAATTAGTCAAACATCTAATTAATGCAAACTTAATGAATTAATCCATCATCTTAATTAATCAAATTAATTTAAATAAGTTACATTAAAGCTAACTCTAAAATTAAGCTTAAATCAAACCCCTAATTAAATTTAATAATTAATCACACCCCTCAAATAAGCTAATTAAGTTAATCAAATTAATCATATTAAACCTAAGCTTAATCAAACATAATCAAAATGCAATTAAATACTAATCAAAACCTAAATTAAACCTAAATCATTAAGTCATCAATTACATCTTTAAGAATTAAATAAATCTTTATTTAATTTAATAATTAATCTAAAAACACACTCCTTAATTAAACTAATTACCCTTAGGCTAATCCAATTGAATAAACACCTAATTAATGCAAACTTAATAAATTAATCCTTCATCTTAATAAACCAAATTAACTTTATAAATTAGATTAAAATTAATTCAAATCAAACACCTAATTAATCTACTAATTAATTTGATCACATATCTTAAGTGAACTAATTAAAGTCAATCAAATTAATCATATTAAACTTAAACTTAATCAAATATAAATGTAATTAAATATTAATCAATTCTTAATTTAAACTTAAATCATTAAATCATTAATCACATGATTAACCTAAACAAATATGAAATCAATTTAAAAAAAATTAAACAAATATTTACTTACTTTAATAATTGATCACACCTCTTAAACAAGCAAATTAAGTTAATCAAATTAATCATATTGAACTTAAGCTTAACTAAACATAAATTTGAACATAATTAAAATGCAATTAAATACTAATCAAAACTTAAATTAAACTTAAATTATTAAGTCATTAATTACATCGTTGATCTAAACAAATATGAAATCAAATTGAAAATTAAACAAATCTTTATAATTAACATAAATACACTTTTTAATTAAACTAATTATATAATCATATTGAACCTAAGCAAACCCATAGACTAATAAAGCTAATCAAATCAAATTAAACCAAATTATCTTTGGCTCTAAGTGGTAGCCAGTTAACTCCTCCTGCGCTTTAAATTCATGTAGACAAGTCTTATGCCATGCAAGATGGCTAAGCTATTGTTTATTTAGAAAGGAGACTGAGTCCTTAAACTCACTCCCTAAGAGACTAGAGTATGAGTGGTATGAATTCATGACTTAATCTAATGCAAATTTTATCAAAATTATTTGATTATTTTGGACTCTTTATTTTGACACAAGCTATGAGATTTTGTATGCCTAAATGCATGAGAATTTAATTATGGGCCAAATCAAGAGAGAAATGGGTGTTCTTCCATCAAAGGCTCTCACAGGTTAAGCCTTCATTCTCTCGCAAAGATCAAGCCCCTCTTAATAAGAGTGGAATAATATGACATGCATGATATTATACATTCATTCATCCAACTAAGGGGTTCCTAAAAATTTTATTATCTTGATTTAATTTCTAAGCTTTTATGTGAGGTTATTAGTTATTTTAAAATTTTAGTTATGAGTTGTTAATTGTGGTAGAAAAATTAATTTCATCCTAAGAGCCTACCGCATCCAGGCCATACATTCAAGCATCAATCATAAAGAAACTATGAAAAACATGTTATTCTAATGTGCAATCTAAACACAACATCAAACAATTTTATGGACTAACATAAAAGAATAAAAGACCAGTGCGGTCGGGTTCCACTGTACACCCCAAAAGAAAAAAAAAAATATGGGTAGTTGAGCTTTACTCTTAAACAACCCGGATTATAAAAAATAATACATGCTATGGGGGTCTTCTTTTCTTCATTTCTTCCTTCTCTTTATTTTGATTTGATTTTCTCCAAAGGCATCACGGTGCACCCTAAGGACTAAGCCTTCTGGCTACTGCTCATCCTAATCCTCCATTACAGTAATCCTAATTCCTAATGCAAAATTACATCAAAAATAGGAAAAATAAATTGAGCTATACCTGCAAAATAAATGTTAGCTAAACATATCATATAACCCAAATAGTTATGTGAATAATTTGTACTTAGCACCCCACACATGGGTAACTAAGCCCGCCTGTCCTAACGTGAGTTATGCTTAGGGGCTAAGCAACCTGCATAACAAACGCATTTATATTTTTATTATAACAACCTCTTAAGCACAACCTCCTGTAGAAAACATGATTAGGATAATAACGGCCTAACATCTAGTCTATGAAATATACACCGTAACATCTATTCTAAAATATTACATCACAAAACAAAACACAACATCATACATACAACACCCTAACTTAGCACTAGAAGTGGTGACTTAGTATTATAATGTGTGTGCTTAAGGCTTGTGTGACAAGACTTTACTAAGCTTCTTTAGTTTAAGTTTCAATGTAAAGTTTGAATTTGTTTAAATTTTACCTTTGGGTGATTTCAATTTAAATGATTTAATGATTTTTTTTCATTTTTTATTTTACTTTTATTTGGTTAAAATGATGTTTAGGTTTTCAAGAATGAAGAGTAGAATGAATTCCATTTGTAGATAAAACTCACACTATTCTACATCCTAACTCCTAAAGAATCTAACTAAGGTCCTTAAGTATCTTAATTAGCCTATTTAAATTTGTGTAATTCAATTGATTTGATTTAGAATTTAGAATTTGAGTTTAATTAAGTATTTGATTGATTGATTTTGATTTAGATATTTTGGTTTAATTACATCTTGATAATTCAATATCCTTGATATCTAATGAAGTTTAAGTTTATTTAAATTCATGTGTTTTTGATTGATTAATTTCATATTAGATGTTTTGGTTTAATTAAGTCTTGATAATTTAATATCCTTGATCTCTAATGAAATTTTAGTTTATTTGAATTCATGTGTTTTTGATTGATTAGTTTTAGATTAGATGTTTTGGTTTAATTAAGTCTTAATAATTCAATATCCTTGATCTCTAATAAAGTTTAAGTTTGTTTAAATTCATGTGTTTTTGATTGATTAATTTTAGATTAGATGTTTTGGTTTAATTAAATCTTGATAATTCAATATTATTTTAATTTAATATTTATTTTTTTCTTTGATTATGGTTATGTGATTTAATTTTTATATTTATCATGGTTCATTTATTTGTAGTTTGATTGGATTAGAATAATTGAGATTTTATTTTGATTTTTAATTGAGTTTGATTCTTTGTAATTAGGTTTTTATTTTTAATCTCATACATTTGTCATGTTTATCAAAGTTTGGTTTGTATTCTGATTTCATATATTGAATAGTTAATTAGTTTATCTTATTTAAGTAGGTTGAATAAGATTTAATTTAATTACACATTAAATTGATGAGAGTCTTTCTTGATTTGATTTAATTTGATTTGATTAGCTTTATTAGTCTATGGGTTTGCTTAGGTTCAATGTGATTATATGATTAGTTTAATTTAAAAGTGTATTTATGTTAATTATAAAGGTTTGTTTAGTTTTTAATTTGATTTCATATTTGTTTAGGTTAATGATGTAATTAATGACTTAATGGTTTAAGTTTAAATTAAGAATTGATTGGTATTTAATTGTATTTATGTTTGATTAAGTTTAAGTTTAATATGATTGACTTAATTAGTTTACTTAAGATGTGTGATCAAATTAATTAGTAAATTAATTAAGTGTTTGATTTGAATTAATTTTAATGTAATTTATAAAGTTAATTTAGTTTATTACGATAATGGATTAATTTATTAAGTTTGCATTAATTAGGCATTTATTTAATTGAAGTAGCTTAAGGGTAATTAATTTAATTAAGGAGTGTGTTTAAGTTAATTATTAAATTAACTAAAGATTTATTTAATGCTTAATGATGTAATTAGTGGCTTAATGATTTAGGCTTAATTTAGGTTTTGATTAGTATTTAATTGAATTTTGACTATGTTTGATTAAGCTTAGGCTTTGATTAAGCTTAGGCTTAATATGATTAATTTGATTAACTTAATTAGTTTACTTGAGGTGTTTGATTTAAGCTTAATTTTAGAGTTAGCTTTAATGTAACTTATTTAAATTAATTTGATTAATTAAGATGATGGATTAATTCATTAAGTTTGCATTAATTAGATATTTGATTAATTAAATTTGATTAAGGAAAATTAAAATTTTAAATTATTAGATTAATTAAGGGTTTGTTTAATTAGAATTAATGACTTAATTTTCTACATGTGAGTGATTTGATTTGGTTAAGTGTTTTACTTAAGTTTGATTTGATTAAAGGATTATTATTATTACCATCATTGTTATTAAGTGAATTAATTATTTATTTCATTTCAATTGAGTTTGATTATTTATGATTAGAGTTTTATTTGATTTGATTCATTGATTATGTTTGTTTGATTTCATTAACATGTTCGATTTAGTTATTAGGTTGAAATATTCAATGGTTAATTAATTATCTTATTCCAAAGGATGTGATTTAATCATATGTTAATTAAGTTTACTTTAACTTTATTTGGTTTAATTTGATTAATATCAAATGATTATGTTGAATTGGTTTATTAATCAATTTGATCTTTAGTTTATTTAATGATTAATTAGTTCCAGTTTATTTATATTCATTAAGGAGTTTCATATGATTAATACTCCATGCTTAGTGTAGATTTAGTTATATTAGTTTGACCCATATTAAAGTTTCCAAAATTTGTTGAATTCTCAGTTTTATTTAAGATTTAATCATTTAAATGAGTTTTATTAACTTAAATAGGTTTAATCATATTTAATTTAATTTCCTCTAAGGATGATATTTTTTTAATTTGAGGTTTGATTAATGATTGCTCAAGTGTTATTTCATTTCTGATTTTGATTTGATATCTAAATTACTTTTAGATTATGTTTTAATTAACTCTTTAATTGATTAAACTTTAATCTTAGGTGTTTGTTTGGGATTCATTAGGATTCAAAAAATCACATTATTTTCTTGAGAGTCCTAGATGTCAATTGAAGTGATTTAAGTCATTTTGAAGATTTTTGTAAATTTCTGAATTTTTTTGATTTATTTTATTAAAATGGATAATCTGAACTTCAAAATTTAATTTCTCTCAATCTAGAAGATATTTTCACTTGAAAATTTTATCATAGATGTATTTTAACTTTAATTTCAAATTCTAAAAATTTCAACTTAATCTGACATATTTTTTGATTTAATTAATAAAATGATTTTTACTAAAACTCAAATTAAGCTCAAAATCCTTACTTAAGTTTGAGAATTTTGGGTTTATTGGATTTTCCTCGAAAAGACGAATCCAACGAGCCCTTGTTTGTAATTTTTGATTAAGTAATTTTAATTTTTTTAAAGTTTTAGGTGATTTAAATTAATTTTTTTAATTAAAAAAATACGCAGGTATAGCCGCATGGAAGACCGGCCAACCCATGAGCACCGTGGCTCACTTTGGACCGTCCGATCGTAGATCGGATGATCTAGATTAGATTGCACGATGGTTGGGGATCGCGATCACATGCGAGGCCGTCCATTGTGTGAACCATGATCGTGACGCCGGATCGCATCAGGCGATCCAAAGGCCCGGATCATGTGATCCACGCATGATCCAAGCCATCCGATCCCGAGAACCGTTGGATTGGACAGTGGCTATAGCCCGCCGGACATTGAATAGTAAAAACAACCTTTTAAAGGGAAAAATAGGGTTTTCTATGTGAAAACTTGTCCAAATGGACTCTTGTTCGCATTGATCCGCATCAAAAAAATTCTATTTTTTTAATTGGGATGATTTAAAGTAAAAAAATGCTGGATTATCTCGGAGAAATTTTTAAAATCGTAAGAAAATTAACATAAAATATGAGAAATCTTAAGGCCGGCTAAAGTTTGGCAAAATTTACCTCGCCAAAGATGGTTTTCACCGACAAGAAGATCCGAAATAACTCCTAAGTAAGGAAGCCAATGATCTTAACCCTTTCCTCTGGACGCCATCTTCTCGATGTTTACACACCTCATTTAAAAGCAACTATTTGTACTTTTGAGCAATATGTAACTGAGAGGTGGGGATGGGTTCATTTTTGCTTTGGGGAGCTTTTGGAGGCTGAATAGTGGTAAGAGGAAGAGGGGTGATGCCTCATTTCCCCCTCTTTTTATAATGGCCGAAAATTCATTCTTTTTTGAATTATTTTGGCTCCAAATTGATTGTCATTTTTCTTGTGGTAGTTGGGATGGATGATAGATTGCTTGGAGACTTTGGATTTTTACTATAAAGTCCTCTCTTGCTGTCATATGATCAGCGCAATTCAATGCAAATATTAGGGAGGAGTTAAGTGCATGTGATGAGGGAGAATTGAATGAGGTTGAGTGGAATCCTATGTGGGGGAGGATCTATGAGGGATTTGAATGGGTTGGGTTGATTTTGGGCTGATTCCAAATGGGTTTGGGTCAGGTTTGATCAGCCCCCAATGGGCCATGGCTTGATTTTAAGGGATTTGACTCAATTTGGGTCATATGGGCCATATTGGGTCATGTTGACCAATTTGACCAAAATTGGCCAAATTAGCTTGGGTTATGGGTTGATTCATGTTAAATTGGCTAATTGAAGATGAATATCGTATTTGATTTGAATTAATTTGGATTTAATTTGGATTTAGGCTAAATTGACCATTTAGGCCAATTTGGGCTAGGTTGGCTCAAGTTGACCAATTGGGTTTGATTGATCAAATTGGGTTTAATTATGGCTTTGGTCAAGTTTAATAATCAATTTGGAATAAACTTGAGCCATTGGTTGCAATCAATTTGGGTTAGATCATGATTTGATCCGTTAGACCAATTTGGGTCAACTTGGATCAAATGGTCAATTGGGCTTGGTTTGGCTCAATTGATGGTCAAGTCATATTTAAATATTAATTTTAGGTTGATTCAAATCATTGGTTTCAATTAATTTAATGTAGAATGAGTTTTGGCTAGTTTTGGTTCATTTGGGCTAAGGGTTGACTTCGTCAAATGACTAAGTTGACTTAATTTGACCCAATTTATTGCAATTGATCATCCTAGGGTGATTAATAATCATGGTGGAAGGTTTTGGTGAGCTTGGTTCAATCCAATTTGGGTTGGATTAGAAGTTGGCTCAAATGAGTCCTTTAGGTCACTTTAGGGCAAGTGGACCTAAGTGGGTCAATTGGTTTGGTTTTGGTTTGATTCGAGTTTAGTTTAACTTATATATGAGCCATAGATTAAAATATAAATTCAATGGTAATCAATTTGGAGTCCAATAGGTTTTGTTAGCTCAATTGAAAGTTTTAAGTCAAAAGGGCTAAGTTAGGCTTGACTTGGGTTGACTTGAATTTGGTTTGATGATTGTAGGTTTTATTTATATTTAGATAAATGATCGAATGAATAATTGATTCAAGAGAAAATTCATTGGTTTTGACTTGGTTTGGATAGAATTGGCTTAAAAGGCTTAAATTGAGTTTGGATTTGATTTTTGATATAGTTTTCATCATTTGCATTTGGAATTTATTTACAATTGTGAATATAAATGAAGGAATAATTGATTTATAAAGAGATCAATTGAGTTTAATTTAATCTAAAAAGAGTTTTGGCTAAGCTTATGAATGTGGTTCATATGGCTTAGGAAGGGTGTTAGGATTTGAATTTTATTTTGGGTTTCAATCATTTGGAGTCAAATTTAAAACTAGATTTTAAATTTGAATTTGAATTTGAATTTGAGATTTGGTTTGAGAATTGAATCTGAGTTTGATTTGAGAAAGTGTATCTAGATTGGGTTTAGGCTATGAGATAGGTAATTTTCTTAAGCCCTAAGGTATAACTAATCTTATGATTAACACTTCTAAGTCTCAAGGCTTAGGTTAAGTGTTCACCTAATCACTAGAAGTGTCTTATGACTAAGGAATTATTAGTGTCTAGAAGAGTCCTAAGTCTAAGAAGAGGAGGTTAAGAGCTCACTCTAAATGTAAGGTCAACAATTTTCCACAGAAATTATGAAGAATGATGCATAAGCTTGGAATTCATATTGGAACTACTAAACATAGAACTCAAAACTTTAACAGGATGTGAGCCCAAAGAAGATTTCAGGCACTAAAAAGAAGTGATAAGTTTATCACTAAAGGTCTTGGGTTTATCCGCAAATCTCATCAAAATGAAGCTTGTTATAATATAATAGAAGCTGAGGTCGAAACTAATAGTGACGAAGAAGTTGATCTCCACAAAATCCTTCTTATAAATGAAGAAGAAGTAGAAGCTGAGTCTGCACCTGAAGAACTTGAAGATGGTGGACAAATATCTGCTATGGATGAACTCAAGAAAATCAACCTAGGAACTGAGGATGTTCCTCGTCTAACTTTTGTCAGTGCTCTTCTACCCGATGAGAAAGTGGAAGAGCTAAAAATGTTGCTTTGTGAATTCAGGAATTGCTTTGTTTAGACATATTCTAAAATGTCAGGCTTATCCCCTCATATAGCAATTCATAAACTTTCTATTAAACCAGATGCGATGCCTGTCAAGCAAGCTCCTAGGCGAATGAGATTGGAGATCGAAGAACATGTAATTGCAGAAACTAAGAAGTTGATCGAAGCAGGCTTCATCTGGAAGGAGAAGTATGCAGATTGGATAACCAACAATGTCCCAGTTAGAAAGAAGAACGACCAAATTTTTCTCTACATTGACTTCCAAGATCTAAATAAGGCATGCCCAAAAGATGATTTTCTACTTTTAATATCAGAACTACTAGCGGACAATACTTCCAATTATGACATATTCTCATTCATGGATGGATCAACGTGACATAACCAAATCAAAATGACACCTAAAGATGAGAGATATACATCATTCAGAACTTTTATTGGCATTTATTGCTAATTATCATGCCTTTTGGCCTGAAAAATATTGGAGCTACATATCAAAGAACCATGATGCATATTTTTGATGAGTTGATTCACCAAAAGGTGGAATGTTATATTGACGATTTGGTGGTGAAAAGCTTAAATCGTGAAAATCACTTTGAATACTTAAGAATTGTATTAGAGAAATCAAAAAATATGATCCCAAGATGAATCCTCTAAAATGTGCATTCGAGGTATCCTCTAGAAAATTTCTGGGGTACATTGTACGTCACAGAGGTATTGAAATTGATCCTTCTAAAATCAAGGCAATCGTGGAGATACCTTCACTGAAAAGTTTGCATCAGTTTTGTTCTTTATAAGGGCAGCTTGCATTTATCCACCGATTTATACTAAACCTATCAGAATGTCAACCATTTGCAAGGTTGATGATGAAGGATGCTCTATTCAAATGGGACAAGAAGTGTCAAGAAGCCTTCAATAGCATTAAAAGCTACTTGTTAAATCCACTAATCCTAGCAACGCCTATTCTTAGGAATGTGGTGAAAATATTCTCGCCTTCATCTATCCTTTTGGAGAGGATAAATGAAAATATAAATATACGCCTTTTGGTCGAGACACCACGTAGATCCGCAGATGTTCTTATTAAGGTGATCGGGTATGACATTGAGTAGAGGTGTACTATCTCGAAAGATAGAAGTCACCACCCTACAATGGACCTAGTCACCTCAATAAGGACTCCTAAGGACTATTGGTCTGCATATGTACCAGAGATTCTTCCCCTACTTTATATAAAAAAGTAAAGTATAGTTTATTTTAAATTAGGTTTGTTAAGTTCCCTATAGGGGTAAGCCCCTATAGTTAATTGCATCTTAAAAATTGAAATTTCTTAAGGTAAATAATCGTTGTCTCTAAAGATTTCAATAGGTAAGAGTATCAATGAATTAGTTTATTTTGGAAGATCAAATAATATTGATCAAAGGGAGTGAGTTCTTATCGAAGCCAAATGGAGATGAGTAGGGGATTTTTAGGATACTGGGAAGCCTGGTAAATATCCCAAACTATCCTATGATTGGGCTTTACATTTTTGAAATTGAGGAGAATTATTCGTTGGAGTTGAATTTTTATTAAAAATTTAGGGCTTATAATTCCATGATGCAAGGTCATGAAAATGCCTAAGAGGTGAGGATTTATGCTTATGGCTCATGGAAGGGAGAAGAAAACTCAGAACCTAAATCTAGGGAGCTTTGGAGATGGCCAAAAGCATGACCTAAATCTAAGGCAAAAAATGGGTATTCGATTTGCCTCCACAGGAGAGGATAAATCACTTGACTGCTTGGACTTACAACTGCCTGGGGTGGCCGCCAACTAACTCCTCCTACGATTTTAAATGCATGTAGGCAAGTCTTATGCTTATGCAAGATAACTAAACTATTATTTATTTAGAAAGAGACTAAGTCCTTAAACTCACTCCCTAAAGAGACTAGATCATGTAAGAGCATGCTTCAAATGACCTGAATCTAATGCAAAATCATATTATATATTATTTTCATTTTTTGGACAATCATTTGACTCGACTATAGGATTCTTTGTTCCTAATGCATGAGAAATTAGATTATGGGCCAAAATCAGCAAGATGGGAGGTGTGTTTCCACCATGGCTCTCAAAGGTCAAGCCAACTTCTCTGGCACGAGTGGAAGCCGTCCAAATTAAGAGTGAAGCAATATGTTGTTGTGCATGATGTTTTTAAAAAATACTCATCTAGCTAAAAGGTTGCTAATTATTTTATCTTGATTTTTAGCTTAGGCTTTAAATGAGGTTATGAGTTATTTATTTTAATTTTGAATTGATTAATTTGGTAGAATATTTATTTTTTTTAAGAGCCTAATCATCATCGAGGCCATACATCAAAGCAAGAAAGAAACTAGAAAAAGTATATCATTTTATAAAGCTAATGCAAAAGAATAAAAGGCCAAGTGTGGTCGGGCACCACCGCACAAACCCAAAAATAAATTGGGTAGCCGAGATCTACCCTTATACAACCTAGATTACAAATGAATTAATTATAATTAAGCAAGGAATTCATGTTATGGGGGTCTTCAAGCTTCATTTCTTCATTCTTCTTTTCTTCTTTCTTCTTCTTCTCTTCTTTCTTCTTTGGTTCTTTCTTTTGAATAGTTAGAAGGTGGATGCTCCAAAGGTTTCACATGGTACATAAGGCATGGCCTCATAACTAATGCTCATCCTAATCTCCATAACAATCATTCTAAAATCCTAACTGCAAAAGTACATGAAAAGGAAAAGTAAATCTAACAAACACCTATAAAACAGAGATTTGCTAAATAAATCATACAAATCGCAAGCATGTATATTGGACTTAGCACCCCACACATGGGTAATCAAGTCCACCTGACCTATTTAGGATTATGCTTAGGGGTATAAGAAACCTGCACAAAAAATAATTATATTTTTATTACAACACCCTTTAAACACAATCCCCTGCATAAGATAATGATTAGACTAAATCATCCTACCATTCATTCTACGCACATACACCCTAACATCCAGACTAAAATATTACATCATAAAATAAAAATAAACATCAAACCATGCACCGCCCTAACATAGGACTAGAAGTGGTGACTTAGCCTAATGTGTGTGTCATGTAAAGTTTATGTGGTATGCTTAGATAGGCTTTAAGGTTAGGGTTTTTCAAGTGTAAAAAGGTTCAACTTAGAAGGGTGGTCTCCTTTAAGTTATTTAGTTGATATGGGTTAATTTTATTTGATGATTTGATTTAATTTGAATGAACCTACTATTAATTACTAAGTATTGTAAAGAGAAAGAAAATAGAAGAGAACTTCTCTTTCCTTCCCTATCTTAAGTAATTTCTAAAGTAAATTCATATTTAATTTGTTTAGTGAATATTTTATTATGTGTTTTAATTAATCCTAAGTTTAGATTTCATCTAAACATACATATTCAAAAAGAAAGTTATTTTAAGATTAAGTAAAGTGAATTACTATTACAAAACACATAACATTTTATTTCTTTCCTACATGTGTATCATGCACATGAATGAATCCTAAGCATATCTATACATGCGATGGAAGTATTTAACACACCTTAATGATGAATGCTAAGAGAGGTTGCTTAAGGAAACTTGGAATGTTTCATGTATGCATGATTTTGTTAATTAGAAGAGAGTGATTCTTTTATCTATCTTCATATGCACATTTACAAGTATAAAAGACATGAGTACAACGCCATTGTTAACCAGGGGTGTAAGGTACAATACCTACTTAGGGTTACTTAAAGCCTCACAATCCCGGGGTTGTCAAGACAAATATACCACTTTTCTTAAATATATATGCAAGTAAAAAAAGAAATATATGGAAAGATAATGCTAAGTGAGCTACTTAAGAAAATTTGAATGCTTTATGATGCATGATTTTTATTAAGTAGAAAAGAAATTTTTTTATCCATTTTTCACATGCACACATGTATGTATGAAAGGCATAAGTGAGTACTGCACCATTGTTAATCAGGGGTGTAAGGTACAAGACCTACTTAGGGCTACTTAAAGCCTTACAACCCCGAGATTGTCCAGACTAATATATCATTTTCCTTAATACAAGTGTATGTACAAAAGAAATGAATGAAAAAGAAAGATGCAAAAGTTTGTACTTATGTTTGAAATTGGTTATGCAATTTATATGTGTAAGTGTAAGGATCTTTCTTAAGTCATAATATAGAAGAGGATAAGAATATATTTAAGCAAGTGTTATGTTCTTTTAAAAGTACTATACACTTTGCAAATCTTATTCAAATCCATATTAAGAGAAAAGAGAAGAAGCAAACATAAGACATATTTTTATATTCACATGCAAGCTTATAAATAAACTATAAGTAACATACTTTCAGTTTTAGGTATTTAATTTATATATTTTGAAAATAGTTTTGAATTTAATAGTGATAATAGCCACTCATATTTTTACTTTAGCCAAAACATGCAATTTGATATAAAGAAGACTTTTTATTTTGAATTTGATTTTAGAAAAGCATGAATGTATGATTTTCATATGACATACACATTTAACATGTTAGGAAAGAAATAAAGTGATGTAAGCATGTAATTTTATTCACTCTAATTAATTCTTAAAGATAATCTTATGAAGTAAGACCATTTAAAGAGAATCAAAAGTTGATTAAAGAGACTTTCATTTTTTGCTTTGAGTTTGATTTGAATTAGGAAAATGTGAGAAGGTTTGCTCGTCCTTACCCATTCCTAAATGTGTGTATGATTTTAGTTTAATTTTTAGGTGATTAGATTAATTTTATGTCTTGGTTAGATTAAGGTGTAGATTAGGTTCATTAATTACCCCTTACCTATATCACTTTAACATATTTAATCAAATAATTATGAGCCAATGTATGATATAAAATTACAAGAAATTTAAATCAGCAATGCATCCTAGGAAAGAAAGGTATCTAATACAATTGGCTCACAATTAATGATTAATTAAGCTAAAAGATTTAATTTAAGTACTTTTATAACCTTTCCCACACATAGGGGTTAGGTATGATTTCCTTAAGTTTACTTAGGTTATTGAACACCTAAGTATCTACCCAAGAAGGATTGATTAAGTTTCTGGATTAATTTTAAATTTGATAATTTGATTTGATTAATTAAGTAGATCATTAGTGGATTAACCCTTAATTAGATTTGGATTTAAGGAAAAAAGAGGGTTTAGGGAATAGCCTGAGGAAAATATTTCAAAATTATTTCATAAACCTCCTAATCACTTAAACAAAGTTTAATTATCTTAATCAAGGAATTAAACCACTGTTCACATGCTTAATTAACCTTAATTATATTAAGAGTGATTAAGGGTTCATTAATTAATTTCCTTGATTAACTCATTAATAAATTTCAAGAAAATTAGGGGAGGCAGAAGTCATCCCACTAAACATGCCTGAGAAGTTTGGAGTTAATTAATGAAGTCATTAAGAAGTAATTAGAGTTATTAAGTTTTCAAATAAACCCTAATTAAGGAAAATCTACTATTAAATTCAATTATAAATAATTTTATTGGATTCTCCTCTGACATATCTTTAGAATGAACTTGAGTTTGTATTTTTAGATTTTTCTATAATTAGTTATGAATTTAGAAGTTTCAATTGATATAAGTGATTTTTAAAAATTCTGGTAGTTTATTTTTAATAAAATAAATCATTTGACGCTCAAAATTTAATATCTTTTAATCCAGAGGTCATTTTGACTTGAAATGTTTACAGTATGTGTATTTTAACATTAATTTTAATATCTGAAACTTTCAACTTAATGAAATGTATTTTGATTTAATTAAAGAAATTTGATTTTTATTAAAAGTCCAATTAAGGTCAAAATATTTAGTGAAATTTAGGGATTTTTGATTTGTTGGAGTTCTCTCGGAAAGATGAATCCAACGAGCCTTTATTTATAATTTTTGGTTAAGTACTTTATTTTCTATGAATTTTTTGAAGTTTTAGGTATTTTAATTAATATTTTAAATCGGGAAAAATGTGCGACATTGACGTGGTCACAAGGTGCCACATGGAGCCTGGATAATGTAGCGCCGCGCGCGTGTCTCGATTTACGCAGCTCGGCCGGAATGGGCGAGAGACCAAAAGAGCACCCGCGCTCGCTCTGAGACGCTGACGCCAATCGGACGGTCCGATTAGATCGCATCGAGGCGTCGTGCGATGATCGACATCCGGATCCGATCTGTGAACTGGCGATTGGATGGTCCGATCGCATCAAGTGATCGAAGGCCTGACGCGCGATCCACACAACAATCCGCCGCCTAATCCGCAAATCGGATCACGGTCGCCGCCGCCAATGGTGAATTGTGATTTCAGGCTTTTTAAATGAAAAATATGAGTTTCTAAGTGAAAAATTATCCAAACGGACTCATTTTCATGTCGATTCATACTGAAAAAAAATTCTATTTTCTAATTTGGATGATTTATAGTAAAATTACGGGATTATCTAGGGTAGATTTCTAAAAATCATAAAAAATCTATCACAAAATGAAAGATCCTAAGACCGGCTACGATTTTTGAAGGTTACCTCATCGGGGATGATTTTCGGTGGTGGTGGTGACTCGAGCGCATTGTCGAGTGAGGGAAGAAGCCATGGAATGAGCTTAGATCCTCGCCTTAACGTCAAAATGAAGCTTCCTCCGGTGATCATCTTTTCCTCGCTGAAATCTCCTTAGTTTTGGAGTATTTCTCTCCAAAATAAAGTAGATGATTTCTAATGGCTTTAGGGAGCTCTAGAAGGAGGAGAATGGGAGGAATGAGGGTTTCCTTCAGCCATTAAAGCCTTATAATGAAAAGTGAAGTAAAATGAGCATTTTCCCACTTTTTTAAAAATTTTTTGGCTCTAAACTCATGTCACTTGGCTTGGGGGTGGTTGGGCATGAAAGATAATCATCCTAGGTGGCTCCCGATGGTTGGCTAAGGCATGGAAAGTGGTTGCCATGAAGGACAAGTGGGTGTCCTAGCCAAGGGGAGGTGAGTGTCCTTCACGCCAAGTGTTCCAATGAGAGAGGTTAAGTGATTTCACCTCCCCATGAGTCATGGCTGACCCAACCACTCCTTGGGTTAGAAAATCAGTGTCCTTGGTGCCTATGTGGACCAATGGATGAGTGTCAAGTGGCCAAGGAAGAGAAATGACCACTTGGAAAAGTGTCTTTTCTCATGGGATGCCCATGAAGGAAAAGTGGTCATTTGGCTTTAGATTTGATTTGGGCAGATTTGAAATTATTCAAAAGTAAGTCGGACCAAATTTCATGTCATTTGAAGTTCATTTGATTTAATTTGGGTTAATTTGACCCATTTGGGTCAAATCAGGTCAAAATGAATTAGGTTGACCGATTAGTCAAATTAGGTCAAACCAAGAGTTGTGTCAAGTTCAAATGACTATTTGGAGTATATTTGTTCAATTTTCTTCAATTCATTTGATTTAATTTGGATTTAATTTGGATTTTGACCAATTTGATCCTTTAGGTCATTTGGGCTAAGTTGACCAATTTGACCCAATTGATCAAATTGGCTTGAATTATGACTTGTTTTGAGTTTGGTTGATCATTTTAAATGGATTGGTATCTTTATTTCCAATCAATTTTATTTAGGTTGCAATTTGGCTAGTTTGGGTTCATGTGGGTTAAAGGGTTGACTTGGTCAACGGGCTAGGTTGACTTGGTTTGACCTAATTCATGACAATTAGTTAATCTATGATGATCAGCAAATATGACATGAAGTTTGGATTGGCATAATTCACTTTGATTTGGATTGAATTAAATTTTGGTTCATGTAGGTCAAATTGCCAACTTTGGGTCAAATGAGCCAATTGAGTTTAGTTGGTTCGATCAAGGCTTGATTCAAGTTTGGTTGAACTCATATGGACTTGTGATTGAAATATAAATTCATTTGCAAGAGATTTGGAGTCAAATGGGTTTTGGTTCATTTGATAATTTCAAGTCAAAGGGTGAACATGAGTTTGACTTGGGTTTGATTTTTGAATTTAGTTTTGGTTTAATGATTAAAGTTTATGTGTATATTTGGATTCATGATTGTAGGATTGATTGAATCATGAAGAAAAATCAAGAGTTCGGCTTGAATTGAGTTTGATTTGGCTAAGTTTAAGATTTTATCTTGAAAGCTTAGGTTGGATTTTTGATTGAATATGGATTTAATTTTTGAATTGATTCTTGGATATTTGAATTTATAATTCATTTATATTTATGAATATAAATGAGAATACAAATGGGTTTTGAGAAAATTTCTTGAATTTGAATTGATTTGGATTTGATTTGAGCTAAGTCCATAAGATAGAATCAAAGGGCTTAGGAAAGATTTTGAATTTGGAATTTCAATCACGAGCTTAAATCAATTGGAGTTGATCATGGATTTCTATCATTTGGAATTGATTTGAGTTTAAGGAAAATCAATTAGGCTAGAATTGATTGTTGATTTGATTTAAAGTTGAAGTTTATATGAGTTTGGAGTTGATTTAAATTTGACTTAAAAGAAGGAAGTGAGGAGTTGGTTCAAGCTATAGGGTAGGCAAATTTTTCTAACACCCCTAAGGTATAACTTATTCATATGACTAACTCTTCTAAGTCTCTATGACTAGGTTAAGTGTCCACATAATCACTAGATGTGTCTTAAGACTAAGAAATTCTTAAAGTCTAAGAGAAGTCCTATGTCTAAGATGGAGGGGTTGAGAGCTCATTCCAAAAATGAGGTCAACAGGGAAGCCCCTCATTATATGCACAGCTGCATTAGAAGAGCCTCTCAGAGTATTATTGGCATAACACAATGAAGAAAGCAAAGATAATGCTCTTTATTATATCAGTCGAAGATTAATAGGAGCAGAAATGAGATACTCTCCGATAGAGAATCACTGTTTGGCATTGATCTTTATAGTCCAAAAGCTTTGTCACTATATGTTATCTCACAAAATTACTCTCATCTCAAGGATTGATCTGCTAAAGTACTTAATGACAAGACCAGCATTGACATGTCGCTTGGAAAGATGGGTAGTATTGTTTCTACAATTTGATATCACATTCGTTCCGCAGAAAGCAGTGAAGGGATAAGTCTTAACAGATTTTCTAGTTGCATACCCCATCCCATCGGACTCTTCCCTTAATGATGATTTGCCCGATGAGCAAATTATGCTCATCCATGAAAGAGAAAATTCACAAATTTTGGAAATGTACTTTGATAGAGCCTCATCGATCAAACAAGTTAAACCTCTAAATTTTCCAATGGCAAGAGCAGGAATCAGCATCGTCTTCATAAAACCAGAAGGAGGGATAATAAGACGATCATATGGGTTGACTGAGCCAAGAGCTAATAATGAAGCCAAGTATGAAGCATTAGAGGTGGGTCTTGAAGAAGCTATTTTCATAGGCATTCAAAACTTGTATATTTTTGGCAATTCTCAGCTTATTATAAATCAAGTACTTTGTCTATATAAAATCAACAAGCTTGAGTTAGTTTTCTATCACAAGCGAGTTCTCGAGCTTATGAAGCAAATATCAAATATCACACTAACTCGAGTCTCTCAATCCGAGAATAGTAAAGTCGACTGCTTAGCAAAATTAGCTAAGGAGATGACAAGTATGAATGGTGATTATGTCATGATCAACATATTTACTCGACGAGTTGTAGAGCCAACAAAGTTATCAATCCCAGTAGGTAGAGGGGTTATTAAATTTGACATAGTAGGATGCGACTCAAGTTGCTCTTCATACTCTCCAAAATTAACAAGAAGTTGTACCAAGAAGAGTTAAGAAGGACATTACTTCAGAAAAGCAATGAGAAGCCTTTATTGTAGAAGAGCCACATGATTGGAGGCAATCCTTCATCGACTACTTTAAAGAAGGCAAATTATCAAATAATAAATCATTGGCAGCTCGAATTGAGAAGAGGATGTTGCGCTATACTTTTGTCAACAACACATTATATCATAAATCCTCTAAACAAATGTGGTTATGATGCTTAAATGCAGATGAAGCCAACAAAGTGATGGTTCAAGTTTATGAAGAACTTTATGGTGCACACCAGTCAGGTCCTAAGATGGCAAGATTAAAAGGATGGGATATTATTGGCCATCTATGGTGAGAGACTGTATCAATCATGCTAAGAGGTGCTATGAATGCTAAGTATATGGGAATATAATCTATTAACCTCCAAATCCACCATACCCAATAATAACATCTTGGCCATTCGAATGCTGGGGTACAGATGTAATTAAGCCAATTGATCCATCATTGTCAGCTGGACACCGCTTCATCTTAGCAGCGACTGACAATTTCTCTCAGTGGGTTGAAGCTGCTCCATTTAAAGAAGTTACCGCTGATCGAGTGATTAACTTCTTCTATAGATTTGGAGTGTCATGCCGAATAATTTTTGATAATAGCATAGCTTTCAAAAATATAAAGATTTATGGATTCATCGATCGACACAAAATTGATTAGCTATACTCTTCAATATATAATCCAAGAGAAAATAGTTTGGCAGAGGCTTTCAACAAGATATTAGTCAAACTGCTCAAGAAGATTCTCACTAAAAATAAAAGAGAATGACATACCAAGCTAATAGAGGTAATATGGGCTTATCGAACCACCTACAAGATGCTGACTAAAGCCACTCCCTATTCATTGGTATTTGGAACTGAAGTAGTTCTTCTGCTTGAAGTTGAGTTGCCTTCACTTTGATTAGCCATCCATTATAATCTAACAGAAGATCAAAATGCTCATCTGAGAATGGATAAACTTGACGCGCTTGATGAAGTTAAATTGCAAGCCCATCAAAATCTGGAAGTATATCGAGCAAAGATGTCTAGGGCTTTTGACCATACCGTGCAGCCTCGAACATTCCAAAAAGGAAAATTGGTCCTCATGCTGAGAAGACCAATTATTTTCAATAAAAAATTTGGTGACAAATTCGAGTCTAACTGGGAAGACCCTTTTGTCATTAAAAAAGTATACCAAGGAGGGGCATATCAACTCATTGACCTAAAGGATGAAAGACCAATGCTGCTAATCAATGGTCAATACTTGAAAAAGTATCATACATGAGGAATACATTCCTGAAGTATAATAGAAATCCCCCTGCAATACATGGGCATTTTTTTATATATATATTTAAGTCGACATCGTGCTTCATGTTGAGATCCTTAAATAAATATACTCACTCCATATGAAAAACCTTTTCCTTAAAAATTTTCTTGTTACACAGGGGGCATTTTTTTAGATTTATATACCTAGATGAAATCAATGTTACATGTTAAAACCCTCTTAAGAGCATATCAATTCAAATATTGATGTATTTTCTTAATTTCATTTTGAAAGTTATTTTAAATGTGTTTTAGAATTCCCCCTGCAAGACATGGGGCATTTTTAGTTTATGTTAAGTTTATCTAAGTTGATATCGTGTTATAAGATAAGATCCTCGAATATATTCTGATTCAGGTTGACATCAAGTTTTGTGCCAAAATCCTTGAATATACCCATAGTCGTCACTGTTAAGTTGCAGGTTCTTATAGGAATAAAAAGAATATATTTATACGCATGAAAAGACAACTCTAAATGTCAAAATTTATCTCTCAGATTTGCCAAATTCTGGAGATCAAGTCAGAAAAACTCCTGATTTTGGAAGCTTCAATTAATTAAGTTGGAGAAACATCAACCTCTACATCCTGAAGTCTAGGACACTGATGGGTTCTAAAGGTCGAACTCAACAAGCCACATATTACTGAGTTGTTGATGCTCTCCTCACTGAACAAGCCACGAGGAAAGGTTGTAGTGAAAGTGCACCCGTTCGTCAGTCTGATGAAAAAACCATCAACCCACTATAGCTTAAGTTGAAGACTCGAGTAGGTTATAAAGGTCGAACTCAATAAGCTCAAATATGGTTAAGTTGCTGACACACTCCTCACTCAACAAGCCATAATAAAAAGTCACAGTGAAAGATCCCCTACTCGTCAGTCCAATGATGATAGCTGCTCAATCTCAAACCAAATCTAGCTTAGTGATTGCAAGCACACAAGATCTAAGAGATCTTTCTACTTGATCGATAGGTCAAGATAATCTGAGGAAACTCTCAATTCAGAGCACCTCAAATCAATCTATATATTACCCATAGGGTGATATCTCAACTTATTCTCTAATGATCTGATCAAGCTCAAAGCACAGATCAAAGCCAATCTTCTCATCAAGTCTGTCAAAGTAGAAAGCACATGACTGAGGAAGAAATTCCATAGTTCATACAAAGCCGATGGCTAAACTAGTGGAATTGCATGATTATTCAGTCTATTAAAGCACACATTGCTAGACTGATAACTCAACATTGACCCTATAAAGCAGGGAGGTTGGGTCATATGTATGCACCCTTTAATGAATCTATCAAAGCAGCAAGCACAAGATTCATGGTGTACATACACTTCCTGACAAGTCAATATGGACAAATCAGGTCAGTCCTTCATCAAGTCCGTTAAGCTTAAAGCTAGGATAGAAGGAATTTTAAATCTGACTGAGCACGGATAAACTGATTTCCCAGCAGAACCCTTCATCAAAATAAATAAACCAATTCATCCATCAAATCCAACCAAGCACAAAGCTAGGGTTGGAGGAAACTTAAATCTGCAAAAGAGATCTTCAGCAAAGCTATTGAAGTAGATAGTGGATGGTGTAATAACTCTTATCTATCTGATTAGTCGATTCTGACAAATTGGTCAATCCTGTAATTTAGTATGTCCTAAATACGGTAGCATACTAATGACAAATTCTATCAAAGCTCCGTACCTTATTACAATCGAAGCTGAAATGATCCAAGTTATGTGGGCAACCCAAAGGATCAACTAGTTTTCAACAAATATGACTCGCTCCATATGTGAATCACATTTGTTGGGGGGAATTTGTTGACCTCGACATATGTGTCATAAGTTGGGTCAAGCCCACAAGTCAAATTCGACGGGCTTTGGAGGTGACAGTGTGCAAATCGGGGCTCAAAATACACTAGACATTACTGAAAATGATCGAAACGACCTCCGATTGATGAACAGACTTTGCCGTCACATTCAGAATGTCAAAATTGATCAGAATATAAATATTTCATAATCTAAAGAGCGACCAATAAATTGATAGATCTATCAATGTATTGATGCGCATATTAGAGTCAGGAAGCTATGAAGATATCCAAATGACATCCGTTCATAAAATTGATCATGTTGTTGGCTTCAAAATATCGAAAACTATCAAATGAGACTATCCACACTCAATTCGGGTGAGTTTGTGCAAATATCAAATGATCGGAAGTGGCAGTGCACAAATCAAGGTTGATATGCACTGGATGTCCCAAAATTAACCCAAATGACCTCCAATTGATGAACAGACTTCGTCATTGCATTTAGAATGTTGAAACTGATCATAATATAAATATTACATAACTTGATGATCAAATGATCAAACGATCAGGTCGTAAATATGCCTACATGCATATCGAGGTCACGAAGCACTGACGTAAACTAAACAATCTTTGTTTGCAAAATTAATTGCACCATTGGCTTAAAAACATCAAAATATATCAAGTAAGATTGGTTGCACTCAATTCATATAAGTCTGAACAAAAATCGAATGGTCGAAAGAGACGATGCATATTTTGAGCTGAATTTGAATCAATTTGACGCCTACTCGAACTAAACGCCCTCTGATTGCAAAATGGACTGCGCCGTTGCATTCGGAACAATGACATAACCTTGAATCAATATATATATATCAACCCTATATTGAGGTCGGCATAAAATTCACATTAAAGTCAATTAAGTAATAGAAAATATTATTAAAAGCTTTAATTTAATCCTAACTAACCTAAATCTAACTTAAATCACTAAATCCCCCCTGGTTCTAAGCTCCAAGCTCCCTCTTCACACACGAGGATCGAGACCCACTTGTTCGTTGGTTCCCTCTTTGCCATGGAATGAAGCTGTTCAATCATCCTCCTCCCCCTTCACGCGTGATCGACGAACGAGTTCCTTCATTCAAATCCGTAGTAACTACTCCCTCTCATCCCAACCGAGCAGTTCTTTTCTTCCTTTCTAATTTGAAAAACCTAAGGCACTCTCTCCTTCCCCCCTCCGATTTCTCCCTCATTCAAAAATTGAGAAAAAAGGTAAACATCCTCATCTTCCCTTCTTCTCATTCCAACTGAAGGGCTACCCCTTTTCTGCTCGATCCAAAACCGAACATCAAGGTTCTTCCCCTTTCTTCTTCTCCCTTCCTTTTTCTTTCTTCCCTTCGCTCTTCCTCCTTCACCATTTCACTCCTTCCCTCATTTCCATAAAAATAGAAAATTTCATCTCTTTCCCTCACAAAACCAATCCAAAAATTCATCGGAATTTCCCACATTCCTTCCTTCATTTTTTTTTCTGATTTTTCCCTCATTTTCTTAACCTCAAATGCCCCCATTTTCCTAATCTGAATTTCGCCGCAACTGGAGAAGAACACCGTCATGAGGAGGGTTCTTCTTTCGATTTCCGGTGTCGCCCTCCTTGCATTACCCTTCCAATTTTCACTTCGCCGCAACCGGAGAAGAACACCATCATGAGGTGGGTTCTTCTCGTGATTTCCGGCATCGTCCCCTTTCCAACCCTCCTCTTCGCAGTAACCAAAGAGGAACACAGTCATTAGGCGGGTTCCCCTCTTGGTTTCTTTATATCCAATCTCGTTTCCTTGTTAATCATTACAACGCGTAGAAAAATGAGTCAGAATATGTGGGAACAATGTGTGAATGTAGATATATACATGCTTGTGTTTCTTTGCAGGTTTGAAGGCCTCGTCCTCATGAGGGTACGATGAGATGAAAAATCAGTTGCGGTGTCGCAATACATCGCTCACTACACTCATTAGGGCGTACCGAATAAGCCAACATCCGTTAGATGTCTCTCCTCCTAGACAAAATGCTGTGAAAATTTTATCAAATTTCTAGATTTAGAAAAAAAGAAATGAATATATATGCCTTATATTCTTCTTTTTGTAGGTTTCAAAACCCCCGCTAATGCCCATTAGGGCATAGTGGGTGTGAAGACATTTGTGGTGTCACAAGACACCACTCGCTACGCTCATTAGGGCATACCGAGAAAGCCAAAATACTCCCGATGCAGCTCTCTATGCGGGGATGACGCCGGGAAGTTGCCAAAATTTTGACTAAAATTCAGAACTTAAACAAATTCAAACTGAAATCATCTAAACTTAAATTAAATAAGAAGATACATGATAAATGTTAAAATGAACATCAAACCAAAAAAGAGAGAGAAAAAACACTTACAAAACTTATTTAAGCAAGTTGAAAGCCTTCCCGAAGTGCGAATTAAAATCCTTCCCTCTTTATCAAGTACTGTAAACTCAAGCAAGTGTTCTCTCTTAGCCTTATTTAAAGGGATTTGAGGAAGTAATGATTGAGTTCTCTTTTCTTATAAATTTCTCAAAATTAAACAAGCTTTAATTGAAATTTGGGGAGGCCAATATTAAACTAACAAGTTTTAAACTGCAATTCTCTAAGAATTACGTTGAAGCGGTAAAGTGAGTTTTCTTCTCTTGTAAATTGCTTAAAATTAAACAAACTTTGATTAAAATTTGTGGAGACTAATACTAAACTCATAACAGATTTGCAATAAACTTAACGTCTAATTTTCAAATAAACATGAAGCTTGATGTAGAGTTAAGGATGAATCTAAATTTGGTTTAATAACTCTTATATGAATATGAAAATGATTATAATGCTGGCGAATAAGCATGAGTAGGGCTAAAATGGTAAATATTGAATTGGTATAACTTATTAAAAGTGCTTTAAATTGAACATAATCAAGTTAGAACAATTGAAAAATTCAACAACTAAACTAAGTACAAGTAATCTTTTAATCTACGATCTAAATAAAAACGTCTTCAACGCCACCAGATTCGCAATACATCATACAAGCGAATAGAAGACATTAATTAAGACAATTTTAAATACACCCGCATGGGCCCTGACACTACGCTGAATGCTTAAATTCAAGTGTCTGAGGATGCTGCACGGGTTGTTTCCTAGTTTAGTCTTAGGACTGGGTCCAAGTTAACAAAACCTAAAAATCTATTATATAAATTTCAACTTAGTGAAATATCTAATAGGCTAATTCTATCATGTGATAGTATATCTGATCTTCTGTTAGGAGCTAAATAGAGTTGACAGGATCTAAAGTTCTCAAATATATGCAAGTCAATCAATTAACTACCTCGATGATGGCTGCGTTGAATAGTGATTTCAACCGAAGGGGATATTTTCATCAAAATATGATTCTATTTTTAAATCAAATTAACTCAAATTAAATATCAATCTAAAAATGCTTAAATGAAGTTTTATCTTTAAAAGCTTAAAGCAAAAAAATCAATCAATCCACCTTCCGCAACTTTTTATCAGAGGTGACAAATTAAGAAAACTCTAACTCATAGAGGTGCTAATGTCAAATCAAGTGTTCTACTATGTTCACTCTCAATCAATCTCTTGTTAGTAAGGACGTGGCCCATGTCCTCTAACTGCGTGGCTTGGCCAATAAGCTCCATAGATGACTAGTTTTGACCATAGTTCTCTGATCGTGGTTTGGCCTGTAAAGCTCTATTATATTATGATCACGATCGTAGCCCGTATGCTCTCCAATGACTCTGTCCTTTGAGTTGTGAATCATAGGGTATACTTGATAAGGCAAGCAACCATCTGTTAGTTAAGGTAGACTTAAGCATGTCTCCTTAGACAAATACCACCCTATGTCTACAAGGATTTCTTGGACGACGTAATCCAAGTGTTGCTGATAAGGATCCTTCTATCAGGTTGGGTCGACTACCTCCTCTGACTAAGTAGACTAGGGACCGCGATGGCCCGGGATGAAGGAACCATGTGATCTAGATCGAGCACGTCCTCATTCCCCCAACAATCCGGTTTAAGCTGCAATGATGAAATTCATAATCTTAAATTCTAAAATTCCATATGTTGCTACTATACGCTACTCATTAAGCGAACTAACGACTGGCCTTAATCGAAAGTTCTCTCTCACTTATTGGGATGGGTAATTAACTATAGGGGTTTGCGCTTATAGGAAACTTCGAACTAGATTTAAAGTCCTTGCAAAATGAGTACGAAATCTCCGGGTAGTGTCTTATCTACTATTTCATTTCTTTAAAAATTACACCGACATCCTAAAATCATACTCTCTTCAATTCAAATTTGTCGAGAGGACGGTGGCGAACTTTCGGAGCCCACAGATAATGGTTACGATGATCATTTTCAACAACATTCATATTTCAATCATTATTGTTCAACTGTCATTGTCTGATCAATTTTATGAGATCTTCATTGTCTAACCATTGAAAATGATATACGATAAGATAAATTTTGGTTACATATTAATATTATATTTTTTGAAACTAATTTTGCTAAAATGTCTGCTCTTAATATTTAGAGAAAATTTAAGGGAGGCTACAATATATATATATATATATATATATATATATATATATATATATATATATATATATATATATATATACCAAAAAAACAATCGAGATATTGAAGGAATGTGCCATTTGGTGTTTAGTTTAGAGATGAAGCGACTAATCTATGCATGAGGTGTACATTATTTGTTTTATTTGCCTAAATTCCATTATTACAACCTATGAATATAAATAAAACTCATATATATAATTATATATATTAGATGTTTTTAATTTCAGGATCAATGTATTTTTACTATAATTTTATAATAATAATAATAATAATAAATAAATAAATAGTTTTTTTATTGAGTTGACTTATCCTTAGAACTACAATATAAATTATCTAGATTGTTTAACAATGAATGCTGTCTTATCCCCTCTATCCTATGAAAATCAGTGCTAATATGTAAGAACATGATTAGTTAACAAGTACTTATGCCCATAAAAAATTTAAGAGATCATTTGGGATCATTTTTATTTTGTATTTTATATTTTATATTTTTATATTATTTTAAATAAAATATATTTTATGATAATAATTATTTTGAAAAATACTTAAAAATAATATTATTTGTTTTTAAAAAACTAAAAATATATAAAAACATACAAAGTAAATATATTACACGCATCTTAAAATACAATCAAAAACTTTGAAATTCATTTAAAATAAAATTTTGATAAAAATATTATTTTTTTTCATAGTTAAATTACATATTTTAAGTAAGCTTGAGATATTGACGGCCCAATGTCAACGAGGTTAAGGAACCATTTTATTTAATTATTTATTTGTACTATTTCTCATATTCTATAAAAGGGCTTTGCCTCTCTTCTCTCTGCAAAAATAAAGCTCAGCAGAGAATGGAGAAGCAGATTGTTTTGTATTGGCTTTGCTGCTATGCAGTCCATTCCTGGCCTTTGCTTTGCCAGGAACTGCACACTCCTTCTCAACTGGACAAATATGAGTTTTTTTTAATTATTTTTCTCGATTTTAGGATCAGTATAGGACTGCTATTGATATGTCACTTAAAATACTACTAGTCGAAGCACGAATCTTGATGCTAAAAGCAAGCTGATCCGAAGTTGAAACTGGTCGAGATCAAATACTTAAAATATCCTTAGAAACTCTGGAATATCAGTTAAATCCCTAAATAACTCTCAAACATAGAGTGTTTATAGTCAAATCGAGCGTCTCGACGAGCCGGATCTAACGAGTCCAAGATCTTATAATTCTGACTTCATTTGAGCATTCAAATACACAAAATAAATCATATGATCAAGGAAATCAGCATGAGCCGTCCGATGGAGAGGAGTGGTTTGGATTTTGCATGTATTTATAGACGCCACTCCTCTATAAATAGCGTCCCCTATTCTATGAGGGGAGCAAGAGAGAGAGAGCTCTAAAGCTTGAAGATCCTCCAAACACAATCGTTCCACCCACTCGGCCAAACCAGCCGGCCCGTGATCCTCGCCGTCAATCTCGCCGGTCTCCATCATGACCTTCATCGCATCATTGTTCTCCACTTTAACCATCATCTACTACCACTAGCTATAACTTGTGCTACATAGTTGTTGTTCCTTTTTCATATACAATTAATTCCATTATGGGAAGATTTTGTACTCTGAAACAGATACATAGTGGATGATTTTTATTGGGCTAGGCCCCGTGATTTTTTCCTCTTTTCGAGGTTTTCCACATTAAAATTCTAGAGTTTTCTTGTTCACTCTTTAAATACCTGTGTGTGTGCTGGATTTCATAACAAGGCTAAGGTGTAAACTTTCACTCTACCACAACTGGTTTTCTAGTACGTAATAGTTTGGCGCCGTATGTGAGAAACTGATTCTCATTATTTCATCTTGTATGATGATCAAATTTCCCAACAAAATCAAAACCACCATTGAGGTGGAGTATTTCAAGCTTTTAAGGAGCGCAAGCGAAGAATGAAGATTCATCAAATAAGCGAAGAATGAAGATTCATCAAACTTCGTTCCTTCAGATTTTGTCGAAAACTGGGGGGCAATTCTTAATCTCAAAAGATCGCCCATGTTAATATGTTAAGTATCTAATCGATTACCATCCCAAGAAATAAGTCAAAGTTGGAGGATATTTAAACATTGAGAAGAGATATAACTTTGCAAATTATTATTTTCCAATCATACTCATGGAAAAATAAGACCATGGTTAATGAGCAACTTTGGCTACAACCACAAACGGATGTTTTAATTCGACCTCTTCCATACAGGTTAACTTCATCAGGTAATAGTCTGACAAACAACCTAGGATAGGTCAAAAGGTTCTTGGTGGACTTCCTACGACCTCTTTCATACAGGTTAACGTCATCGGGTAACACCCTGAAAAATAATCTCGGATAGGTCAAAAATCCTCAGCGGATTCAATTTGACCTCTTCCATACAGGTTAATGTCATCGGGTAACACTCTGACAAACAACATCAGATGGATCAAAATCCTCCGCGGATTCAATTCAACCTCTTCCACACAGGTTAACGTCATCGGCTTAACATCATTGAGCAAACACTTTGACAAACAACCTAGGATAGGTCGAAAGGTCCTTGCTGGACTTCCCATGACCTCTTCCATACAGGTTAACGTCATCGGGTAACACCCTGACAAACAACCTCGGATAGGTCCAAAATCCTCGGATTCAATTCGACCTCTTCCATAGTTAATGTCGCCTTAACACTCGACAAACAACCTCGATGGGTCAAACCCTCGGATTAATTCAACCTCTTCCACATAGGTTAACGTCGTTAGCATCATTGAGCAAACACTCGACAAACAACCCGAGATAGTCAAAATCCGGCGGATTCAATGCAACCTCTTCCACATAGGTTAACGTCATCGGGTTAACGTCATCAAGTTGACAAATAACCTCGGATAGGTCAAAAATCCTCATCGTCCATCATCCCCGATCGGCGCTAGCCTCGATGTCGCCGGTGCGTTGCCGTCACCCCGTGCTAACCACTGTGGCCGGTCCGCGCTTACGTCACCGATCAACTGCCACCATCGCCGCCAGCAACAATCTTCGCGGTCACCACCATCGCCATCGGTCATCACCGCCGGCTACGCTGGTGCCACCGTCGCTTCGCCGTTGCCATTGTCAGCGGTCGAGCCAACCACCGTCGTCGGTCCGCCCACTGCGATCGCATTCGCCGCTGACTGGTCGGTGTAATCTTAGCCGGTCCCATCGTCGCCGGTCATCCACGCCATTCACCGGCCAATTGCCGTCATTGCCATCGCCCGTTGCGCTTGACCACCCCGTCGGCTAACCCGTCGTCGGTCCTTGCCGACCATCACCATAATTTTTGGTCACCACCATCGTCTGGGTCATCCCCTGACCATTGATGCTGCCGTCATTCTGATCATTCTGCCGTTTCTGACCACCCTCGACGCCACTATAATCGGTCGCGCTACGGTCATCGGTCCCTGCGCGACCATCGTGCAATCTTGCGGTCACCAGCCGTGCGGTCATCTGCTGATGCCGTCATTGCGGCACCATCGCGCCAACCACCCTCTGCGCGAACCCGCCAGCCGTCGCGCTAACCACAGCTGAATCTTGCTGGACCATTGCCATCCGCTGGGTATCGTCATGGTCATCCCGCCCATTCACCGTAAATGCCAGGTACATTGCCATCGGCTGCGGCTTAAAAGCGTCGTCCGCGTCGCCGACTGTCATCGGTCCTGCGTCGCATTGCCGTCATGCGGCCGACCATCACCGCAATCTCCCGGTCACCACCATCGTCGGCGGTTATCCTCACCACCATCGCAGTCACCACCGTAGGCCCCATCCGCGGCCACCATCGTCGAGCATCGCCGTCAACCCCCGTCTCCGGTTATCGTCTCCTTGATCGCCTCCAAACCGTCCAACGAGGTTAGTTGACACCTCTTTCGAGGGAAAACTAGAGTCTTGCCGTATGAACTACGGGTCTTGATCGCCTCCGAACCCGGTCGGTCCGACGAGGTCAGTTGACACCTCTTTCGAAGGAAAACTGGAGCCTTGCCGTATGAACTACGGGTCTTGATCGCCTTCGAACCCGGTCGGTCCGACGAGGTCAGTTGACACCTCTTTCAAAACTGGAGCCTTGCCATTATGGTATGGGTCTTGATTGCCTCCGAACCCAGTCGGTCCGACGAGGTCAGTTGACACCTCTTTCGAAGGAAAACTAAAGCCTTGTCGTATGAACTACGGGTCTTGATCGCCTTCGAACCCGGTCAATCTGACGAGGTCAGTTAACACCTATTTCGAGGGAAAATTGGAGCATTGTCGTATGAACTACGGGCCTTGATCGCCTCCAAATGACTTTCTCTCAAGAAGAAGAGAATGTCTCCCTCTGGGGTTTTATAGACCTATAGACAAAAGATCAAAATCATCAAAACTACCAAAGCGCCCAAACCGATCAAAGCGGGCAAAATGGGCGTGCCCTACATGAACCAACGCCGCGGGTCCGCATCGTGCTTGTTTACCGTCGCGTAGCCGCTTCGCTCGCTCCGCCCGCAGCGTCAATTCGCGACCCACAGCGGCCGTTCAGCGACCAGCGGCCATCAGCCGACTACAACCCGTCGCTGCGTTGACCGCCAGCGCCGACCGCTCTCGGCGTCCATTTGACCCATTGCCCGCCATGGTATCCCTCTACAACGGCCTCATTGACCGTGGCCTTTAGCATCGTCGATTAACCATGAGCAGCCGCCCATCCGTTGCGACGCTCCGGATGTCAATAACCTCAAATCTCGCTCAGCGATACCCCACATCTGCGACCAGCATCCAGTAGTCATAATCTTATGCTCCCATGAAGATCTGTTCTCTCAAAATGTGGTTAATGGACTCTCAAATTTCATTGAAGAATTTGCTATTTTCAAGTATTTGACATATATATTTTTGGATGATTGAGAGAATGTCATCCAAAAATAGGGGGCAACTAATATGACACTTAAAATACTACTAGTCGAAGCACGAATCTTGATGCTAAAAGCAAGCTGATCCGAAGTTGAAACTGATCGAGATCAAGCACTTAAAATATCCTTGAAAACTCTGGGATGTCAGTTAAATCCCTAAATAACTCTCAAACATGGATTGTTTATAGTCAAATCGAGTATCTCGGCAATGGATCTAACGAGCCCAAGATCTCATAATTCGACTTCATTTGAGCATTCAAATACACAAAATACATCATATGATCAAGGAAATCGGCATGAGTCCAGATGGAGAGGAGTGGTTTGGATTTTGCATGTATTTCTGAGACAGCTCCTCCAATCTATAAATAGTCCTCATTCCTCATATGAGGGAGCCAAGCAAGAGAGGAGAGCTCTAAAGCGAAGATCCTCGCACAATCGTGTCACCACTGACGGTGTCGACCACCCATGCCGTGCCAGCGCGCCGATCCTCGCCGTCGTCAATCTCACGGTCTCCATCATGGCGACTTTCGCCGTCGATCATTGTTCACATTGTCACCATACTTCTACCATTACATACAACTCGTATACATGGTTGTTCTCTCATATACAATAATCCCATTATCGGGAAGATTTTGTACTCTAATACATAGTGGATGATTTTCTTGCTAAACCTGATTTTTTTCCTTTTCGCGTTAAAATTCGAGTTTTCTTGTTCACTCATCAAATAAATCAGTATCTTTGGATTTCATCAAGGCGTAAACTTTCACTCTTCTGATTTTCATAGCTATAATTATATGAAAAAGTAATATAGAGATGCTGCATAATAATATATTGTTTAGAAAGTTATGATCGACTTTCAATTTTTTTTTGAGAAAGTGATATTGTAAATTTCTGAGTGCAATCTCATAGAATCAAGTAAGATTGAAAAAAAAAATACATCTTTCTCTCTACAAATTTTTCAAAATATAAATAAAATGAGATGCCTCAAACAGTACTCCGATGCAATAATGCACCTCCACCTCCCTGCCAAATGCACCATTAATTATTGTTTCAGTTATTGCTGGTTGAATAAAATTATTTTTGTGGATAATATGTTAAAAGAAAACCTTTTTAATATATTAAAATTCATATTTTTCGCCCAATCAACTTAAGCTGCGAACGAACGCATATACTTTCCTGAGCACAAGCTCATTTATCAATATCGATCTCAAGCTCTATTCGAGCTTTTAGAATTGTATTCAAGTTCGTTTATGAAAGTCCTAGCTCGAATGTGTTCACAAACTTGATTCAGATTAAGCTTATCTATTAAAATACTATGTTATCCATGCACTCACGTGATTGTCATTAACAAAATGTAAATGAATTCACTTGTCTATTTCTTTTTAAATATTTATTTTAAAAAATAAAATTTAAGATGTACAAAAATAATTTTTATTACTGCATGCAAATTTATTTATTTTGTAAAATCATTTATATGTAGCGTCTCCTTGCAATGGGAGTCTTCCAAGTGCCATGCATGCGGCCAAGGGGAGTGACGACTTCCGGGCCAATGGTGGGGCGTGCGGAAAGCATTATTGTGTGATGTGTAGCGGTGCGGTCAATCCGAGCGAGCCTTCGCCTTGCAGGGGAAACGGCTACACCGTCGTCGTTATACGATCATATTGCCCTAATTGTGAGGCCACCATTAGCATCTCTGAAGGAGACTTCGCCGCCATTGCTGATCCCAATGCCACCAACATCATAAAAATATCTTATGATGAGGAAGTTCATGCAAATATATATATATATATATATATATATATATATATATATATATATATATATATATATATATACACTCTAAAAAAATAGTTCAAAATAATTGAAGTTATTTTAATTTAAAGATGGCAAATAGAAAAATAAGTAGTCTAAGAATGTCTGAAGATAGTTCTAATTTAAAATAATTATTTAATATTTTTTAAAATAAAATTGCAATTTTAAAAAGTGGTTATAAGATTAAAAAAATGGTAATAAAACTGCTTTGTACCAAACGTTACAAAATGGTAATTAAAAATAATTGTACAATTAATTATACTTTTAATAGTTCTAATTATAATTTGAACTATTATTAGTTAGCAATGAGAGAAATTTTTAAATTAGACATAATTATAAGTTTAATTAGCTAATTAGGCACCGAAAAAAAAAATTACAAAATAAGAGTGGTGGTTGAGCAGTACGCCAAATCGTCACGTTAGCGTGATCGTCCGTTTCTTTAATTTTTTTTAAAAAAGCGAGGGTAGTTGCGTATTTTGCTCATCTCTATATGGTATGAATTAGTGAGCTTATATCATTGGAGTCGTAACAAAATTTCACACAACTTTCATATTGATCAAAAATTAAGATTATGGCAAAATAAGTAGCAGTTTTTACGAATGCACGAAAAAACTGCGGCACAGACCTAAAATTTTTGAGCAACCACTTTTATTTGTCTATATCGGACTCATCAGATGTCGGAATTAAGTGAACTTGGGATCCTTGGAATCGTAAAAAAATTTCTCATAGCTTTCATGTTGATAAAAAATTATGATTGTGACCCGATATGCAGCTACAATTATTATAATACTAAAACATAATATATACATACATACATACATATACATACTTATACATATATATATCATATGCTCTCAAACCTTGAATGAGTATTTTTTATTCTTTAAGAAACTTGTAATAATACAATTAATTATAATACTAAAACATAGACTTAAATAAAATAATATTATTTAAAAATAGTGCAAACAATAATAAATTTAATAAAAAATAAAATTATAATTTAATAAATATTTAGTCACATAAAATAATATAAGCTACAGATCGAAACAATCAAAATCATCAAAACCAAACTTTGAGATAACTCGATCAACAAAATCAATGAAACTAACACAAAAAAATAATAATTAATTTTTTAAAGAATATTCTCATTCTCTAAAAAATAATAGATTCATCAGACCAACAATAATAAAATAATTCATATTTTATTTAATTTTAATATTTTATTTTAATTACTTTTTTCTATCATTATCACATGTAATCCACCAAAATAACTGATAAAGAAACACGTTATAAACACACCTTAAATTATTAAATTTTTGGGCCACAATCGTAATTTATGATCAACATGAAAGTTGTGGAGAATTTTGTTACGATTCCAACGATATTAAGCTCGCTTGATTCCGACATCGGATGAGTCCGATATAAACAAATAAGACGACTCCTCAAAAATTTCAGGTCGGTGCTGTAGTTTTTTTTTGCGTATTTGCAAAAACTGCTGCTTATTGGGCCACATTCTTAATTTTTGATCAATATGAAAGTTGTGAAAAATTTTGTTACGATACCAAGCTCACTCAATTCTGACATCGAATGAGGTAGATACGAGTAAAATACTGCAGATGCCCTTAATTTTTTTTAAAAAAATATTAAGACGAGCTAGTCGTCCCCACATCAGCGTCAGTCATCTGTTCAACGGACGACTTGGCCTATTTTGTTAATTTTTTTCGATGTTTAATTAGCTAATTAAACTTATAATTATGTCTAATTTAAAATTTTCCCCTTAGCAATGTGGTTGCTTAGAATTCCATGTACTATGTAGCTTTGCTCTGATTTATTAATTATTTATGTGCTTGTTGCGTGCTAGAAAATAGTTGCGGTAGAGTGAAAATTTGCGCCTTAGCCTTGTCATGAAATCCAGCACACACAGGTATTTAAAGAGTGAACAAGAAAACTCCAGAATTTTAACGTGAAAAATCTCGAAAAGAGGAAAAAATCACGGGGTTTAGCCCAGTAAAAATCATCCACTATGTATCTGTTTCAGAGTACAAAATCTTCCCGATAACGGGACTACATAATGTATGAAGAGTGACAATGGGAATGCCAAAATCGGACAACAACGACCATATAGTCCGTTGATTTGTAACGATTTAGTGGTAGCAAATGATGGTGAACAGCGGGAAACAACCACTGACGATGAAGATCGTCATGATGGTGATCGACGGAGATTGACGATAGCAAGGATTAGCGGCGGTGGCGGCCGGCGGTGGTGGTTGACAACTGTCGAGTGGTGACACGATTGTGTTTGGAGGATTTTCAAGCTTTAGAGCTCTCTTCTCTCTCTTGCTTGGTCTCCCCTCATATGAGGAATGAGGGGCTATTTATAAATTAGAGGAGTGGAATCTCTGTAAATACATGCAAAATCCGAACCACTCCTCTCCATCGGACGGCTCATGATGATTCTCTTGATCATATGATGTATTTTGCGTATTTGAATGCTCAAATGAAGTCAGAATTATGAGATCTTGGGCTCGTTAGATCCGGCTCATCGAGATGCTCGATTGACTATAAGCACTACATGTTTGAGTGTTATTTAGAGATTTAACTGACATCCCAGAGTTTTCAAGGATATTTTAAGTGCTTGATCTCGACCAGTTTCAACTTCAGATCAACTTGCTTTTAGCATCAAGATTCGTGCTTCGACTAGTAGTATTTTAAGTGTCATATCAGTGCTAAAAAGTGTCCAAATTAAGTTAGATTAGTCAAGCATACACAATATCTTTCAGCATAATGGAAATAATATAGATTAAAAAAAATAATGTGGTTAATATATTAGTTTAAAATTGATTTTATGAATAAATTACTTCAATTAATTAAGTTTTTTTTTACTCTTTGTATTTTTGGCTTGTAATATATATATTATTTTTGTGGACAGAATTGAGAACTAGGATCTTCCCTATGCATGAAGAGAATGAGCAATCTTAGGTTAGAATTGAGAGCTTTGTTTTCAATTAAGGAATCTAGGATTTAAATCTTTCATATATATTATGTGTCTCAATCTGTCATTAACTTGATTCAATTGGTTCAAAAAAAGAGGTGCAAGATACATTAGCCTAGTGACAACTATGAGTCTAGTCACATATATTGTGTGTATGAAGTGATGATATCCCTATTAAATTTATTTTTTGTAGGAAGCATTTAGGATCATTTTTATTTTCTTATTTATAATTTAATTTTAAATAAAATAAATTTGGAATCTTAAAAACATATTTATATTATTTTTATTTGATAATAATAGTAGTCATCTATGACGATGGTTCATGGTGATAAGTAAAGGAAAATGATTGATAGGGGTATTTTTTATTAAAAATGATCAAAATTATTTGAGTAGTTTTTCAAAAATAAATAAATAAATAAAACAATTAAAAATATATCAAATAAATATGTTTTAAAAAATAATATAAAGTAATTAAATTTTAAAAATTTGATCCTAAGTAGACTTTAAGTTGCAAACCATTTAAGCCAGTCTTTCAATATGCTTAACATGAGTGAAAATAGTCATTTTATATCATTTTGTTGAGGGTTTGTCCTTCTTTTTATTTATAACTTATATGACACTTAAAATTTCACTAATTGAAGCATGAATCTTGATGTCAAAAGCAATCTGATTCTGAGTCAAGACTAACCCAGATCAAGCGCTTAAAATATAATTGAAAATTTTGCGATATCAGTTGGCTCCTAATTATGGAGTGTTTACAGTCAAATCGAGCGCCTTGACGAGCCAGATGTAACAAGCCTAGGATCTCCTAATTCTGACTTCATTTGAGCATTCAAATACTTAAAAAATACCAGATGATCGAAGGAATCATTTCGAGCCGTCCGATGGAGTGGTTTGGATTATGCATGTATTCTGAAGCGTCATCTTCTATAAATAACTCATCATTCTTCATGAAGTGAAGAAAGAGAAGAGAGCTCAGGCTTGAAGATCCTCAAGCTAATCGTCTGCCACTTTCGGCGCGCCGTAGACCACTCTGCCGCATGTGGCGTCGACCACCAGCCGATCTCACCGCGTCGACCACCATCGTCGTCCTCCGCCAGTTCTTTGGCTGTCCGTCGACCCATCGGCGTCACCGTTCTGGACCACCGCTGCTGCCGTCGACCACCACCATCGATCATCGTCGTTATCAACCAGGTCGGTCATCGCCGCTTTACCATCGGTCCTGCCGTGACCATCCGCCGTCCGGTGTCAACCCACCATCGATCATCATCATCATTGGTAGTTAGTCACCACCATTGACTTGACCATCATTACCATCTCCGGTCATCACACCATCGCCGAGCGTCGCCATCGGACGGCCGTCGTTGTTCCTTATCACTCCACCAACAAGCGTATGGTCTAACCCTACCGATTTGTTGTTACACGATTCAGGATTCCCATTGTCAGGTTTTTCTTATATACAATTTTGTAATCTCGTATCGGGAAAACTTTGTACTCCGAAACAGTTATAGTGGAAAATTTTTGTTGGGCTAGGCCCCGTGGTTTTTTCCTCCTATTTCTCGGGTTTTCCCACATAAACAATTCTGGAGTTCCTTATTTTATTTTCAACTATCTGCGTGCGTGCTGAATTTTCCATTGAAGCTAAGGCGTGAAATTTTATTCTACCACAATTGGTTTTCTAGCACTCAACAATAACAAATAAAAATAATACAATTATTTTTTTTTCTAAAATTCATATCCATCTTCTTTGAGCGATACCCTAAAAAATTCATATAAATATCTCTCCTAGTAAAAAAAGAGTATTTACTTTACATATATATATATATATATATATATATATATATATATATATATATATATATCATAAAAAATATATTTATATATTTAATATTAAATTTTCATATTTATATAAATAATATTTAAAATTTTAATATTATTGTTGCGTCTTTGGAAAATCATCATGTAGAGTGAAAGTTTAGTCTTATCGATTAGTCAAGCACACGGTAATTAAAAGAGAGACACTGGAATTTTTAACGTGGAAAACCTCGAAAAGGGGAAAAACCGCAGACTGTGATAAAAGCTTCAACTATGTATCTTTGAGTACAAAGTCTTCGATAACGGGATTACTGAGAATTGCATGTGAGAGAGGAATAATAAGCGTAACAATGATCGAGGTTGTATTCTTGATGGTGGAGATCTTGATGCTTAGGTGGGAATATAGATACAATTAGTGAGGGGCGGTGGCGGTGGCGGTGGTTGATGGCCGGGCGGAGTGCGATCTTGCTTGAGGTGCGATCTTGCTTGGAGGATCTTGCTTGAGCTCTCTCCCTCCTCACTTGGGCTTTTCCTCTTCCTTCGGACTCTTCCTTTTCTTCCTTGCTTGGACTCTTCCTCTTCTTTCTTGCTCGGACTCTTCCTCTTCTTCCTTGCTTGGACTCTTCTTCCTTGCTCGGACTCTTCCTCTTCTTCCTTGCTTGGACTCTTCCTTTTCTTCCTTGCTTGGGCAGATTGACGGCGGCAAGGATCAGCGACGGCGGTGGCCGGCGGTGGTGGTTGACGACCGTCGAGCGGTGGCTCCTCCTCTTCTTCCTTGCTTCAGCTCCTCTTCTTCTTCACTTGGCCCTCTTTTTTTTTTTTTCTTGCTTGTGATTAAGGCGGTGTGGCCGGTGGCGGCGGTGGTGTGGTTGATGACCGTCGAGCGGTGGCTCCTCCTCTTCTTCCTTGCTTCAGCTCATCTTCTTCTTCACTTGGCCCTCTTTTTTTTTTTTTGGTGTGAGGAATGAATGCCTATTTATAGATGGGAGGAGGAGCACTCTTGTAAATTCATGTAAAGCCTGTACCACTCCCTTCGATCGGACGGCTCAGGATGATTCCTTCGATCATTTGATGTATTTTGAGCATTTGGATGCCCAAATGAAGTCGGAATTATGAGATCTTAGGCTCGTTAGATTATTTCGTCGAGGCTTCGATTTGACTAAAATACTCTATATTTGAGAGTGTTTTGGGATTTGATGTCCCAAAGATTTCAATGATATTTTAAGTCTTGATCTCGACGGTTTTGATTAATCATCGCTGACATCAAGATTTGTCTTTTATTCTGATATTTTGAGAGTCATATCAATTATATTAAAAAAAATAGCATCATTTTTTATTTTTTTAAGTGAATTTATTTTTTAATGCATAAGAAAAAGATTATTTTCATAAAAATGAAAGTTTTGTTATATATATAAATGGATAAGAATAGTCTGCTATGTAAAATTAAAAAAATTAAAAAAAGGAATGGTACAGTCAGATATAATTATTGTCAGTTAGATCTTCCAGACCTTCTCTTAAAATTATTGCATTGAATCTCTAATGGATTTTGAGAAATCAAATTTTTGGGTTGGCCACCGACTTCCTGCAATTAAGTTCATAATTCATTCATATTCCTGCAACTTAAATTTTAATTTTATTACATGAAACATTTGGAAGTTAAAGTAAAGGCAATTTTTTTAAACTAAATATTATTAGAATCTTAATTAGGTAATTAAGTATTAATAAAAAAAATTTAAGACTAGGTATAGTCTAATTAGTGGGTGGACCTTACGTCGGTTCCGGCGTGGCGTGGCGTCTAAATAGTGAGGCGATCGTTAATTCGGTGGCCAATTAGTCGGCCATGATCGCCTATCTCCTTAGTTTTGCTCGATTCCCATCCCCCTCGCCGTTGGAACTCACCAAACTCACGACCCCGAGCACGGTGCTCCCCCTCGGAACTTCCGCCGAGTCGACCGCATTTGCGTCTTGTCCAGGTATTCGATAGAAACTTCTTTTTTTTCCGTCATTTGGATTCTTTCTTTCCACGATTAATTCTTTGCTTCATTGATTTGTTGTTTTGTCCGGTTGGCTAATTGGTTGTCTTCTTTCAGGGGATGTGGGTTTATTTAGTCTTCTATTTAGAGCGGCATTCTATCTATTGTGCGATCTAGAAAATTAAGTTTTAGTTGTATTTTAAAGCATGACATGAAATAAGAATATGGTGGATTACAATGTTAGGATGATATTGATGAATTAGTCTTAAGGATAAATCATACACCTATATACTCTATGGACTTCTAATACTAATGGTATAAGTTATCCAAATATTTGGATCACACATATATTATCATATTTGATTTAGTGTTTCTATGGATCAAGGCTTTCCAAAAGAACATTATTTTTAAGATTTGTTATATAGTAAGAATAATATAAAGAACTCTCAGTTAAGAAATGTCACTTATGCTGGACTTATACTCAATTAAAATACATGTCTATTCTAGTGAAGCAAAGTTTTAGAATTCAAAATGAAAAGACATATAAAAATTTGATAATATGACTTTAGCTCTTTGTTCTTCGATTAATATTTTAATGGATGTTTTTGTTAGCTTTCTCTCATTATTTTGGTATCTTGCTTTGTACTATGATCCCATTATTTTGATTAAATTATAAAGTTTTTTTACTCATAATTATAATCAATATTTTTTCAACAAAATGACTTGTAATCCCATCATAAAAGAAAATTTGCACTGAAAGATTTACATACATATCATACAATTATTCTGCATTTACATATCTAACATTTTACTATGCTTAAAAAGCTGCATTTCACTTTTCAAAAGAGAATGATTATGATATTTTTGATGTGATATTAAAAATTAGGATATTATATAATTAAAAAATTAGATATATAAATATAGAAGAATTATAGGGTATGTATATAAATACTCTAAAATTTTAATAGGCACATGCAATTTTATTTTTTTTTTGAAAAATTTGTGAACAAGAAATTTTCTCTCACCATACACTTTAAGAGATGCCAACTTTTTATGAATGGAAGTTGCTTTTCGTTTTGGGAAGAAATTATGATTCAAATTGGTGTGAATTGCGTGAGTAATATATCTTATCATGAAGTTATCTCAAATTCCCTTTGAGATAAATCTTTTCTTTGATGTATCTTAACACTATTATATTTGCGATTCTTTTGGCAGTGCGATGGCAAAGAGCACCGCCGACTAGACGTCGGCGACATAGACATGCTAAGGAGGCCAGCCCACCATTGGAGGCTACACCTGCTGAGGTTCATCCTAGTATTGCCTCCCTACGTGGGCGGCATCGAGCCGCTCACCCTGATACTGTAAGTGAATTTTATTTTTTAGAATGGGTTACCTTTTGCTTATTTCAGATACTTAGATTTTTTTTTGAGCACACCGTACTTGCGCATCACACTTGCTTATCTTTGAAAGAGTGACCCATTACATCATGCGATTCATCTGAGCGGTGGGCACTATGTGAGTTACGCTTCATTCTAGATCATCATTTGCTGCCGCCTTGGTTGAGAGATGGTCTCCATAGACCAATACCTTCCACCTCGCTGTAGGTGAGATGGCGTGGAGCTTGGCGATGATCCACACTACGGGTTGATGGGCCACATCATAGGCCAATTGTGATTGGCGAGGAGAAGAGATGGGACACTTGGCGATTCTGATGATTTGTTGGGGCGACACCCCTTACGGGCGTGATGTATCATGATCCGTCGATCCACGGATCGGTCGAAATTTGGTCGAGGCACGTCTGCAGAACATGATTACCAGGTGGCTCAGGTGTACTTTCTGGAGTCATCTGACGGTCGAACCTGAGAGTTCTTAGTCACTTGCATGCTTATATTTTCGATTGGCTTCTTCGCACGATACTTCTAGTTGAGAGGTCCACCTGATATTTACCACTCACGGAGGACACGATTCCTTTAGCATGATGCGTAGGTGGGATTTTAGCTTATCTATATAGGGGCTGCAGTCATTAAAGCAGGCCAACATGGTTACACCTCCTTCAGATTTGGGCTTGGGAGCATATTCATGTGGGCAGGCCGACTTTACATGTTCCATATCCTGTAGAGCTTGCTGGTCTCAGCGTTGGTTTGAGGTATGTGCTGTGGATGATCACCCCTTACAGGGATGTGTTGATAGGTATGAGCTGATATGCAAAGACCTTGATGAGCGTGTACTTATTGGTGACACATATTACGGATCAGTGCCTATAGAGAGTGTCGCACACCATGGAGCCGCCATCTACTTCCGCGATCCGGGTCCTTCGTATCGATCGGGTCCTTCTACATATCGACTACATATGACTCGCGACCACATATTCCAGTCAGGATGATATGGCCTGAGGATCTTGCAGTAGAGGGCCACCATCAGCTGCGTGATCGTCCATCTCGTGCACCTGACCAGTACACACTTGGGAGTGGAACTATTCCACGCAGACACCGGAGGAAGACAGTTGTCACAAGGTATAGGGTTTAGGATAGTATAATATACTTTTATGTCTGTACTACATTTTATTTATCTGTTTCATTACAAACTTGAGAGTCATGTATACGCTAACTTTGATTATGTCATAATGAACTTCTTATTATTTGTCCATTTAAAATTGGTTAACTTCATATGATTGTCATCCATTAAATTATTATCAACTTTATGCGGTCTGCCATTTCAAGCTCTAAACCGTGATTTACTTATCTCACATAACACGCCGTCTCCAGACGGCTTCACACCTTAAAAAAATTAACACAAGCCGGTCGTGGATTAGTGCGGCGGCTCCCGTATCTGAAGCCATTCGCTAGTGGTAGGCGGCTTATCTCCCCCCCATGGGCGGCCTTAATTTCGTGGCACTCCATGGCGGCAAGCGTGGGCACTTGGCATTATACCTATTCTTAAATTTTTTTATTAATACTTAATTATCTAATTAAGCTTCTAACCATACTTAATTTAATAAAATTGCCTAAAGTAAATGGGTCAAGCACCAGTTTAATGTTCTTGGCGCCATGATCAGATCTCACTTCTTCAAGAAAATGAATGAGCTTCGAGCTCTCTGCTAGTTAGGCTCTTCATCCGTCGCTTACTGCTACAAGCAGATTTTTCCTCCTTCTCTATGGATTTCTAATGACGCCCTCATTGAATACGCCATGCATGCATGGAGCATGCTCACCAGGTGGCATTAGTAATGGAGACAGTGAGCTGTTGCAAATCTGATAGAGTTAAAATATATTGCGTTGATGAATTATTCTGATTGTGGAATTGGTTGTTTGAGGAAAACAATATAGGATGTGATTTTATGGTGGTGAGGCTAATGAGGAGAAGAGAGTGTAGGTTAGATGCACATTGACGCGAGAATTGCGGTTGAATTCTATTGGACTAAGTGCCTAAGTGGGTAGTGATAATGAATATTTCGACATGATAAAAGCCATGCAAGGACATTGCCATTAATGCATAGATATCCAATGGTCTTGTTGTTCTCCAGATGTTCTTCGTGCTCATAAGAAAATGAGTGGATCGGAAGGTATTCGGCTCAAGGTGAACCTAAGTAGGATAAGGTGAATTATATATATATAAGGAATATTTACCCTAAATAAAAGAAAATTTACACTTTAGTGTAGTTCTTGTAGTTGACAAATAAGTTAGAATAACAAATCACATATTTTGACTTTGAGGACTTATATTTCTAAAAAGATGATAAAACTATTACAAAAAATTCTTATGATCTCTATTCCTATGAAATTAAATTTCTATTTGAACACTCAATTTTTTCAAAAAAAAAAAAAAACTATCATTTTAACATTTGAGGTTCTTTAGTTACAAGAGTTATTCAAAATTTAAGTTAATGTTACTATCTTCTTGAATCACCTTTCATTTTAATTTTAAGCTATATACATGATTTGATCTTGTTAGTGACAATTGTTTGAAGGGCAGACGAAAGAGTTTAAAAAAAATATTGCAATTATATTACTCTACCAGAATGATGAAGAGAAAATTGCACAATAAAATAAATAGTAATTTATAATGGTTCGGTCCATAAATCTATATTTACTTTGAGAACAAAATAAATGAAATTATTCATCATAATGTGAGATACAATATGAGAGATCACCTAATAACTTAGGAGTTTTCGCTCTCGAGAAGAGACGAAGAAAGAAGAATAATTACATGTGGGCTCCAAAAATTCGCCACCGACCTCTCGAGAATTTTTTGAATTTGATTTTGAATTGAAGAGTATGATTTGAAGTATCGGTGTAACTTTCAGAAGACAGATGAGATAGTAGATAAGACACTACCCAGAGATTCCATCCTCATTTTGCGAGGACTTTAGATCTGGTTCCAGGTTTCCTATGGGCAAAGCACTATAGTTAATTACCCCTCTTAATGTGAGAGAGAACTTCGATTAATCGTTATATCGCTCAATCGTAGCGTATAGTAGATATATGGAGTTTAATTTAGATTATGAAATTCATCATTTAAGCTTAAACGGATGGTTGGGGAATGATGGCATGCCTGCATCTAGATCCCATGGTTCTCGTCATCCCCGCCATCAGTCTACTATTTAGTTAGGAGGTAATGACCCAAACTAAGGATCCTTATCGAACATGGGTTACGTCGAAATCAGAATTTGGGGTGATGTTTGTCTAAGGAGACATCTTAAGTCTACCTTACCGACAGAGGACTATTTGCTATCAAGTATACTCTATGATTCATAACTCAAAGGGGGAGCCATCGGGAATATAATGGTCCGCGATCGTAATATAATAGAGCCGACCCAAATCACCGATCGAGAGGATTCGGTAATGCTTCATCTGTGGAGCATCGGCCAAGTCACACTGAGGACACGCCACGCCCCTTACTCGTGAGATTGATTAAGAGTGAACATGTTGAATACTTGATTTGACGGCTCCTTGAGCTAGAGTTTTCTTAATTTGTCACCACAAACGCAAGGTGGATAGATTGAGTTTGATTTAAGTTTTTAATAATAGAATTTGATTTAAGCAGTTTTAGATTGCTACTTAATTTGATTTGAAAGATTGATTAATTTGAATATGTTTGAGCTTTAGATCTTGTCAACTCTGTTTAGCTACTAACAGAGATTTAGATCTACTGTCACCTGACAGAATCAGTTTCTCAGATATTTCACTGATTTGAAACTCTTACTATAGATATTTTATATTTTGTTAACCCGGATCTAATCCCAAGACTAAACCAGGATGCAATCCAAGATCATCCTTAATTTGAATTTCAAAGATTCATAATAGTGGCCCATGGGTGTATAGTAATTTTATGTAATTTTATGTTTGAATTATGAGATTGATTTTATATTTTCACTTTTTATTCCAATTTAGCGTGAGTAGCCTTTTCAGACATTAAAATTTGCACTTGAAATCTTTATATCCGAGCACATGCAGATGTTTATAGCTTAACTAATTTCATCTAATTAATGAAATCATTGATTTTGAAGATCATAATTAGAATGAAATTCTTTAATTTTTGATTGAATGAAGCCCAATGATTTTTGTAGATTTTGATTTAGTATCGTCTTCCGTCTACTTGTATGAAGAGTTGTAGATCCGGAGGCGGAAAAGACATTTTGATTTAGATTGCAGTTTAAAATATTAATTGCACTTAATTTACTTATTCAATTTTTGTAATTCTCCCCAATTTGATTATGTTCAATCTACATCATTTTTGATAAGTTATGCTGATTTCAGTGCATATTGCTTTAGCCCTACTCATGCTTATTATCTAGCATAGTAATCACCTCCCTATTCATATGAGAGTTATTAAACTCAATTTAGATTTCTCCTTAGATTTTGAGTTTATTGCAAGTTTGTTATGAGTTTAGTATTAGTCCCCTCTAAATTCCAATTAAAGCTTGTTTAATTTTGAGAAATTTATAAGAAAAGAGAACTCACTTTACCACATCAATTTAAGCCATAGAGAATCGCAATTAGGGTTTGTGAGTTTAATATTAGTCTCTCCCAAATTTCACTTGCATTTTAAACGAATATCATATTCTTTCCAAAATTTTCTTTAGATGTTCTCCCCCTATTTCTCTTTGATTTAACATTTATCTTCATATTTATTATATATTCTTTTGTTTGACTAAAGTTTAGGTAATTATCATTTGAATTTATTTAAGCCCTGAATTTTAGTCTAAATTTCGGTAGCCTCCACGCATCATCGACATATAGGGGGCTGCATCGGGGTGTTTTGGCCTACTCGGTACACCTTTTTGAGCGTAGCAAGTGATGTCTTGAGACACCGCAACCTATTTTTCATCTCGTTCCGTCATCTTGAGCACAACGAGGAGCGACATCTAATGATGTGTTGGCTTACTCGGTATTCCTGCTGAGCGAGCTGCTTCATGACATCACATCGGTTTTTTTCATCTCTTCGCCTCGAGCACAACGGGTCTCAAACCCGAAAGAAACTCATATAAGAGATATATATATATATATATATATATATATATATATATATATATATATATCCACATTCACAGATTTCACATGTTTTGACTCATTTTGCGGTATGCAATGTTTCTGAAGCCAACAAGGGTATGCAATCGAATGCAAAGGAGTGCGACGCCTAAAGAAAAATCTCTTGACAATATTCTTCTCTGATTTGCGGCGAAGAGAAAACAGGAAGGTTAAAGTGATGAGTGCGATAAATCGAAGAATTTCCTCGACGATGTTCTTCCTCCGACAGTGGAAAATCGAAGGTTACGAGGCACGATCGAGGAATCGAAGAATTCACCTCTTGAATTTTCTTCCCGAGCAAAGCAAAATCGTTCTGAGTGTGGACGGAAATCGAAGAAGAATTCACCGTTAATGATTTTTTTCCCGCTGGAAAATGGGAGAAAGAGAGTGTGGGAAAATCGAAGAATCCTGACGAGTTCTTCCCGTGGCGAAAATGACGTGTCAGCGGAGAGTTGGTTGTGAAGGTACGGCTGCTGGCAACGGGCCGGAGCAGATTTTGCGGGCCGACAGGCTAGTGGGCTGGAGCGGCAGAAGCAGAGGTGAGTCGGCTGTTTCGCGGTAGTGGAATTGCGTGCACCGGCGGTAGGATTTGCGGAGGAACGGATGTGAGGCAGCACAAAATTGGGTTCAGCCGACGAGGTCGGGACGCGCGTCTGCGGCGGAGCATAGAGCGGACGTGCGGCGCAGGGCAGTGCGTGGAGTGGCAATTTCAATGCGAAATGGCGGTGGGAGCAGCAGGAACGGGTCGGCGGTGGCGGAACGCGGGACGCGCTTGACGCGGGCCGGCGGGCGCGGGTCGGGTCGTAGGGCGGCAACAGGCCGTGGGAGCTGCGGCGGGATTGCACGTGTGCCGGCGGGCTTGTCGCAGAGAACGGAACGCGGAGGCGGGCTTTAAATGACAGGCGCTGGTCAGGAACAGCACTTCCGTGGTATGAGATGGAAGGCTGCGGGAAAACAGTGGGACAGAGGAAATCGAGAGTGAGGAGGAAATTTTTTTTACCAGTGTGCAGAGCGTTTCCAATGAGGGAGAGAATGCAGGAGAGAGGAGAGTGGGAAGGGAAAATGAAAAGGGAATGCGGGAGTTTTTTTGTTTTTTTGTTTTCTTTTTGAGCCATTGCTTAGAAAAAAAAACTTGAAAAATAAAAATAGGAGGAACGATTGAGGATGGGGTAATTTAAGAAATTTTTAATAAATTTTAAATTTATTAAATGATTTTAATGATTTTAATGTGGATTTCGTGCAAGTAAATGCACATAGTTAATATATATATATATATATATATATATATATATATATATATATATATATATATATATATATATATATATATCAATCTAAGATAATTCTATTCAACGTAATGACATCATTAATGGCGGTTTGCCGCATCAAATCGTTCCATTTCCAAAATGCGCCGCTTCGCCGATGCCGATGACATCTCAATTGAGAATGCTTACTGATAGATTTCGACATTTCAAAGCATGACTGCTCAATTTTGTGAAGGTCATTTGATCATGCCTTTCGCCTCGAGCATGCGTGCGTTGACAACTCGACCACTTGATCGATTGATCATCAAGTCATGCAATATTTATATCCTGATCAATTTTGGCATTCTAAACACAATGGCGAAGTCCGTTCATCGATCGGAAGTCATTTGAGTTGATTTTGGTGACGTCCCGTGCATTTCAACCTCGATTTGCACGCTATCACTTCAAATCACTCGACATTTGCACAGACTCATCCGAATTGAGCGTGGATAGTCTCATTTGATAGATTTTGATGTGTCGAAGCCCAATCCACGAATCGCCATGAACGGAGGTCGTGCATATCGCCACACCAACTTCGATATGCGGTCGATTATCGACTTTTAAGTGCTAATCGATTGATCGTTAGATTTTGCAATATTTATATTCTGATTGATTTCAATGTTTTGAACACAATGGTGAAGTCCGTTCATCGATCAGAGGTCGTTTCAATCATTTTCGGTGACATCCAGTGTATTTTGAGCCCCGATTTGGGCATTACTTTTGATGATTATTCGACGTTGGCACAGACTCATCCGAATTAAGCATGAATAGTCTCATTTGATAGTTTTCAATATTTTGAAGCTAACGATGTAATCAATTTTATGAACAGAGGTCGTTCGGATATCATCGCAGCTTCTCGACTCTGATATGTGTGTAGACACATTGATATCTCGAGCGCTTAATAGATTGATCGTTAGATTTTATAATATTTATATTTTGATCGATTTTAACGAATCAAGTCTGTTTCATCGATCGAGTCGTCGAATTTTTGTGACATCTAGTGCATTTTGAGCTCAGATTTGCGCACTGTCACCTTTGAAGTCCGTCGAATTTGATTTGTAGGCTTGACTTCGATTTATGACACATATGTGAAGGTCAATAAATTCCCCCCACTAAATATGATTCGCACATGGAGCGAGTCATGTTTGTTGAAAACTGGTTGACCTTTTGGGCTGACCATAGAACTTGGATCATTTCACCTTCGCTTGCAATAGCTTACGGAGCTTTGATAGGATTTTTCATCAGTATGATGCCTTATCTTGGACATGCGAAGTAACGGGATTGACCGATTTGTCGAATTGACTTGTTAGTTAGATAATAGTTCTTACACCATCTACTTTCTGCTTCAATGATTTTGCTGAAGATATCTTTCTTTTATGTCATTACAAATTTGAGTTTCCTCCCACCCTAGCTCCGTGCTTGCTTGGGCTTGATGGAGGAATTAGTCTGCTTGTTTTGATGAAGGACTCCGCTAGGGAATCAGTTTATCCGTGCTTGATTTGAAATTCCTTCTGCCCTAGCTTTAAGTTTGACGGACTTGATGAAGGACTGACTTGATTTGTTCTTATTGACTTGTCAGGAAGTGTATGCACTCCATGAACCCTATGTTGTTGCTTTGACGGATTCGTTGAAGGGTACATACAGATGATGACCCTTTCCTTTTATATAGGTCAATGTTGAGTTATTAGTCAAAGAACGTGTGCTTTATGATGAAAACCACAAAATTTCTTTAGTTCGACCATCGGCTTTGTATGAACTATGGAATTGCTTCCTCGGTCATGTGCTTTATGCTTTGACGGACTCGATGAGGGAATTGGCTTTGATCTATGTTTTGAGCTTAATCAGATCACTTGCGAATAAATTGAGATATCAACCTGCAGGTAATATATAGATTGATTTGAGGAAGCCTTGAATTGACCGTTTCCTCAGATTGCCTTGATCTATCGATAAAGTAAAGAGATCTCTTGGATCCTGGTTGCTTGTAATCACTAAGTTGGATCTGGTTTTATATTGAACAACTATTATCATTGGATTGACGAGTAATGGCTCTTTACGCCTACCTTGTTGAGTGAGAAGCGTCGAACACCATATTTATTGAGTTTGACCTTTAGAACCTACCGAGTCTCTCTGTGTAGTGGTGGTGGTTTTATCATCGACCGATGAATGGCTCTTTCACTGACCTTTTCGCTTTGAGTGAGGAGAGCCGAACTCACCATTTGTGGGCTTGTTGAGTTCGACCTTTAGAACCTATTCGTGTCTTAGACTTTAAGATGTGGAGATTGATGTTTCTCCAACTTAATTGATCGAAGCTTCCAAAATAGGGAGTTCTCTTGACTTAATCTCCATAATTTAGCAAATCTGAGATTTAAATTTTTTGACATTTAGGGTTATCCTTTCATGCATAAAAATAGATTTGTTTTGTTCCTGCAAGACTCTGCAACCTAACAGTAATAATTATGGATATATCTAGGGATTTTGATGTAAAGCTCGATGTCAACCTAAACAAGAATATATTTGAGGATCTCATCTATAGCACGGTGTCAACTCAAATAAACTTAATATAAACTAAAAAATGCCCCTATTTTATAGGGGGATTTTTAAAGTATATTTAGAAGAATTTTCAAGATAAAAATACACAAATACATCAATATTCGAATTGATGTACTCTAAAGGGGATTTTAACGTACAACATTGGTCTCATATATATATATATATATATATATATATATATATAAATGCCCCCTGTGTAACAGGGGAATTTTCACAAAAAAGTTTTTTATCTGGAGTATATTTATTTAGGGAACTCGGCATGAAGCACGATGTCAACCTAAATAGATATACTAAAAAAAATGTCCCCTGTCTTGCAGGAGGATTTCTATTATACCTCGAGAATGGGTCGCCAAGTATAGTACTTTTTTTAAGTATCAACCATTAATTGGCAATATTGGTCTTTCACTCTTTAGGTCGATGAGTTGGTATGTCCCTCCTTGGCATACATTTTCAATGACAAAAGGGCTTTTCCAATTATGCTCAAATTTTCCATCAAATTTTGATTAGGAATAATTTGTCTTCTCAGCACCAGGACCAATTCTTCTTTTTGGAATGTTCGAGGCTGCACCGTATGGTCAAAAGCCCTAGACATCTTTGCTCGATAGAATTCCAGATTTTAATGAGCTTGTAATCTAACTTCATCAAGTGCGTCGAGTTTTTCCATTCTCAGATGAGCGTTTTGATCTTTAGATAGATTGTACTGGATGGCTACTCGAAGTGAAGGTAACTCAACTTAGAGTGGAAGAACTGCTTCAGTTCCAAATACCAATGAATAAGAAGTAGCTTTAGTCGTCATCTTGTAGGTAGTTCGATATGCCCATAGTGCCTCTACTAGCTTGGTATGCCATTCTCTTTTTTTTTAATGAGAATCTTCTTAAGCAGTTTGACTAATATCTTGTTGAAGGCCTCCAACAAATCATTTACTCTTGGATTATATATTGAAGAGTATCGCCAATCAATTTTATGTTGATCGATAAATCTATAAATCTTTGCACTTTTGAAAGTTGTGCCATTATCAAAAATTATTTGGCGCGGCACTCCAAATCTATAGATCACATTATGCGTAAAGAAGTTAATCACTCGATCGACAGTAACTTCTTTAAATGGGGTAGCTTTAGGTCACTTAGAGAAATAATTAGTTGCTGCTAAAATGAAGTGATGTCCAGCTGATGACGGTGGATCAATTGGTCCAATTACATTTGTGCCCCAACATTTGAATAGCCAGGATGCTATTGTTCAGTGTAATGAATTTGGAGGTTGATGGATGAAATTTTTATGTACTGGGCACTCATGACACTTCTTAGCGTGATTAATACAGTCTCTCAACATAGATGATCAATAATTAACCCATCCTTTTGATCTTTACTGCCATCTTGGGACATGATTGATGTGTACCACAAAGTACTTCATGAACTTCAACCATCACCTTGCTAGCTTCATCTACACCTAGGCATCGTAGCCACATTTGTTCAAAGGATCTACGATATAAAGTGTTATTGACGAAAGCATATCGTAGCATTCTCTTTTCGATTTGAGCTGCCGGTGATTTATTACTTGGTAATTTTCCTTCTTTAAAGTAGTCGATGAATGCTTGCCTCCAATCATGTGACTCTTCTACAACGAAGGCTTCACACTACTTTTCTGAGGCAATGTCATTCTTAGATTTTCTTGGTACAACTTCTTGTTCATTTCGGGGAGTATGAGGAGCAACCTGAGTCGCATCCTACTATGTCAAATTTGATAACCCCTCTACCCGCGGGGATTGATATTCTACTGGCTCTAGGACTCGTCGAGTAAATATATCGATCATGACATAATCACCATTCATACTTGCCATTTTCTTAGCTAATTTTGTTAAGTAATCAGTTTTTGCTATTCTCGGATCGAGAGACTCGAGTTAGTGTGAAATTTGGTATCTACTTCATTAGCTTGAGAACTCACTTGTGATAGAAAGCTAACTTAAGCTTGTTGATTCTATAGATGCCAAGTACTTGATTTATAATACTTGATTTATAATAAGCCGAGAATCACCAAAAATGTGCAGGTTTTGAATGTCTATGAAAATAGCTTCTTCCAAACCTACCACCAATGTTTCATATTCAGCTTCATTATTAGTTCTTGGCTTGGTTAATCCATATGATCGTCTCATTATCCCTTCTTCTGGTGTTATGAGACGATATCAATTCTAGCTCTTGCCCTTGGGAAATTTAGATGTTGGACTTGTTTGATCGATGAGGCTCCATCAAAGTACATTTCCTAAATTTGTGATTTTTCTCTTTCATGAATGATCATAATTTGCTCATCAGGAAAATCGTCATTAAGAGAAGAGTCCGTCGGGATGGGATGTGCAATAAGAAAATCTGCTAAGACTTGTCCATTCACTGCTTTCTATGGAACATATGTGATATCAAATTGCAAAAGCAATACTACACATCTTGCCAAGCGACCTATCAATGCCGGATCGATCCTTGAGATGAGAGTAATCTTGTGATATAACATATAATGATGAAGCTTTTGGACTGTAAAGATTAATGCTAAACAGTGCTTCTCTATTTGAGAGTATGTCATTTTTTCTCTAATCAGCCTCCAACTGATATAATAAAGAGCATTCTCTTTGGTTTCTTCATTGTGTTGTGCCAATAATGCTCCAAGGTACTCGTCTAATGCAGTTGTGTATAGAATGAGGGGCTTCCCAAGAATAGGCGCTGCTAGGATTGGTGGATTTAACAGGTAGTTTTTAATGCTATTAAAGGCTTCCTGGCACTCATTGTCCCACTTGAATGGAGCATCCTTCTTCATTAACTTTACAAATGGTTGACAACTTCCTGATAAGTTTGATATGAATCGACAGATGAATGCAAGCCGTCCTTATAAATAACGGGGCTGACAAAAACTCTTCGGTAGAGGCATCTCCACGATTGCCTTAATTTTAGCAGGCTCGATTTGATACCTCTGTGACGTACAATGTACCCCAATAATTTTTTGGAGGATACCTCGAATGCACATTTTAGAGGATTCATCTTGAGATCATATTTATTGATTATATCAAATACACTTCTCAAATCTTTGAAGTGATTTTCATGATTTAAGCTTTTTATCACCATATCGTCAACATAATATTTCACTTTCTGGTGAATCAACTCATCAAAAATACGCGTCATGGCTCTTTGGTATGTAGCTCCAGTATTTTTCAGGCCAAAAGGTATGATCGTGTAGCAATAGATGCCAATAGGTATTTTGAACGATGTATATTTTTTATTCTCTGGTGTCATTTTGATTTGGTTGTATCCCGATGATCCATCTATGAATGAGAACATATCATAGTTGAAAGTATTATCCAGTTCATATAAGTTTAAAAAAGTCATTTTGCACGCCCTTATTTAGGTCCCGGAAGTCAATGTAGAGACGGATTTGACCGTTGTTCTTCCTAACTGGGATAATCTTTACTATCCAATCTACATACTTCTCCTCTCGGATGAAGCCTCCTTCAATTAGCTTTTTAGTTTCTGCAATTACCTGTTCTTCAATCTCTAATCTCATTCTCCTAGGAGCTTGCTTAAAGGGAGTTGCATCTGGTTTAATAGCTAGTTTATGAACTACTACATCAGGGGATAAGCCTGACATTTCAGAATATGTACAGGAAAAGTAATCTCTAAATTCATAAAGTAGTATATTTAGCTCTTCAACTTTCTCATTCGGCAAAAGAGCACTAACGAAAGTTGGACGGGGATCATCCTCAGCTCCTAAGTTGATTTCATTAAGTTCATCCATAGTAGCTATTTGTCCACCATCTTCAAGTTCTTCAGGTGCATGCTTTGCTTCTACTTCTTCATCATTTTTAAGAAGAATTTCATGAGAATCATCTTCTTCATCACTATGAGTCTCGATCCCAACTTCTACTATATTATAATCGATTTTATCTTGATGAGATTTATGGATGAACCCCAGACCTTTAGTGATAAACTTATCACTTCTTCGTGATGCTTGAGGACTTCTTTGGCTCCACATCTCGTTAAAGACTTGAGTCCTATGTTTAGTAGTTCCCATATGAATTTCAAGCTTATGCATCATTCTTCGTAATTTTTATGGATATTATATTGCAATTCTTATTGGTACTATTTAATCAGAACTTTTATGTTGAGCAAACTGTTCAAAATTTTGAGGCTGAGACTCTTCAGATTTATAAAATAGAGTTTCTATTCTGCCACTCTCACTCAACGGTGGCACATAGAATATTATCAATTCTTCAATATTATAAACCTCTAGTGGACTGATATTTTTGAAGCATTGCTGAGGGATGGGTATAATTTTGAGTGAGTCATCTGACTCTGCCAAGTGAGTTATCCTCCTTGATGTAGCCATATGAAATCTATTTCCATAAGTAGATTCAAAATCATATTCTGAATCAGAATCACTTATTTCATACTCTATTTTTCTTGAGAGCTTATAAGTTCCTTTAGGTTTGACAGGAATATCTTCTTCTTCTTTCATGTCACTTCCTAAATGAGGAACTGATTTTCTCGATTTAGGTGCAGAATCAAGTGCTTTAGGGAGAGTCGGCATTGCCTTCTTTCTTCCTCTTTGTCGCTCTTCACTCTGAAATTACTTTTAGTTCCTAAAGTGGATGCTACCGCTTCAAGAGGCTCTAGCTTAGGCTCTTTGAGGATGAAATATTTTGCATCTTCATAGATCTTTGCTTCAGAGAGAATGATTGTAGTTACCGTGAAAATTCTCTCCATCTTTTAGATACTTCATATATGCATAGTTGATGGGACCATGCATACTCATGCAGCCACGACCGACCCAGGAGAGCTCTAAATGATGTATCGGTATCGATTACATGAAACTTGGCTTCTATATATAAATCCTTGAATTTGAGCGGGAGAATAAAAGAACGTAGAGTTTTCTGCCCCTTTTTATTGAATCCATGAACCATCAATTTATCTCTCCCAAGATGTTGGATATCGAGTGATAATCCTATTAATACCTTTAGACTCATAAGGTTAATAGAAGAACCTGGATCAGCCAATATTCGGTTGATCAAGATGCTATCACTTTCTGTAGTAACATAAAGAGGACGATTGTGATCCCTGTTCCCAACATAAGATCCTCTTCAGAAAATGCGATTACTGGGAGATCTTGAGTTTGCAATGCTTCAATCATGTATTTTTTAGCAAAGTAAGATTCATAACTCTTCGGATCTTTGAGAGTCTGTATCAAAGTTTCTTGGAGGTCTTTTGATATCAAGAGAGCTTTGTAAACACTCAGTTGTGCAGGGATCTTTCTCAGATGTGATAGAATATTATAATCTATCTTATTGCTTAATTTAGGCTTCGATCTAGGATTTCTGGGAATGATATCTTCGTTGACTTCAATTTATTTGCCTTTATCTTTATTTGCATTTCCCTTCTTTGATGAAGGTGGTAAGACTTTACCACTTCTCAACTAAACTTGAATCACCTTATCTTACTCTGATTCTTCCGAAGGGGTAGTTTCTTCAAATTCCCTTCTTATTATGAAAGATTGGCTAAAAGGGCTAGACTCATTTTTCAACGTCATACGTTTCATACGTGATGATATTGATGAGTCTGACTCTTCTCTGTCGGGAAAACACATATCTTCATCTAAACTATTATTATCTTGTTGAGTCATTAAACAAAATTCAGACACTAGATCCTCAGAGTCTTCTTGCTTTCTTGATAAAAATTTTGATGGGTTGGTCGAGTTTGTCTGACAACCCTTGTCGTTTCAGAGTAACTGATGTTGAAGAATATCTAACATCACGCAGATGATTCAGCATGTCTCTACTGGACAAGATTCATCGTTATCTTCTTCATCTGATTTAGCAATGTGAAGTTTATGCATGAAGTCTGCGAGCCTAAATGTCTGTCTTGCCGGCTGGTGATACTCCTCTAGATTGTTAATGATCTTTTGAGTTGTAGTTCTCTTCTTGATCTTCCTTTTCTTAGCCAGCTTTTTTGATTTATGAGGCCTGCATTTAGTAGACTCCTTATGTTGTGACGAAGTAGCCTTATCAGAATGCAGTTGAGAAGTCCAAATACTTGATTTAGGCATCTCTCTTAAATCTAATATAGGTTTAAGTGGTGATTTTCACTTAACACTAGGGACTCTTTTAGCTGCTTTAGCATCTTCACAGTCTTTTTGGAGACTAATGTTTGCCATTCTTCCGTCTGAATTGATTTCTCTTTATGTTTTTCTTTGCTGGATGATATAGAAGAGGACGTAATCATCCTTCTAGACTCTCTTTTTGGTTGACTAGAATACTATCGGACACTGTAAATTCACCTCGTCGATACTTCCTTTCTAGCCAATCTTTGAAGATATAACAGTCTTCAATAGGATGACTGATCATCCGATGATAGGGACAGTAGTTTGGATTATTGACTTGATCAGCTTTTTCAAGCTTTTTAATTTATGGTAACTATAGACCGACTTTTACTGCTTGCCGAAATAATTTGTCACACTGTCCTTCTAAAAGAATATTCTTTATTCATCTTTTTCTTAAGAGATGGCGCATTAGCTCATCATCTCTTGTCGCTTGTTTTGGAAGTTCCCCACCACTTGAAAAAGTTCAAGGTTTGTCATTGCCTCTAATACTAATTTTGGCTATGGATTGGAATAAATAAGCTTCTTTCTTTTATCATCATTGTACATTGGTTGCTTTCCTTTATCCACGTTGTATATCACCCGCTTTTCGCCATTTGAGCTATAAGAAGTGGCATGAATTTCATTTCTTCTTGAGTTTGAAGATTTTTTTCTCTTTGCTTTATCTACATAGACTTCAGACTTAGGGCAATTCAACTTTTAAAATTTAGCCACCCATCGAGCAAGTCCTGGAATGTTATAATCGACGTCATGCATAGAAATGGTGTCGTTTTATCATCCATAGCAAATTAGCAATTGGATCACATGTTCTTCTTTCAATTGTTGCATCCACTTCATACATAGATTGCGCCAACGACTTATAAATTTTGTCACTGACTCATCTTTCCTTCTTTTCAACAAGGCAAGGTTAGCGATTATGATTTTCTCGGTTGCACTGGAGAACCTCTTCACAAAAATTGTCTCTAATTCAATAAATATTTTAACTGAATTATTTGACAATTCTGCATACGATTTGAAAGCAGCTGAGGTCAGGCTACTGACGAATTGGCAAAAAAAGCAGTGCATCATTCCCTCCTATGTTACCACAAGTAGCCTTAAATTGTGCTACATGTTGCTTTGGATTACCAAGCCCACTGAAAGTATTGAATTTTGGCACTAAGTAGCCTTAAATTCAGGTTCAGATTCCCTGGATTTGCGTTGCAGCTGATGTTGCTGGGCGGGGAGTTCATCTATGTCTCTGACCATAGAGACAACTTCCACTTACATAGAATCTTCTTCATTATTTTCTTCTTGCACATGAATTTCTGATCGACGTTTCCAGTGGATCTCTGGTTCAATGTGCGGAACAATCACTTCTTCTATTAAAGGACCACGATCAACATCAACCTTCTCTTGTGGGGGTGAAACTGATCGATGATGGGATCCCCTAGAGGATTCACCAAGATGTTGACCATCATATCTTTCATCAGTGATATCCTTTCTTTTGGGTATCCACTTCTGATGAATTAATTTTGAAGTAGATTTCTAAGTACATGTATTAGAGGTCACACCTCTTCCACTCCCCAGGACTTCATTATGGGGTCTTAGCCTCCATATTTGCTTATCCTTTCGCCGACCTTCGACGGATGGGCACGGTCCAAGTGTCATCTGATGCTCACCATGCAAGCATACTTGGCTCAGTCTGCCGAAGAGACAACTTTCTTGGTGGAGCTTGATTTCCATCACCACGCCTCCAAATCTTCTTTCATTCCTCACGTTCTACTTTGAAAACTTTATGTATCCTGACAGACAGTATTTCAGGCTGTCTCCTCTGTGGTAATGAAGCTTGACGTGGTTGGTTCTAGAAGGGCTGCTTTTTTTTGCCAGTAGAGCTATTCCTCTTTACCCACTTTAGATTATCAAAGTTGTTGTGGGTAAGAATACTCGCTCGGCGTAGTATTGTTATAGGTCGTTCAAAGGGGATCTGTTGAGCCCTCAACTCAACATTTCTCCTTCTTTTCTGTCTTCTAGTTAATTTGCTTCCTGATGAGAAAGCTTCAAGATCATGCATTTTGGGTACAAAAGGTTCAGTTTGGTGCAGCATCTGTATCACGAGGAATTAAAGACAGTTTGCCCCTTGATGATTCTTTTCATCACGAGATCTTTAGATTGACCTAAACTTTTGAAAACTTAAGTTCTCTGTCGGGAGAACTCCTTGACAATGGCAATGTTGAACCGGTTGACATGACCGTAGAAGTTTCAACTTGAGGCCTTCCAAAGATGGTTCCTGGACGATGTACCACGATGGGTACCCGTGAGTTGCCACGATAGCTGAAAATTCAAGCTATCAAATTGAATGGTACCCGACATCTCCTGTTGATGACGCTGACGTGATCGCACTACCTAGTAACTTGAAAGGAGTGCTTTGTAGATCCATTTCTACAAAAGTGAAAGATGGGGATTAGTAATTAGCAATTATTATTTCACCCCTTATTTTCAAGATGCAGAGATACTACAGAACAAATAATGGTGTAATAAATATATACTCTACAGAATGATTCATTCTACATAGAGCCTCATATTGAATTTATTACATACTTAAATCATCATTTTTGTTGTTTTGAATTTTCAAAAATTTTATTGATGCTATAACACATATACGACTAGCTAAAGATGGAAAGAGAATCTTGTCCCCAGCGGAGTCTCCAAAAATCTGTGGGCTCCAAAAATTTGGCATCGATCTCTCGACAATTTTTGTTGATATCGATTTTGAATTGAAGAGAGTGTGATTTGAAGTGCCGGTGTAATTTTTAGAAGGCATATGAGATAGTAGATAAGACACTACCCAGAGATTTCACCCTCATTTTGCGAGGACTTTAGATCTGGTTCCAGGTTTTCTATAGGTACAAGCCCCTATAGTTAATTACCCCTATCAATAACTGAGAGAGAACTTTGATTATGCTCGTTATCGCTCAATGCGTGAGCAGTAGAAGAGATATGGAGTTTTAATTTAGATTATGAAATTCATCATTTATGCTTAAACCATGGTTGGGGAATGATGACGCGTCTGACCAGATCCCATAGTCATATCCGGTTCATGGTCCTAGTCTACAATGGAAGGTAGTCGACCCAACCTGACAAAAGGATCCTTATCAGCAATACATAGATTACGTTGTCTAAGAAATCATTGTAGACCTGGGGTGGTGTTTGTCTAAAGAGAAAATCTTAAGTCTACCTTAGTTGATAGAGGGTTATTTGCCCTATCAAGTATACCCTATGATTCACAACTCAAAGGGCAGAGCCATTGTGGAGCATACGGGCTACGGTCATGATCGTAATATAATGGAGTCCGACAACAAACCACTGATGGAGGACTCGGTCAATCTTCATCTATGGAGCCTATGTCAGAGTGAGGACACCTGTCCCATGTGAGATTGATTGAGAGTGAACATAAAGCATAACACTGATTTGACATTGGCTCCTTTGTGAGCTAGAGTTTTTTAATTTATCACTCCCAAACAAATGGGGTGGATAGAGTTTGATTTAAATTTTAATGATAGAATTCCATTTAAGCAGTTTGAGATTGCTACTTAATTTGATTTGAAAGATTTATTAATTTGAATATGTTTAAGAGCTTTAGATCCTGTCAATTTTGTTTAGCTGCTAATAGAGGATTAGATCTACTATCACCTGACAGAATCTGTTTCTCAGATATTTCATTGATTTGAAACTCTTATTATATATTTTTTAAATTTTGATAACCCGGACCCAGTCCTAAGACTAAATGAAGCAACGAGATCCTCGAACTTGAATTTATTATTCAAAGATAATTCTGTATAGTACTTTTAGGTAATTTTATGTTTGAATTATGAGATTGATTTTGTATTTTCATTTTTTTTTATTCTAATTGTTTTCGATATTAAAATTTCACTTGAAATCTTTATGTCCGAAAGCACATGCGTATTTATATTTTAACTTCATGTAATTAATGAAATCATTAATTTTAGAAATCATAATTAGAATGAAATTTCTTAATTTTTGATTGAATGAAGCCCTATGATTTTTGTAGATTTTGATTTAGTATCGCTTTCAGTTTGCTTGTACGAAGAGTTGCAGATCCGATGACGAAGCATACATTTTGATTTAGATTGTAGTTTAAAACATTACTTGCACTTAGTTTACTTGTTGAATTTTTGTAATTCTCCCCAATTTGATTATGTTCAATCTACATCATTTTTGATAAGTTGTGCCAATTTTTAGTGTTTATTGCTTTAGCCCTACTCATGTTTATTAGCTAGTATAGTAATCACCTCCCTATTCGTATGAGAGTTATTAAACCCAATTTGGATTCCTCTTTAGATTTTGAGTTTATTACAAGTTTATTATGAGTTTAGTATTAGTCCCCCCAAAATTCTGATTAAAGCTTATTTAATTTTGATAAATTTACAAGAAAAGAGAACTCACTTTACCGCTTCAATTTAAGCTGTAGAAAATCGCAATTAGGGTTTGTGAGTTTAATATTAGCCTCTCCTAAATTTCACTTGTATTTTAATGTGAATTTCACGCTGGTAAACATACATAGTCAATATATATATATATATATATATATATATATATATATATATATATATTCAAGGTAATTCGCTCAATGACAATCACGCTTTCGGAGGTCATTTGGTTCAAGTCGACGTCAAATTGAGTCCATTTCAGCTCAAAATGCGCGTTGCCGCTTAAGACCGCTGGATTTTCACGCAAACTCGTCCGAATTGAGTACAAATAGTCTCACTTGATAGATTTCGACGTTTCGAAGCCAAAGAAGCAATCAATTTCGCGAACGAAGGTCGTTTAATCCTCGTCGGTGCCTCCTGACCTCGATACGCTGATGTGTCGACTTCTGAGCTTAATATCGATCATCAAGTCGTGCAATATTTACATCATAACCAATTTCGATGTTCTGAACGCAACGGCTAAGTCCGTTCATCGATCGGAAGTCATTTGAGTTGATATCGGTGACGTCATGTCTATTTCAACCTCGATTTACGCGCTGTCACTTCAAATCACTCGACATTTGCACAGACTCATCCGAATTGAGCGTGGATAGTCTCATTTGATATATTTCGATGTTTTGAGTCTAACGACAATCGCCATGAACTTCGTCGACATCATCACGCCTTCGACGATGCGCTGCCGACATCGATATGAGCTTAATCGATTGATCATTAGATTTTACAATTCAGATCTATTTCGACGTTCTGAACGCAACGGTAAAGTCCGTTCATCGATCGGAGGTCGTTTCGATCATTTTCGGTGATTTTCAGTGCATTTTGAGCCCCGATTTGCGCATTGCCACTGCTGATTATTCGACATTGACACAGACTCGTCCGAATTAAGCGTGAATAATCTCATTTGATAGTTTTTAATGTTTTGAAGCTAACGACGCAATTATTTTCACGAACGGAGGTCGTTCGGATATTTTCGCAACTTCTCGACTCCGATATGCGTGTCGACTCATTGATATCTCGAGCACTTAATCGATTGATCATTAGATTCTGCAATATTTATATTCGATCGACGAATGCTCAATGCAACGACGGTCGTCCGACGGAGTTCGTTTTCACCATTTCGACGCGTATTTTGAGCATGCACTATCATCTCCGTAGCCGAATTTGCAGGCTGATTTTGATGGCTGATATGTGAGACAACAACAAAAAAAAAAAATTTAGGTCAAGAAAAAAAATTATAACTATTTTTCACCTAATCTTTTTTATCTGTATTTTATAATTATCCGATTATTATCTCTAATCACTATTATTTGATAATTATTATGATTATCATTTCTAACAACATTTATATCCCAATCACCGTCGTCCAACTGTCATTGCCCGATTAACTTCATCAGATCTTCATTGTCTAATCATTAAAATTCTTATATGATAAGATAAATTTTTGTGACATATTAATATTATATTTATTCAAACTAATTTTTTATAACGTTTCCTCTTAATATTTAGAGAAAATTAAACACATGCCACAATGTGTGTGTATATATATAAAAAAAAAAAAAATCGCGATTTTGAAGGAATGTGCCATTTGGTGTTTAGTTTAGAGATGAAGCGACTAATCTATGCATGAGGTGTACATTATTTATTATATGAAAATCCAGTTATAAGGATAAAGCATACACGAATTTAAAAGTAATACTTTTTGTTTTATTTTTTTGTTGTTTAAAGTTGTTTGGTTGCTCTTAAATTTTTTATCATTTAAATTATGTGAAATTTACATACATATCACTGAATTTTTATATATTTATATTTAATATTTAAATTTTATATTTATTTATATAATATTTTAGTGACAAAATTACATTAAAATATATAAAAAGGTGCATTTTATATTAAATAAATTAATAGTAGTAATTTTTTTTATGTCCATTATTGGAATGTTATATAAATAAATTAAAGGATTTGGTTATTAGATATGTTAATAAATAAAAAATATGTGATGTTTATGTTAACCCTTTATTATTTATTGTTTTATGCTTATGAACTAAAAAATCAAAAACATTGAATCTTGAAGCTCATTTATCGATGGGTAAGTTGGTGCTAGGTTGAAGGAAAAACATGATGTTGTTGTATTAGCTTTGTGTTTATTAGTCTTTGGAGGAATTGGTACAATGCTTTTTTTTAAAAAAAAAACTAAGAGATTTATGTTCAAATCACACCTCTAATTACAAATTATTAAGTTCTAATCTAATTGCCCCTTACCTCTCAAAAAAAAAAAAAAAGAGGTCTTGTTTGTTATAGTCATCATCATCATATGCAATAGGAAACTCATCAATGGAAGCACTATTCATGATCTCATTTTCTTGATTAATAAAAATCAAAATGGCACAAGATTAACAAAAAAAATATAAAATTTATATCACTTATAAGCAATAAGCTACTAAACATTGTAAAAAAATAATAATAATATCATTTTCTTAGTTACTAATTGAGAAATTTAAATGTTCTATTAGTTATAGCAACTCGTTGGGATATTTGATGACATGATCAAAGATCAATACAACATGCATGGGAATTAGGGTTTTTTGGATCAAAATCTTCAACATGCCTCTAATGAAATTTATAATAATTAAGTTGATTTATAAAAAAAGTCTAATGAAATTTAATGCTAGAAAATATTTGAGAGAAAGTAATAATACGATAGATGATAGAGATGAAGAGAAAATGTGAAATTGGTGAGATTTATATTGGGATCATTTGAGGTTTGGATATATATATATAGAGGGGTGAAATCAACTTCAATTTTTATGAGAGATAAATTTATATATTAGGATAAAAATAAAAGATAAAATTAATTTTTAAGATAGTATAATAATTAATTTGACTATCTCATATAAGAGAAATTATATAAAATTAATATCTGAGTTCATATGCATATATATATATATATATATATATATATATATATATATATATATATATATATATATATATATACATATATATATATATATATATATATATATAAATATATATATAATAAAAATAAAAATAAAAAAATTAAAAAAATAGAAAGTGATCCCAAACAGCCCATAAGTAAATGATGGATTTTTTTTTTCATTTATAAAATACGTTCAATTTTTAAAGAAAAGAAAATTGCATCATGATATCCTAACTAATAAGTAATTTGAATGAAACTCAAAACTCTTATATATTTTTAGATTAATATAATAATATTATTTAATTATATATTACACATATCTTAAAAATTAAAATACAATCAAAAACTTTGAAATTCTTTTAAAATAAAATTTTGATTAAAATATTATTTTTTTCATAGTTAAATTACATATTTTAAGTAAGCATGAGATATTGCCGGCCCAATGTCAACGAGGTTAAGGAACCATTTTATTTAATTATTTATTTGTATTATTTCTCATATTCTATAAAAGGGCTTTGCCTCTCTTCTATCTGCATACATAAAGCTCAATAGAGAATGGATAAGGAGATTGCTTTTGTGTTGGCTTTGGTGCTATGCAGCCCATTCTTGGCCTTTGCTGTGCCAGGAACAGCTAACTCCTTCCCAACTGAACCATTATGTGAGTTGTTTTTCTAATTATTTTTCTCAATTTTAGGATCTGTTTAGGATAGCTGCAACTATATCAAAAAATAATATTTGAGGTGCTGTATAAAAATCTTTTATTAGAAAGTTGTGGTGGGCCTACAAATTTTTTATTTTTATTTCAAAAAGTTCACTGTAACTTTTTAGTGCAACAACATGAAATTAGGTAAGATTGAAAAATATAATTTTTTCATTATAAATTCTTTAAAACACAGACATAATGTGGTGCCCCAAAGTGCCCTCCACTAGCATGCCAAACACACCATTAATTATTGTTTCATTTATTGCCTCTTGAATAAAATTATTTCGGGTGAATAGCATGTTAAAATAAAACCTTTTCAATATATTGAAATTCATGATTTTCGCCCAATCATTTGGATGACGAACACATATACTTTCCTGAGCTCAACCTCGATTCAAGCTTTTGAATTGTGTTCAAGTTCGTTTAAGAAAGTCTTGTTTGAGCTTAGCTCGAATATCTTCACAAGCTCAATTCAGATTGGGCTTATCGAGCTTATTACCAAAGAACTCGCTTAATGAAATAAATGATTTTTTACTTAAACCTTAATCTTGGTTGTTCACGAGCGACTTGTTGAGAAATATACACTAGTTACATCAAATAAAGTTTAATAAAGTAAAAAAAAAAAAATGAAAACTTAAATAATACTATTCACGAATAAGTTTTAGTCGAACGTTAAATGATACTATCCACAAACATAATGAACCAAATAACAAACTATTCATGTTTGTTCATTTAACAATCGAGTATTTGTGAAAGTATGCAAAATGTTTTGATTAGTTAATTAAACGATCATGAATGAGCATTAATTGAGCCAAATCATGAGTAATTTATCAAACGTTTGATTCATTTATAGCCTTTCAATCATCACACCACAAGCAAGCTATAGAGAAATTTACTATCAATCTATAAAATAAAAAAACAATATAATCATGATGCATAAATATGAATATTTGATAGTTATAAAAAAATTAATCAGAAAATTAGCTATGTAAATAACAAAAAATTAAATATTTTTTGTGTAAATAATAGAAGTTTATTTCCAAGATCATTTCTCTTTGTTAATATCCATTAATTAATAAGAAATTATTAAAAATTTTATGTTATTCATGCATTCACGTGATTATCATTAACAAAATGTAAATGAATTCACTTATCTATTTCTTTTTAAATATTTATTTCAAAAAATAAAATTTATTAAGTGCATGCATATTTATTTATTTGTTTATTGCAAAATCGTTTATCTATAGCATCTCCTTGCAATGGGAGTGTTCCAAGTTTCATAAATGCCGCCAAAGCGAGTGAGGACTTATGGGTCAATGGTGCGGCGTGCAGAAAGTATTATTGTGTGGTGTGTAGTGGTGCGGTTAATCCAAGCGAGCCTTCACAGGAAACCGTCGTCATTTTAAGAGCATATTTTCTTAATTGTGAAGAAAATATTACGTCAGTCATACGTAGCTTTGTGGACTAATCTGGCGACGCGTTCGGTGATTTCTTTTCCCATTTTAGTGCTTAACGATCGGATCGACGGCGACCGTTTATCCGGCGACTTCGCCTCGTTCAAACAATGGATAAGAAAAATGAGGCGTCATTCGACATTCCTCCGTATGGCGGTTTAGGGCTTTCTCCGAAGCTCAACTCTCTCGATCGTGACGTCCGTAGTTGCTTTCGATGGTTTAGCAAATCTTGTGAATAACTTCCATTGAGGTATTGTAGGCGACTACATGAGGTATTTACACCTATGTTCCCAAACTTTAATGAATTTATGATTTTCTCTATTCTTCTCACTATCAAGTATGTGAACATTTTAGAACATTTGAGTTCTTTAAATGAATGGGATGTATTTTTATAGTTTTTGGAGATGTTTTGCATATGTACTCTTTGTACTGTCAAGATGGTACACGCTGTTATTTTTAAAATTTTGAACTGATTAGCCTTATGAAATGTTTAGTATATCACATGGTAGGATGTTTGGTCATGTCTCAAGATGAATTATGGGGCCTGATTAGGGATGATAATATGTTCAGTCGATGGAATTAAAATTTTGTGGCATGATTTCTGCATCTGTACTCTTTGTACTCTCATGAGAGTACAGAGCATTTTGGTCACTTCTTTTCTGTTTCTTTGGCCTGTTCGGAGGGAATATGTTCATTACAATCCATTAGGAATAATTTGGAGGTTGTTTGGTTAGTTTTTTAGTATTATTTTGCATCTATACTCATCTTGAGAGTATAATTTTGAGGACATTTTTTTCAGTTTCTTTGGTCTGATTGTCCATATTATGTTCATTACATTCCAGTGGAAGCAATTTGGTAATGCTTGATGATTTCTGGAGATTTTTTTTCTCTCAGACTTTGTACAAGAGTACAAAGCATTTTGGTCATTTCTTTCCTGCTTTGGCTCTGGAGGAAATATGTTCATTGCAATCCATCGTGAATAATTTGAGGCGCTTGGTTTTTTAGTATTATTTTGCATCCAGACTCAGACTCTTGAAAGTACAAATGATTTTGTGGACATTTTTCCAGCTTTCTCAGATTATGTTCATTACATTACATTGGAAGCAATTTGAGGGATGCTTGGATAGTTTCTGAGATGTTTGAGATCTATACTCTGACTCATGAGAGTACGAGTATTTCATTTCATTTTTCTTATTTCTTTATGTTTGAGGAAATATGTTCATTACAATCCATCGGCTAATTTGGAAGCTATTTGGTTTTTTAGTGTTATTTCAGATGATTCATGCTCTCTCGAGAGTACAGACATTTTGTACATGGACATTTTTCCAGCTTTCTCCCATCTGATTAGGATTATGTTCATTACATTAACATTGGAGATTTTGAGGGATGTTTGATCTTTTTGACAGATTCTCTCAGACGAGAGTACATAGCATTTTGATCATTTTTCCTATTTCTTTTGGCTGCTGAGGAAATATGTTCATACAATCCATCGTGACAATTAGGTGTTTGGTTGATTTTTTAGTGTTATTTTGCATTTGTACTTTCTGCACTCTCTTGAGAGTACAAACAATTTTGTGGATATTTTTTTCTAGTTTCTTTGGCCTGGTTGGAGGATTATGTTCATTACATTACATTAGAAGCAATTTGGAGGGATGTTTGGATGGTTTCTGGAGATTTTGATCAGACTCAGATTCTCATGAGAGTACAGCATTTTGGTCATTTTTTTCTTATTTCTTTTTGGAGGAAATATGTTCTGCTGTAATCCATCGTGGACAATTTGGTAAATGCTTTTTTTAGTGTTATTTTATATCTATTCCACTCTCTTGAGCATGACGATTTTGTGAACATTTTTTCCAGCTTTTTTTGAGGATTATGTTCATTACATTACATTGGAAGCAATTTGGAGGGATGCTTGGATGGTTTCAGGGAGATTTTTGCATCTGTACTCTCTGTACTCTCATGAGAGTATATAGCATTTTGGTCATTTTTTTACCTATTTTTTTTGTATATCTTCATTACAATCCATCATGGACAATTTGGAGACTGTTTGGTTAGTTTTTTAGTGTTATTTTGCATCAGACTCTCAGACTCTCTCGAGAGCATCACATTTTATGGACATTTTTCCAATTTTTGGCCCTGGTTGTTTAGATTATGTTCATTACATTACATTGGAAGTAATTTGAAGGGATGTTTGGATGGTTTAGATTTTTGCATATACTCTAATCTAATAACATTTTTTTCTTTCTGTTTCTTTGGCTGTTCGTGAAAATATGTAATCCATCGGGAATAATTTGGAGGTTGTTTGGTTAGTTTTTAGTATTATTTTACATCGTACTCTATGTACTCTCTTGAGAGTACAAATTTTTTTTTCTTTGGTTGGAGGATTATGTTCATTACATTATATTAGAAGTAATTTGAAGGGATGTTTAGATGGTTTCTGGGGGATTTCTGTATCTGTACTCTTACAGAGCATTTTGGTCATTTTTTCCTATTTCTTTGGCCTGTTTGGAGGAAATATGTTTATTACAATCCATCAGGGACAATTTGGAGGTTGTTTGGTTGGTTTTTTAGTGTTATTTTGCATCTGTACTCTTTGTACTCTCTTGAGAGTACAAATAATTTTGTGGACTTTTTTTCCAGTTTCTTTGGCCTGGTTGGAGGATTATATTCATTACATTACATTGGAAGCAATTTGGAGGGATGTTTGGATGGTTTAGGAGAGTACTCTCTCATGAGAGAATAAAGCATTTTGGTCTTTTTTTTCCTATTTCTTTGGCCTGTTTGGAGGAAATATGTTTATTACAATCCATCAGGGATAATTTGAAGGCTATTTGGTTGATTTTTTTAGTGTTATTTTACTCTTAAGAGTGAGTGGACTTTTTTTCCAGTTTCTTTGGCCTGGTTGGAGGATTATGTTCATTACATTACATTGGAAGCAATTTGGAGGGATATTTGGATAGTTTCTGGTGAATTTTTGCATCTGTACTCTCTATACTCTCATGAGAGTACAGAGCATTTTGGTTATTTTTTCCTGTTTCTTTGGCCTGTTCAGAGGAAATATGTTCATTACAATCCATCAGGGATAATTTGGAGGCTGTTTGGTTGGTTTTTTAGTATTATTTTGCATCTATACTCTCTTGAGGGCACAGATGAATTTGTGGATATTTTTTTCTAATTTTTTTAGCCTAGCTGTTCAGATTATGTTCATTATATTACATTGGAAGCAATTTGGAGGGATGTTTGGATAGTTTTTGAGAATTTTTGTATCTGTACTCTCAGTACTCTCATGAGAGTACAAAGCATTTTGGTCATTTCTTTCCTGTTTCTTTGGCATGTTCAGAGGAAATATGTTCATTACAATCCATTAGGAATAATTTGGAGGCAGTTTGGTTGGCTTTTTGGTTTTATTTTGCATCTGTACTCTCTGTACTCTCTTGAAAGTAGACAATTTTGTGGATATTTTTTTCAGTTTCTTTGGCCTGGTTGTTCAGATTATGTTCATTACATTACATTGGAAGTAATTTGGAGGGATGTTTGGATGATTTCTGAGAGATTTTTGCATATGTACTCTCTGTACTCTCATGAGAGTACAGAGCATTTTGGTATTTTTTTCCTATTTTTTGGCCTGTTTGGAGGAAATATGTTCATTACAATCCATCAGGGATAATTTGGAGGCTGTTTGGCTAGTTTTTTATTATTATTTTGCATCTGTATTCTCTGTACTCTCTTGAGAGTACATACAATTTTATGGACATTTTTTTCGAGTTTGTTTGGCTTGGTTGGAGGATTATGTTCATTAAATTACATTAGAAGTAATTTGGAGGGATGTTTGGATGATTTCTAGGAGATTTTGCACTCTACTCTCATGAGAGTCAGCATTTTGGTCATTTTTACTGTTCTTTGGCTTGAGGAAATATCTTCATTACAATCCATCAGGGATAATTTGGAGCCTATTTGATTAGTTTTTTTAGTGTTATTTTATATCTGTACTCTCTATACTCTCTTAAGAGCACATATGATTTTGTGGATATTTGTTTCCAGTTTCTTTGACCTGGTTGTTCAGATTATATTCATTGCATTACATTGAAAGCAATTTGGAGGGATGTTTGAATAGAGGATTTCATAGTACTCTCGTCTCATGAGAGATGAGCATTTTGGTCATTTTTCCTATTTCTTGTTGAGGAAATATGTTCATTACAATCCATTAGAACAGTTTGGAGGTCGTTTGGTTAATTTTTTAGTGTTATTTTGACTGACTCGACTCTCTTAATAGCAGATGATTTTGTGGACATTTTTTCTAGTTTTGGCTTTGGAGGATTATGTTCATTACATTACATTGGAAGCAATTTGGAGGGATGTTTGGATGGTTTATGGTCACCACAGGGGGAACTCTTGAGGAGGCACTGTGGGAACTCTTGTGGGAGGCACAGGGGCAAAGACTTATGGAGGTTACTGAGGGAGCTTCCCGTGGAGGCTAGCACAAGGGAGTCTTCTGTGGAGGCAACTACAGCTGCTGCCCCTGTGGATACTTCCACTTGGGAAGCTGCTGCCCCTATGGATACTTCCACTTGGGAAGCCCCTGAGGTAGCCTCTACTAGGGAAGCCCCTGTTGAGTCCACCATATGGGAAGCTATTGTGGAGGCCTCCAATGCACATGAAGATGCTAAGCCTTTAATCTACAAAGATTGAGCGTGTGAAAGCAAGATAAGGAAGAGGAAAGCTAATAGTTCCCCCTTCACACACACTTACAGGAAGTCACGAGCAAGAATAAGTGATGTGATGGCCTCCACTCAAGATGAGAAGCCAGTAGTAGAGGTATTAAGTTACTTTCTTTTAAATTTGAGATAATAGAAATAGATTTCACTAAATTTTTTTATAGGTTCACAAAGATGAGCCAATAAAGATCGATGACCCACAGACTGATATCGTTGTGGTGGAGGAGCATCAGTCGATGTATGAATCATCTCAGTAGATCGATCCTTAATTCATAGTGAATCTAGCTCTTCATCACTAACTTTCATCATGAATTTTGCTTGCAGAGGCACATCATTTTTTTTGAGTTCTCATCCAGAGCTGTTTTGCCTAAGCCGATGCTCCATCTTATTGACACTTCATGCTCCTGATTCGAGGACAAGTAAGTCAATCTTCAATCAGCTCCTTCATACATAAAATAACTTATTCGTTTAATTAAGCTCACTTTAAAATATTTATCACTTGCAGGGGTGATACAGTATTCACGGCTGGGAATATCATTATTGCATGAGGACAGAATGATGAGTTGCTGACAGATCAAAAGCTCTCAGATGCACACGTTGATGCCTTTGCCTTCTTATTTAGGAGTACTGCTCTGGGTCAGATATGTCCCCTAATTTGTACATCTCATGCTTGTAAGTTATCCCACATATAGCGCAGGTATTACAATTCAATCATTATTTGTATAAATGAAAACTACATAAATGTTCTCTTCTTTTCTTACAGAGCTATGCAAAATATGGCCTACACAAGGAAAGCAAAATATTCATCCAAAGATGTCACATAGACAAGGTGTCAAGGGCTGAGCTACTCTTACTTCCAATTATAGATAATCAGCACTGGACACTCCTAGTTGGGCATATTAAGCTAAGGGCTTGATATTTTTATGACTCATTACCAAAACCAACCCATAAGCCATTCTTCGAGAGGTTGTAAGAGTTATTTTCAATTTGGTTTTCATAAACTGGTTTTTTTACCCCCTTATTGACTATACTTCTCGCTATTCAGATCAAATTACTCGTTGAAGATGTTGACCAGTCTTTTATGAGCAATCCCACAAAATGGCCAATCAAAATGATGAGTGGGGCCACCCAAGATATAAGATGATTGCTAGATGTTTGTCTGCAAGTACATGGAGGCAGCAATTAGGAAATCCCCACTTAACTGGGCTGACCACCAAGATTGGCCTAAGAAGATGAATTGCTTTAGGCGAGTTCGCTTACGCTATATTTTATTTGAGAATGAAAAAGCCAAGCTAAGAACTGTACATTTAAAGTTTGATAAGTAGGAAATAATTGTACAGGGTATTTCATTTATTTTTTTCAATATTATTGCTTTGGATCTTTTATTAGCAGAGAACACCTGCAGCAATTTGGTTGACGTTGGGATGCTTTACTGGGATGTGTTTCATCTGCGTGTACTCTCACGAGTACACGAGATTTCATCTATTTTCTTCAATTTTCCTTGGCTTTTGGATAAATTATGATTAGGAAAGAATATCTCATGAATCATTTGAAGTCTCGCTTCTAAGATGTGTTGTGTTTGTACTCTTGTTTATGCTATCTATGATCTCTATACTCTATGTACTCTCTGTACTATTTGGACTCTCTGTACTTTCTATACCCTCTGTACTTTTTGTACTCTCTATACTCTTTATTCCAGTGCAGGTAGTTTGAAGGCTGACTATAAGAATATTTGAGGTCTTATGTAGCTTAACTCTTTGTATTCTCCTCATAGTACAGATTATTTGCTTATTTTTTTCCATTTTTGCTTTTGCTTTGTAGGATGAAGAGGAATTGTTCACTATAACCTTAAAGCAAGTTGGATGCTCCTGGGTTACCTTTTTATGAGTTTTAGCGCTTTGCATGTATACTCTATACTCGTACTCTCTCAGAATCTCAGACTCTGCATTCTTACTCTATACTCTCTATACTCTCTTCTCTCAGACTCACTCTCTCAGACTCTCAGATTCTCTGTACTCTCTCAGACTCTTCTATACTCTCAGTACTCTGAATTTATATCATATTTTAAATTCAGATCAACCAAAAGGTGAAGCTAAAATTTACATTATCTAAATTTATGTTATACTCACCACATTCAGAATACCTCAATCTAAAAGTATGCAGGAGAAGCAATATGAACTACTTAGCATGTGAACGTAATATAAGTGGGTATGATTACTTTCTACCAGTCAAAATCATGCTTCTTAAAACCTACTTTCTACTAAAATATGGGCATAAAATAGACTAATATAATGTCGATGATGCGGCTTACCAACGTCTTACTCAAAAATATAAATTTTGAAGGCAGTGTGGAACAAATTATATATTTTAAGATGATGAATTTTTTCAAATAATGTAATAACTGAAAGTATCATCTGAATAAAATTAATATCATTGATAAATTTATAAATAATTACTAAACTAATATCGTCAGTACTAATATAATCGTCATCATAGATTTTTTTTTCTATTTCATAAAATGTAGAGTACTTTATAGAGTACATATATCAAACTATGTAATGCCTGTAATGGAAATTAGCTCATTCTTGTAAGCAGAGACTCATCAATCGATAATCGCAATTTGGTAAAATATGAGAGATTTAGTTACCACAGTCTAAGGATTACAAAATTATGTACCATCTATACTCTCTGTACTCTCTCTACTATAGAGCATTTTATAATAATAGTATGTTTTAATAAAGTCGCTCAAAAGAAGAAAGTCATCCGACAAAAAATGATACGCTTTGGAGCATGAGAAGGTCATCCTAATGCCACAACTCGAGGCCTTCCTAATCGCCAGAGATACGGGTGTATAAAAGAAAGTCATCTTGGAGACTCTAAAGCTTTACAGAAATGATTGCACACACGAAGAAGACATAACTAAATGATATCATGCATTGAAATATTTTCCTGTAATAATATCCATCATCAACTTAGTGTACCCTTCACCCGACTGACTGATTGTTGAGCTCGAGTTGAATTCCTGAGGTAGAACATCGTATCGCTTAATGATTTTAATAACATCAAGCTATTGCGTATACCTCAAAAAAATACCGCATAACGAGAAAGGTGTTGCAAGGGTGACGAAACATGTTCATGACACTATCGTTTGAACTTTAGTTTCAGAATAAAAAAATATGATGGTTTGAAGATTAGAAGAATATTTTAAATACTACAAATTAGGGACAAATAGAGAATTACTCTTGGCTTTCTTGGATCTCTCAATATCCCTTAAGCTTGTTGGAAACACCCTTTGGACGTTGCTTAACTGGATCCTTCAAGATGTCTTTTCCTATCTGTTGTAGTTGACTTCTTCTTTTTAGCTGCTCTGTTAGTTGGAAGAGAATTCCCACTTATTATAGAGTCGACATCATCATATAGTTTTTTTAAGGATTGAAGCATATAGTCCTCAGCTCTATTATTATCCTGTGCCCTGACACTTATTTGATATGCATATCGACTAATGTGAAAATAATGCCGAGATTTTTCATCCGTGCCTTCCACATCTCTTAATTTTCTATATACACGATGTAAATATTCCTCTTTGCTCGGTAGACCATCGGCGAAACTTATCTGAATGCACTACATCTTCCCGACTAAGAACTCGATACAATGGGCACAAAGTAATCCCATCATTTCAAATTTCTTACAAGTACAAGTTACATCTAGGTAGTCCCATTGAAATGGACCATGTTTTGGATGATTTTTTATTCTCTAAGTTTCTCACCAAATACTCCATGGGGATCACACATTATCGATAGCCTCCAACTCCATGCAAAAATTCTTCCTCAAACATAGTATACAACTTTCTTGTATAAAAATATAGCAACTTATTTTAGAATTGGACTGGTCTTAACAACAGGAACAATCGATGTTTGGCTACACTTGAAGTCTTCATCATGTTCATTCCAGTGCCATGTCTCCATAACCTTTTCCAACCCCAAGAAATAATCTGTGAGTGAACTTGTTGGTTTAGAGATTTCATGATATACATTGTTCATTGACTCACTACGTTGCGTTGACAAGATGCCCATGTAGAATGAGTCTTTGTTGAATGCAGTGGACCACTTGGATATAATTTTATAAAGCTCAGACAACCAAGAATGATCATGCAAATTACCTTCTTCTAGCATATGCACCAAGCTTCTTCAAACTCTTACTCGAGTCACATTTGCTCATGCATGCATAAAATATCCACCCTCTTATTACTATAAAGCGGTGAACCTTGGAAGGAGCTTTCTTTGAAATATGCCATTGGCACAACCTATGACGAGTATACGGTAATACAATTTTGATAGCTCGTGCCATAGCCTGATCTTGATTAATGAATATTATTGTAGGATGTCTGTCACTCATCAACCAAGAAAATATCTGGAATAGCCATGAGAATGACTCAATCGTCTCTTCTGATAAAAAGGCTACTCAAATAACATATTTTGTCAGTGATGATTCACTCCAACAAGAGAGGCACAAATAAGATTATATTTATTGAGTTGATAACTTGTATCAAAAATTATCACATCACCAAAATAGTCATATTCTATCCTAGACATGCCATTGCTCCAAAAAAAACTTACTAAGCAATCTGACTCATCAACTTGTACATCCCATGCAAACATCTCGTCACGCTTGCCTTTCCTCAACAGTATTAATTAATACTCACCATTCGCAATCCTCGATCTTTTCAATAAAATTGAAAGCATCTTTTTTGTGAATCCAATATTCTCTACACCACCAACCTCCTCACTTAGATAAATGCATCGCTTAACTCTAATTCTATCATTGTCTTCAACATGGAAGCCTTTTCATCGCTAATGCATCTGTGTGATATGAGAAGATGTAGGTCAACAGGCTTTGCCAACGAATGATTATGACTTTCTATATATTTTTTAACCATCCGCCTCTCCCAAGTCAGAGAATCTAATCATGGTCGGACAAGCCATCCTTGTATCAATTTTTTGGAATTTTGCTAAGCCATTTAGACTGGCAAATTTCTTCCGACCTGCTTTTGCACATAAAAAATTTTTGATTTTAATTTCTTGAAGTTTGGCCAATAACTAGTATGGTCCTTCCAAACACCGGCTGCTTGAAGTGTATAGTCACAAGATGGCATACGCCCGCTTTCATTCTGGTGCCAAGGAGTTTCCCAAAATTTGGTTCATTAGACATCACGACTTCATCATTGCACTGCTCATTGACCACAGTCACCTGCGTAGATAGCTCCACATAAATGTGACATGTAAAATAGCTCCACAAATAAACATATTCCATCTAAGCCAAAGAAAGTGAAAAAATGAGCTGAATACAGAGAGTACAGATGCAAAAATCATCCAAACATCCCTCCAAATTACTTTTAATGTAATGTAATGAATAAATTTTCTCCAAAGAGGGCAAAGAAATTAGAAAAAAATGGCCAAAGTCGTCTATACTCTCCAGAGAGTACAGATACAAAAAATACTAAAAACCAACCAAATAGCCTCCAAACAAGTAAAGAAATCATCATAGAAACATAAACAGTATTATATCAAGTTACCCATGAGTTGAGAAGAGTAAGAGTGAGAGTACAGAGAATACAGAGAGTAAAAGTACGAAAGTATAAGAGTGAGAGTGCAGAGACAGAGGGCGCCTTCTTGCTCAAGAAGGCTTCTTTTGTTTTTATATTTTTACCTTCAAGATGCTCTTAAGGGCTTTCACCGGAAGTGCCGACCTCACAGATAGTACATTCCCTCTATGCCATAAGACCCTTTCTGGCATCCCTATTATCACCGAACTTCATCTGATGCTTCTTTAAGGCTTCCTCACTGAAGTTTGACTTTAGAAAGACATTATCTCTATTCCATAAGATATTCTCCCCCATTTGGCATCCCTACAACTACTGAACTTCATCTGGGTGAAAGGAATACACCCACCCGAAAGAAAGCTTGATTCTATGTCCCAACAAGACAGATTGAGGTAATGAAGTCTTGCTAAATTTCAATGAGTCTAATGAATTGATGTAGATGAAGCCTCTGTAAAATGTAAATGACTTCATTATTAAAGAGTGCTGCAATGGAATGTACAAAGAGTACAGATGCAAAAATCCTCTAGAAACCATCCAAACAGTTGCCAAATTACTTCCAACGGAATGTACTCTCAATAACCAGGCCAAAGAAACTAGAAACATGACCAAAAATTATTTGTACTCTCATGAAAGTACAGAGAGTACATATGCAAGAAAACACTAATAAACCAAACAACCTCTAAATTGAAATGAACATATATTTCCTCCAAATAAGCCAAAGAAATAGACAAAAAATGACCAAAATGCTCAGATCTCCTCTGAGAGTACAGTACAAAGAATAGATGTAATGAAAATAATCTCAACAACTAGTCCAAGAAACTAGAAAAATGACAAAAATCATCATGATGCAAAATAACACTAAAAAATAACCAAACAGCCTCCAAATTATTCCTCATAGATTGTAATGAACATATTTCCTCCAAATAAGCCACATAAAGTGAAAAAAATAACTCAAAATGCTCTGTACTCTCAGGAGAGAAAGTATAGATGCAAAAATCTTCTATAAACCATCCAAACATCCATTAAAATTGCTTCCACTTGTATGTAATAAACATAATTTGAACAACCAGACCAAAGAAACTAAAAAAATAGCAATCGATGTATAAAGAGAGTAGAGATACATGCAAAATAACATTAAAAAAATCACCTCTAAATTATTCAGATGGATTGTAATAAACATATTTTCTCCAAACATGCCACACAAAATGAAAAAGCTAAAATGCTCTATTCTCAGAGTAGAGTAGAGAGTACGATGGAAATCTCCTATAAAGATTAACCAAACAACCACAAAATTACTTCTAATGGAATGTAATGATCATATTCTCTCCATCCAGGCAAAATAAATTGCAAAAATATTCAAAAAATCATCTGTAATCTCATGAGAGTACAGAGAGTACAGATGTAAAAATATCTCAAAATAAGTAAAGTCCTCTTGCAAAGAACTCCAAACAATGTAGGAAATATACACTAAATAAAAGAATTTCAAGGAATAACACTAAGAAATCATAAAAAAATTATACGTACACAACGGTTGAGAAAAATTACCGATGAATTTTTATTTAATACATCCTCAGCTATTTCCTCAAGGCCTTTGTTCTCCATATTCATGGTTCTTTCGTAAAAAGAAAATGAGAAAATCTCGTTTTCTCTCAAATAAGAAAAAATACACCCCTAAACCCTAAATCTAGATATATATTTTTTAAATTCCTCCCAATTCTAACGAGGCTTCTTCTCCTTGAATGAGGCGGTCGGGTCGGCCGGATAAATGGCATGTGGTCGGTCCGATCGCACGCAGTGCTTAAAACGCAAAAAAAAAACTACCGGACATGCGTCGGAGATTGAGTCCGACGCAGCTCGCTAAAGTGATTCCGCATACACCGCTTCTGGCGCCATTGATCCCAATGTGGCCAACATCGTAAAAGATAGATTATTATGCTCCAAGTTTATATAGATATAGTTTAGTTATAATTTGAATTATTATTAGTTAGCAATGCAATTGCTTACAATTCCATGTAGTATGCAGCTTTGCTCTGATTTGTTCATCATTTCTGTGCTAAAAAGTGTTCAAATTAAGTTAGATTAGTCAAGCATATGCACTAACTTTCAGCTAAATAGAAATTATATAGGTTTTTTTTTAAAAAAATTTATGTGATTAATAAATTACTTTAAAATTAATTTTATGAATAAATTACTTCAATTAATTAAGTTTTTTTTTACTCCTTGTATTTATGTGCTTGTAATATATATATTGGTTTTTTTTTTTTTTTTTGGATAAAATTCAGTAACGGATCTCCCCGCATGCCGAAGAGAATGAGCAACCTTAGGTCTAGGGTAGAGCTTTGCTTTCAAATAAGAGGTTTATGATTCAAATCTTCACATATATTATGTGGACATTTAGAACATGGGTCTCCCCAAACAAGACGGCAATTTAGGTTGGTTAGAACTTGCTTTATTATTATAATTTTGCATTAATATGTTATTGGCTATTTTTTGCTGGCTACATGTTGCTATGTGATAGATATGTATTCTGATCTAAGTTTCTCTGCTTTTGTTTTCTTCAATTTAGCCTTACGCTGTATGAAGTGATGATATCTCTATTAATTATTTTTTTATATAGGTGGGATCATTTTTATTTTATTATTATTTTTATATTTTAATTTTAAAGAAAAATAGATTTGATATCTTAAAAAATATTTTTATTATTTTTATGTGATAATGATAATAATAATTGATGATGATGACAGGACGATAAGTGATCCTTATAATAGGTAATAATTAATGACTGCAAATGATTGATAGGATATTTATTTT